>JAVKLA010000088.1:32176916-32227988 GCA_034782735.1 Sagittarius serpentarius
CCCCCCCCCCCCCCCCCCCCCCCGCCAAGATTTATCCACCACCTGGCCTGCCACGAAATTACAGACCAGTCCATTACTTTCGACCTGTGATAGCAGCTGGGAATGAAAACTACCGTTTACAGAAGGCATTAGAGGAATCAACTGGAAAACTTGAGAGTGATATGACACAACAAAGCAGGCATGCTTTGAATGCATCTCAGAGGAGGGAACGACTAGGAGAGACTGGTCTGAAAGGTATCGATATATGTGACCACACCTTTGCTTGTGTTTCAGGTCCCCTGTTTGTTTATATAATAGGAAAGATTTGGTCTACCCTTCAACACTATTTTCTACTATAAACATACTAACTCTGGTTGGCTTAGCTAGAATACCTTACCATTGTTCAGTTTCATCTCAACAGGTGAGTTGTTGACATATCTGCCTGTATTTTCACTTACTGAAATTTCTTTAAAGAGGAAAGGTATGTTTGGGATTGTGTGTGTTTGTGTTATTTGGTGTTTTTTTTCTTTTTTTTTTTTTGTGAACTTATGAGTTTGGAATCTAGTAGGCTATGAGGGGTTTTTTTTCCTCTAAAATGAGGTTTCACTGAAATATGTTCAAATTCACTAAAAAGGTAATTTGTAAATGTGGTTTGCATTTGTATCTGCAATAGTAAATTTTACAAAGTAATACGTAACTGTGGTAAATGCATAAAAGATGCAATAGTTGCCGGTTTTTTATCTGCCATCTCTGCCATTATACTGTTTATTGCTGCTTAAGAGCATTTTCTCTGAATGTACACGCATAGTGGAGTACAAAAGCCTACCACTAAAGTGGCAGAAATAGTTGTAGTAATTTTTCATTTCAATTTATCTCTTACTGCTTTTTTTGGTTTTAGGTCCAGCTCCTTCTGTTTTGGAATATCTGTCTGAGAAAGATAGAGAAAGACTCAAAGAAGTGAAACAAGCATCTGAACAACAAATGAAAGCAAAAATACTGCCTCAGCAGTTGCAAAATAGCAGATTCCAGCCAACCTCCCCAGATGGTGCTTCTCACAAATGGCAGATGTTGTTGGGGGGGCAGTTAGCAAATGCTGGTTCTAGTGACTTCAAACCATTTGCAAGAAATCCAGAAAAACAAAAAAGATACGAGAGTTTTGTGAAAAGTCTGAAACAAGGAGAAAAAGGTAACTGAAGAGATTAATCCTGACATTTAAATTTTTCTCTGAAAAAATACTTCTTGGTTTGTTCCCCCCCTCCCCCTTCTTCCTTTTCTTTATTCCCGTTTTTTGGTCCTGATGCACTTCATGTTCAGTTCTCTTCCTGTAATTCCACAGCATTTCTCCCTCTACTTCTTCTTTTTAGGGCCAATATTAAAAGAAACTTTTACTGATATTTAATTGTGTTGACTTTAGGAAAACTGCTCAGTAATTTAAGTGTCAGCAAGACTTGATTTTAGGCATTACATTTCATACTTCTGTGCTGTAGCAGAAGTGAAGTTCTACTTAATTGCCTGGGTTTCCCTTCTTTCATTTGCCAAAATAGACTTTAGCTTTGGTCAGTACCATAAACTATGCTTGGAACAAGCATTTTCATTTAGTTTGTTCCTCTTGGAGAAGTAAAACTGACACATCTGTAAAGGCAGAAACACTATCACGTCACAGTAGAAAGACAGGAAAAATCAAAAGAAACCCTAAAGTGAATGAAGTAGTTCACACTTGTCAAAGCATGTATTACATGTTCTCTGGATACTGTCACTTACGTTCTCAGAAAAATTTGTGGCTTTAAAGTCATAGCATACATGCAAACTGCTTACTCAAACCCTAAAAAACCTAGCCCTTTTCATCTGCTCTTTTTGTGCTGTTTCAGTCTCCTTCCATTTTGTTTTAGGTGTTTGCTATTAAATGATACTGTGGTGTATCGTACGTTAAACCAGGTACTTACTGGTGAGTTCCCCAGTACTGTGATTTTTCTGTAAGGCATAAAAAGCTGAAATCTGATCTAGGGACATCAGCAGCAGCAGATGAATCTAGATTGTCTTAAAATTAAAAAAAAAAAAGGGTTGGTTTGGTTTTAAATTTTGGAGTACAAAGGGGCTATTGAGGAAGAAGAAAAAGGGCACCAGCAAAGTTTTGCAGAGGAAGGAGTATACTGTCAGGTAGAAAACCTTGTTTTGTTATTTTAGGATTTTTTAAATAATCCTTTTCATGTATGAAAAAAGATTTCCTGGTCAGTAGCCTCTTCTGGTTACTGCATTGGGACAGACTACTTGAGCTTTGAACCTGTAGTTCCTCTGTTCAGAAAGGAACTGGGTTTTTCCATGTGTAAAATTGAGTATTCTTTTATGACTGTAAGTGCCTCCTTAGTCATAATGATGAAAATGCAGAAATATTTAAATAACTTGAATGATTAAAATTCTGTTTGTAAGAGTGTCTTTGCTTGGCTGCTGTTACTTCCTGTTCCTTCTGGGAGCAAATGTGAACCTGTTGCTTTAAACAGGGTTTGTGTTGTTTACAAAAACCTGTGTTCAAATTCTGTATTTGTCAGTGGGCACTCTATATACCAGAAAGCCACTTGAAGTTACCAAGGCCCGGCCAGGCTTACTCGCTGGTTAAATTTTTTTTTTCTCTGTTTTAGTTATTAGATAAAGCTTTGGATTATACTTTTTGTTTTAAACACCTATTAAATACATCACGTATTTTGAACATTCCCTAGAGGGCAATGAGTAAGGAGTCAGCATTACAAGTAAAATTATTTCAAATATCTGTTTTGCATTTGGCAAATGCTGTCTTTCTTGCTATCTTGAAAAACTACCTCCGCTTAATCAAGGAATAACACAGTTAAGAGTAATACTATCCTTAAACTAAATACGCATTAAATACTTGCAAGGATGTTTGCTTATTATCTTGTTTTTTGTTTGAAAAGCATCAGACCTAAGTAAGCTGTAATCTCTGCTGAGCATTTCTCTCTATCTTATAGTAGATACATCGGAGCGTTATTTGGACCCGAGTATGACAGAATGGGAGCGAGGAAGAGAACAAGAGGAGTTCTTCCGTGCAGCAATGTTCTACAGATCCTCAAATTCAACACTGTCATCCAGGTTTACCAGGGCCAAATACGAAGATGATGTTGACAAAGTTGAAGTTCCTCGGGACCAAGAGGTATATGCTGTTCACAGTCTTCTAGTACACTGGAGCTGCAGTTGCTGCCTTAAACCTGACTTTCAAAATTCCTTTTTTTTTTTTAAAAACTCTTATGTAGATATAGTGTCAATGTTTTGTTGCCCTTCTGTTTAACAAACTTTTGAAAACACTCACTGCATACAAAACAGTGATTTGTTAAACTACACTTAAATATTTGTTTCTGTCCTGTTCTTAAGTCTTACAACAGTAATAGTTCAGTAAGTTGTTACTTATTTAGCAGCTAGAAATGTTTGACTTTTTCAGAATGATATTGATGATAAGGAAACTGCTGTGAAGATGAAGATGTTTGGCAAACTCACAAGAGACAAGTTTGAATGGCATCCTGAAAAGCTGTTGTGTAAAAGATTTAATGTTCCAGATCCATATCCTGAGTAAGATGATTGATATTGATATTTTTAATACTTTTTGAAAATTCTGAGGTTTTCATTTGCTTGTGGAAAATCTGGCTTGATGTTTTCTGTCATATTAGATGTAATATAGAACTGTAATGTTTTTATTTGCCCCATTAAACATGGTGACCTCTGACAAAATAGTATGTATTTTAAGGACTACTGTAGGTGTTTCAGCTTGTAGATAATTTGAGGCCTTTTCTGTGTTGAAAATGGTAATTGACAAACATTTTTTTGTTTCCCTCTAGTTCTTCCATTGTTGGGTTACCAAAAGTGAAACGAGACAAGTATTCTGTGTTTAATTTCTTAACTCTGCCAGAGCCTACCACATCTGTGACTCCAGCAACAAATGAAAAAATCCAACAGAATAATAGTCTCAACAGTAAGTTTGTTGTTACTTTAGTCATTTAGCTACAAATGAGATAATAGTACAGAAAAAGCGTATCTTTGTCATGGAGAACTTATCCACCTGATTTTTTTTTTTTAATTTAAAAACCCCAAACAAAGAAATTGAAAATAAATTCAGTGATATAAATACTGAACTCAGTGATATTATGCTGATTTCTTCTGCCTAGAAGACCTTTATAGGTCAGATACTCATTAGAAAGATTTAAAAAATGTCAAACTACATTGAAGAAGAGTAATTTAAAATCAAGTAGGCCATGAAATGCAGGATAATTTGGCATGCAACTAATTTGAATGTTTGGGATTTTTTAGAACCAAAGAAACCTTCAAGATGGGATGTGTCAGATAAAGAGAAGGAGAAAAAAGATTCTATCAGTGAATTCATTAGTCTTGCTAGATCAAAAGCTGACATTCAGCAGCAACCACCATTGCCAGCAACAGAAGAATGTGGAACTGGGCTGAGTGAAACTCCTCCTGCTGAGGTGAGTTTACAACAGTGTTTGAACTTAGAGGGGAATAGCTGTCAGCCTTCACAACCCTGAAATAAGGTTGGGTAATATATGAATTGATTTAATAAAGATCAGTTTGCAGAAGAGCCAGCTCGGGATAAGCGAAGACATGAGATTGTACTTTGAAGAATTTTGAGGTTATAACTCTGAGCTGTAAAACACTTACAGCATACAAGCACAGCGAGTATGGCTATACTTGAAGTAGCAGCTTAAGAAAAGAAAAAAATGTAGCTCAGCATCTGGGAGTTAAATTCAGTCCCTTACACCAACTTTGCTTACAGGCACAGGATGGTTTTTTTTTTTTTCTGCTTTGAATGGCGGAGGTTGCATACTTTGGGGAGAAAGGTGTTTTCCTTTTGCTTAAATTTAGTAGTGTATAATAAGTTTGAATTAATGAACTAGAATTTATAGTATCTGGGGATCTGTTTTCAACTGTCTGTGTAGCACAAATTGCACTACCCTTTACAGGACACTGACTTAGTTTAGCAGTGTTTTGGAGTTTTACTACTTTGGACTAGCAGTTCCTAAGATTGTGTATTTCACAGCTATTGTGATATTTGAGTGTTCTGTAAATACATGTCAGCATGTTTGAAGTTACTACTTAACAGAGAGAGAGTGTTAGTTTCTTTAGTGTTTGAATACAGTTTGTTACGACGCTGTTTTGCAGGTATCTAATGAAGAGAAGGATCAGGAAGAAGAAAGCAGACCATCCATGGACTTATTTAAGGCTATCTTTGTGAGTTCGTCAGATGAAAAATCATCTTCCTCTGAAGAAGAGAGTGATGAAGAACAGCAACCAACTACTTCAGTAACAGATTCGGAAACCACCAAGCAAGTTGATATACCAGACAGTTCTTCGTCTAATGTACAAGGTAGTACTTAATGGATGTTCACTTCTGTAAATACCTTGTAAAAGTTTCATTTAGGAATCAAATACTCCATGACTGCTAGGACAGTGCTATGCTCTTGTGCAGATCATCTGGCATTGGTGGAGCTGGTGATGCAGAAAACGTGACTAGTACAGCACTGAATAAGGCCTTGCATGTTGCAGTGTTATTTACGTTGCCATGTGTCTTGCATAAATTTTACAAGCAAACTGCCTTATGGAATATGCTTGTTAAACAGTGAGGGGGAGCAAAACATCTAATGTTAGAGTATACTTCACTGAGAAATACAGGGAAACTTTTATACCTATGATAAATTAGAAGATAGGTTAACAGAGTATGACTGTCTTGTGGTGGATATTTGGCAAATTCAGAATAAATAACTTGCATTTCTTTGATAATTAAATTAACTCTCTAAATACTGACATTCCAGTAAAATATAATATTGCAGTTATTTTACTAAGACATCAAAAAGTTGCATTTTATTTGTATTCTGGTTATAAAAGTTGCCAGAACACTTCCACAAGAGACGGAGAAGACCAATCTTTTACTCTACTTCGTATTAAATTTTACTAAGTGAGCTGTAAAATGTTCCCATATTTCCAGGATGTGATTAAATTAGCAAAATGTACAATATACTTAGCTTGCAATGGAAATATTTTGTCCACTTACTGTCACAGTTGGTTCTGTTCTAACTTTTAGTGTTTATTAACTTTATACATCTTGTGGAGTCTTTTATTCCTTCTAAGTAATGGAAAAGTAGTACTGTGTTACTAAATGAAAGCAAACACATGCACTGATATGAATTTAATTAGTAGTATTTTGTGTAAAAGGTCAATTTTGGTTAAAAAAAGTAAAAACAAAACAGCATGTTGACATGTTTCCGAATATCAGCTATCCAGTTGGCCAAAGCAGTCCACAGAGATACAGGATGCTGATCAATTTGCTTTCTTAAAGGTTTTTAGAAAGCCTCCTTTAACTTTCTTTAGCACTTCTTGGAGAAAGTGTTACCTTACTTTCCTTTCAAATAAAGAATTTTTTGGTTTTTTTGTAGAGAACGTGGCTGCTACAACTGATCCTGGTGTTTCTTTGTTGCCTACTTCAAAGCAAGAACTGGATGCAACAGAGGAATTTGGACCAAAGTTGCCTCCAGCTTTTTCTCCTGGTAGGTTCTGTAGATTTCTAGTGTGTAAATTCTGCACACTGAAGTTCTATGTAAGATATATGATATTTCTCTTTAAAAAAACATTTATGAATAGGCACTTTACCTCTTAAATGCCTGTGTTCTGTCAAGCTGGCATCAGCAAATGCTTTGTTAGTGTGCTGCAATCCACTAGCAGGAACCTCTTTGCCTGTATACCAATTTTGTTGTAGCTCTATAGAGGCAATGATAAAAAATTGTAGTGATAGATGATAAAAAATATAGGACCAGCCTTGCAATTTCTTTTAATAACAGATTGCAAAGGCATTTAGTTACAATAGGAAGGTTGCAGTTAGGAGTTTGACATCTCATTTCCATTTGAAAGTTTAGGGTTTTGGTTTGGGGTGTTTTGTTTCTGTTTTGGGGGTTTTTTTTAACTTTAAAAAGTAATATAGAGTTTAATAATAAAACTAGCTTTTTTTTTGTCATGTTGTTTTTTGTTTCTGCATTCGCTTTCTGCTTTAGGCCCTACTTGGCAACAAGAACCAGTGGTGCCAGCAAGTTTTCCTGGGCCTAGTAGGAAAGAAAAACATAGGAAGAACAGAGAGAAACACAAGACTAAGAGAGAACACAAACACAAAAAGGAAAAGGTATTTAATTTAAATAAACAGTTTATTGATTCTTTGATCTGCCAGTCAAAATTTTTTATTATTTATGCTAGGTTGTAGAAAATAGATATACTGGGACTAGAACTTAAGCAACTGAGTTTCTCGGATGTCTTGAAACCTGAACTTCAGAACACAAAATTATCCAAGTAGGGTGCTGCTTTTTCCATATATACAATGTGACTACAGATACAATATTTTGGATAGTTTAATGTTGTATGCTGAAGATGTCAGGCATATTCCAGGAACTGCATATAATTCATGGCTTGTATAAATAATAATAAAATTTCTATTTTAGAGGGAGTTGAGTGCTTGGGATGAAATGGGTGATTTTAGTATATATTTTTTGAGCTCAGTCTGAGTAATGGGAAGGAGTCATTGTTAAGTGTTCTGTTTCAGTTAAGCTTGGAGTCTATACTGAAATCAACTTTTTGCTGTTGTTGCCTTTCAGAAAAACCCAAGTCTTTCACAATGAAATAAGGGATTGTTTCTCTTCTTTTTACAGAAAAAGAAACAGAAGAAACAGAAAAACAAAGGAAAACACAAGAATAAAAAATCTGAAAAAGACAGCAGCTCAGACACTGCAGATAGCAGTGACAGCCTTAGTGATATAGATACCACAGGCTTGTCACCCAAAGAACTTCTAAGAAGGTAAACAGAAAGTTTACTGAAAACGCCTGCAAATTTTGCAGTGAATAACCAAAACTTAAATTTATGAGCTGTCATTCTAGTGAACTTATTTGCAGCAAATATGGATCAGCCCATCTCTTTAATAAAAAAACTGAGCAGTATTTTGTATTCATGAAGTGAAGAAAGATTGCAAATGTTAGGCATATTAATCTAGAGGGTCATTAATTTTAGGATAGAAGCCTCTTAAGGTAAAGGGTACTAAATACAGAACTCTGCTAATTAAGGAAGGTTATAGTTAAAGATGACTGATATTTTTGGAAGGTATTTTGAATGGGAATTAAAAATTGAACAAGTGCAGGTGGTGATTCATATTTCTGTTATTTTGTCTACTTCTCTTTACTTGGAAACATTGGAAGGAACATTGTCTGCTTCAGAATGTTTTGAGTCTGCTTTGGTTTGTTGATGATTACTGAAAGATCCGATTCAAATAGATCCATTGTGTGGCATTGAAGCTTAAGACAATTCTGTGAAGCAAGCGGAACAATGCTTGAGTCATGTACATATTTGCTAAATTTAGACTGCTGTTACATTTTTATAAACTAGAGACTTGAATGTAGTGCCAACAGAAATGTGAAAATTTAATAAGTGATTCACAGCTTCATTTTGCTCACACACTTGAAGTAAAGTACAAGCAAAAGTAACTGTCTTTAGTTCAGATCATAGCCAACTTTAAGCGCATTCCATGTGGAACAGTCACTGCTTTGTCTTCTGTTTAGTGTCCCTTACTAGCTGAGGGAGAGGTCTCAAGGTATTCATTGAAATACCACATCCAGCTGGCCTAATGGCAAAATGATTGGTGTCTAGGTGTTTAGTGGAAAGGCTGGCCTTCAAAAGGACTCTGCCTTCCATTCCTTTGGAACCGAGCTTCAGTTATGTATTGGTGTTTTCTTATTAAAAACACAAATTACATCTCCTTTGATTTCTAAATAGCTAAAATATGTTTTTATGCTTTTTGCACAAAATAGACTTCTTTGTACAAGCAGTTATTTTGGAAGTCTTCACATTTACATGTGTCTACATCACTGAGAAAATGTTTTTATCTCGCATAACTCAGATCTTTCTCTTAAACTAAGATTTAAGAAATTACTCAAGTAATTGAATGTTCTTAATGCTGCATGTTACTGTTCAGTCTGATCTCTTTCTTTCTCCCTTTCAGATTAAAACAACTTCAGTATTGAAGAAGTAGCTTGCTGTGTTCAGTGCTGTGTGACTTGATATCAAATTTTTGATCTCCTCCGTGATGGTAGATCAATCATGTATACTTTGAAGCACTGTAGATACTGTATTCATATTGAATTTGTTTGAAAGTAAATGTGCATATGTTTATTTTGTGATGCTTCAGATGTCAAAATGTATGGATTATGGAATGTTGAAAAGACCCCTTTCTGGGCAGCATAATCTGAAATACTGCCGGCTCTGTTTTAATTAACATGAAACAAGATATTTTAATAAACTTAAGTATTACAAATCAGTTTTGTATGGTAAGTCATTGCCTAGGACCTCTAAAATGCTGGAGAGTAAGTTTCAGTCTGAATTACGTTAGGAAGCTAAAAACTAAAGCAATGTAAAATTTTTGAGTGCAAGTATTTTTAATGAGTCTAATGCAGAATTTCAGTTTTGCAGTATCTGGCTGTACTTAGGAGTTATTTTTACATCTCCAAATTGTATATACCATTTACCATAGCAGATCTAAACCAATAAACGGTCATTTTGGCATGAATTATTAAGGCTAATGTACTAAGAGATTAGTACTATAATTATAATCTGCCTCATTTTATGCGGTTACAATGAAAACTGTTTATACCACTTTTCGTTTCATGCTGTACATTTAAAAGGCAATTGTCATCTTGTAGAATTATTTTAATATAAACTATGAAATAATACTGAACTGCTATTTGAATGATCAGGCTGTTAAAGTAGGCCCACAGAACTCTTTTTCCAGGTGCACAAGGAAACTGAAAGAATGTTCCTGCTTAAAACTAGGAACAAAAGCCTTAACTGAAATTCACGGTTGTAGATTGCAGTTCTCCTGGGGCCTGATTGACTGTATTTTTCAGTATCCACAGCTTTGACAGCTCTGGATGAGAGCAAAGTGATAGAATAGTATCATGTTGACGCACGTTTTTAAATGTAAAGTCAACATGAAAACTTGAGTGATGGAAGGAGAAATAAGAAAGTGGGCCTTAACGTTGACTCTGTTACAGGAAAAAAATAAACCCGACAACGGCATTGCACGGTAGTTGCTCGCAGTTTGTCCCCTGTTAGAGCTTCACAGGCGTTTCGGCGGGAGCAGTAATGCAGCCGCGGTAGGAACGAACCCGTATCCGTGTCCTTTTCGCGGCGGCGGCCGCTGGGGCCGGGTCCTGAGCCGCCGCTCTCCCGCTGTGGGGCTGCCGCCGCCGCCGCCTGAGGTAGCGCGCGGGGCCGAATGGCGGCGGGGAGCAGCCGTGGGGATCCCTTGGCCCCGGGGCCGCCGCCGCCTTCCTCGGCAGAGGGTGGCTGGGCCGACCATGAGCTGAGGGCGCAGGTACTCTGCGAACGGAGGGAGGGCGGGCTCCGCTTTGGCGGGCGGGGAGGTCTGGGGCAGGCTGGGCTCCCTGCCTGTGAGTAGTCGGGGGCTGCTGGAAGGTGAGGGCTGGGAAGCTCTCTGTCACTTTACGTGTGGCTAATGCTCGTGGCAGCGGTAGTTTTGTTAGCTGCGTTCACACAAACGCATGCTGGACAGTCATGAGCAAACTCCCAAACGACTGAGGAAAAGCCTTCTCAAAATATCTTTGACAAAATTTGTAATGTTCTTGGCTAACCGTGTGGCCTAAGGGCTTGATGTGCTGCCCTTTGATGGACCAAAATCAAGGAAACAAGTGTTTGAAAGACTTGACAGACACTTCATGAGATTTAAAGATCAATATTACTTTTCATGAGAGAAAGAAGAATTGGGAAACCAAACCAAAACAAACCTCCTTCCTCTTGAGAAAAATAAAAATAAAATTCACATCTATCCACCTTTATTTCTCAACCACATGTGGTAAATCTGCTCTAGGCTAGTACCAAGGAAAGGATGTGAACTCTTCTCAGACAAGTGGAACTTAAAATATTCTCCTCTGGTTCTTGCTTTCATACTCCCCCTTGTGGACTAAGCTGTCAAAAATAATTTCAAGGAAAAATATTTGTAAACCTTGTTCTGTTCCTTTACAGATCCAATTTAAAATTCTGAGAGGACACAGTGATTCTGTGAGCTCCTGCCATTTTTGCTTTGAAGACACAAAAATACTTTCATGTTCTTATGATAGAACAGTGAAGCTCTGGGTATGTTATGAATGCAACAACAAATTAAAAAAAAACCTTAAAGCTGAAATCAAACAAGGAATGTTATACAGACATGAAGATTGACTGAATCATCAAGGAGCTTTCTGAAGATATTTTATTGAAGTTTAAAAATAGCAACTGTAAAAGTTTTTGCAGTCACAGATAAATAGTGGAACTCCTATTTCATACCTTGAACGTGTTCTTTGACGTTAAAGCGTGACTCTTGTAAGCATATGTAGCACACACTGAATCAGAGCTCCAGGTTATTAGTATTTTAAAACTGTGAGTTGATACATAAAGCTTACTCTTTTTCTCCGGAAAGTTCCTTTTTCTGGTTTATGTATGTGGCTGTTTGTGGAGGACAAGTAGAAGTTAGGGATCGCAGAGTTATCAACATGGCCATGGTCTTTCCATACTTGTTGCTTGTTTTTTCCTTTTATTTAAATCTTGATTTGCACCCTTTATTTTCTATCTTCTCCAAGTTTTGTGTAGTTAGCTGAGGTTTCCCTAAAATTCCAGCCACCCTGGGCAGAGCAATGGCAAGATCTGAACTGGGGAAGCGTAGAGATTCTGGGCGATCAAATCTAAATATAGCCTAAAAGATAGCTTGGAGGCATATGGTTGTGTGAGCCATTGAATTTTATGCAAGCAAATGATAATGTAGCTGGGCTAAATAGATTGCAGGCATTGAGATCTGGCATATATTAAACAGTCATGACTTGATTCAAGAATTGGTAATGAGTTATAGTAATGCCTTAATATGATATGAATATAGATGAAATAATTTTATACAGGATCTAAAGTGTTGACTTCTTACCAATGCAGTACTAGGTTTCTAACATAATCCAAACCTTCTTTTCAGACCTACTGAAAAAGGCCAAGAACCCCAAAAGCGTAAAAAGTCCAGGCAGTTTTCAGGCTAGCACCATTATGTTATCCAAGAGCTGTGGATGGCTAGATCCAAGAAATCAGGAAATCTAGAATGAAAAAATGATCAGTTCTAAAGTAAATAAACACGTGCAGCTCTTTAAGCAAATATTGTAGATGGGAGAAATATAAGTATCTCAGTGTGTAAGTCATGATATTTACAGTTTAGTAACTGTCAGATTGACAGTTCCAACCTTTCCTGCTTTATCTGAACTCAGAATTGGAACTTGTATTTTTCTGTCTTTAGTGAAGTGGTATTCAGCTGTCTTACATATAAGTAAACTGAAATCAAGACCTGAAAATAAAGAAGGTAATAAATTAATTTTTTTAAGCATCAGAGATCCATGAATGTTCTCTTTGCTGGAAAAGCTATCATGTGCCACTTGTCTGAAGTGTGGAAGGGTTAATCTGTGTAAGAAATTTTATCTTTGCAATTTTTATCTAAGAAAGATTTATTCAATACTTGTTGAGCAATACTTATTTTTCAGAATCTGTCTAAAAGTATTTGCCTGAGTATTGGGAACTTTCTGATAGCAATGTATAGGCAAGATTATGTTCATTTTGACAAGATTAATTTTTGTCTGGAAAAGCCTAATTTCCTCCTCTGCAGGAACAGCTGAAGCAATTAGAATTTGGGAGAGTATGGGGGTGTTGGTCGTGGGGGGCTAGGCCCCAGCCCTGACAATTTCGCTTTGGGGTTCTCTTTTTTTTTCTATTGAAAGAGTAGATCTCAAATGATTGAGTGTACTGAGAAAGCATTTGAAATTCCTTTTGAGAACAGACAGCATCTCACTGACAGTCCACATGTCTTTCGGAAAACAAAGATTAGTAGGGTGCACAGCAGACAAAGACTAGGTAAGTCTAGAAGGGCAATTGTGACTGCAAGGCTCTTTTGACTCAGAAAAATAGAACAAGAACATATGGTAACTTTGATCTATTTTTTTTTCCTTTGGTCTTAGAGACATTCCTAATGATTCTAGTGTCGGTTGTTAGGTCTGTAGTGCATTGACACACATTCAGGAAGTAAGTGAAAAAGTGAAGAATAAATTTACTTTCACTCCAGTTCTGTCTGTTACCAAGAGCTGCCAAGTTAGCAGGGTAGCTCCTTCAAGTGAAAGTCCTTGTAAGGAAGCAGGTCTAGATCTGAGACTTGACAGTTGATGTTAAAAAGGGGAGTTAGTAGTCAGAGGTGCAAGCTTTTATTCTTATATTGAAGACAAATGAAAGAATGGGAATTTGTTGCCTGCTTCCAGACTGATTCTGAAACCTCTTAGTACTTATGCAAACAAAAATCTAATTGAAATAATTGAGTTAATCATGGAAATAGAAGATTATTTACCTAGATGAAGGTAAGATGACTGATCCTGTTGATACTTTGATCTGTGAGTTACTCTGCATGTCAGCAGTCCTCCAGGTTTTTTTTGTTTTGCTGTTTACAGTCAGCCACCATGATCCGTTTGTAAAACTTGATTCATATTTTTATTTGTATTACTAAAGAACTTAAAGGCTTTACTTATGGGTTAGGACTGCACTATGCTTTGAACATTATACACGTAGGACAAAAGGATAGTCCCTGAAATCACTTAAAGCTCTTTATGTAACAGACTAAGTAAGTAGAAGATGATGGAGAAATATAATGGCCTTAGGTTGTGCCAGGGGAGGTTTGGATTGGATATTAGGAAAAATTTCTTCACTGAAAGGCTTGTCAGACATTGGAACAGGCCCTCCCAGGGAAGTGTGTGAGTCACCATCCCTGGAAGTATTTAAAAGACGTGTAGATGTGGCACTTAGGGACATGGTTCAGTGGTACTTAGCACTATCGGGTTAACGGTGGGACCCAATGATCTTAAAGGTCTTTTCCAACCTGAATGATTCTATGATGAAGCAGTAATGCAGTATGGGTCATCGTCTCAGCACTTCAGCAATATGTTGATTGCTGTTGTAGGAATCACAAAACAGGCATTTAAGAAGGATTTTGTATTATGAGCGAGATTGCGAGTTATTTACAGGTGACTCCTTCAAAACATGAAGGACAACAAAGGAGAACTCACATTTTGAAAATGTACCAAGTGACAAAGGATGGCATCAAAGGCAGGGCACAAGGAAGACAATGTCTGGGGATAAATTACAAAGAGCTTTCTATTTGAAGACAAGAGGCTTGTATTTGTGACTGAGAATGAGAAATCAATGAAGGAACATAAACAGGGAATGACATAATACAGACAGTAAAGGGAGATCTGTGGAAGAGCATTGCACATGGATGCAAGCAGGGGAGACTGCATTTGTGAAGAAAATGGTGTTGCAATAATTGATACAGGGATGGCAGGCCTTGAGAGTGTGAATTTTAACTATGTGAATGAAAATGGAAAGCCATGTGTTAGTTTATGAAGAAAGACTTGCCAGGATTTAGGTATGGACATGGATGTGAGTGTCTAAGGAGGACTCTTTCACCAGAAATTTCTGGTGAAAACTGTTATGATGGGAAGGAAATAAATAGAAGTCTGGGTATGATAGATGAAGAACTCTGTTTTAGCAAGTCTTGAAATGAAAAGAAGGAATAGAAAGTCTGAGATTGTAAGAGTAACTAAAGTCTAATTTTACTGTTTTCACAAGTTTGTTTTCCATTATTTTGTGATGCGTTGTATTTTTTTACAATTTAGCAAAGCACTTCCTAATCAAACTCATTTGGATTTATTCAAGGATGTTGAGAAAGGTTTTCCTATTCAAGTTTTTGAAGAAGAACACACTGCCCCAATTTCTGAGTGCAACTTGACTCCTGATGACAGAAGGTGACAGTTTTCTATCTTAACTTATTAAAAAAAAAAGTTACGGTTTTTGTGATTTTTTTAAGGTTCAATATCAGTGCATGTGGAAACACTTAGTACAAAATTCAGAACAAGTTACTTTTTCAGTCCTTGCTATGGTTTCCTAACTTGTATTACATCAAAGTCAAACTTCTTTTGCTTGCTTTTGTGCTCCATGATGTCATTCTGTTATAATTTTGTCTTTCATCTCCCTTCCTTCATACACTCCTCCTAATTCTCTCTGTTCTTGCACTTTCATTTATGCTGTCCATACTCTGCTAGCAGACTGTTTACTGGCAGACTCCTTCATCCACATGGACTACCATACATTTCCCTTTGTTCTCACCTGCAATTTGTACAGGAACTCTTAAATCTTTTCTGTTTTGCATATGATATCTGCTGAATCAAACAGGAATCTTTTTATTGTCTTAAATGCATGTTAGAAGTCTGGTAGATTATGGCCTCTTTTAGAGCAAAGGACTTGTCTAATTCTGAGTTATACAGGGCTGGAAGTCTATCTTTGGCATATGTTCTGAAAGGGGTGTATAAATATATATCACCTGTATAAAAGAACAACATTGAATTAGCCAAGGTTCATCTGTCAGTGAGATTTATACCTTCATAAAAGTTCTCTTCTGTCTGTCTTGTTTATTAATATTCTATAGCCTTTCCATTAAGCCTGTCTTGTCAATTAAAGAAGAAATGCATCTTAATCCAGTGGCAACCTGTGGACATAGTAATTAAAACAACTTCAGCATATATTAACATTCGGTTAAGTAGGTCATGCAGTGCTTCCAGGGGTATTATTTCTGGCATATTTTATCATTAAGTCATAGTTTAAATCAATTTTTATAAGATTGTAGAGTTGAGTGATTAGTTTTTGATCACTGAATAGTACACATGCTACGCTGCCTATTGCAATTGTGTGTATTTTTGAAAATTGCTAAACAGCAAGTAAATTACCATTGTGTACAGTCCTGGAAACCACTTCCCAGTCAAAAATGCTGCCAGTTCATAAACTTCATGCGGTCTTTTGCGTTATGAGTTCCTGTTTAGGAGCAGAGATTGTGTTGGTTGCAGGAAGTATACACATATGGAGAAAATAAAAAGATTTTAATAATGTAATTGTATTTTTAGTTGTTAGAATGTTAATGCATCGAGTTTCTTGGGCAAAATGTATAAACGTGACAGTTTATGAACTTTATCAGAATAAAAAGCCACAATGGTACTAAAAACATTTGTCACGTCCAGTGACTTTCAATATAAATATTCCTTTAGATATTTGGGAATATTTTAAAAAAATTGTGTGAGGGAAAAATTTTTGACCTCCTATTGAATGGAAACCTGCTAATTTTAGTAAACTTTATTGAATGGCTTTATTGTCTAATGTGGCTTTTTGTTTATGCAGAGCAGCGTTTGTGGTAGAGGGTTACCCAGCAACGTAACCACTGAAAATCCAAAAAACCCTACTGACAAGAACACTTCACATTCATTAAAGACACCATAATGGCTTTAAAATTATTCAAACGTTAGAAATAATTAAGTATTTTGTAATGGATGAAATTAAATTAAGTTGACTGCTTGCACTGAAATTACATACATGACATTTTTATTATTAGTTTATATCTGAAATATAAATAATCCTTTTTTCAACTAAGCTATGCAATAATTTTTGCAGTAGCCTTTAAAAAATCTATTTTAAATTAGTGGGTGTGAGGATGTTGAATTGTTGTCAGAATTAAATGTCATTTATTTTTTAAATACCTTCTTTTATGTGAAAACATTGATTGCTGTTTTCATTAACATAATTTTTAGAGTGGTAACATCATCATATGATAACACGGTCAAGGCTTGGGATACGGAAACAGGAAAAATACTTGTATGTATCCTTTTGAATGCGTCTTGCAGAAAGTACAATTGTAAAGTTCAGATTTATTGCTTTGTTATTGACAAATAAGAAAACAACATTCTTTGTTAGCACAATACAATATAGTTAGGGTAGGTAGGCTTGATTTTTAGTCTTAATACTGATAATTGCTTGATCTTGGGTAAGTCTCTTGATGAACGCGTCTCAGTTATTTCAGATACAAATGGATGTGATAATAATAATCTGTCGCAGAAGATACATTTAAGTTTGATTAAATTGACATTTTAGGATTTAAGCAGCGTGGCTTTGTCTAATTTTAAGTTTATTGCTAAAGCAAAAATAGAAAAATTGGATATAAAGACATCTATCAGCTTTTACCAAAACAAAGTAATATCAAAACCCTTCTTTCTGAATCTGCTTACAGATATTTTACTGCTGTAAAATCCTCTCTAACCCTCAAGCTGTTTTATTTTCTCTTTAGTGGACAGTAGAACATGAAGGCATTGTAACTTCATGTAATATTTCTTGTGATGGTAGACATGTGGTATCTGGTTCAGACAAAGAAAACACCATATATGTTTTTGATGGACTAAGTGCAACAGTAGCGGCACATATCCAAGGTAAGACTTACGACTTTTACATCTTGTTTATACAGCTCTTGATTTTTTTTTTTTATTTCTTACAAAAAATTGAGAAAATTAATTAATTCAGTTCAAATATCCTTACTTGAGAAAGGCAAAAAACCCTTATCTGTAAGACATTAAGCCCAGTATTTTTCAGAATAGGCTTATAAAAAGGAGGTAATGGGCCAAAATTAGACCAACAGTGATCCTTTTTTGAATGATAATTTCCCTTTGAAGGTAATTTCAGTAGTAAAACCTCAGTCCCAGGAGGCTTCCTTCCCCTCAGGACTGCAGGTCAGGGAGTTTGCCGTTCCTGCAGAATCAGCTTAAAAATATATGAGCAGTCTTACAAATGTTAAATTAGCATAGGTTAATATGCTCCTGTGAATCAGACCCTGATGGTAAAATTTTCTGGATTTAAAAATTAAAATTGCAACAAACGGATTGTAGTACTTTTATTAGAATACCTGTCTCTGTTAGGTGACACTATCAGGATATATTTTGCATACATTATTTTAATGGAGCTATTTGCATTCTTAAAGTATTATTATCTGCTTAAGTGCTCCCTAAGAGTCTAAGCAGTTAACTGCCATTGGCATTACAGGGCCACACTTCTGGACTTCTTTTCAGGAATGGAACAGAGAAGTTAAATTACTACAGGGCAGCATGTGAATTTACGTTAACTGTGTATGAGTGCTTGGGTACAGGTCTGTATTTCAATACTATCTGCAGTAACTATGAGGCCTCTCTTTCGTTGAGAGGTAGGTGAGGAGGTGTCCTAGCCAGTGAAATAGCAATTTTGAAATTACAGTGTTTTGGAAATAGACTGATGCATAGATGCTATGGGTAGTTCTGCCTTTCAGACCTGTCTTCTGAGATACAGATGTAATTACTCAAAATAACTAACAGTCTCACTTGATGTTTTTTGTATAGGTCATCACAAAAGTACAATCACGAGATGTTGTTTTGACCCTGATAACCGAAGAGTGACTTCAGTATCATACGATAAGACCATAAAGCTATGGGATATGATAACACGATCCACCTCAATTACAATTAATGAGTAAGAAACAATACTGTAGTTAAATATCTATGGCATTATTTGCACATTTCACAATTATCAGTGAGATTTATGCTAAGATTTGTACTAGAGAAATAGAACAATAATTGTTGAACTAGATAAAGTAATACACAAGCAAATGACATGTATAGAAAGCATGAATAAAATGGTCCGCTCAAGCTTCCTGCTGTAAATAACTGAAAAATTGTATTTTGATGACTGTAAGCATTTCTAGTGCAATTTTTTTTAGAGCTTCTAGGTTCTTGGGTATATATAGCAGCAGAAGATAGCATATGCAATATGGTACTGCAGTGTAAACTTTTTCTTCTAATTTCTGCTAATTAGGAAAAATGTATAATCATTGATGAATCAGGAGATAAAATATTACTTAGAATAGTGAAGTCTTTAAAAACAGTATGGAATGAAGCAAAAATAATACAAAGAAAAAGAAAATATATCTAGATGTTGGGAATTGATAATTAGTCATGAGTTCTTATAGAGTATTTTGTGATAATTAGGTTTTGCACTGCAACTAGATCACCTTAGCCCTTCATAAAATTCATGGTCCTGAGAGCAACCACAGGATGATCTACTCTCCTCCTTCTGAGCTCCAGTGAAGGCCTCACAAACTTCTAAACAATGTTTCATTGTCTCACTGTGTTAATCGTTAGGAAGATTTTCCTAACGTGGACTATTCTGGCTGCAGCGTAATCTCACATGTTTCTGTTTAGATCCACTTCAGACATGGAGATCAGATTATTCACTTGTTTTCTTCTACATTTTTTATAAATCAAAGAACTTCTATTATATCCAAGTCATCTTTTCAGTAGATTAAACCATCCTTATTAATTTAATATTGAATTATTATTTCCTATGTTACTGATCATTCTTGTTGTTGATCTCTGAGATCTTTCCAAATGGCCCACATTTTTCTTGAATTACATGGCCCCATAATGTAATCAGTATTCCCTCTAACTGGAAAAAAATAGAAATGAATTATTATTACATGCTGGTCTGTGGATGTGCCTCTGTTCATACATCCTGGGATGAGATTTACTCTTTTTTTTGACAGCATGATGGTGAAGAGGAGTCAGTATTTGTTGCATCCTTTTTTTGCAAAACTGTGGTGTAGTCCATTGTTCCCACCCCTTATCTATGCAGTTGACTATTTGTGTGTTACTACAGAATGTCATACTTGACAACATTGACCTGATCAGGCAGCACGCATATTAAATGATTGATGAAACACTGTAAGCCTCCTACAAATTGCAGTGATGACAGCATTATTTCCTGTAAAGACTGTTATAACCCTTTTACTTTCTTGATAATTTCTTCAATTTGTGAAGATAATTTTCAATTTTAATCTTCTCCCTTGTATCACTGCAGACCCTCTTTGGCTTCATTTCATATCTGTACTATTTATCTCATTACCTACATTGTTAATGGAAGTTTGAAAGAGGACTGGATTCAGGACAGATGCTGCGGACCCCAGTTCACTATATACTTTCATTTTCACAGTGACCCAATTATGGCCGCTCTCTGAGTGCAGAGATCATTTTTCCTTACATGCTTTTGGACGTCATGCCCAGTGCCAGAAGCCTTGCTCAGTATGATCTCCTGAGCTTTCACATGTTAAACTTCTATATCTCTCACTGAAGTCAGTAATACAGTAAAAACATTATGTCAATTTAGGATATTGTTATCATTTTAAGAAGGAAGTATGCAACAACAGAGATGTCAAATCAACCGTTGAAAATATCAATGGCTTTAAATAAACTCAAACAATTTAGCTTTGAATTCTTAAAACAATAATCAGAGAGAGTCTGCCTTTAAACACTGTAATAAAATTGTCTTTGAGGGATTAGGAATTACTTTGGATGGGAAATTCAATCTGGAATGTTCTAATATTTATTTTAAATTGCAGTGACTACAGCATTGTTTCCTGTAAGAGATGCTCATAATCCTTTCCCCACTGTAGATTTCAGGAAGCACTAGAGTCCTCAGCCATTTCTGGGACATCCAGATTTCTTTTCTGATGGGTGTCACTGCTTCTAAAATTAGACTTTAATCTAGACTTGTTTAATCTTTTTCCTCTGAAAGTTTGAGTTGAAAATTACATGTAGAGATAGATACATGCTATTTATTTAATGAAAAATGGGTGGCTTTTTTTTTTGTAATTTACCTTTAGTAAAATGTGATTGTGTTGTAGCTGCTGAACAATTTCTTGTTATGCTGCATTCAACAAAAAAAAATTGCTGATCACTTCTTACTTAACGGCTAGGGTTCGATCCTGCAAAATGACCTAATCCAATAAGGGATTTAAGCCCAAGCTGGCTGTGAGGTAGTAAGCAGCTCCAGAGAATTTACAGAAATGTTCATATGGTTAAAATTCAGAATATGCTTATGATGCTTCACTGGAAGGAGACGGTGCTCAGTGTTGCAGGAGGCTCTTTGAGAGATTTGTAATGGTTACAAAAGCTCATTCTTCCTGTGTTTTTCATCCATGTTTCAGGGGACACAGCAATGCTATCTCAGATTGCTGCTTTACCTCTGATGGTCGTTACTTGTGCACAGCATCCTGGGACAAAAGCTTAAAAATATGGGATATAAAGACAGGAGAATTTCAGTGTCATGAACCTGTTTCCTTGAACCAAGGACATGAGGGTTCTGTTAGTTCCTGCCTTTTTAGCCAAGATGGTGAGTTATCTTAATCCTAGTGATGATGCATCTCAATACCTATGTATAGGACATCTCAGATAAACCACGAGTGACCGCTCTAATCATGTAGGTAATTAATTCATCATTTCCAAGATAACATGTTAAATTATAAGAAAATGATATCCATGTAAATAAGTAAATTGATGTTCTGTCTTAACCAGGCAACTGGAACACTTGCTTAATTGACATACCCATCAAGAGGTATAATAAAAAGATCATAATGGAGTAAAACCACAATACTATGTTAGAAGATTAACTTAGCACTTGCGGATATTCTTCTAACATTAGTTAGTTGAAAAAACATGTTTAGTAAATACTGTACAGATCTATAATAATTAGGAAAATGTGTATGTCTTTGTTCGTATCTGCAAAAGTAATGTTACTTCACAGCCCAAACAACATACGCAAAAACTTCATGGATGTTCTCAGCTACACTGATGGAGCACATAAACTACCGTGTTCAAAGTAGATCATATTTGAGTTATAGCAAGACAATTTGGCACCTGGAACTTGATGTCTCCTTGATGCTTGGATGAATAGGAGGAGAATAGGAGGAAGACACAGACATTCCAGTTTACCTGGATCTGGGTGGAGGTAGTGGGGAGCTATTTCTTACTGCCCTAGTTCCATTACTTTCACTAGATCTCAGACAACTCTTAGTTGCTCCACAACATTAAATTAGTGTTACTGCAAGCTGCTACTGTGCTGAAACAGCTTCTCTTCACTGGGATGGACTGAAAATTTCTGTACATTGTGATCTAATTGTCTGTTTTCTTTTGCCACTTCACATCTGAATACTCCAGTAAAGATGACTCCTGAACTGCTGACAGCGGGTTACTCCACAGTCATACTCAAACAGTGCCTTCTGAGTTCGGCAACTCAGATAAATAAATAGCGCTCTGGGGGGAAAATGTACCTGTGGCTTGAAGACATGCAAATGCAGATAGGCCTGTGAATATTGGAATCTGAAAACATGCTTTCCACAGTAAACCCTACTTTTTGGTTTTTATTCACAGTTGACCTGACAATTCTGAAAGCATTCTCTATCTTCTAATTTTTACACAAGGTTATCTCCTTAATTTTCTAAGTCAACAAAATTTTCATGTGTGTTTTTTTCCACTCAGTTCTCTGTTTGCTAAATTTATGTATTACTATTTACAAAATTAAGAACATTAACAACAGTAGCCAAAAGGAACTTCTGTCTTGTTAAAGCATGACTAATAGCTCATTATTTAAATTTTTTTATAAAGTCTGACTCACTGTTAGAAGAAGCCTCTTTTACTAGTCTGTATGACAAAGCAAAGATATAATATTCTGTTTTTACATTTCAGCATCACTTCTTGTATCTGGCGGATATGACAAAACTATAGCTATATGGGATACAGATGCAGGCTATAAAAAGCTAAGCTTAAAGGTACTGAGCTCTTGGTCACTAGTTTGATGAGAAGGTGTAAAATGTATTGCTGGTTTAAAAGCATAGTGCATTTCATTGTCTGACAAATACCCTTGCCCATCCTTTTTAGATACAGGCAGGAATATGTCCTGGATTTGTGTGATTTAATTTGCTAGAAGAGTATATTCTTATACAATTAGCTACAAAGATATTACCTTTGTCAAGTCAGTTGTTAATAAGCTATTACATTTCTCTTTTTATGAACAATCTCATTTAAGGATTATATTGAATGGAGTTGTACCTATGTTTTAGGAGAGAGTTTCTTCCAGCAAGTAACAAGAGCCTGGATAGTGCATATATTCATTTTGAAATGCCACACTCCTGTATATCTGTATGTTTACATGCTTGCTTATGTCCACAGAAAACAGTACATTAAAAGGGAAGCATTAAAAAAAAAAAAGTAAATATTGGTGTTGAGGTTGTCAAGCTTAGCTCAGTCCCTAGTTTACATAGTTTACATTACTGCTTATAGTGACAGGGATGTGGTCCACCACGTTACAGTATTTTTTAGGGTAGACAATTCTGTAAATGAGGTGGCTGTTCAGTATTTAGCTATCCCTGCTTAGAGCTAGGCCTCCTCTTTTCTTCCATATCCATGGTAATACTACCCAAAATTTGAGGCGGTAACACCTGCATAAAGTAAAAAAAAGTCCAGCTCTCATTAGGGTTTTTTTGTCCTATCATGACTTTATTTTTTGCAAACATACCATATTGTATTACCATACCTTTACTTTTTTTCTTATTTTAGTGGAAACAATCCACAAGACTTGAACTAATGATGCGATGTGGGTCAAAGAAAAGGATTAACAGTATTCATAAAGTTATGTGCATGGATTTTGCAAATACTAATTTCACAGAAGGCAAGCAATGTCAGAATTCAGATTTGCAACCTTGGCTCTTTCCTGTCTTACATAAATATGATTTTAATGGACTTTTTTTTTTTTTACTTACGGCATTCACTATCCAAGGCTTAGGTAAAACACTCATGAAAAAAACACCTGGTAGATCTCAGAAAAGACCACTTTCCTTCAAAACCTTGGGCTTAAAAAAAGCTTTCAACTGCTGTCACGTTCAAGATAGCATCTTCATATAGGAGAGCTCATAAGCCTGTGCCTCACATCCATTATCTTAAATGTAGCCCTGCCTACCCTCCGGAATTGGAACTGTACTGATTAAACCTTTTGAGCAGTAACAGTACACATTCTCCACCAGCATCAGTGCTTTACATAATACAGCTACTGCAAATTTCCCAGTTCACAGCAATCACTGTAAGTAACTCAGTTTCCCATAAAAAAAAGAGGCATCTGTTTAAATGCTAATATCTTTGTAACTATGGAGAATTCCAGTTTAGTATCTGTGCATTGGTATAATTATATTCTGGGCTCATAACTAAATTAAAAAACATGTTTTAAAGATTCTGCTATAAAAATCACGTTTTATGTATGCATGTTTGACTATTTCTATGTACTGGAAAAATGTATGTTCATCTTTTTATTGCATTTCTCAGGTGTGGCATTTGTCTATCAAAATGACACCATGCCTTCCTAAACTCTAGGAATTTTATCTGTTAATACCATTTATGCTTGAATAACCTTCCTAGCTGGAGTAAATAATTAATTTCAGATTTTAACCTGTTTCTATTCTTATGCCAACTCAATGCTGTTACCCTCAAATCAGCTGTGCTGCTGTTTTCAGAATGAGGATATCCAATACAGCTGCTTGGCTTGGCCTGCTTTGAGAACTGGTTTCCTTCCCTTAAAACAGGGGGAAGCTGCTGTCTGTTCCTACAGCTCTTCCCTCCATTATCACATGATAAACAGCCTCAAGATTTTTTAGGTAATAAGTGTTAGAAGTCAACTCTCTCTCTACAATTCTTTATTAAACTCTTTTAAAAACAGAAAAGACCTATGCTTAAATGGAGCTTAAACCTATAGTAACTGTGTAGCTGTCATTCTTCTAAGTGCTACAGCTGGTAGGCTGCTTACCAGAGATGGTAGCAGCCACTGTTTTCAGGTATATGTAGGAAAGTATGAACTTCATAGCAATGTTTTTTTCTTGACTTGATGAGGCAATCTAGATAAGAATTTTCTCACTGCATTTCAAAATGCATTTATGGTACAAATAGTTGTTTTTATTATAATAAAAATAATAAAGTTTTTTCCCTTTGTTATAGTTAAATTTTGCTTTACTGCAGGGTCACTGGGACTGGGTGACAGATGTTGCAATTAGCAAAAACAAGAAATGGATTCTTTCAGCCTCAAAGGTAATCACTAACTCCTGAGGTAGTTTCAGGAGCTAACTTGTAAGTGGATGTGAAGATTTCATCCCTTGTTTTCAGCTTTTTTTTGGATGAAATTTAACAGTGGTCAAGTTGCTTATAAAAGTGTGAAGTGGTAATCAGTATTTACCTCAAGTAATCACAGAAAATCTTTAAAAGAATTTGATAAGTATGTTTATTTTTGGTTATTTTAAAGTGTGTGGGCAGTATAAGATTGCTAAAGATTGTTTCCAAAGACATGATATTTAAATGTGAGAGGATTCATCTGATGAGACAAAATTTCATCCTTACGGAAATGATGTAAATCACTTTTTTGGTAATATGCAAATACATAAAAATAGTTGCATCTTTTTCTCAGGATTCTACTTTGAGATTGTGGAATATTGAAGAGATGGATCATATTTCTTCAGTGACAGAAGTCAGAAAAGCAAGAGGCTCAAAAATTGCTCAGGTTCTATCACTTCATTTTTTAACCACACCTCATGCTTTATTCAGAAAGAAAATTCGAATGTTAAAGGAAAGCTGTCAGATTTCTAGGTTGAAAACACAAATTTATTGTGTTTGTTCTCTCTTTGCAAAAATTGTCAAATCCTTTTTGGGGAGTAGAATGTAGTAATAACAGTACTTTTTTAAAATTGGTTTTGGTAAGGACACCATTTTTCATATACAGGTGCATTTTTGTTTTTAGAAAACAGTCACATATGTGTACTTTTAACAGTAAACGTATTTTGTTTTTCTGTACCTGGTGCTTCTGCAGAGTAATTGGCCGTTTATACAGGAGTATTACTAAACAAAGGCAGGTAATATTCATGTGCTCCTGAACATAAATCAGCTTATACAAATTCTGAGGAGTGTCTTTTTAAAGCTGAGCCTGTATGTATTCTGTCTTCTAATATATGAATTATAAATAGGTGTTAGTTAAAAAGAATATTAACAAGCTTAATGCTAGTGCAACATGCTTTTTATTACAGTCCTTCAACTGGTTTTGGTAGTGAATTTGCAAGATCTTGTGTGTATTTTCCTCCTTGTCAATAACCATTAAGTGAATTTGCATGAAAAAGAACGATCTTTTTTTTCTTATTTTTATATTATTTTTATCACACTTTCTTGTTGAGTAGCAAGTATTCAAAAGCAGTGAGCAGCTTTTTAAGCTTTTAAATAAGTTTTATAAATGTGCCAGCAGTGAAAATGTATACATACCTAAAAGTATCAATTAACAGAAATTTGAGAATATGGTTAAAATTGGTACAGGAAAGGATTTTTTTTGTGCATTTTAGCAATACTTAAGGCATACCAAACAATTAGAAAAATGTCTCAATTTTTTTGTAAATAGTTTCATGAGTAGTGAATTGGGAATCAATGTTACTTTGATCGAAGTGGATTAAACTTAATGAGTGTGTGTGTAGTCAGCTGAAAAACTTCCTTCTACTGACTACTGTGGGTTAATATTTCATCCAAAATTATTATGTATCAATTTTCCTTTTTTAATTTTTCTTTCTACGTGCCTCCTTGAGTAAGATAATGGTCAGGTGAAAAAAAAGTAAACAAAAAAAGCCCCAAACCACCTAGTGATAATCACCAAGACAGAACAGTTAAAAACTGGATACCTATCAAGCCACCCAAAAAGTAAAGTATGGTACTATATTAGTTGAAAAAAACAAACTGAGAGTTCACATAAAATACAGTTTTATTCAGGAAAAAACCTCAGTTCACAGGAATGAATTTTGAGCAGCACTATCTGCACCAAGTTTATGACAGCTATACATACTCAGTGCATTTCAAAAATGACGCCTAGATAATATGTGTGTATATAGAGCTGTACCTTCATGAGTGAAGTAATGCAGATCTCTCACAGATGATTAACTGAAGTGCCATTTTTGTTATATTTACACCAGTGTGAAGAATGTGAAAAACCTTTCTTATGCCTGCAACGTAGTGACTCTGAAACGATATCCAAGTGTGTATTCTGTCGTCTGTCATCTTCAGTGAGAAAAATTTTGCCACTGCCACCAGCTGTTTCTCCTGATCTTTAAATTAATCTAGCAGTCTTGGGATGTTAACACACTTAAGTATAAACGGAGTGTCTGTGCGTCTTTATGTAATACATATATGAAGTGAAGACTTTCCTCTAACCTTGCTCTACAGTAATATTCTGTATGAAGAATAGTAAGATACATTGTACTAACCCATTAAATAGCTGTGATATAACAGGTAAAGAATAAAATCCCCAAGAGCAGAAAACTTATTTATGCTGCATGGTACTAGAGAATAAACTTACTTACTTGTTCTTTGGGAAATTTTAAACAATTCTAAATGAATATACTAGTTCCAAGTTCAATTTACTAAAAATATGTGGATATGTAAATTATTGACAGGTTTCCTTCCGTTATTTAGATAAACCATTCTTCTTTACTATGGCAAACAAAGAATCTTTGCTGTCAGTGGACATCAGAAAGAGTTTTGTGAGTAAAACCATGAATAAGACCATGAACTTTTTCCTAACTTGTTGCTGTACTCCTTACAAAAATTTTGTCAGGGAGCTTTCAGTCATTGAGAGTAAGTTGTGGTTCATGTCTGACATGATGCAGCACAAAGTAATTCTGTGTAATAAAGGCTCCCTCCACCAGGGAGTGTGGTATTTTTTCCACCCTTTCTTAGGAGCGACCCTGAGAGGATTGTATCTATTTAGTATATGTGAGAATGTAAATTAATAGAAGATTAAGTGTTTCAAAATGTTGGGAAGCCTTATTCCTAAAAATAGTGTTTTCAACGTTCCTTTCTAAAAGGAACTTAAAGTGGGGAAAATAGCTGGAGCTGGGCATGTGACAGCCTGGAATGCAGTTAAGCTGTGGAACACAAAGAAATCTAAGCAGGTAGATTTCCCCCCCCACACCTTGTTTAAATTATGTGAATTGTGTAGCAACAATTACACTTGTATCCAAGGTTAAATGAACAATATTTCTAGGGAATAGTATGTTTTGTACAGATTTATGGCTTTGAATAAGTATTAGGTGATAAACTGTATTATTTTCCAGTATTCTTTTCCCCTCTTTACTCCTTAATTAAATAATATTGTTTTGTTACAGAGGCGAAAAGAAAATGCTGTGTCTATGCTCCTCATTTTTTTTTTTAAAAACAAGTTGCACAAAATATGCATGCTTTATAGCTGAATTAATCTGGCTTTAATGTAGTTAGTAATACTGAACTAATTTCTATATGTTAGAAAAGATTAGTCCTAGGATAATTAATGCTATATTAGAATTGAAGGTGTTCTTTGTTTCTTTCTTTACCCTTTTCAGCTGGAAAATCAGAGCTGAAACAAAGCTATTTCCATTGAAACAGGAAAAAAAGCAGTTGCTCTATGGAGGCTTGGTTCATTTTGCATTAGTAATGTGAATAGGTGGGAAATTTTCTTTTGAATGAATCCTCTGTTTCCCAAATAGAGAAAAACAAGGAAAAATGAATTCTTACATTCTGGTTTTAATGAAATCAGTAAGTTTTATTACTTACTGCTGTTTTCTGTCCATTAACATCACCTGTTTAGTGCTTGTGTGCCGTGCAGGCTCATATTTGTGTGCTGCACAGGTTTCACAGAGAATGTGATAATTATGGACAATTCATAAGCTGGAGATTTATCTGCATTTTTTCTGGCTCTTGTAACCCTGTAGTTTGGCTAATTCACTCAGTCCCCATTCCTACCTGATGAGAAGGTTGTGAGACTGTTTTAGACCAAGACAGCGTGGCTGCCCTTCTATAGGAGTTATCTGAAGAATCACATCTACAATTTGGCTGTAAATATGCCTTAGGTGCCTGTTAAATTGCGAAAGCACTCTCTACACCTTGCAGATTCTGATTACGCTGCAGGCGTGTAATCAGGTCTGTTCATGAAGATGATCCTTTCCCCATAACCTTGGGTTGCGGGCCAGGCTCCATGTTCGCTCATGGCTGGTTCCTACGTGGTAACACCGCTCATTTCTTGGTGTGGCACATCCTCGTTTGCTGCCCGGCGCAGGTAACAGGCTGAAGGGCTGGGGCCCTGAGGGAAGGCGTTTTGCTGTTGGCAGCATCAGTTCTGTGTGAAAAATTCTAATTAGTTCTGCAGAAAACTACCCATATCACTTTTTCTAGTAATTGAACTTGTATGAACATGTGCGTGTTTGGTCAGGCACTCTGGTGTTATGTGTGTGCACAGATCATAAAGCACATAAGCAGTGTATGCATATGCATATTGTAGTTTAATTTTTGCATCATTATAGATGATTGCAGCATGTAATTGAGGCCCGGTCTTCCCTTGGCATCTTCTTCTGGGAGCCTTGGGCAGTCGAGGCACTGTGGGATAAAGCAGGACTGGAGCCTAACTGTAAGCAATCTTGCCTAAATATTTTTTTTTAAATGCTGACGTTTACGTATTTTCCTTCAGTCTTTATATGTGTTGTGCCAAAACAAATGCTAGCGTGTGTGTGCAATTTAGAGTCACGCACAGAGAAGTCAGTCTCGCAGAGCAGTGGCCGCAGCCGTTCTTTTCCCGGCTGTTCGCAGCGGCAGCACAAGGCGCCGTCCGCCCCCCTGAGCTGCAGCTGCCTGTCTGAACCTTTGCAGGCGCTGAGCCGGCAGCGGGACGGAGCCCGCGGCCTGATCCTGCCGGCCTGTGAAGGCAGTTCCGCTAGCAGCGGGGCCGGGCCGGCTGGCGGCGGCGGTACTGGAGGAGGTACCGGGGAACCACAGAGGCGGCCGCGGGGAGGGCGGCGGATGTATTGGGGCCGCGCGGAGGGTGAGTTTACCGCCCGGCGCCGTGGCTTAGTTGGTTAAAGCGCCTGTCTAGTAAACAGGAGATCCTGGGTTCGAATCCCAGCGGTGCCTGTGCGGGGCGGGATCCAGCTTTTTGCTCGCGGGGGTTGCGGCGGGGCTCAGCCCGTGTCGCCGCGGCGGGAGAGGACGCCAGGCTGCAGCTCCGCTGCAGTGGGGAGGGAAAAATACATTATGTGCTTAAAAATCATAGACGTCGCAATTCGGGCAGTTGCCCGCCCCGGGCTCGGCAGCGCCCTGGGCCTTTTATAGCGGAGGTTATGTCTTCACCCCCCCGCGTTTTTATTCACATAAAGCAAAGAAAATGCCTCTCTCAAGTTTCTTTTTTCCTGTTACAGTTTGAGTGCATGGTGGGTAGGTGTCTGATGCTGAGGCTTTTGTCACCAATCAGTACCGAGACCCTACCCTTCACCTCTTCTTACTTTCTTGTGTTACAGAAAGTCTGGCTTTTCCAAGTGAAAGCTGTAGTTAAGTGCTCTGAGCTGGTCTCCATGTAATTAGTGACAACAGCAGAGGAACAGAAGGTTTTCGTAGACATCTGTAATAATCAAAGCCAAATCCTGCCCCGTTAGGCTTGTGAGTTAGGTTCAGTGAAATTATTCCAAATTTGTGTTACTGTAAACAAAGGCAGAATCTGTCCTCAGATCTAAGGACAAAAGGCTTAAAACCCATTAATACAAGTCCCAGCCTAGCAGCCATATCCTTGGGCATTTTTGGGGCTCATGTAGCGTATTTGGAAGGTCAGGTTTTCATGACTCAGATCTGCGGCCAAATCACAGCTGTCAGTAGGCCTAAATGCAATGTATAAGTCTTAATGTCCAGGATGAGCATCTTTGGTTATAACACCTGCAGGAATCTTTCTTTGAGTAGTATTTACAGTAAAAATGCAACAAATATAGTTTTTGATAGGTGATAAATACAAGGAAACCATATTTGCAAGTTGCAACATGTTTTTTAAAAATTAGGAGTATCTTGGGATTAACATCCATAGATGGGCGTTGTCTAAAAGAAAACAAGAACGAGAGTTTAAGACAATTGGGAAGTGCAAATTAAGGAAGATTTGGGGAAAAGAAGCTGCAGTTAATGTCAGCCAGGTCCCCTGCTGCCCCTCAACCAGCAGCAGTTTGGATCCTGCAGGAAACAAGAATTTTGAAAACAAAAATCTTATGAGGATGTTTATGTTCCTCTGACCTTTGTAGCTGATAGAAAATCACATAACTTTCTAACACTGATATTTGAGCCACAGAGGAGGTGCAGAGTCCCTGGACCTGTAAAACTGTAGTATCAAGAAAACCCAGCAGTTTAGTGTCAAATAAATCCTGCAGTCGCTAACACTGACACCATGGGACCAACCTCCACTCTGGAGGAAAGAGTTGGCTGGGGCGCCTGCCGCTGCACTGGGTGGTATGTAAGGGAGAGGCATGTCTGTGTCCTCCCTGCCTCCCCATGCATGGAGCCCACAGCCTCTCCTCTGGATTTGGCTGTTGGGATAGTGCTCGCTGGACGCCTCTTTCTTTCCTGTTAGGGCCTCACTTCCTCCATTTGCAACTTTTTTGTCCATTAGGAGAATGGTGTCTGAAATGAAGAACAAAGAAAAATGAATACTTTGGTAGTTTTTGCACATGCTGTTTGTAACCAAACAGACTTGTTCTCAGCTCTTGCGCAGTAGAGAGAGATGACTTAGGGGTTCTTTATTCTGGATATTTGTACGTGCTGTTACTCCACTAGTTTCCATCCAGTTTCTGTTCTTTAGCTTGTAGATGACAACTGCCGATGTTAATGAGTATCTAGGTGTTTTTATCAAAATTGTTGACACTCTTTTGATGCATCAGCCAGAATGGCATGATGAGCCAGCCAGGATGGTACCAGAGTGGGCTGGTCACTGTGTACTTCCTAGAAGTGCCCTAAAAAAAGCCTCAAAATGTTTGACAAAGGACAAAATGGGAATCTGAATCAGTTCATGAGCACAGATGCAATTCATCTGGATTCTGTAAAAGTGACTCCATGTTCTTGTATATTAGTCACAAACGTGGAGCCCCAGCTTCTGTAAGAGATTTCTAGGATGATCTGCATACTTACGTGGGAAGTAATGTTTTAAGCCAATATGTAAGCAAATTGACTGAACTGTGACTTTTTTTTTTTCCCTAGATTTAATGATACATAAAAACATCATATAGGTTGCTTGGTTTGGCTCATACTTGCATATTTTAAATACACATTCAGGAAGTCCCTTCATCTGAGCACTGAGCTTTCACTGACTGCCCAGAGGGTATGGGTGAAGGGCCTGCTGTGCTGGACAATTTGCTATATGTCTTATTTAGGTAACAACATTAATAAGAAATTCAACAATGTGAAATTCATTTAGATGTGCCTGTCCTGCTGACAGTAACAATATCTCAGTGTTCAGTTATTTTCAAAATTTGCCAGCAGCCTCTTCCTTGCAGAGGGGCTTCGGATACTTTCAGACTGTAATATGTCAGCCTAAAAAGGTGTAAGTCTACCTGCTTTCTTCATTCACTTTTCCCAACGTTTTGCACTACCTTTTGTCTTTTGTGTAGAATTGCAAGAAGAAAAGATGAGTGCTGTCTACAGAGCAGGCAGAATTCAGCTGTCTCCAAAATATCAAGTTTTCCGAGTGTCCCAAAACAGGAAATAACGGGTAGATTCTGGTGTACAAATGGAAGCAGTGCCCTTGCCTGTTGAAATTGGTTTTGATCTTGGCTGAGTGCTACATCGCCTCACTCATTTTCCTTGCAGGAGTAGTCAGCTGGACTATTCAGTCAGTCCAGCTAACTTCAGTGAAACTATTCCTGTACAAAAGTTTTTGCAGGATTAAGGCCTTTAGCTGTTCTTCTTCTGTTACAGGTAATACTTAGTTCCTAAGTTGAGAGCTAGAGCGAGAAACGCAATAAACATGCTCATCGATGGGATTGTGTAAAGTGTTTTAATGCATGTGATAAAAAACCAAACCCCTGTTAAAATGTCAGAATACTAGTCCTGCCAAAAAGATTCTGTATTATCATGTGAGATTCTACAAAGATAGGTTTCTAAGGTAGTTTAAAACTACTAAAGAAATCACTAACACTTAAGCTAAATGTGCATGTTGAGTGTGTATGTTTTTTTGGTTTTGTTTTTTCTTCTACATTTACATGTGGGAATAAGCCAGATGAAGGCCACTTAAATGTGAAGTAAGATTGTAGTTACAGATTTGTCAATAGTGTTAAAACTGCATTAAAGCTTACATGTGGCTTGCCATGTAGCATGTAGTAACAGCTGTCTTTGCATAAATATTTGCATTTTTATTTTTAATATGAGCTGAATAAGCTTCTTTCTCCTACTCCTCAACCAAATGTTACACCGTCACATCAATAACCAGTGAAGTAAAGTAGTTGTACTCTGTACGTAATCATGTTATCAGCTGCTCTAAAATACAGCAAGGGCTGTGCTCATAGACCCCCTGGCCCTTATGCTACTGGTATTTGCAATTTTGTATTTGACAACACACATGTAATCAAGTGTGATCTGTTTAATTCCCAGCAAGTGAGAGAGCGCCTGGTCAGACTGGCCTTGCCCACTGAGAGACCTGTTCTTTGCTCCTCAGCTGCTGTTTGGCTCTGGACACACTGCTCTTAACTTTTTATCTTTTTTGCCATCTGCAAAATTACAATAATACTTACTGATCTCACAGGGTTGCTGGGAGAGTTAATTAATGTTGTATGAAGCACTTTGAGCTTTTGAATAAAATCAATATTATTAAAGCTATGTTTTTATTTTTCTTCTCAGTAAGTTCAGTCTTTCTGCAGTTAGGTCATGCTGGTACTAAGCCTCTTCAATAGTGCTGGCAACGTTCACAGATGCATTTGAACTGTTTCAGGAAAAGGGGCCTGACTCACTTAATCTCATTGATGGGGTAAAAAATCAACTTGCAAATATAACTTTGGAAGGGTTTAAATAAAGGTGTTCCTTGAAAATTTAGTATGTAGGACTGTTTTAGTCTTCTTGTTGAAGGTGCTTATTAGCTATTCAGATTATTTTATGCTGACCTACAGAAATACATGTAATACATGTTTTTTACAGGCTAGTATTTTTCTGTCAAGATACTTTTCCTGCTTTAATCTCCCCAAATATTGCAACATTTTACATGAAGGTTTGTGATTATTATATCAATACATGATTGATATTGCCTGAGAAGAGGTAAGTGTAATAGGTAGCTTATGATGAGTATTTAGAAAATACTTTAAAATCTTTCTAATTGTAAAAAATGCTATTTTTTGATGCCAAGCCTAAACGAAATGGCCACAGTCTGTAAGAAAGAAGGATTCATGCTATATTTCTTGTGACATGTTCCCATAATGACTGCCTCTTTCAAATGGCACAAATTAACACCTGGTAAAGACCTTGCAAGTTAAGTATGATAAACTATAACCTGTTGTAAAAGCATATTACAGGAGCTCGCACATGACCCTGACCAATTCATGAAATAGGTGCAAATCCCTAGAATTGTTAATTGTGCTCTGGTCCTTTTATCCTCAGAGCATACAGTGTTCAACATATTTAGAGTTGTAATGAATCTCTGAAATCATATTAAGGTGGAACCAGAGAATAATTTAATTGCCAATAGCAAGTATACTGTTTAATTATTTAAGCTGGGAGAGCAAATCCACCTGCCTTTGAAAATCTGGGATGAAGTAAACGGTGTAAGTTCTTGAGCAGTAACTGTTTGGGTCCTCTCTGTGGACATTACATAGGTAATTTAACCATGGTTTTCTCTAATGGTTCCTAAAATGCACTGTTTTCTTAATCATTACTCATGTTTACCTTAATTTTCTAGCTTGTGTTGGCAAGGACAAAATACATGAGACATGGATTCATGAACAGGTCAGGAGGCTCTGGATTGTTCACGTGTAGTCTGTAACCAAAGCCCCATGTAAGTAGTACAGTGCAGTCTCAATCTTGGCAAAAAGATTTTCAGTTTAGAAAGGCAGAGTTTTTATAATTAAATATGTTGCCTTTGTATATTCATTGGCTGTTTATATGACACCTGCCTTTGACTTGCTCTTACATAGTTTAAATGTAAAACATGAAAAACAGATGCCGAAAGAACTTGCTCGGGTGACTCCAGCATGAACCAGGATTACCAGTGCTCTGGCCTGAACCTGCTTAATGGTTCTCATGTGTTATGAGTTAAAAGTAAAGCCTTGGCTTGAATTAGTCTAATAAAACACTTTCCATCTGGAGTAGAAAGGACCATAGTTCTGGGCTTTTATAAAGCCTTAAAAATTAACTTTGGATGAATAAATAAAATATCTTTTTATGTATGTCATTGGAAGAGAATCTTGTGTTCCAGCAGCTTTTCCTGCTTTATCCCAGTGGTGGCAAATTTACTGAGGTGAGAAAGAGAGAAACAAGGAACCTGACTGGCTGTATATTCACAAATAACATGTTTCCTTTTGTTTTCTAACAGCAGCTACATCACTGGAAAATGTGTTCTGAGAATATTTTTTTTTTTAAATAGGAGACTAAACTATTGAAAGGACAGTGCTTTATAGAGCTCTGGACTGGGCCAAGTGACTTTTAAAGCTCAGGAACTACATTTTGAGAGGTGTCAGCTTAGATTCTAGCTTTGTTCTCTGCTGCTGCTGCAGGTTTTCTCTTTTGGTGTCTAACTGACATAATTTGAACACTTAATATTTGACCTGCATGTGTAATGTGTACACCAGTGGTGGAAAAAGATGATATATTGGCATACTTTTTTTGACTTAACCACAGCATATACAGTACCTCTAAGGAGCTGTAGGGAAATAAATTTAAGTTATCTTGGTAAATATGTTTTTAATAAGTTTTTACCTTAGACAGTTACCAAAAACTCCATCATTTGTACCCGTTACTGATTTATAGCTGAATTAGGAGCACAAAACTAACCTGTTCTCAAGAATCAGCTGCTGAGATTCTATCAAGGTGCTATAGAAGAATACCACATGAAGTAATATCTCAACAGCTTAGCATTTACATAAAAATAATGTGAAATGGTGAAATAAAAAGCTAGTGTCTGACATTTTAAAGAATTCTCAAAGTGGCAGGAATTGCTCCAGAAGATCTTTTAACTCCTGTGCTGTTCTGAATAATAATTTTCCAAGAAAAGAGTTTCATAACCAGCTTGTTCTGTGAAATTGTATCCAGGTATCACTTAACATAAGAAAATAACTATATTCAAACTGAATCAGACCAAAGGTGCATCTAGCCCAGTATCCTCTCTGTAACCATGGCCAATAGCACATGTCTAGGGCAGAACATAAGCACAGGGCAAACACGCAGTGATATTTTGCCAGAATACCCTACCAGCCTCTGGTGATTTCCAGCTCAGGGTTTGAACTCTCACATATAGACCTGATCAAATTTAATTTTTCATTTCTCCGTGTCTGTGAATAGGAAAAAGTGAAGTGACTCCTGCAGGCAGATATGCATGTTGGAGACATCTTTATGATAGGGACAGTTGCCTAAAGAAGGAAAATATTAGAGGCAGTCAAATGTTTAGTGGCTGTTTATTGCAGCAGTGACTATAGGCTTACGGGAAGATATTTTCCAGTTTGCCTGTGAGCTTGCATTGCTGCCTGCACGTTATTCACAAAGATTTGGGTGAAAACATTTGATGAAAACATCAAGTGAAGCCACATTGCCTGTTAACCCCAGTTTGTAAGACTGCCCTTTCCTATTTCCTGACATGCTGTTCTGTGATATGCCATGCTTCGACAGGCATGTCCAGTTACGCAGCGTCATGCCTGTATAATGTGATGTGATGTATGTGTCATGAAAGGGTTTGCCAGAGTGTAATATGTCAGCTCTGAACTTTGAGGCGGGGGGAGGGACGGGACACATGACTGACTGGGGTACTGTAGTCTGTACATGGGAAAATAAAGACATTTTCCAGTTACTACTATGCTGCTTGTAGAAAATATTGGGATGGATGGTTTAATTTGTAAGTAATTTGCAGAAATGATACCTGTTACTTGTAGGCTTGTTGTAAGATTTTCATTGTCTGTTCCTACAAAATAAGCAATGACATTAAGGTGTCTTACTGAGAAGAAAGTGACTTGCCTCCATCACCCAGCAGATCAGTCCCTCATGTGTATTCTGCTATTGATATTTACAGTCCAGACCTTTATGGAGGTAAAACCGGCCTGTGAACTTAGAGATAGATGGAGTGTCACTTAAAAGACAGAAAACACAACACAGGGCAGCAGCAGAGAGAGTAAGAGACAGGCACAGAGCAATTTAGACTCTTCCAATTTAGGACCTGTGTTGCTCTGTTCTCCAGTCAACCCAGCTCATAAGTACACCTGAATAGAAGAAAAAAAAAGTTTCTGAAAGTTTGGCTGTATTTCAGTTCAGGATGAAAACAAAAGATTCTTCAAGCACGGAGACAGGTTGGCTAGAAAATTGCTGCCTTCCTGCAGCAAAACGGAGAATTTTTCAACCAAAAGGCTGAAATCCATAGCCACAAAATGTGGCTGTGGGACCAGTGGGAGAAGTGAGGGAGTTTTGGAGATGTTCTTTCACCACTCTGAAAAATGTTTCTTCATTAGCTATGCTTGGTTCGTGTTCCGAAGTTTACTTTCTTGAAGGTGTTTTCACTTCTCGTGTTTTCACTTCTCATTTTTTAAATGTACATTGCGTATCTTGGGAATTTGGATTTGTTTTATTAGATGGTGAAGCCGTTACAATTCAGTTTATTTTCAGCTTAACCTTCTATTTCTGTTCTAATAGGATATAAATGGATTAATAAATGTGTATGTATAAAAATTGATTTTTAGATCTTGTTTTTGTGTAGGAGTAGTATAGATTTGAAAGCAGTGCAGCCTGACGTCGCAGGATACCCACGTACTAGATGTGATCCAGGTGCTGTGAAGATGGACTTTGCAGTAAGAAATACATGCCTGTAAAAATGTTGCCTAAAACTCTATTACATGTATATAGCCTTATTGTTCATTACAAGAACTATTTTAAAAACAATTACCTTGAACAAAGGGCAAGTGTTGTTAACATCTATGAAATAAAATCTACAATGTTAAGGCCTCTTACATGTAACACTCCTTTTCAGCCAAAGAGCCTTTCAATCCTCAAATGAGTGAAATTTAGTATAGTTTGAAGGTATTTATTAATGGCTGTGGTCTCTGTTCAGTCTCTGTACATCTCTTTCATTATGGTTAAGGTAGTGAGGTGCAGACATTGCAGACGGACCTGTGGAACCTGCAGCGCAATCCCTGCAGGTGAGTGCTTCGCTCTGGGCTCATCTGCATGAGCCTTGTTCCAGGACATTGCCTTTGTAATTCTGGAGATGTAAGATGGCACAGATTGCACGGGCCCACGCGTACTACTAATGTGGTTGTGGGAACTTCTGTTTCACACACTGGAAGGGCCAACATGCAAGTTATGATGCATTCAGCAACAACAGAAAAGCCAGCAACTTATCTCTGTTTAAAGTAATTTGAAAGATAATGCCTGAGGTATATGAAACAGGGAGGCATCTGTCTTTCCTTTTTGCAACAGGTCTTTCCTTCAAAAAAATGTAGTTAAGCTATGATTAAGGTTTAAATATACAAGGATATTTTTAACATTAGTTGGTGAGGTAATCAAGAATTGACCTCACTGACGTCAATGGCAAAACTCCCACTGACTCTGCGGTAGTCAGGTTTTCATTCACTAAAAAGATAATGAAGAATCTGATTCATAATGAAGGGAGGAAAAGATGATTCAACCCAAGCTGTGTGGGTGGAGTTTTTCCTGTGTTATTAACTGTGCAGTGCCATCAAAACAACAAGGCCTGTCCTTATCTGCTGCAGTATTTATGATAATTCTTTACTTACATACAACTAAACACAGTTAGTCCTCGTGGTATTCCTGCCAAAGTGTGTGTTGAGCTCTCATTGTCGTTAGTGGAAACTGTTGAGTGCTGAGTTTCTTCTGAAAATCTCTTGATAATGTTTTAGCACAAGTATTTTGAAATTGTCATCTGAATTACAGCTTTTTTTATGACATAAGGGTTGATTAGATATTGTTTCTAGATGATTTTTTTAAACAAATGTGGTTTTTAGTATGTATACTATATACATTAAAAATCTCTTTTTCTCCGGTGATAGCACAATGTAATGGTCAAATCTATCGTAAGAGCAAATGATACCTATAATTTCATTTGACATATCTCACTGAATGAACATACTAGAACATCATAGCCCAGAAATAATTTATTAGTGTCCCTAATTACTATGGATTTAGGTTAATATTTGGAAAAATGTCTGCTATAAACTATTCAATTAACTTTGTGCATTTATTTCTGATGAATTATATATAGTGCTTTTCTGTTAGAATAAATATTTACTATCAGTAACAGAAATTGTCAAATAACATGTAAGCCAGTTCTGTTTGGCCAGCCCTAAGTGGCTATTATTTTCAGTACTAGACTTTCTTTTTTTAATTAACATATAAATTTGCATGTCATTTTCAGGCAAAACAGAATCACTTATTTTTTTTTCTCTGGTATGAGTTATGCTCTTTTATTCAGTGCTTCTCATGGTCATTTGGATTATCTTTATATAATAAATATGCATTGATACATTATCTTAATTGAGCAGGGTGCCAATATCCTATTATTTCCCTATCTTTAAAGCAACCCAAACCCCATCCTTGTACAGTATTATCTATATTAGCTGAGTTCTAAAGTTTGTTCTTATGTTTTCTAGTAGTTTTCCTTTAAAGTGTGAGCTGTGTGTCCTTAATCACTATAACTGCACATGTGTGATGAAGGTTGGGGTTATGCAGACTGTTCAGGTACCATTATCACATGACATCCTTTTCTTTTGTCTGGGAAAATGTATCCAAAGTATTTCTAGCAAATTCCTTAAATGAAGCTAGAGTATGTAAGGTTTGCATATTGAATGAAAAAAAAAAATGCTCAAGATTTTTACTTCTCGACTCTAACCAGCTGAGAAGATATACAGGTCTCTCTGTCTTGCAGTTCTTTGACTACCCAGAAAAATAAACCATTTGGTGAATAGTTAACTTGGGGCACTTGGTCAAAATGAGTATACTGTCTTGGCTGCCATGGCCAAAATCTGCCCCTCTTCTAAGACAGCAAGAACAGGGTGAACTTCATGTGCTCCTTTAATATAATTTCTCATGAGGTCAATTGCCATTTCTTCCAGCAGTCTCTCTGGCTGTGGTCTGTGGAAACAGAACCTGGACGATTAGGGGAGAATTAATGAATTAGTAGTTGCAAAAACAAATTTGGAATGATTAGGAGCCCAAGGCTGCTATGAGTTAGCATATCTCTTAAAAAGGTGCTAGTAAGACCCATAACACTGTAGTTTAGATGCAGTGGTCCAAATTCAGTGTTACGTGACTAGAAATAAAAGGAGGATTTAGTCACTTCTTTTGGTACCATCTTGTTGAATCTCTGTCTTAATAATTTCCAAATGATTTCACATAAATTAATTATGCAGCTGCAGCTGGTTTCTGTATTTCAGCAACTTTGAATGCGGGGACCTCAGGAGAGCATAAAAATAGATTTGGGGCTGTCTTGGCACCACTGGCTTTAGGCCTGCCTCACACTGATCATAGCTAATTTGGCTGCAGAGCTCTTGGTTGGTACTGTACAATCTGAAATTGATCCAGATCTTTGCTCTGGGTCTGTTCTTCCCTGTGAAGAACTTCAGGAAGACTATTCAGTAATGACCACCAGAGTGAAAATTGCCCGTAAGGAAGAGATCATACTTTATTCAGTAAATACAAATATTTCTGAAACTAAGTTATATTGTGGTAATATTAAAATTGTGAATGCTTGCACATCAAGATTTATGTATCACTAATGTTTTTTGCATTAACTTTTTGTCCCCTGAACTCTGGACGTTATAGAGCTTTGCAGAAATTCTAACAAGCCCTTCTGTACTGGAATGCATCAAGTAAATTGCCCGCAAATACAGCTAGACTTGTGCCGAGCTGAATGTGGGCACTGCAGTGAGTAATTGTAATTGTTTCCAACTGGGATTACTGTACTTTCAGTAAATCTATAGACATGGGATGAAATATTTAAAATTGCTTGGCAGTTAAATATTTGCTAGGGTGCCTTGCTTTTGAGAAATAGGAAACCTTTGTGATTCATATCTCTATCATTGCAATCAATGGGCACTGCTTTGCCATTAAGTTCAGTGAATGTAGGACTGAGAACAAATGAACTAATCAGAATACAAAAGTTCTTTGGAATAGGGGAGACAAGAATTGAATTTGTGATTGCTACACCTGTGGCTGTGGAAATGGATCAATGCCATGTTGGCTAATGAAACAATGGTATTAAAGATTATCTCTTTGGATCACTATTTTTTTTCAAGCTAGTAGAATGCCGTTTTTATGGACATAACTACCACTATTTTTCTGCAGTTAGAGCAGAAGAGCATTGCATAAGTAAGATTTAAAAAATAACAATTATCATAATTACTGTCACTTATGAAAGCTGACAAGTTACTGTAGCAGAATATTTTAAAATGCATAGATTTTCCTAAGTTGCATGAAAATTGTACGTAAGCTGCCATATTTTTAGTACTCAACAACATGAATGCATAAAAATATTTTTGTTCATTTGTTCCAAGATGGTCTGTGAATAATGACAGATTCATAAAAGCTAATTACAGTGAACTCCCAACTGGTTCGTTGAGTTACTAACTGAAAAATCAACACAACCTGTCTATAAATGATTCTGACAAAGTGAATACAAATTTAAGTATAAATAAATACTTATTCTTTTATTCAAATACATTTTAAAACTGGATTAATCTTCACATCACCTCGCTAGATATGGACAAACCAAATAATATGCTGCCATGGGAAAAAGTGCTATAATGAAGGATATTTGAAAATTGATAGCATTATGCATATGCCAATTTGGGTATCATGGGAATTTCTGTGGTATGTATATTGCATTACCCTGAACTCCTCTCAAATCTGTACAAGATCAAAGTACTTTTCTGTTAGCTACTTTTAATTTAGAATTTGTGACCCTGCTGGTTCTGTCTACCAGCTTGACTGCTTTCTCTTTAAGAGAATTCATAAATGTGTAATGTATAAATATAGAGAAACCCATGTATAAGTTGTTTTTTATTATTGTTGCCTGTTGTGGTATTCTCCCCCAGCCCCTTTGGAACATCTGTTTACTTCTGAGATTTCCCAGACCGAGAACTCTGTACAGAATGTATATATTTAGGAAAGGTAAAATTACCTTCATATAATTCTGATTTTAAGTAGGTACCATTTTGTAACATTCCCGTTCATCTGCCTACTACTGCAGATACTTCTGGATATTATCTTAAGTTGTTCTATTGTGATTTTCTTCAATTTTATTTCCTTATTTCTATTAACTAAATTAATGAAAAATATTATTTTGGCTTCTCTATCTGGCACCTTCATCTCCCACTCAATTAAGGAAATAACTGGAATGTTTTGACAGCAATGTAAATATTCTGGGAAGGGATGACATCTTGGGGCAGTAGTGCATGCAACCATGCTACTGTTGCCCTCAAGGATAAATAAACAAATGTCAGCTCAGGGGAGTACCATTGATCCCCTGCGAGAGGTTGATGCATATGAAATAGGATCTCGGATGACTCTACCTTCAGAAAAAGGGAAGTGCAAGGACAGGATTTTTCTCACATTTTCCTTGACTTTGTCTTTCAGTTTTTGACAAATATTTTACTGCCTCTGTTTGGCATTGTATTTACATATAATGTTGTATTATTACAATGTATACAGTTACATAGTCCAGGTCTTAAACTGCGTGAAGGATTTCTCAAAAATCCCTTGAAAGCTTTGTGGAAACAAGTACCTATGGTCTCTTGAAAGAGTTTTGATCCTTTAAATCATTAAGTATCCTCATACTCTTCCCCCCCCCCCCCCCGCCACACTTATAGATTATGTGTGTATGAATCCTCAGGGCTGCTGTCTTGTTCATTCAGCTACTTTCTTATGATGTGGTTCTTACACAATTGTTGCAGTGATTTTCCCTTCACATTCTTCAGCCCATTTACCACAGGCTCTCCTTTTATTTACATGCTTTAGTCAGAACATACAACTGGAATCCATAGCTCTGAGTCATAGTTAAAGGGTATATTGGATTACAGGGTTTTCTTTATGCAAAAGAAAATCTGACTTTTCCTGGTTTTAAGCTCCATTGAAGATTGAAGCAGCTTTGATTCTTCTGCAGATCTCTGACATTAGTTTAGTTCCATGGTTTATGATTATCCTCTTCTTTTTTCCTTCTTCATCTCTGTCAGCAATGTGGTCTGAATTAACATGCTCATTTGTCAAAATGTTGTTAGGTTTTATATTAATCAGATAGAGTTCGCTTGCGTGCTTCAGACAGCTTTTACTTTTTAGAGATTTTATACACTGTTCAACACTAAAAAATAGCCTAAGCAGCAAGGAACATGGATGAAATCATTATGCCTTCAGGGCAGGTATAATTTCCTCTCTGAAGCTACTAGCCTACCATCCCTGATGACATGCTACCAGTTTTTGTTTGGGACACTATTTACACAGTAAATACTCATTCTTGCTGTTGCTGTTAACAGTTGGTAGAATCACTGAGGTGCCAGAGTGACAGTGTTCGTTTATTCAGTGTGACATAGCAAAGAGAGCAGAGCTTTTTGTATCATGGAAACATACCTCATGACTTAGTAGTGATGGACTCGACATGTCCTGTATCCCTTACATGGTAAGTATTGGCACACAGTCAGCATAATGATCTGACATTCACATGTGAGCACGTTGCAATTTCTGTTTCCTGGTGCTTTAAACTTGCTTTGACTTTTAGTGAAATTAGCTGAACAGATTATTGTCCTGATGAGCCAATACATTGTCATCTTTGTCCTCACTAATACAATACTATGAGTCTGGCTGTACTATCCCTGTGAAAAACAGGCAAACTTGCAGGTGAGCTCATGCATTCCTTTATGTCTTTTCTCATTCTTCCTGTGGAACAGCCTAACTGATGCATAGTTCCAAATTTTTGGTGTGTTTTCTGTCTATGCATGTTAAGAAGAGCTTTGCAATCATTTGGGAAATAACCTGTAATTTGCTCTTTTATGAACCCAAAAATCACTGTGCTATGAATATGTATTGAGAACTTAGAGGAAAAAAATGTGGAAGAATTGTTAGTAATAATGACTTTAGCTGATTCCAAGGATACTCTCGTACCATAAAATCATTAGGGCTTTTAAAACTATGTGCGGTATTGCACTGAATAAGAAGTGCAATGCTTTGTGCAGAATGGGTTTAACATAAATTTATACTCAAAAACATGCCCCTGGAACTTTAAAATATAACTAGTAGACACGTAAGGGAAATGAAGCCGTAACTCAGTGTTAGCAGCAACCCTTGGGACAGGTGGAACAAAAGTTACATTCTCTAGGACAAAATGAAGGCTCTATGGGAGTGTCTAGGCCAAATTTTAATGAAAAAGAGTAGCTGTAGAAGCTACGTTTTAGGTATTGGTAACACAATGAGTAGTAGAAAAAAGAATTATTTAATTGTCAGTGAAACATGAGAAGCTTGGTTTCCTGCTGAACTGGTAGTTGGATGCAAGTAAAATGACAGTCTACAGTAAGTATACAGGATAGTTTAAACTATAACTGCATTCAGTTTACAGTGGAATTGCTGCAGTGCTCAGGAGTCCAGTTCAGAGTTGTACCGTAGGTATTGCAGTGATTTTTACCCCAGCGCTTGCAGGTGGCACTGGCAGAGCACCAGCTCCGAGTTACTCGCTGCACCATTCCTCGAACGTCTGCTTGCTGAACACCATGCTCTGGCTCATTTATATCAGTCTTAAGTCTTTGCACAAGTTTCCCAGTCATAAGAATGGATGGAAGACAGCTCTAAAAATTATTACTGTTCCCAACCAATGGGCAATGTTACACCAGAGAGCATTTTCTCGGCTGGCAGTGGGAACACTACAGTGTAGCGTGACAGGGGAGCTGCTCTGCTGCCTCTCCATCTGCGTTGCAGTTGTGTTCAGTCACTGAGCTCATTTAAAGGTGTCTGTTCAGTCCTAATTATATGTTTTACTTTTCTGTGCATGCTCAGTTTTAGATATGCCTAATTGTATGCAACACCTTATTTAATTTCTATTCTTTTTTTAAAAAATAAAAAACAGAATTGGAGGCTGGAAGCACATTGCTGAGCAACCTCATGGCAATTTTCATCTGCTCTGATAACAATATACATACAGAGCAAAGAAAATATTTGTTCTCTCCCTAGGAGATAGTTTTAATGCACATTCACTGTGTTCATCCTGTGATTTAGAGGAGCATTCATGTTTCTAATTCCAATCTGTTTGATCTCCTACTTAAATTCTGAAATAAATCTGTAGTAATTCATGCAGCTGGTGTATGTTTGACTAAGAATGTGCTGATAGTTTGTTTCATTTTCTTCTGTAGAAAAGAAGTAAAGTAATAAAGACAACTTCAGGCCTTACTGAGCCCATTATTTCCCTGAATTTCTATATGTGAAGGAGAATCTGAAAGCACATTCAGACACCTGAAATGTGATTCAGCTTTATTTTGGCATTGCTCTTCTATCATTTACAAGCAGAAGAGACTCACTTCTGAGTTACTCTAGCCCTCATTTACCGAAGATTTTGTATGTCAAGGAGAATAGTAAATCCTTTAATGATTCCAGCTACCACAGAGAGTAAGCCCTTAATATAACCAAAGCATAAAAGGATTTATCATAAACTGAACTAAAACATCCTAACTCAGCTCATCAATAGATATGAAGGAACAGGCAGAAGAGAGAAATCAATTTAGCGTCTCAGTAGATCAGGGGACTCACTATTGTCTTGCAGTGCTTTTCTAGTACGTAGATAATAAAAACTAGGATCACCACAGTTTAAATCAATCCAAATACAGTTATTAAATGATGAAGTCGCTGGGGAGGTAGGAGGTGTGGTGTTGAAATAGCCTTTTACTGTGGAGTCACACGTGAAAGAAATTTGTAGGAACTCATTGTACTTGTGTAAGCTGCAGCACCTCTGTGGAACATCGGAGGACTGGGCAGGTGCCAGAGGATCCCAGGAACCAGAGCTGGGGAGCGTGCTGCAGGTGACGAGGTGTGTATATTGGCAGGTGATAGATGAGAGCCTTGTGAAACAATTGACATAATTGCTGGCATCAAACAGCGCCATGAGACTATACTTTTAAAACTGAATCATGTTGAAAATACTTAAAAGCAAAAAGAGGACAGAACTAAAATGGTGCTGGTCTTGGCCTGGCTTTTTCTCTTTCAGGTGTCCAGAATGACTTGCTGTTCAGTAGAGCTTATTGATAAAGTGCAGCTGAATGATTTTGATGAGGAACCCTGATAAACTTCCTCAAATTATTTCTGTAAGGATTACAAATGAAGACAATTCCAATCCTCTTATCTAATTATGCTGCGTGTTTCAAAACTGTGAAACACTGTTAAATAAAAATGAGACTTAATTTACTTAATGGAACAGGTTATGTAGATGTTCAGTTTTGTTAAGTTATGAATACAAAAAAAAATAAGATGTAATTAATGCTGCCTTGATAGTAGTTACAAAGACACCTGAACTCTTTCAAGAGAGAATGATTTTATTTTATTTCTCAAGCAGTTAACCCTAATGTAATTGCTACTCATAATCTGGTCTGCTTGATACAAATTCAGGATTTCATTGAACATTCAGAGTGTCACAGAAGACTATCACAGCTTTGCACTCTCTTTGGAAAAATGCCTATGCATTGGTGATCATCTTATACTATTTATCCATCAAACAATTTGGATTTGCTTTCCTGTAATACCAAGTTGCTTATATTTATTCTCATCGCATTTTGTAAAATGATTGTGAATTACAACGGAGTTTTTTCAGCTCTTCATAGAATACATGAATAACAAATTCCTAAAGAAGAATAAGGAAAATAGTTCACTTTAGTAATGATCTATAATGGATCGAGACAGGAATAGCGTTAAAGTTGGTGCAGTAAAGTACCCTTGAGAATTTTCTTCCCTTTCGGGGAGAGTGTAGTTGTCACTAAATGTAAGCCTTATTAAATCCAGCCAGATAGTGTCGTGTGGTGGTGCAATATGAACGCTTGTAAAAATAAAACTAGCGGTAAACTATGTGAGGTTGAGACAAATAATGCATGTTACCACACCTAGTGTTTTCTAACCAACTTTTCTTTGATGCCAAGTTTCAAAAAAGAACAGTGGTGATTAAAATATATGGGATTGCAGGCTCGCCTATCTACACAACTCTGTACGTGCTTCCTTTGCATTGAAATTGATTTATGGTGAAAGACATGCATAGAAAGAACTTGTGGAACAGGTAGAATTATAGTCTTAGTTTAAAGAAATCTCAACCAAATTAATCCAAATAAATAGATGCTTATAAAAGAAGTATAAGCTTTTATGAGTTACAAAAATTAGATACAGAGGGAACTGATGTGGAAAATGTAATAAAATTATATGTTGTCACACTAAGACAGAGATTACTCGCATGGACAGGATAAGGTTCCAAGTTATTTTAACATTTTAGTACTAATATTGATGAAATCCATAATCTCTTTGTCAACATTGCTGTATCATTTTACGTCATCTTCATCTTTTTACTGCATATTTTAAAAAATAACTTGTAATATCCTTTGATTACACTCAGTCAAACTTTATCAGAACTTTATTTTGGTGGAGTTACATGACTTTTTTGTGATCCAATTCTGTCAAAAGCATGAAAATGAATGAACGTGCCTATAGCTCCATCATATATAAAGTTTAACTTCTACTAATGAGATGGGATATGGAGGCTTGACACTTGGCTTGCAGCAATGGTTTAGCTTGGTGCAACTCTTTTAATGTGATTTTAAAATGATCTGCAAATCATCCTGAAGTAGAGTACCTAGGATGGGTTCTGCTGGTTATGTTTTCAAGGTGTTTGTGTGGATGTTGTAATATGCTCATGAATTGCCCTATGCCAGTAGATGCTGGAGCATATATATATGTAATTTCATATATAATTTTCTAATTTGTACATGTATTTCTGTGAACACAAAAGTGTGTGACTGAAAATCAGGACTCAGAATTTTAAGTTAGTCTTACATGAACACCGAAGTATAAGAATAATTCTAAACTGAGTGGGTTTTATCTTAACAACACGTTAGTGGCATGGATAGAATCTGCTAAAAAAGAATGTGCATCTGTCGCTTTGCTTTCAGTCCTATATAGTCTACTGTTTCAGTGAGATGCAAGGATATTACTTAATGGAAATGAGAGATGCACTTTACTCCCAATTATCATAAAAAGGGTTAATGCGGAATGTAGAGTTGACTAGATATATTATTTTATTACAATAATAGACTCACTGAGAAAAAACTCTTTTATGACACATTCCATTATTGCTGTTACAGACCTGTAATTTGAAGATTACTGCACAAAAACCCAGACAAAATGATTTTACAATCATGGGCCCATTAAAGGTTTAAGAATTGTCTGCTTAGATTAGGAAGAATTTAGTTGTGGAAAATGTTGTGTGATTTATTACGCTACTTAAAAAGCGCACAGACACACGTACTTGTAAAGCAGGCTGCATCCACAGAACAGTCAGGTCCCCTTCGTGCTGCGTGCAGGGCCTTCTCACCTACGGGTAAACTTTGTTTGTATTGATCTGCTTATTATTTCTGCATCTTTAGCATAGTAGAAGTATTTATTTTAACATCCAGTTCTCTCATCCCAAGTAGACAAGACGTGATACTATTGATCCTCAGGCCAGTCATCCATTAGGCATCCATTAAGATCCAGAGTGATAGAGGAATGTGAATTACAATTATTGTAATTCCATCAACGGGCTGTGAAGATAAGGCACAAGTCTGTAGCTCAGCGAGGATAAGGATCACCTGAACCCCCGAGACATTACTGTAGCCACACTTTATACTGTTGAAATAAAAGGCCTAAAGCAGTATCTCAGTGTGCTGAGAGATGTCCTTTGGTGAACTGTGGGGTTTACAGGCATTGAAGCTCTTAGCCCTCTGTTTCACTGGTCTGCCAGAGTTTTTCACTGTCAAATAAGAATGAGCAAAAGGGAACCTGAGTCTGTGCTTTCTACTCCCAATGCAATCTGGTTCCCATAGACGCTCCAGAAAGCCTCTGTCATCACCGTTGCCCTTAAATTGTTTCAGTCTGGCCTGGTATTTTCTCACCCATTTCTGCCTTTTCTTTCTTATCTGGTGTTTCCTTTCCCACATTATAATTTGGTATTTTTCTCTTATTTCCCTGGCCAAATCTGACGCTGAAACTTTCTACTGAGTGGATTAATTTTAAACAAGAAATGGTGCCATGAGCGTAGCTCTGTGGAATGGTTTTATTGTAGATACATTTGAAAGTATTTAACTGAGCTGTCTGTTTAAAATTACACTCATGAGCTTATGGGCAAATGAGGATCATAGTTCTAATTAATATTTTTAAACTGCACGGTACCCCAGGCAAATTAAGTATGCTTTTCTCTCACACTTCAACCATACAAACAGACGTTTAGAATTGTGCAGCTGTTTCCCTTGATGGGGCACGCATAATTAACAAATATCTGAAATACCTGTCCGAATGTTTACCTGGGTGTGCAGCAAATGGCCCTTTGGTATGAAAGACCTGATGACATACACAGCTGGGTGAGTTACCTGTCATGGGCTCGGGACACCCAGCTCCCCTCACAGCCACTCGCTTCCCTTCCCGCATCCACTTTTGTTATTACACAAGCTTGTTAGCGTTCTTGCATGTGCTTATTTTTAACCTGGCTTTGGGCAGTACCTGATCTAAACCTGGCTTTTAAGATGACAATCAGAAGTTTGAAACAGCACAAAGCTTTCAATATAGCATAGCAACTGTAATTTATGTTGTTGCATCTCTTTAGTAAGAACCTTACGGTGTGGATGCTGCTAAAAGGCGGTGTTCACTGTTAGCAAACACCCCAGCTTTACCTCAGCATCCCAGTTCCTCTTACTGCTGTCTCTTGCTTTTCCTGTTCTTTCCCCAGGAACGTCGCCCTTTCGATACGATCACTCCACCAGGTCTAGTCAGAGTGAAGAGCTGAACGTGGACCCATCGATGACAGAATAACTGAGTCCCTCTTTTTCTAACTGAATTGTGCCTACCGCAAGTCGCCCTGGAGGGCATGCCAGCCAGTGCTTGTGCGTTTGTGTCATTAGCACAGTTAGACCTTAATGTTGGATGGAAACCCCTTAAATACGAATTTTACTTGGGAATTGCATCCCTTTCATGGGAAACTGGGTATGTTGTTTTGTGATGTTGATTTTACCAGTCAGTATTTAATTTAGTGATTGGAGAGTTTCTGTTTTAAATACCCACAGACTGCATGTCTGGTATCTCTCCTGTGATACAGCCACAGAATGCAAAGATGCAATTTCTTTTAAAGCATGTAGGGAAATTTTACTGTTTATAGTGAAATGCAGCAAGACATCATTTTTGCCCTGGAGGATTAAACTGTGCCCTGTAGCACAGCCCTCATTTGTGTAGTTTAAGAAAAGGTGCTGCTGTCGCAGAGTTTTCTGTTGTTGGTGTCTGCAGCTGAATTAAAACTGCTGCTGAGCGGGCTGCAGCACTCATGTCAGAGCAGTGCGGCAGCGCTGTCGGGGCTTTGCCGCTTGGAAGAGAGAAGCTGTGCCACCAACAGAGGAGCTGCTACTGGTTTGCTGGGGGAGGACGTGAACACCTGCAAACGGGAAAACAATGAAAAGTTCAGGAAATACGTGAGGCAGAGCTGGTCCATTTTAGCAGTATCTTTCATATTTCGCTGTTTTGCTATTCTGCTCATCGAGTGCCCAGTTAACTTTGTTGTCTTGCTGCTTGTTGTGAGACTTTCTCTGTTTTCCGTGGAACAGGATGGTTTTCCGTCGCTTATATTCATCCACGTTGTGCTGACTTGCTGTGGATACATAACCCTGTCGGTGTGACCGGATGACTTCGGTTTCACACTCCGCAGGGCCTGGAAGGATCTGGGTCCCATCCTTTCGGACGAGCGACCCGCAGCGCGCTTTGGAGGCAGGGGAGAGCGCCGGGGACAGCCGAGTTTCTGGGGAGGCTCTTCTCCCGGTGCACGCTGCCGCTGACCGCCGATTTAAAACCTTCTGCGCGCTCGCTGCCGCCAGCCGCGGAGGAGGCAGCTCCAGCAGCCGCTTCCCCGAGCTCCCGCTGCCGCCCACGGGCCCGCAGCACAGCTTCAGAGGGAACTCCCGTCAGGAAAGGGCGCCCCGGGTCGGCTGGGCCGACGCGGCTCCCCCAAAGCGCCGGCGGCGGCGGCTGCGGCGG
>JAVKLA010000088.1:32229421-32303642 GCA_034782735.1 Sagittarius serpentarius
CCCCCCCCCCCCCCCCCCCCCCCAATTTCTCTACCGTATTCTGTTCTCCTCCCTCCCTCCTGCTTGAAGCAATTGCTCTCCGCTTCGCAGCAGGTGTTATGTTGTGGCAACGTGATGAAGCGTATTGCTGGTTTCCAGTCTGTCAGCCCTTTCTGTCAGGGAAGATGTTTTTTGTTAGGGAGAAGCGTTGGCGCTTGTGACTAGAAGGAGCAAGCAAAAGGCCCTGCGTATTTAACAGGGGCGCATAGAAATTGGGAGTTACTAAAGCTGACTGCTCCGTTCCTGCGTGCTGCCGAAAGGCACTGGTGGAGCAGCGTTGTCAGGAGCACAGTGTGCGGCTTAGTGGTGCTGGGGCTGCTCTGAACTGTCCTGGTATTTGGTAAACTGTTGCAGCTTTTCGAACTAGAATGTGCTAAAACCACAGCTATTTGCTAATAAAGTGGGTTAGAGTTAATTTTTAGTAATCTCAAATGACAGTTACTGTTTGTTACATAAATGATCGGAAATGGGTATTTGTGGCCAGACTGCTCATTTTGTTTTGTAAAGGTGTTTTTCTAACACCAGTGCTTGCCTGGAAAAATGTAAGAAGTTGAAGTTTAAAAGCTGCTCTGGTTACTTCAAATGTATCGTTTTTAATTAACGGAAGTGAAATGTAAAAAGCTATCTAAACTACAAAATAGTTTGAACATCCGTTCTCGCTAGTACAACTTTTTTTTGCAGACACTTAAAGGGGTGTTAGAGATGTGCACAGCGTGAGGAGAATGCTGTGTTGTTTATTTAAAGTTAGAGAAAGATACAAGTTTCTGTCATACCTCTAAATTTCGTGGTGTTTTGTTTTTTTTTTTTTTTGTTTTTGTGGCCCGGTCAGGCCTTTGTTAAAGCTTTTGTTATTTAACAGAAATAGCACAGTTATTATTAAAATTACTAATAAGATAATAAAAGGTAATGTAAACTCCAGAGTTTAAGTGAGAACACTTCTTGTATTTAGCTGTGGGTAAGCCAGGTTGAAAGTTTAGTAGATTTCTGCTTTCTATGACTTCTAGAATTTCACTGTCTGGCTCTTCTTTTCAGCTGGAATGTATTATTCCTATTCCTTGCACAACTGACAGTAGTGGAAGTTGAGAAACATGAGAGGTGGGAAGCTTGTAAGGTATTCTGCTTCAGTGAACCCATAAGAATATAATGCTGCTGCTTTAACTATTTTCGTATTTTACTTCCTGTTTATCTGTCCTTTCCTTTCACCCTTATTTTTGGTTCTTGCTTCTTGCCATTCTTTTCTTTTACTTTTTGTTTTCCTGTAGGCTGTGTGTAGTGTTTAGTGTCTGTATCAATGCACTGCCACTGACCGTTACTGTATGTGACCTTGTCTGTAAACTGCTGCTCCAAAGACTGGAACTGGGTTTGTTGCAACTGTTCTTTCACGAGGCCATTTTGTTTCTCATTTCTGAGAAATTCTGGAGGACATAGAAAGTGATCAAATAGGAAGTAATCAAAACAGCAAAGCTGATGTCTCTCCTTCTGGCTGTGGGAAAAGCTTGGTAGCTGTCATTTGGTTCGGAGATGCCAAGATGTGAATTTCCCTTTTGATCCAAATAACTGCTTTCCCAGCTGAAAACCTCACCCTGAGAATTATTTAGCAATCCAAATGAATGGCACACTAAGTTTGCTACATGGAGTTCAAGACAACTGAACCGTTTCTGTTTTTTCTGGCTTTCCCATAACTCTGCCCAAGATTTAAGAAAAAGAGCATCTAGAAAACTTTCTAATATACCCCCAGTCTCTCACCTGTTTTTATTTTGACAAGATTTTGTTTTGGTAAGAGACAAGAAAACCAGCAGGGAATGGCTGTTCTTTCTTTTGGGCCCCTGTCACTTTTGAGAGCCGGGTGCTTCAGAAGGTGCTGGTTTACAGCGCTCTTGTGGTTTGATTTGACAGTCTTGAGTGAGACTGAGAGTGAGGTAAACAGATACTGGAAACTGTAGGCTTATTCAGTCACTGGGGAAAGTACCCGATGTGAAACTTAGACTTTATTTTAAAGAACTGTTCTTGACTGCTGACTTCTTACTGTGTAAGAGTTTGAAAATGAGAGCAAAGAGCTTGCAACAGCAGCCACTAGGTGTTTTGCATTTGCAGAGGTAAAAGAGCATTTCTGAGGGTTGTCTTTCTTAGGTATCTGCCAGGCCTGGTGTGCAAAGCTGCCTGTAATTGTCCTTCTGGTAGCAAACTAGGGCTGCCCGCTTAACAGTCGTCAGAAGGAAGTAACGTGGCTCTGAGTCAGCTAATTCCAGTCTATCACGCCCCTTGTCTTCATGCTACTTCTTTCTGTCTAAAGGGCATAGGGGCCCCCCATCAGCCATGTGAAGGAACCTCTTCTTGGGAGCTCATCTTCTATTGTGGCCATTGAGAAGGTTCGGGTAGGAAATGTGAAGAAAGATTGTAGAATGGTAGTACAGACCCAGACATTTCCATACAATGCATCTTCAAAACACTCCTTTCAGTTGTGGTGATAATAGTTATGCAGAGTATATTCATGTACTTTCTTTGGAGCAAAACAAAATATTTTAATTTTCATTAAATTAAATTTGTGACTTAATGACTGGTTAATTTCTTCTCAGTCTTTATGACTATATTACTATGGTTACAGGAATAGTGGTGCTTTAGTACCACGTGAGAAAATGTTGCGTTGACGTTACTGCTGTGATCCAAGGTTTGTCACAAAGAGACGTGCTGCTCTGTCACAGAGCAGTTAACGGAGCCGAGCTGTTTCCTGGTACAGGATGGTAGCGTTGCTCCTGCATGTGCTTACTGACCTATTGGAGCAAGCTAGCGCTGTGAAACAAAGCAAGTAATTGCGTGGCACCTTGTTATTATCATCTAACAAATGTTACTGTACGTTAATTATGTAATAAAATCAGTGCTGTTAAGGTCCTTTGAACATCGTGTTAATGCTTATTAACACGAATCTGCAGCTCGGGCCTGTTTCTTCTCAGGCCACAGCGTACGTACGCTGCCACTGAGTTGCCCTCCTTCCCTTGTGCATTACTAGAAGCTCAATCCTGCAACCACTCAGGAGGAGCTAGGAGTTGCTGCCCTCGCCCTTGTGGTGGTACCCTAAGTCCTCTGTGATGGATGACACCAGGAACAGTTCTTCTCTTTGGTTTGCAGGGCCTGGCCTCAGCCTGAGGTGCGTAGAGGTCTGTGTGCCTGCCGAAATCACCGTCTGCATTTAGCTCTTGGAGCTCTGGCTTCAGGAGGGAGAAATTCCAAATTGTGGACATTCAGATGTAAGTCAGGGAAGGACTGCTGTAGGCACCTGGGCTGCTGCAGTTTGGTGATAGTTCACATCCACCACTGATGGAAAACCATGACTGGGCTCAAACTGGCAAGCTAAGAGAATGTTTTTAGCTTTTCTGTTTCCACCCCTTTAGTGCTAGGTATTTTTTTCCTCCTGTGCTGGTTTAAGTTACACCAGAAGGTGGTCAGGGCAGGGGTCATTGTTTTGTGATGTGTTTGGACAGTGTCTAAGACAATGGGGCCCCGCGCTTATACGTGCTACTCTGAGACATAAATGGTGTTAATTGTCAGCAGCTTCCGAAGTGACTGTTGGGAACAGGGACAGTTTCTCTTCCTCTCTTCTATTGTTCTTTTTTAAAAGATTTTTTTTTTTGTTTTGTTTTCTGGTTGTGTGGTTTTTTTTTTTTACTAAATGCTTGCCAACAGATCGACTATAAAAAGATTTAGGACTTAGCACATGCAAAAATAAAGCCAAAGCGAGTGCTTAGGCTGGGATGTTGTAAATTAAGTTTTGGTAACCTTTTAGACCTTTCTAATTCTTTTAAACATTTGTCATTTTATTAATAGGCTGTCTTTGTAGATTATAGAATACTACTAAAATGAAAGCAGTTAGTGAAATAGGCTGTAATTTTTAGAGAAGTGCCTTAAAGAATGTGTGGGGAAACTAATATGGAACTACATGTTAATGCCTACCTCTGGAGCAACAATGACACAGGAGACTTTTTTGGGGGGGAGGGGCAATAACTACTCTTACCAGATATATACTGTGAGAGGAGACTTCTGAGAAAAGAAAGAGTATTTGGAGACTAATTTGTAAGTCAGAGGTGTGTTGCAAGCACTGCTTCATCCTGTTTTCATTTTACCAGTGGACCTTTCTGAAAACTTCGTTGCCTTTGATTAGTCAAGGTAATCATGTTAGCTTTAGCAGTTTATTTTCAAGGTGACATTTACCTGAGAGGAACAAACTTTGCTTTATCCAGAGGAGACATATTTAAAGATAATAATCTCATCAGTTATTTTCCAGCATTTAAACAGGTAAAGTGACTAGCTGTGATGATGAATGTTGTAGTGTAATTGTTCTTCTGACTTCCCCAATTAAAAAAAAAAAATCCTGCAGAAGACAACTTAGCCTAGATTGGTAGTTGTTTCTTTTGGTAGATACTAAGCTGACATTGTGCAGTGACTTTTTCATAGCTACAGTGAAAGATTATAGTTGATTACATGACTTGCCTGTGTAGATAAGCAAAGTTCTTGTTAGAAGACTGTAATGTGTTTTTATTAACACCTCAGCAAACACCTAGAAATGGTTAACTACTGACTGCTGCCCTATGCCACTGGAACCTGTATCAACATTATTCTTCTGTCTTTACACAGTGAATCTCTTCCTGACTGGGAAAATAGAAAGTGCTGTTACCTCATTAGGTAAGGTGTACTTTTCTTATTTGTGTTTACTGTTCTTTTGAGTTGTTACATTTTCTTTCCCACTTGAAGAGATCTTTCAGCAAAACAGTATGACCTTTGTTTGAGAGAGAGTAACAATGAAGTTTTAGGAAATTTGAGACTTCTAAGTCTTCCTGGGGTTATAGATTCCATCAGCATCACTGTACTAGGAAAAAATCAGAAGCTTGAGGCTAAGGTCATAGTATGTGCTGGTATGTTCAGAGGAAAACTCGATGTTTAGGAAATGTGCCTGGGAATATCAGGCCAGGGACAGTGGCCCATTCCCAGGGGGAGCAAGAACAAGAATATTAAAAATGTCTCATGAATGTCAAAGTGGAAATTCAACCAGAATTGCAGCACTTAGTGTAATTTCCTTCTCTGTAGCAGTACTGTGACTTACTGACATTATGGGAACATTGCAGTCAGGGTCCCTTTAGTGGTAAGGGCCCTCTTGTGCCTGTCAATCCACAGTCACATTGGTAGGCATACTTTATGCCCAAAGAGGTTGCAACTGAAATTAAACCAGAAAAACCAAATAAGGGAAATGGAGGAAAGGAAATGGGAAAACATGAAAATAATTCCAAGGCAGTAGGTTGATTAATGTGGGGGCTTGAGCGTTCAAGTCAACATCGGGGTTTGAGAGAGGGTTTAAATCAGGAAAAGGTAGTAATTTTATGATTAGGTAACTTCGTTAAATTTAGCTTAGGGGAAGTGTGGATGAACCATATATGACACACGTTGTTTGCAACACAGTATTTCCATTCTTTCATTGGAAAAAAGTCCAGAATGTCATTTATGTCCTGGTCTGTTCTGCCTGGATGGTTCTTTGGCTTTTGATGGAGTTTGCCATCTGTTGGCTGTATGGTATCTGAGTTTACAAAGTGTAACTTGAGTAATTATACAGTGGCTGGCCCGGACTGGTGATACTGCCTTGGTCTGAAATATATGATGCTTCATACAGTTGGCTCTGCTGCTTTCTAATGCTGTGCTTCTGCTAGAAACAGAGTTGTAACATTTGGCTTTTAACCTTTTAAGTATGCTGAAAACCTCAGAGTACTGTAGCCTTCATGTTTTCTTCTCTTGATACAGCTTTGAGTTACTTCATCTCCTGACAGCGTAACTGGAGCAAGGGAGAAAAATGATCATAAAAGGTCATTGCAGTAGTGTGATCCACGTGTAGCTTCTCCTACCCGTGCATTGGAGGATAACAGGTTAGGAGAGTGCAGTCGTAAGGCAGATGACCCTGCCAGGAATCGTCTGGCAGGAGATGTTCCTTAGGAGCCCTGATAAAAGTTGGGAGGAGTGCTTGCTGTCCTAAACATGTCCTGACAAAGCAGCTTATTACAGCATTGATTTCTATGATAAGGTATGGTGTGGTTTCTTTTCAGAAAGCTAGTAATAGCAGAAATAATGAGTTCCGGAGAACGCAGGTCAAGCCACCATCTCAGCTGTATTTATACACCGACTTTAAGCCAGAAAAGCTGCTGCTGCTGACAGAGAACAGTCCTCCCCCTGAGTCCCCTTTCCCCAGGCTCACAGCGAGCCAGTTCAGCCTGTTGATCCAGTGGAGCGCGAGTGCGGATTTTGTCAGATCAGCGAGTTGAACCCTTGGGCTGTGTCTTTGCTGGTTCTGATACTGGGAGTAGAAGCAGCCTGGTGGAGACTGGATAAAATGAAGGGGAGCGTTCTTTTCCCTCTACAGGCATAAAGGATCTGCATTAAGCAATGTGTGCAAGCCCTCCTTGAGGGAGCATTTGGAGAACTCGGGGAGAGTTTTCTGCTGACCCTGAGATAGCTATTGAGGAAGCGTACGCTGCCAAGCGTTTGCTTTTGCGAGAAGGTTGCTTGTGGCAGGTGCAAACCATTCTTTATCCCAGAGCAGATGGTTGGGATGTGTCCCTTGGGACTGGGGCTGGGGCAGACCCTGGGGCATCGCAGAAGAGTGTGAAACTGCAGGATTTATTTTCTGCTGGGATTGTCTGAAAATTTATTCCTGCGCAACAGTGCCCCCAGCACTGTCCTGTGGTAGAGCTCGACGTCTGTTCTGTTATAATTGCTTTTGCAAAAATGGAGTAATATTATTGATGTAAAGTTTTGGAAACTTTCTTGCAAGTATTTGTAGCATATTTAACTGGCAGGGGGAATCTGCTGTTTACAGTAGAAGAAATCCATTTGATTGTTACAGAAAGAGCCTCATTAAGGTTTATGCCTGCTTGACAGAAACTCTCTGAACTCAAATCTCTTCTGGCATTTGTTTTAAAGTTTTTTTTTAATCTGTGAAAGATTAATTATTGTCTGTCTTCAGAATTTATCTTTTTCAAAAAGCACCATCTCAGTAAGAGTTTTGGTGGGTTGGTTTGCCAGTCCAGGGATTGGTATTCTCTTGAGTTTCTTCAGTAATTCTAAATGTGGAAAATGTAAGCTGTTTGGGGCTTTTAGTCAGTTGGGTTTTCACTTTTCTTCTGGGTTTGTGCAGAAGGGCTGCAGAAAAAGAGTTATAGAACAATTGCTGGAAAAATACGTTGTCACTGCTCTTCTTGTGTGTTGTTGCTGATCAGCCCTTCAGAATCCAGGACTGTACCTTTCTATTTAGAGACTTCCCTTTCCTTTAGATGTTTTGGCAATTTGAAAAGGCTTTTGTTTACTTTCCTTAAGGAATCACACTGCCATGCTAAAGCCCAACTTAATAACACAGTACTTATGCATGTATGTGATTCTGCGAACTTCATGGCCAGGAGCTGAGGAGGAAAGCGGGCCCCCTTTATTGACACTGAAACTCCAACAGTATGAAATTGTGCCCTTGTGTGGTTTTACTGTTTTGTTGCCAGCGCTGAAGGCTTTGTTTAGCACAGATTTTTCTTTCAAAACTTGTGTAGGTGAAAGAACAGCTGCTGAAAGCAGCGCTCGGATACTTCACCTTGTATGCCAGACAGCACTCAGTGGGCAAGGAGTAAAGAGGCAGACAACTGGTTAGGAAGGAGATCTACTGATCTGTTGCAAATACCATGGTAATGAGCATCGATGGGAACTGAAAGGCATTGGAAGCACAAGGCAGTTAAGTGAGGTTTGGGTAAACGCAACAGTAGTTTTGGGGGGTGGATGGGTGTGTGTCCCCAGTTTGCTCCAATAGGTTTTGGGGACTGTGGACATATCCTTAAAATAGTGTAATTATGTTTTGGCAGTATTAATTCAGATTAGTGGTCCGTTCAAATCAAGAGCCTTTGTAAGAGCAAAGCAGTTGTCCTTTTAATTTTGAGTAGGGCAAGTCTGAAATGCTTGCTGTCTGTCAGAGGGGTAAAGCCATGCGAAAGTACTGAGCAACAATGACAATTGCCAGATGAACTGCCCAAAATGGCACATAGTGTCAGTGCAGCCCTTACCTTGCTTATGTCCTTAGATTTTTCACAGCTGCAATTCTTCTGTAGAAATGGAAAATCTTTTTCTTTTGTCTGTTCTTCTTTCCATGTCCCACGTTCGTAGCAGATGTTCAGTGTTAATAAAAAGAATTTCTCACTGAGAACCTGAGTTGTCATGTTACATCAGATCGGCTGCTTACAAATTAGGAAACTATACATTATTGCAAAAGAGGAAATGCTAGTGATGTTACTTCAAAAAAGCTGGCATACTGCAGATAACTATTGCTCAGGATCTTTGTAAATACTTCCTAAAACTGAGAAACAAGTATTTGGGAGAATAAAAGCTCTGCTTAACTGCACTGATGAATGTGCGAGTGGAAGTGCTTATGGGGAGTCACCAGCGTGTCAGTGGGACTTCCTCAGAATGGAAACTAAAATAAGCTTTGTGTAATTATGATTCTGCTCTCTGTTCTAATGCATATAGAGTGAATAAGGGATATTAATCCAGAACAGTATTTGGTACAAGGGGAACAGAAATATTTGCAGAGCTGCTGCTGGAAGCCTCTGGATAGTGTTGTCTGATGTATTTGCCATTTTGGCTTTGTTCTGTTTCCTTCCCATTGGGAAGTTTTAGTAATCTGGCAGTTACGAAATGCAGTCTTTCCAGCTTCTTTTATGTGGTTGCTAGCTCTAGGTCCTCTTATGCTGTTACGATACGTTGATGCAGTGACAAGTGAGTGGAGGAGCACATTTAAAGACCTAAACAAACTGAGAACTAGAGTTGAAAAGTCCTGGGGATCTTACATTTGCTTTTATAATTCTGTAATTGCATCTGCATCTCAGCATTTTGCCAGCATTTAGCGTGGAGCCTCTCTGGTTTTAGAAATGTGGTAACAAAAATGTTCTTGTTTTTCGTAACTGCTTTACTGCAAAATATTTGTTTAGAAAATAGATGCTTTCATGTATTTATGTATTCTGTATGCTTTTGTGGCCTTTGAAACTAGTAGGAATTATATGCATATGTTTCAGTTGAATGCCCTGCTTGGAGAGTAAAAATAACGACTTTTTATATGTTTTGCCTCAGGTAAGTTACTCACCCCATGCTTTTTATATTCCTGTGGCTCTCACTTCAGAAACGCGCACTGTGAACAAACGGAATAGTTCCAGGCACAGATTTACTAGTGGGGGGATACTGCAGCCTGGCCCCAGCCCCAGCCAGGAGCTCTGCAGGCAGCCCGGCCACCTGACTTGATTGCGGCCAGGCAGCTTTGCCGGCACTTCTTCACCCCGTCCCTCCAGCACAGCTAAATCTGATCGCGACTGTGAACTGGAAATGATGCGTTTATGTGACTGAATTTCAAGCAGTACTGTAAATCTGTGATTTATGACGCAGCATGTTTGAACGTGTATGTGTATGAGGAAACTTGAGGTACAGGCAACCTTTTTTTTCCTTGCCACCTTTTTAAGCTATGAGAAAGTAAGCTTCTGTCAAAAATCGGAATATTCAGCTGCAATCCACAAGTCATGCTGTAGACAGTAATTTGTTTTAAAAATAGTTTTTAAAATATTTTTGGAGAATGTTCAGAATAGCTTTTGCATTACACAGAATTTCCCCTCTTGTAGTCTGCTGAGAGTACATTTTCCCATCAGAACAGCTTTCCCACTTGTCCTTGGAACATTTCACTTTCATTTTTGAATTGCTTAATTACAAATTATAAGTATGTGATGTAGCCTTAATTGGGCTGCTGTTTTCCATAGCAAGATCTGAGAGTGCTTTGAAAATGCTGAGCTTTATTTAGCCCCGTTTGCTCCTTTCCCTGCCTGGAAAATTTCTCTTATCAATGGGAGTGTAGAAGGAATTTAGAGTACTTAGTATTGTTCAATGAAAACATTTGACATTGGAGTCCAGTTCAGTTTCTTTTTTGTTGGGGATTTTTTTTTAACCATTACAAACTCTTCAGGTCTGTCATATGGTTAGGAGAATAAACAACATGTCCAGGAACATATTACAACGAAATGACCTTCTAGATACTTCACACTGAATATAGATCTTCTTCAGTCACTGGGTGACATACCCAGGCTTTGGGAAACTGGTAAGAATGACTTGTGTATTATATCCTCTTGGCAGATCCATGCAGTAATATTGATTGTAGCCTTTGGTAGATTCATACAAGGTTATTGATTGATCCTGCATTGAAATGCAGGTTATGCTTACCTACACTTAGAGTGGGTGCCTTAATTAAAAGCTGAGGCAAGGAAGAAAGCAGTAAGAGGATAAAACTGTTGACTTTCATTTGTCTGCCATCCTCAGAAACTGATGAAAGCTCTTGTAGCTAATGTGAATTGTTGATTAGGCAAAGCATTAACAATAATATTTTTTTTTCCCCCTTATTAACAGGTGCTTGCAGTGGAGAACTGGAACAGCACACAGAGAGACGGGGAGTCATCTATAGTCCTTCTTGGCCATTGAACTATCCTCCAGCTGTAAACTGCAGCTGGTACATTCAAGGAGATCGCGGAGACATGATAACCATTAGGTATGGTTTGCTATTCTGTGGAGATAAAGGATTGCTTTGCTGAAATGAAACAAATGGGAGTTCTTACCTGATATACCAGTATGAGCTAGTGAATGGTCGAAGGAAGCTGAAGTTGATTACACTGGAGCATGATTGCAGGTTGGGCACCTCTCTCAATTTAGAAATTTTCCACTGTGTCTTGTTTCTTTAGGCTACCTCTGACATCCATTATTATAAATGCAACTCACTTGTAGTCTTCTAGTATATTTTTCTTTACAATACCTCTGTGAGATTTCATCCACCTCTGATAGATGAGAAGGTGGGAAACAGCAATACATTTACTCACACTAAATAGTCCCCCTTCTCTTCATTGCTTAAAATAGGAATAGGTGAAGGCTATAAAACCTGGAACAGCCTCAGTGGGATACGTAAAATTCTTAGAGCAAAAATGGCTTTTTCTAAAATGTCTTGAAATGGTGCTATGTTTAATTGACAGTTGAAGATAATCATTGCTTATTGTTACTTGTTAACCAAAAGACACATGCATTTCTGCTTAATATTTATTTCCAACAGAATTAAATAATAGTTAGCATTTGTGGCACAACTTCCTCTCATTCTGTAAAAATACTATTCAGAAAAGACTAGAATATATTCCAAATGGTTTGTTAAGAAAGTTTAGGCTATAATGTCACCATGCTGCAATGCTTAATTTCTCTGGGCTAATTGTAGTATCCTTCTCGAACCAACAATTTCTTATTTAAAAAAAAAGGCAAACCTAGGAAAGGGTTTTTTGTTTGGTTTTTAGTACTGTTGTATTTGACACCATCTGCTCATTCTTTGCTCAGCTGCTTGAAAGGACTGCAAACCTCTTCAACTGCAGATGCTCAGCAATTAAAAACAAATCTGCCACAGATGGAATAATAGGAGGGCTCCACCATCCGTAGTTCAAAATAGGAACTACTCATCAAAAGTAAGGAAGTAGATACCTGCCAGCATTTAAGATCCATAAATAGAAACACGCTTTTAAACCCCAGTAAATGGTATTGGACTTTGGGAATTTGTTTCAAAGCAGAGACTGTTGGAAACTCTCAGGAAGCACACAGATGAGACACAGCGCTAGGCTCTGGAGAATAGGACTGCAATTTATGCTGTGAAAATGTCTCAGAGCTCCCAGTTAGAGTTAGGATTCTCTTCTGCATGTACGAGTGTAACAGAGGCTAAAGAAATAAAGGAAGGTGAGATGAGGAAAGTGGTAATAATGTGTGTATACAGTTTACGTGTGTGCACAGCAATATGATTTGAAAGATTTCTTCTCAATGGGTTTGTTTTTTTTATCACTGCCATATCCTGCCCTCCTATGCACATGCAAACAATGGGAGCTGTGTGTTTACATCCGAGAGAGCAGTGTTGTGGTGCTACATTTCTGACTATAAATGTACTTGGAATGACTCACTCCAGTGAATGAAATGCAAAATGCTACACCATTGGAGGATTTCTTTAGAAGGTTGTAGCCCTTGTAATGCCAAGGACGTAAAAGAAGCAGCTGACTTGCCTAGGCTTGCGTCATATAAGCAAACTGGGAAAGAGGGTTCAAATACCAACATTTTTTTCCTCTTAACAGTTGAGTATGCTTCTTGTCCTAATAGTGTGCTGATAAGGGCATAAAAGAGTAGCTTTTTTATTTTTCCTCGGAAAATCAAACACAGTTTTTGTGATAACACCTGGATCTTGAAAGGTTTAAAAAAGCCCCACCTCCTTTGTGTTATCTTATGCTGAATACATTTCCTCTGATCTTGAATTCTCATTGACAGGAAGGCAGCAATGTTGTGTAAGTATCATATTTGAGTTACAGCAGGAGTCATTAAGGGATAAAATTGCAATTAAAAGTAGTTTTGATTTCTAAACCATTTGCAGCCGGTGATCATTTTTTATAAACCTGTTATTCAGCAGCTTTCAATAGAACAGTGCCCAGATCCACATGTGGATATAAGATGCTGGGTCCTGTGGGCAAGTCCTTTAGAAGCTTTGTCTTAATATCTGCCTTTCATGTCTATGTATTGATTTTCTTCATATCCTCACATTTCTGTGCGTATTGTTTTGCTCTCTAGTTTACTTTTTAGAAATCCTTGGGGGATACTTCACAAGAACAGGAAATACATGTTCTTTGTGCTTACACCTCTCTGTTAATTATGCACGTTTCAATACTTTCTTCCAAGTTTGTGTGTCTGATGGAATGGTGCTACTGAGACCTGGGAACAAGTGTGTAGCTACTGCTTTCCAGGACTATGTTGTGTCACTTTAGGTTCAGGTAATCAGTCTGTTAGTTACTGTTTTGGAAACTACTTGATTTTTCTTCCCATTTTCTCTATTTTTATGCCTGTTTTCACAAAGGGCTACATAAAAATCCTGCGAGATCAGATGAGGATGTCATAGGTAGTAACTGCCTTTGTACTGTCCTTTACAGGTTTTATATGTGTATGTTTCCACACATCTGAGAAAAGATTAAAATAATTTTTGTTTAGCAGTTGCTGTTATGTGATGGTTGTAATTAACCTGATGTGGGCAGAGTATAAATGGTGTTTTATTCTGGGAATTTATGAGACTGAGAGTAAAATCTCCATGTTCAGAATTCAAGATAAGAGTATTGAAAAGTGATCTACTTAGTCATCCACTCAAGCTGTCTCACTAATTGAGGCGGGGGGGTGGGGATCACCTTCATTGGCTTTCACTTCAGTGATTTGTGTCATTGGCTTTGAAAAAAGAAATTTTCAGATACTATTTGAGTTTCAATTTCTGAGTAAAACTGAGGCCTATTGATGTAAAGGCTTTCTGGTCTGTAATTGTATGAAGAATTAAAGGGACTGCTTCATAGTCTATTTACCAAACTCACCGTGTTTCAGAACTTGACATTAATTGGAAAAAAAAAAATCATAATAGCCATTTATTTCTTTCGGTTGCACATGGTCAGCTTTTGAAAACACAGCCCCTGTGTCTCTTGCCTTAGGTTACACAGCTGGTGCTTGGGAGCTCGGAGTAGAATGGAGCTTTCCTGACTTCCAGGTCCTTGTGCTTCAGTGCTTAAGCAGAAGTTTTTAATGAGCCAATTAAGTCATCAGTTGTTCACAGTCTGCGCTTGCTGTGAGAGGTTGGCAAATAGAAGTAACTTTTCTAGCTTAATTGGCTGGGCTGTTTTATTTTGGGACTGTGCTCTACTGATCTACCCATAATATTTATTCTCCAATTTTTTAATTAGTTTAGAGGGCCAAATTGGACATTTTTCTAAATTTATTTACTGATTACTTTCTTTCAGATTTTACATCTGCTAAGCCTCCAACAGTTTACCCTTTTTTTGTTCGTTTTCCTCATCATCCCATGTTTGTCATTTTCCAGTTGTTAAGAATGCTTTGCTTTTGTTTGTTTGTTTGTTTTTGCTTTAATCTGTAGTTCCTTATGCTTAAATTACTAAGAGGGTTGTAGGGAATTCCCTACATTATTTATAGAAGTACTTTTTTTTTTTTTCCTAGCTGCTACTGCTCCTTTCATTGCAGATGGCAAAAACCTTATCTCTGCTAAGAATGTTTTGCAGATAGCACATTTTTTTCATATTTTCAGAGTGTAGATGAGTATTTATAATAAGCTGGTTTAACGAAGTTCTTTCCAGCAACGTAAAATACTTGACAGTTAATAGGAAAATATAATTGTAGGCTACCATTGCTTCACTTGAGTAATTTTACAGGCAAGATCTGATACATGGCTGATCCTGTAGTTTTCTGCAAGGTCCTGAAGTTATGCTCAGTGTTGGAGGTAACCTTGTTTCAGTATCATACCACTGAAAGAAAAATCAGGTGATTTTACCTATTTCTCCAGAATTCTATAGAAACGGATTTAGTGCTGCATTTGTCAGTTTCATTGAGTTCTTCTGACCCTCAAGAGTTTGAATGCTCCTGGTGTTTAATAGACTAGTCTTGTACTTCTGTATAAAATTAAGGGATTTTTTCAAAGGGATTAGCTGTGGAAGAGGCATTCCAAAAGCAATATAACTGGAGTTAGTGCTTTTGAATAGCATCTTTCAGAAGAAACAAAACCTGCAAAATTTGGTTCGATAACTTAGATCTTTTACACCAGTCTCCTCCTCTATTCCTGTACTGTGTAGGAGATCACAGGTAACAGTAAGAACAGCCTAAGGGACAAGCATTTTAAAGGATGTTCTGTGTGTTAGTGATGGGTTCTGTACTTTGTTAATATTGCAGTTCTAAGTGCTTGAAATACCAGCCTTTGACTCCTGCAGTATTGTGCCTGAGTGCTCCCTGCCCTCTGAACTAGGGCTGTGTGCTCTGGTTGTGGAGAGGAAAAAAAGCCTGGAGGAAAGGTGGGTTCTCCTTCCCTTCGTCGTTGAGTGGTGAGATGCCAGAGCAGAGGAGTGTTGCCTATAAGTGAAGCTTGTGGGTGAAGGGGGGTGTTTGCATCCCAAGGAGTAGCTGCAGTGTGGTGGGGAAGGCTGTAGTTGAGGGGTGCAAGGGCTGGAGTTTAGTGCCATTGTGCGCTGCAAGCTTGCATGGTAGGATGGACCTCTGCACCCACGTCCCACTCTGTCAGACACGTGCTTTGCTGGAGGGGGTTAGTGACTGAACTGACCGTTGTTTTGCTTTTCCTCCCAAACCCTGTGCTTCCCTGCCCAAGATGTTTAAAAATACTGCAGTACTGACTGGTGCTGCGTGAGATATGGGTACTCTCTGTTTCAGTACCACTTGATACTGTTTCTTGTTTTAATCACAGAAAATGATGTGGGTTTTGGATACAAAGGGCTTGAGCCCTCCCTCAAGAACTGTAACTACAGACTTCATCCAGTACTTTTCCAAAGACTGTAAGATGTTTGTACAGTCCTACAAGCAGTAGGAGCACAAGACTTTGTCCCTTATTTCCACTGCGTACCCTCAGTCATTCAACCACTGGGCTAATCCTTTTGACAGAAAAGTTTGCATTCCAGTTTGAGAAAGTTCAATGGAATAAGTAAATGTCCCCGCACTCTGTTTTGTAGGTAGCAGGATTAGATTATTCTTTAGAAGACTGTAACAACAGCAGCGCTAGATCTAATTACAGATGATGAAAGAAGTGAAGTAGCAGCAGTTGAACACACTGTTCAGGACTCTTAGGTAAAATAAATCAGTGGGCTATCTAATGTCAGATTAGTATAGCAGAAACTTCTTACACAAAACCTTGTTCCAAATGCATTATAAAGTGAAAACCGATTTTATATATTTATATACACACACATATGTATGCATGTAGTTTTGTATTTCTTTACAAAGGGGTAGGTTTTGTGATGAAGTTGGTTGATGGGTCGTTCAAATAGATCATGTTTTTGATCTTGAGTAAAAATCACCATCAATTTAAAGGGGGCAAAATTTGCTTCCATTGAAGACAGCATAACTTAAAAGGATGGTGGAGTGGCAATGCCTTAACCAAAGCAAAATTTGTTCAAAATATGTCTGTTGATCAGTTTGTATGAGGTAGAACATACTTGCTTTGACTTTGCTTTTGCCCTTAGAAGAAGAAATTTTATAACTGCTATGGTATCTATAAAACTTTACATCAGAACTAGAACATCTGTATTTCAGAGAAATTGTGTTTATTCAGTGATATTTGAAACTCCTAGGCACATGTGATTAAGATGCATATTGTTTTTGAAAAAGAGTTTATTCTTAGGAGTATTTTGCATTGCCCTTTTTTGAATGCCAAGACATTTGTTTCAGTAGCTCGTGCATCCCTGAGAGGCATGGTGTTTTCAGGGAGGCTGTTAAAGGTGATACTTCCTTGCAAGTCTGTTCTGCCTCATCACCCTTGTACTAAGTTGATTTTGTGGCTAAAGCTTGGATTTCTTAGTGGAGAAGTGTGGGATTCTGCTCTGAATCTATTTCAGATCCACAGCTGACACTCAGGAAAATCAGTTACCCTCTGTATGCCTGTGCTTCTGCTTTGGAAGGTGGGACTAAAGTTTCTTCCTCTCCCACACCGTTTCTAATAAACCAAAAAAAGCCTTTTATTAGCAATGTACAATACTATATTCCCAAGGTGCAAGTAGAAGATACTGTTAATTACAAACAAATGCAGGCTCTCCATAAGTATTGCTGTCATCTGCAGAGGAGTTTGTAAACGAGGCATGTGCGTGTAGCTGACTTTTCTGTACTCGTCCTTTGTGTGAATCTTAAAAGCATTGACACCCCCCCTTTTTTTTTCTCCTATAAAGAAATGCCTTTTAATGTAAGGTGCAGACAGCTTATTATGTAGGCAGATTCTCCCCTGTGTACGTGCAGTCTGTGTTGTGTAACAACACTGATGGGTGAATTATTTACCTGATAGACAAAAGTGGGGAAAATGAGTGGCTGTGGGACTCAGCTGGAGTGCTGGGAACTGGGTAGGATAGGAGAACAAATTATTTCGCTCTTTAAGGCTGGTCCTGGTACATCTAAAATAACCATAGAAGTAAGAGATCAAAAGATTTAGTAAATGATCTTGTTTGTATTGCACAAGCAGAAGTTTTTCTAGTCATTCCTCCCCCTTCCCAGTTCTGAGTTCCCATTTCTTGATTCAGTGACTGTTCCCTGTTCTTAAAAAATCTTCCTGTTGGGAAGATAGATATTTCTAATACTTACCCAGAAAGTCTTTATGGCAAGAAAACCCTGCAAACAATCCTCCAAGTAGATAATAGAAACCCTTGTTGATATCTGGTGCCAAAATGAGTTACAGAGAGAAAAACCAATGTGGTAGCTCAGTAATGCTGTCTCACATCTCTTGCAACAGACTTGACATGGGTGCCCATAGTTTCACTGATGTTTTGTTTAATTCCTTTTCATGTGGTAGTGCCTGTTCCTAGACTTTCTTGGTCATTAAAAAGTTTTTTGCAGAACACCTGGGACAGATACTCTTTAGTTTACCCTTGCGTGGCTGAATACTTAAATCTTTTCATTCTGAGTGAACAGTCGTCTAAAACTTCCTTGCAAAATATGCTGGTTTCAGAAGCCTGATGAGATAGCTTACAGCAAAGAATTAGATGCTGGGAGTATATTTCTTCCTGGCTGGGAAGATGCGTAGAGCATGGTAGAAGAAAAAGAGTTAGAAAAGAGGAAGGACATGCTTCTGGGTGGATTGTCGTTGCCTGCACATATGTTGTTGGACATATCTTAATTTCCATTTTAACTTAACACTTTCAGTGCTCTCTTACTTTGCATTCTCTTGCTGATAATTTTTTTCTGGAAAGTTATTAAGCCGGTATGTTTGGCAGAACCTACAGGTGTGTCTAGGGTGGGTCTCCTGCTTAAATGAATTGGCTAGTTTATGTAGTTGCTCTTCTTTCCCTTTCACCTTCAAATGGCAAGATCTGGCAGGCATTGACAGCCTTTTGTAAATACACAGTGATATCAGAAAATTATCTTTACATTTATCTTTTTCAAAGAATTCATCTTTTATGTTTGAGAAAAGTCCTTTGTGGAAGGAGGTCTGTATTTTGTAGCAGCTTTTCAGCCTGAAACTTCTGTCTAGGTGTTTGCATGGGGTATACACAAACTTCTACCAAGTTGATTTTGTGTAGCTGAGTTATATGAAAGAGGACCAAAATTAATTTCTAAGTGTCCTGAACAACGTGCCCTTTCCTAATGAGTGTGCTTCGATGTGCAGTGCTATTGTCATTGTAGATTACTGAATGCAAATGTAGTCTGTTTCATCAGACTGAACAAATACCCTGTATTGTTCCTGAGCTACAGGTTAGGGAGTGTTATCTGGTTGTGTTCGGTGTTCTGCAAACATTTGGGGCACCTCTTTGCACTAGGTAAGCTACTACTGAATAATTACTGGGCTTGGGTCAGCGGAAGGGTTGGAGGCTTTACTGTAAAAGGTTACAGGCTTGTTTGCTCTGTGTTTGCATTCCCAGAAAGGGAATATTTTAGTCTTTGAATTAAAAGAGAATAGTGTTAGGCTTTAGGTTCCATTTCCACCCCTTGCAGTCCTCTACTCGTCCTGCCCTCTCCTTGCCTATCCATATCTTGAAGAGTTGATTTTTGTCTCTCATATTTATCCCTTTAGGCTTCTTTTAACTGCTTCCTATTGTTCCTTTTCCCAAGACAGTCGCCTCCCCTCTCATCCCATAGTTTCATAGCTTTTAAGGTTGGAAAAGACTGTTGAAATTAATCTACCTTCTGTATAATCTATTCTGCAATTTTGCTTTTACTCATATCTGTATTTTAGGAAGCAGTTTTGTTTAAGGACTGTGAGTAAAAGAGGAATCATCCTTTCAGCTTTTGGAGCTACTTGGCATGCTGTTTATGCCTGTGAGATGGGTACTTTTCCAAAGTGGGGGAATTTGAGTGCTCTGTTTATACGTACTCAAGATACTGTAGGTGTTTCATTATCGTGAATGTGATCTCTTTATGTCAGCACTGCTTGGTGCAGAATGTCAACTATTGCAGTCTGTTTTTTTCTCTGTTTGGCTTTGTTCCAAATATACGTCCTCTTTGTAACTTGTGTTTTCTGTTGTTACTAACAGTTTTAAGAACTTCGATTTGGAAGACTCTCAGAAGTGTGCAGTAGACTGGTTGATGATTGGCCCCTCTTCCAAGAGGGAGGAGTACAAAGTGTGTGGATCTTCCATACCTCCATCTTTCATCTCTGCAAGGGACCATGTTTGGATATTTTTTCACTCGGATGCATCAAGCTCAGGACAAGCTCAGGGATTTCGCCTTTCTTATATTAGAGGTAAAACCTTACAGTTTTGTTGCCTTCACTTAACACTCTCTGGCAAAACTTGAAGACGATAATATTTTTTGTTGACAGGAGTCTTGGGCCAGTCTTGATGACTGTAAGGTGTTAGCATGGCAACAGTGATGTTATTTCCACGTGGCTTTTTAACAGTGTTCCTGAAGTGTACTCGCCTGACCGATTGACTTGTGACATGCAGGGTAGTTGACATTAAAAGGTGACATCAGATGGTTCCAAAAGTTTTGATACTGACTTTTTTTCTCCTTGCCCTCTTTCACAGGAAAAATAGGTCAGGCTGTATGCCAGTCAGATGAATTCCATTGTGCAAATGGAAAGTGTATTCCCAGTACTTGGAAGTGTAATTCCATGGATGAGTGTGGGGATAACTCGGACGAGAGAAACTGCACTGTCCCTCCAACAGAGCCTCCATCCAGCATCTGTCCCTCAGGAATGTTCCAGTGCAGTGCAGCTCACTCCACCAAGTGCTTGGTGAACGAGCTGAGATGTAATTCGGTTAAGGACTGTAGTGATGGTTCGGATGAAGATAATTGTCCTGATCTGTCCTGTGGCAAAAGGCTGGGTAATTTTTATGGATCTTTTGCTTCCCCAGACTTATTCCGTGCTGATCACAGCAGATCAGACCTTCGCTGCACATGGTACGTGGACACACAAGATAATCGACATGTTCTGTTGCAGCTTGATTTGCAGTTAGGCTACAACGACTATGTAAAGGTGTATGATGGCATCGGAGAGAGAGGTGATAAATTAATGCAAACGTTTTCATACCACAACAACAGGCATGCGGTGAGTGTGGAGTCATCAAAGGGCCAGCTCACTGTCACGTATCATGCTCGCTCCAAGAGCACTGGCCATGGGTTCAATGCAACCTATCAGGTGAAAGGCTATTGCCTTCCTTGGGAACACCCTTGTGGAAGCGATGAGGAGTGTTTCACAGATAAGCAGCATTGTGATGGCTGGTGGCACTGTCCAAATGGCAAGGATGAGGAGAACTGTCCCGCTTGCCAGAAGAACGAATACCCATGTGAAGGAAACAGTGGGCTTTGTTACTCAATACTTGATCGGTGTAATAACCAAAAGAACTGCCCAGATGGCTCGGATGAGAAAAACTGCTTTACTTGCCAGCCAGGAAACTTCCATTGTGGTACAAATCTGTGCATCTTTGAGACTTGGCACTGCGATGGCCAAGAAGACTGCCAGGATGGAAGTGATGAGCACAACTGCCTGGTGATCGTTCCCAGGAAGGTCATCACAGCTGCTCTGATTGGGAGTCTCGTGTGTGGCTTGCTGCTGGTGATAGCACTGGGTTGTGCATTTAAATTATATTCTCTGAGGACCAGGGAATACAGGTAAGCATCTTGCTTTTATGATGCTCTAATAGCTGTGGTGTTTTTTTCCTTTTTGTTTAACTGTTAACCAGAGAGTTTGCAAAATACTGTGAAATCAATCCAAGGAAGCGATGACAATTAAATAGTAGTCAGTGCATAGGCTTAGAGAAGAGTATTTAAGATTTTTGGGAGTAATGAGGGGAATGTCAGCTCTTCTGCAGTCTATGAGAAATATACACTTATTGTGCAGCCTGGCAGAACCTGTATCTAACTTAAAACTGTTTTGAGCAGTTTTGTCTCCCACTTCCTCCTCCTGTAACAAACCCCTAGCACTGCCAAAAACCAAATGCTGAACTGTTACAGTGAAGTCTTTGCTGAATCTGAACTGAGTAACTGTCCATTTGCCCTCCCCAAATACTGTACTTGTCAGTTCTACTAAAAGCAATGTCCTGTAGTGGTGGGGCCTGTTCTGAGCAGGAGTTTTTTACCTCCACTGTTCCCATGAGTGTGAGCTCTGCCCCTTTACCGTGGTCCTATATGCCTTGCTGTATGGGTAGTGTGTGTGTCTCTGTTTCTGTGTCTGTGTTTGTGCAAGTGTGGTTCTGCCCTTTGGGAGAGAGCCATAAGGGACTTTCTGAAGCCTGTCTCTTGTCATATGCGCCAGCTCAGTGCCATGCTGCTGACATCGTTTGTGTTTTCAGCACAGTGTGCTTTACATTCGCTGCAGATCCAATCTGCATGATGAAGGAGCTGGAGACCAGCCACCGTGCTGTGTTGGGAACCTTGATGCCTCAGTGCTGGCAGGACAGCCACAGCTCTCTGCAGCTGCAAGCTGCCCCTGTTGTGTGATTGTTTCCAGTTCTTAATGTTGTATTTTCCAAAAATAACCTTTGGGCCTTTGCTGAACAAGTTACCACTGTTACTGGCATAAGCTGGCCTATTGAAAAAACTCCAGTTGCTGCAGAGTCCAACCTGGGACTGCACCAAAGAGTTTGCTGGTTTGATTCACTGATGCTTATACCCTGTACTTTTATTCCTTTTGTTTATTTTAGCATCCTGAGCCTAGATGAAGGTTTGTAGTGTTTTGACAGTAGCATGAAGCCCTCTGCAGTGCTTTTATACATCAATGAGAGGAAAGCAGGACAAACTGTTACTCTCTTCCATGTTTTTCTTCTGGTTCTGTTTCCAGAGCATTTGAGACCCAGATGACGCGACTTGAGGCAGAGTTCGTGCGGCGGGAAGCTCCACCTTCCTACGGGCAGCTGATTGCACAAGGACTTATCCCCCCAGTTGAAGACTTCCCTGTGTACAATGCATCACAGGTATGGCGACATGAGTGCCAATGAATCTATCAGCAACCAAACTACTATAAATTAGATAGAATCAATCTGGAACTGTATTCTTTCAGTAGCTGTGCTAATTATATGGAAGTCATATGAAAATGTGTATGTTTTACTTGGAGCTGAAGAACCACAGTTACCCATCTTGGTGCTGTGGGTAGTTTTGTACATATTAAACGTATTTGCTAGTGAACAGCAGTGAGATAAGCACATGCTGTTTTGCTGTACATCAAGATAGAATGCACAGAGAGAAAGGTCAGAAAGTAAATAGAAAAAAGGCTTTTCAAGGTGAAACTGTAAATGTGCCTGAAGCGATAAGAAAGTAAGGTCTATAGCAGTATTTCTGGGAAATTCTGGGATTATTTTTCATTTACAAATACATTACACTGGGAAGCCATGAAGTCATTCTTCTGTTTCATTGCCAAGTTCTCAAAAATCTCCTGTGCCTTGTTGGAAGTATCCAACCGTGATACAGTTCCTGGTGTGATAAAGCACTTGTAGTTTCTTACTCAAGTGAAGAAGTAAGTTTGCCTTGGCCTTTCTTCTCTGCTGTTGTCATCAGATGTGGAGGGTCCTCTGCTATTGCTGATGACAGAGGGCTCGGTGGTATGCAGTCTGGTTCTTTAGTGGTGGTGTGATCGCGTGAGCGGAGCATCTTCCTGAGCAGACAAGTAAAGCTTAGACTCATAAAGGAAACACTCTAAGGGAGTCTTTTGGTACAGGCAGAGCTGTCTTTGGTATTCTTAAGTAGTTCATTAGAAAATATGCATTTAACAAGGAAGTGTAGGGATCAAGTCTGAGAATTCTGGTAAGGTGGAGATATTAGTGGAAAGAACAGGGTTTAGGAGAAGTCTTTTGATTATGTGTGAAATCATAGTTTGTTATGTCTGTGTTACAGGCTTCTGTGCTGCAGAACATTCGAACAGCCATGAGGAGACAGATGAGACGACACTCGTCAAGACGGAGCTCATCTCGGCGGCGCTTGGGCAGGCTCTGGAACAGACTCTTCCACAGACCTCGGGTAAGAGGACAGATCCCGCTCCTGACGCCTGCCCGCACTTCACAGACTACACTGGGTGATGGAATCATCAACCATGCTGATGGAACTATTCGGAGTCCTCCACCTTCCCCTGAAGGACCTAGTTTAGAGGCAAATGCACATGGCCAAGCCAGGGGCCTACAAGAAGCTGGGTGTAGCAGCTTGCAGCCAGAGACTGAAATCACAGAGCCGTCGCCTTTAGATGTCTTACCGAATACTTGCACAGCAGCACACGCAGAGCCTGAGGCTGGACGCGCTGATAAATCTTTAGGTGCCGAGACCTCTGGCAGTGAGCTTAAGCAGTCCAGTAAAGTGGATTCAGGAAAGGCTTTCAGAGATCCTTTATCTGAAAGTGTTACAGAAACGATCCATGGAGGGTCAGCATCCAGGAGGACTGTCCCAGAGGACAGCAGTTTAAGTAGAAGTCATCCGCTGAGTGAAGAGCCATGTAGGTTACCCTTAAAAAAGTGGGAGTCTGCTTATCCAGACAGCCCTATGCATGTTCATATCCAAGTGGATGGACAAAACCGATGTTGCCCTAACTCGTACCGGGAGGAGCCTTTGGGTATTCATGCAGCTTGTTGCCATTCTGTGGAAGTGCCAATGTTAGAGTCCTCTACTCCCCTCTCTGAAATCAATACCAGTGATGATGAATCTTTACTTGTTTGCTAATAAAAATTTTTGTTTTGGCCCTGTAAATTTTGTAACTTCATTGTTTATATGACAGTGCACTTTGATAGGTGGTATGTCTGTGCTCTCAACTTTGTCTTTTAAAACCAGTGTGCTTTAGTCCCACAGGGAGTACAGTACAAGACTAAATGGGACAAGTTTTTGTCTTCGTTGCTATTCCTGAAACTCCAGTGGGGCAGAAGTAGGCCAGTATGCAATGTCAGGGGCTAGGAGAGCAAGAATGCGTCGCTGCTGTTTGGAGGCATCTCCATCCTCTGGTATTTCTTCTGTGCATTTATTCGCTCTGCATTCAGGGAATTAGTGTTTCTTGGCTTTTCAAGTGGTCTTACTGAAACTAGAGAGAACTCTGTTGGAACCTGGGGCAGGCATCAGTCATTGTAACTATGAGTACCAAACTAGAAATAACATTGTCTTTTTAGACGTTGTAATTTAATTAGAACTTAATAATTTTAATTACAAAGACTTGGAAGGAAATAAAATCCTTTGTAGCTTCCTCTTTATAGAAATTGCTTACTTTCTTTGCTTCTTTTAAAAATGTTTTGATGGCCATATGTACCTTGAAGCATTCAAGAACCAAAGTTTCTGTATAGAATATCCAGAATGATACCAGGTGTCTTAATCTGCTACAGCTTTGTAATAAGAGATTAGCAGTATTCAGTATAAGCAGAGTGCATTGAACCCCAGTTGCAGCAATATTTTTTTTGTGTTCTCGTGTTACATTCTCCGTATAGTGATGTTGTGAAGGTTGAAGAATTGTTTGCTTTCTCCCTACCCTCTTTTTCCCCTCCTCCCTTCTATTTTCAGGGACTTTTACCATTATACCACTTTGGGTGTGCCCTGAAGGATACTGAGGCTTCACAGCTCCTATTGGCTGCAGTAGGAAGCAGTGAGCACTTGGAAACTGTTGGGATCAGACTTCTATTTTATTTTTAAATAAAATCTGCTTCACAAGTTTGCTTGTAAATCTGCTACCTAGGTGCAGATGTATAAATCAGTTTTTTTATGTTCAGAGGATGCTATTTTGTTTGCTTTTTTCTTTTAAGAACTGAAATAGATCAGTGCCATTTTCAAAGCTGACACTGTGTGGATTGTACAGCGCTTAAATGTAAACTGGTGCCTTTTTGGTTTTTAGAGTGTAATTAAAAGCAAGCAAGTTATTTACCTGGAAGAAGGGTAACATTGCTTAACCAGGAGTGACTCGCTGCAGAATGACAGAACATTACTGTGTGATAGCTTGGCCCTGTTGCGATGGCTGGGGCACTGGCCGGGCTCCCCCATGCTCTAACGAGCTCTGCTTCAGTTCCCCCTTGACACAGTGACAAACTATAATGCTTTACATAGGAAGTAACAAGGAAGTTGATGCTGCTGCTCTGTAAATACCTGAGTGCTCTGAAGCCTGTTTATTGCTGTAGGAATTCAAGTTGCCCAAAGTTATTAAGTGAACTTGTAGAATTGAGGTGGACTTTGGCATCTGTGGACCTGGGCACTGCTGTCCACAGGACCTTCCTGGCTGTAAAGGCAAACAGGCTTTCGCAGTGAACAGTTAAGTTTACATCAAAGTGTCAAAGATGTTTTTCCTTTAAATGGGCTATTTTTTGTCCTGGATCTTTTACTAGGACTCCCTTTGGGGAGTGCCTTAAAAAGAACAAGGAATAGGACTTTGACTTTTTTTTTCTCTGCAGTTGCAAATTGGTTTCATACTGTGCATTCCAGAGGCAGAAGATTCAAACTCCTTAAGGGCATTAATAGCAGGAAGGGCTTGTGGCAAAATGCGTAACAAGTAAGAGTCACAGTTATAAAATAAATACTGCTCACTCATTTTTTCAAGTGCTTTTGTGATCAGAATTCATTTCATCAAAGGAAATGTAGTTTTGAAAGAGAGGTTGCTTTCATAGCATTTGTAAACATTTTAGGTACATTCCACCTTTGTGAGGCCATGTACTGTTGTCATTACACTGCCAGGGTTGTTTGGATCTAAGGCTACAGGTTTTAGTGTCTTTTTTTTTTTTTTTTTTTTTTTGTGTAAAGGTAATTTTAGGTACGTAGAATTGTATGTGTAAAGTAGTTAATTATAATTGGGAGGAAGATTATATTTCAAGGTTAATATTGTGCAGATATGAAGGACCTTAGAAATAAGTGTATATTTAATTCTGTTACAGAAATGTATTTCTATAATAAAATAATGTTGATGATACTATGTCTTAAACTATCACCACTGTAAGGCTCTTAAAGTTGAAATACGTACTTCAGAATACTGCTGTATTTTGGGAACAACCCTGAACAGCTAACACTGTATTTTATTTTAAGATGTGTAACTTCACATCATTTCTTACATATACGTATTTTGTGTACTGATCTATTTGGTAATTCAGTGGAAATTTCATTGAGAAGGTTTTATTTTTAGAAACTTTTAAAAATCCAGGTTACTGAAAATTTGATGCTTCAAGCGTACAGAAATGTTCACACCCTTCAGTGCTGGAATTTGTAGCCTTGCATCAATGAGAGATACAAGCCTGGTGCTCATTGTAAGCACCTAACTTTTGTGTTCTGCAAGACAGTATTCTCTCCTAGCTCCCCTAGCTCAGTCCTTGGAGGGAAGAGTCACAAATTTACTGTTAATTTTGCAGAAGAAAGCTCTGTGTCTGCACTGTGAGCACAAACAAGTGTGTTGTGGTGTCCTGGAATGTCAGTACCTGAAGAAACCACAAAGTCTGCCTTAGTGTACATCTGCCCTTCCTCCAACTCTTGTAAGCATTAAGCAGTGAATCGGCCATCCTCGAAGATGCTGTTCCGTTCCATGTAAGCTGCCTCCTTGTATTCAGAACTTCTCAAAATTTAAAAAAAAAAAAAAAAAAAAAAAAGTGAAAAAATGATACTATGCCAGAAATGAACAGGAAGATATCATTGTTAAATTTCTTTGCTCAGTGGAAAATACCACACTTCAATGACTATACAACCTAAAATTAATCTGCTAATAAACTTGTTCATTTTTTTTTCATTTTAATAATGCTTTTCTGCACTCTTTAAAGGTTTTTGTAGACAGAAAGGAAACAAAGTATTTAAGATAGTTGGTGGGGTTTTTTTCTGGATACAAAACTCCCCTGTCCAGGCAGCCAAAAAAAAAAACCTCCATAAAAAAAGTCTCTGAATAGAGAAGAAATACCTACACTGGTTTAAGAAGAATGGAAGCTCATAGGCAGCATTAAGGGAAAAGTGACCCCCTTATGTTTTCTCTTACTGCTGTTAAAACATGGGGAATATTTATGTCCAAAATTCTGGCACCTTCCAGCTTGTGTATGACTCTCTAACATCCCTTAAGTGTACTTGCTTTTTCTGTTCCCTGCTTTTTTTTTTTTGATTTATTTTTTATTTACATGTTGTATATATTCATTTAGATACAACATTTTACTGTAACGTATGTACAGGTATATGGTTCAGGTATGGCATCATGGTTGCCAGTGCCTGCTGGTTCCTGGACAATGATACTAAGGAAGTAAGATGCTGGGCATCATCGTACTTTGCTCTTGCTTTGGATCTCTTAATTTTTAATAAAATTTCATGTGCCCAGAGACTGTGGGTTTCTGACTCTCACTCCAACACCACCAAAGATCGAGGGTGCCTAAATTGTACTCCAGCAGCCTTTGTTTGACTCTGACTCTGTATAAGCCAACCTGTGGCTCAGTGTGTTGACATGAATATGAATGGTGGGGTTTGGTTTGGTTTCGGTTTTGGTTTATGGGTGGTTTTGGTTTTTATTATCTGCTTTTTCTGGTAGCTGAAGCTGTGGAGGTGCATCACTTACTTAGATAGTATATGTGAAATCTTACCACTAGCAATTCACTGTTGTATACAACTGGCTTTAAAATGCATGTATGCATATACCCCAAGTAACAAAAAGAAGCCCTGAGGTATATGGCTGTCTAGGTGGTTAAAAAAAAAATCTGACCTACAGCCTCTCATTCCCATCGCTGAGGGCAGTGCTTGTTTTGCTGATGCTTCCCCTTCCCATTCTGTGCTTTGGAGGGTACTGCTGGCTCCATCCTGCTGTTTTTCAGTAGAAGGTGGAGGCTGAGTTATTTTGTGTTGACAGAGATTTTCTCTACAGACTTGGAAATCTTCATTGAAGAGAACTGGACAGACTTTATGGTCGTCCAGATTTATCCGTAGCCATGAAGGATGGGAGGACACAGCTTGATGCAGAGAGGTAATATCTCCTAACCTAGTAGAAAGAGTGTTTGCTTTGCTTTGTCATGAAGTGCTGATTCAGCTGCGATAATAGTGGCGCAAGCAGTAATACTACAAACCATATTCTGATCTAAGTGAGGCCGAAATGAATACAGCCCATAAAATGGAAATGGAGTAATAAATGATACCTGTGCACTTGCAGCAGAGTTTGTAGACAGCCTCTCCGGTGCAATAAGTATGTCTTACAACAAACCATGGAGCTAACTTGAAAAGCCTTGAGGGAATTAGGTATTTTTTAATCAGTCCTTTCTCTGAGAGGGAGAACAACTGCTTTTACTTACTTAGGATTTTTGGTCTTTACAGGAAGCTGAGTTCTAATCTCCCAGGCAGGTGTTAGGATTTAAAATCCAGTACAGATGGCTATCTGCCTGTGACCTGAACTGGCAGGTAGCAAACCTCATCTTCTGTCTCTTGTCAGTCTGTTACCCCAGTAAACTTGGTTCAGTAAGCCATCCTCCCCTTTTCAGATTCTCGCTTCTGTGTTCTTGGCTACAGGGATTAAATGGTGACGAAGGCTGATGCGAGTGGTAGAGGTCTGTGTTTTATTCCCTCTCCATTCTTTATGTTTCCTGCCTTATGATGCCATCTAGGTCTTCTCCCCTTCTATCGCTATCTCTTACCTTAGGACTTTAAGACAAATTTATTTTTAGCCTCTCAGCATCTCAGCCACTTTCTAATCCTTTTCCTTGGATTTTCCTTTTTTATGTGTCCAAGCGCAGAAGTTTCTCGCTGAAGTTAGAGCACTGGTGAGAAGTGTCAAGGAACAAGGAGGGTAGGTTTAAAGAAAGAAAGAGGCTTTGCTTGTATTCACAACTGGGGATGGAGGTGGTGACCCAGGCAGGTGCATCCTCCTGGGACAGGGCACACCCGTCTGAACTCTAAAGCTTTCGAAAATGACAAATTCCAGCAAGGTTTACCCTTTGTCTTGTTTTCTACATTTTCATTCATGACATGTACTTCAATATCTCTCTTAGAACTCCTCGGCAGCTGAATAATTGCTAACTTCTTGTCATTCAGTGCTTGGTACGAAGGGGCTGGAAAGCAAATGGTTTTTGTTTTCAAGGTTTCAAGAGTTCGCAAATAAGAGAGTGAAAAATGAGAATACCTTGACAAAGCCTCTGAGAATGAAGTGTGGGACAGCACGTTTGCTGGGGGTGGGTTGGTCGGTCGGTCGTTTGTCTGTTTGTTTTCCCCTCAAAGATGAGTCATCTTGTTTAGCTTCAGCTCTCCGGCGTGGAGAGGCACGTTTGCTCTCGCAGCGTCAGCTTGCTCACAGAAAGGAAACGGCAGCGGGCTTTGTCCTGGGCTTCCCAGCCCGCCGGAGCTCCTCAGCAGGCAATGGTGGTGTGCTTCCGGAGCCACCGGCGCTAGTCCCGTGGGCGAAGGCTGAGTCAGGGTTGCCCTTTCCGAAGTGACTGAGCGTGGCTAATGAAATCTTCTCTGCATATTTGAGATACGTTCTTTGTCAGGATGCTTCCAAATGTAGTATGAAATACACAGTGACTCATCAGTCCTTTCTGAGTTGGATGAAAGCTCTGACCTGCCAAGAGTCTCTTTAACTTGACCCTGCTGAGATCAGACTCTTCAGGTTTAGGTACCAACGTGAACTGAAAGCAACTGATTCCTTTATCAAGGTGATGAAAACCCTTGAGAAGGGTTGGGCCAGCAGCAGCAGCTCTGCCTCGGTCTCCCTGTGCTGCCCATCGGTGCCCACCCAGCTCCTATTTCCTATTGTAAGTCGTCTTATTTGGGAGAGGGACTGCCTTCGCACTCTCCCTTTTGCACAGCGCGTAGCACAGTGAGGTCGTGATCTGTTGCTGCTTTTCTTCATACTGTGATAACGCAGATAAGAATAACCTGATATATCTTTTATTGACTTTGCATTCAGCTGACTTACAGGTGATACTCTTGTTAATACTTTCATTATCTCATTTTCCCTCTGAAATTCTCCGAGTGCTGTATTATTGCCAGCACCAAAAGAATAAACATCACGGAGTATTTTTCTGTATTACAGCCTCTGATATTTTATGCTACATATAAATATAATAGCATATAATACATAGTCTTATATAGTATTGCATTGCTTTTAAAGCTTTCTCTAAACTTTCTTTTGGAAACAACTTGCTTTGCTGTATCAAGTATCACAATATTCTTGACATGCTTGTAATGTCAGCTGTCTCAGGATTTTCTTTTGTTCAGTGGGCTTTAAAATACTAGCGATTATGTCTCCTTTGGGTCTGTTGCTTCATCTTTTGGAAAAATCACAGTCAGATGGGGTTGAGCATGCTGCTAGATTTCATTTAGCATATTCATTTATCTTTCTAGTTCTGTGCATTGATTTCTATGGTTAGAAATTGTACACATTAGGATCTAACTTTTGCAAAGCCTTTAAAAAATAATATATGTGACGTTGGGAGCACAGATGAAGCTGTTCCTAAAAATGAAATAAGACACCGTGGAACACCTTTTGGGGATTGGTATGTAATTCAAAGATGAGCTCTACTGAACCATCCTGTTCTAAATTCAGCCTTCTAATTTAAGGACAAATGTTGATTGTTTTAAAGCATGGCAGTATAATCAGGGAAAATTTGAGCCAAACCCAGTTAACAACTATGAGGCAATTGGTCCTTTAATTTTGCTTTTGATTTCCTTAAACAATAGCCAAGGAAAGCCTTGGTAGCAGTTACAACACTATTATTATTATTATTATTATTACTATTATTATTTATTAATTATTATTACGACTACTATGACTACTACCTTTCTCATTACCATACAGACATGTTTTCTCAAGAGCTGCGAAGTTTCTGTGCTGCCTGATTTCCATACCTTAATTATTTAAACAAACAAAAATAAAACCGCACCAAAACCTAGCAGTTCTGAAAGCAATCATTATTGCTGGTGCTATAATACATTTAATGTGCCCACTAGATAATAAAGTTATTGAAAAAGTTGGACATTATACTACAGAAACTGGATTTTGAACCATGGAAAATAAGACTCAGCCATGAGAGCCTCTGACATGGGTTAAGTATTCGGGTTCTGCTTAACCAGTATAAATAGGGGAGGTGTGCTGTGAATTAAAAAAAAAAAAAGGCAAGCTGAATATATATGATTTTCATTAGCAAACTTTATATATTCATAACATTGTTTAAAATATGGAATCTCTCTTTACATGTGTGTATATGTGCACACAAAACCACATCTTTAGCTAAATATTTTAATCTCTTAGGATAACAGCTTTATACAAAGAGAATAGTGTAACTTGTGTTTCTTTTTAGTGTCTACCATCTGAAAGTTTGGAGAGAGATGGATAGATATTTAAAAATAAAAATACTTCTGAATAATGCATTGTTTTGGACAGATTTGTTCCTTAAGCTCGCTCTTTATTTCGAGTCTATTCTTAAGTCTTTGTAGAGTGTGTGGTACTTGACACACTGAGGGCCTGTAACACATAGAAAGATACTTTTAAAATTAAATTCACGTGGCTGTTACCAAGGCTACTGAAAGTGATAGTTTTTGTTTTCAAAAGTTGCAAAAGAATAGTAACAATTCAAAATATTGCTCAGAGCTGTTCCTGCGTTTTGCATTTTCAAAAGATTCTTTGGTGTGAAAGTGGCCGTATTGCTACAGCAGCAAACCTCTATATACCAATTAAATGCATGAACTAGATTTTTTTTCCTAGTGTTTGCCACAAATAAAATATGCAAAACACCTTCTAAAGAGCATCTGATGTGAGAATGATTTAGGCCTGTTACTTGGCTGAGCATAGTTGAAAATGGCGAATTTGTCTCTGAAGCAATGTGATAGCACCTGACGCTTCAGTAATAAGGAGAAAGGTCGGGCTTCGTTCCCGTGTTTCCCTCGAGTTCCCACTGCTGAGCCCGCTGCAAACCCCTCCACATCTCTGTCGTCTCCTGTCAGCACGCAGATCGTGCTGAGCTTCACGCAAGAGTTCCTGGGCAGTGCAATGAGCTCCGTCCCCGTCCGGGATACAGGAACCCAGCTCTGCCTTTGCAAAAATGCTTCAAAATTGAGATACTTCAGATTTTTATCACTACTTCTGTATACTTTTTTTCTGTGTCACCAAATAATGTCTGAACAGTCAAGCAGACCGTTGATTTCGTACCTTTTACCCTAAGGTCCACCCAGGCTGGTTAGCGTTCAGCGCAGTGACCCTGTCCCTGGCGGGGCCGGCCGGGCGGGTGCTGGGCCGGGGGCACTGTGCTCTCGCAGGTATGTGGAGGGATGATCCTTTGGATTGTGACTTTGACACCTCATCTGTTACCTGGGGATTCACCCCACCCAGGGACAGCAACAGGAATTTTCCTGCTGGCATGGGTGTCCCAAGGTCTCCTCGCTTTGTCTTGATCTTTCCACTTTGATTTTGCATTGGGAGCTGCCCTACTTTTGTAATGCCTAAATTTGTATGTCTCTGATGGACCCTCACGGCTGCTAAAATCAGTATTCCAGAGCTGTATCTGTGCTGCTTTCCCCTGCTGAGCAAGTGCACTGCCAGAAAAAAACAACCAGCGCCTTATTTTATATTTTATTTCTTTTTTTTTCTCTTTTTTTCTTTTTTTTTTTTAGGGAAAAACTAGAAGCTACAGGTGCCATAAAGGGTGTAGCTCATTTTATGGGCTTCACTATTGGAGCTCTAAAAACATTTCTTTTTTTTTTTCCAGAAAAACTTTTTTGCAAAAATCAGCATGTAAACAAGAAGCCACTTCAGCCTCAGAGGCCGTGTCGTTATTTCCTCACGGCCGTCTCGCTCGCTGGTCGCAGAGAGCGGGCCGAGGGTGCCTCCTCCTCCTCGGCGACTCCACCCTGAGGGTAGACCACAAAACACAGCTTCTGTCCCCAGCACGTCATGGACTCTGCAAAGAGCAAACGTGCAGGTGGTTAATAGGGATGCTCAAGCTCTTCTAAACAAAAGCGCGATGCCCGGGCGATGCAACATGTGAATGAACATCCATCTGCCCAGCTAGGGCCGCTTGACCCTGTTGCACAGCCGACTGCCCCCTCCAACCCTTTTCATCTCCAGCTCAGTGATAAAATGTTTGCAAAGCAGGGGCAGGTTAAGACGGGGCAGCGTTAGAGATGCCCACCCACAGCCCTTCCCTGGCCCCTTGCACGGCAGGCTGGCAAGGCCAGGCCGGGATGGCTGCCAGCCCTCCTGGCACTGCGTTGGCCCTGCGGCAGCAGTGGGGAGCGCTGGTCTTGGGGAGCTGCTGGCTGCAGAGCCCTGCCGCAGCTGGTGGAAACCCTCCGGTCAGAGCAAAGGGCTGCAGCGTGCTTGTTTGCAAGTCCTCGCCTCAGAGCAAAACAATTAAAAGCCAAACACAACCAAAACATAGAAGATTTATGTGCAGTTTTAATTCTTAGTTCTACGCACAATGTAAGGCTTTCTTATCTTTTGAGTATGAAATAATTCATCATGCTGTGCAGGGCTTGTGCAGGGGGATGTGCTGGTGGCACAGTGGGAGGAAAGCAGGGCAAGGGGGAGGCAAAGCTCTCAGCCACTTATTAGTCCTTTTGCCGTAGCTCATTTAGCCTTCATGTGCTTAAAGTTACGCTCCTGTGTATCTGCTCCGGGACAGGCTGCTGTGAGTGAGCTGAGTGGATAGGGAGTTGCACAGGGGCACAGAAGGAGGCAATCCTGCCCAGGAATGAGCAAAGCAGTTGCCCAAAGGCAAGCGCTGCCTGGCCGCTTTGTGCGTAGGGGCTGCCTGTGACCAAGAGTGGTGGTCAGGCTTGCGCGGGTGGTTCCCTGGCTGTTTTTGTGCCGATGTGTCAGAGGTTAAGCAGATCCCTGCCGACCGGAGCACAACCAGCAGCCCCCGGAGCGCAGCAAGGCACCGCGGCGCTGGCTTACCTATTAGCCTATTTACACACTTTGGTTTATTTCTCCAGTAGACTCCAAGGAAAAACACTGGCACGCCAGTTAAAATGATAATGAGTCCAACTCCACAGACAACTGGCTCAGAGTATAAGCTGAAGATCAGCAGAAATGCCCAAAACGCCAGGTAGGTGATGGGGATGAGGAGATTCACCTACCAGGAGAGAGCAGAGCAGAGCATGACTGTGCAGAGCAACAGCAGTGGCTGAGCAGTGGCAGGGGGCTGGGCAGGGGCTGCAGGCAGCACTGTGGCTTCAGGACCCTCTGTGGGTCATGCCCCCTCTTTCCTCCACCACTGTTGTCCTCTCTGCCCATCCCAGCAAGTTCACAAGGGTCTGCCTGTGTATTCCATTTTTACACTAATGGCACTTTGGGACATGGTTTGGGACCTTAAAACATTACCACTACATCAAAAAATAAACCATTCTTCAGAATGGGAGGATGGAGGGCTTGGTGTTCCCGTCCCACCCTTTGCATTGCTATTGCAATGAAGAGATTTAGCTTTAACATTGTCACCTTGATAGGTCTGAAGATTTTGGGTTTCTTCCAGCGTAACACAATCAGGCCTATAATTGTCACTCCATAGCAGAGGTAGTTAATAAATGACACGTAGTTGATTAGCGTGTATGTGTCTCCAACGAGCATGATGATAAGAGTGGCCAAACACTGCAAAGAGAGAAGCGTAGCCTTACTTGAGTCATTACTAGAAAAGATAGATTCAAACCAACAAAACCAAGCAAAAAAACCATTAAAGCTGTTAAACTCCTTTAGTTTACGGCCGCTGCTGAGTATCTGCTGCCTCCTGCGGTTTGGTGCGTTATCCCCGAGCTGTGCCACCGGGGCTGGGGCTGAATGGGGATTTAGAGTTATTTAGGGCATGCTAAAACCAAAGACCAGCGGGTCTGTTTATAAATACCCCAGGGTGCTGGCAGAGGTGGCTCCGCTGCCCGTGGCCAGGCAGGCAGGGCTGGGAGGACTGGCAGAGCTCTCCATCACCCTACTCCACCCATTTCTGTTGTGTGTTTTAAAAGCTATTGAACCCTATGGTGAGGACTTCTGACGAAAGAAGGATTTCTTGCAGACTAACACATTGTGGTCAGTGTACTATGTTGTTGCAGGTGCCCTGTATATTATAAAGAGTAAGAGCTTTGCCCTTTCCCCTGCCAGACCACAGCTCACACTGCAGATGACCAGCATCATTAATCTTTTGAGCATTACTCGTGTTTGGAAACCGGCAGATGGATGGTGGAAATTTCTATGCCTACGCTTGCTTGTTTGTACTGTATTTCTGTGTAACTCTGTAAAGCCAGGAGAGGTGGCTCGGGGGCCAGGGGGTTGCTCCTTGGGTCCCACACCCCTGCCCGTCGGTACCCCAGGAGCTGAGCTGAGCCCCTGCCTGCACCATGTGCTGGTCCTGTGAATGCGGTCTGCTGGTGGCCAGAGCCTCAGGGAAACTAAATATCCAAATCCCTCCAGAAAGTGCTCAGGATTTTCATCTGTGTTACTCCAGGCTCTCTTTTAGCTTATGTCCCTTTTTCTTAATTAGCTGTTCCAATAGCAAAGTCCTCCCGGGAGGGCAGGCTTCTGCACCACTGGCACCAGGAGTGAAGCACCACCACAATGAAACAACCCTTTGGTCCCTCAGTCCCCCTGTTCAAAGCCTCACAGGCTTGGCAGGGAGATTTCAACACCTTGAGCAGTCTCACCACGAACTGGATTTAAAATAGGGCAGTGTTTTATATCGGTGCCATATAACACGTTCCCTGCTTTCCTCTGACAGGCGCATGGTGTTGTACGACCCTCTCCTGCCATTAACGGGTTTTGCAGTGACGCCACTCGGAGCGATGAGATTTTGTGCGTAAGTGACACTGATGTGTCAGATCTGCTCATGGTGTGGGCGTGATCCCCGAGCGGTAGGAGGCTGCAGAGGGGTGTGCTGCTCCCCCCGATCGCCTGGCCACAGTCGCACGGCAAGCGGGAGAGCCAGCCACTCCCCATGGTCTTGCAAAAAAACCCCAGTCTGTTTATTCTACATTTAGCTTGGCCCCTTGATTTTTGAAAGGATTAGTAAAAATACAGGTCTTGCTGGTGATGTTAAAAAGGCCTTTCTCCATGTACAAAGAAACCTTTCTCCATGCAAAGAGCTAGGTGTGATTCATTGGAAGAGAAAAAGGAACTTGATGTATTAATTAGGTTTGCCTAAAGTCTGACCCAGTTTGCTATCGTAGCTGCCTACACTATATTATTTCTATTTGTTAAGAAATTACTATTTCCTAGCAGCATTTGATATACCCTGAGCTGCATTAAAATGCCTTCAAATGATGAATAGATATGCAGGGTTGGTTCTGTGATTTGCACTGTAATTCAAGGGGAATGGTTTGAGCAGACCATGGGGCTGGTGTGCGCCTGATGGATCGGCCAGCTCGGCTCAGGCAGCACACTCGTGTTGGGGCTGTTTCAGAGCGAAACTGTCTCTGAAACTCAGGGTGTTATTTCAGCCGATGTATTTTTAAGGACAAAGGAGTTCTGCTTCATCAGCCCCAGCAAAGTGCAGCTGCCTGGTGGGAGCCCATGATGGGGCTAGCACTCTCTGGCTGCCCGGAGCAGGGCAGGCTGTGGGCAGTTTACCCCAAAATCCTGCACGGGCAACACGTGAGATGTTTGTTATGGGGCACTAAGCCCTGGGAATGCCGTAAAGCCTCAGCTAGGTGTATATTTTGTCATTAAAGTGGAATGTGCAGCAGGCTTATTTGGTGAAATTTGGTCTGGGTGTGTTGTGCCAGAATTGCTGTTATAGCTGGGAGACACACAAATGTGTACCTTCTTAGTGCATCTGGGGTCAAACCCTCATTGTTTTGCTATCAGTAGCAAATCTACAGTTGGCAGCAGTTGATGCAGCCAAGATTTCAAGCAAATGCCCTTCGGGAATTCCCTTGCTTGGGCCATGCAGCAAGGGACAGCAGCACCAGGAGTCATTTTCCTCTTCAGTGTCTTCTGTGCTACTGTAAAACCCATCACATATTCTAGCTTCACTATTGGTAAAAGTGTATGAAGCTCTTTCTTTGTTTCAAGTAATAACTTCTGTAAGTCATTAGTATTGTGGAAATTTACGCTGTATAAAAAGTGAGAGAAATCTTCTTCCTGTGGGAGCACACCAGCAAACTGACCAGCCCCAAGCCCTCCCAACACTTGGCCCATTGGTTTCTGATCTGTGCCGGTGACCTCTTGTCTGCCTGATGTACCATTCTGCAGATGCGTTATTCAGGGCCACTGTAATCATTGTCCCTACTTAATTTTTTTGCCCGCAGAAAAGAAATACCCCTCGTCCTCAGAGCACTGCCCTATCATCCCTCACAAGATGACTCGCTCATTGAGAGTAAGTAACTTTAGGAGCACTTTGTCCTCTCCCTGGGACCCGTCATGTCTCTGGCTTTGACGGCAGGATCCAAACCAGCCTGCCCAAGTGGGATTAGTAGTGACCATGGGGGGATTTCCAAATGTTTACGGAAAGCAGGCAAAATTGGTCAGGAGAGCTTGTCTTTTCTTAAATGAAGTATCTCTGTTTCAAAAGCCAGTCTCTGTCTCTGCTCTGGGTAGGGCAAGTGGTAATGATCTTAAATTGCAGCTCAAGTTAGGTATGAGGGAAACCCTGCAGGCGTCAAGGGTGGTTGGGAGTAGGGGGGATTATTTCGGAGGCTGAAGGTTGCTCCTCTCTGGGGCTGTCGGAGCTGCTCAGCCAGCACCCACCAGCAGCACTCCAGGCCGACTCATTTCTCCTTCTCCTGGATAAAATGGCCTCTCAAGGATTTTCCCAGCTCCCCTCTCAGTGATTCAGGATTTCTAAAAGAAGGTTACAGGGCGACGGAGGAGGGATGGTAAAACTTACGCAGACGAGCAGGGCGGGGATGGGCGTGCAGTGCTTGACGTGGATCATGGCAAGTAAACTTGGCAAATGGCCTTCTCGGGCACCAGAGAAACATAACCTGGAAATAAGAATAGTAACGCTGAATCCACTGGGTGTACAACAGCCTCTTCAATATCTAGCCATATAACATCTCTAATCTCAACCACCCGCATCGGCCTTGCCGTGGAAGGGAGCTGCGGCCTGTGGGTGCTGGGCTGCGAGCGGGGAGACGACTAGAGACTGTCTGCGTAACCTGGCGTAAGTTATTTAAACTAGACCCTTCAGCATACGAGGCCTTTAATGGCTAATGTACTCTGTGAAATGACCTGCTTTGAGATGCTGAATTCCCTCTGAGGAGGAGGATCAAAATCTGTCCAGTCCCTGTCTGCTGGCCAGCGTTGCCTGCCTACCCACAGTGGGATGAATACTGTGAAGGCTGTGTGGTGATCAGCCATACATAGCCAAGGCATAAAACCCCTTGTAGAAAATATGTCAAAAGGGGTTTGGACAAGGTTTAACATGCCTTAAGATTTCACTTTTAAGTGCATAATCTGTTACATATGCACTCAGATTTGTTACATCTCATTATACTCAAGAAAGTGCGGAGATAAATAACTTTCCCAAGGTGCTTAAGACTTGAGTCATTTCCTCAAAATTTTTTTTTATAAGTTTTTAATTAAGTTCAGCGAGGTCAATTAATATAAATAGACTTTATCGACTACAATATAATAGACTTTACAGATTCTGGCCCCACTACTAGCAGTGTGCATGCAAAGCATCTTGCCTGAAAGGAGTTTTTCCAGCACAGGAATTACAATGCGCCAGGCCCTAAAACTCCTCTTTGAGTGAAGTACAGTTTAGCTTGTAGCTACTGGAACTTTATTGATGTAAAAGGACTTTGGTTCCACGCTAAAGCCATATTTGGCTCTTTCTGTGAGTTATTCCACATCTGCAGACACTTTCAGTAGCTCATAAGGATTATTTTGCAAGAGATTCTGCGATTCAATATTACATTTGCTGATTCGAAACAGAGCAATTCATAACTGAATGTATCCAACACACCCAACAATGACCTCACGCTCTACAACATCCAAAACTTCTAGCTAGCATTTCTTCCGCAAATTAAATTAAAACAGCCCCTCCCCAAATCAGATAACGTTCATAAAATTGTACTCCATCTAACCTTGATGAGGTAAAAAGGTATCCATTTATTCCTCCAAATGTAGATAGGGCCACTGAGACTGGCATAACCCAGGAAAAATAGCCCAGTAACTTTTCACCAAATGTCTAAAGCAACAGAAGGCAGAGAAACTGAAATACACTGGAAAGCACAGAACCGAAATCAAAGTGTATTTTAGACATCCAGGGAATGGTTTACTTACTACCGCCACAGCGTTGGAGGACAAGAGCTCTTGGGGTGACATGGCAGTGAAATATGCAATGTTGGTGAACGTATACACAAATGTCACCAATGGGATGGATATGAATATGGCACGAGGTAGGTTCCTAATAAAAGAATTAGGAGGGTAGATAAGAAATTACAGTCATGCACAGCGAGACCACAACACCTGTGTACGGCCCAGGGGAGGTGACCCAGCGGGGTGGGTTCATCGTCTGTTTCTCTGGAGGGGAGCAGTGCCTCCATCGGCTCTTTGACCTGCTGCAGGTTGGAGAAGTCTAGAAGTGCTACAAGATGCCACGTCTGCAGGGGAGCTCCCTGGGACAAAAATACTATGTGCTCCTTTTGGGCTGTTGCTTGGGATTGAGGCAGTGTGTTGCTGAAAAACGAAATAGCTTTTTCTCAAAAGCCCGGTGTACAGGCACCACTGATGGAATAAAATGTCTTGTTTTGCTTTACCTTCGCCTGCTCTGAAAAGGAACAGGATCCTGTTGTTCAGTTGGCTGCCTTGGCCTGTCCCATGCCATAGACCTGCTCTGGTCATACAACGCCATGGCAACTTACAGTAGTACAGATGTACTTGACCTCCGATTCAGAGACCTCCTTAGGGATGGACACCGGAACTGTTCTGTATCTAACGCAATAATGCATCTTCCTCTGTGTGTCAGATGTGGAAAAAAGGTTTCAAAAAATGTATTTAACCTTTGTGATTTTGAACAGATTTAGTAAAAATGGGAAGTGTTTTTGGTTATCCAGTTATTTTTGTATATTTTAGTTTCCCCTCAGAGGCTGCAAAAATAATAATAAAAAGGCCATTCACTCCTTTTTCTCTTTATTTCTCAACTAAGGCCATGTTTGCCGTATTTAAGTCAAAACTTTTCATTATTCAGCTTTGAAATTGTAGTGGTCCATTAAAATGTTGGTGGTTTTTTTGAGGGAACACATTACCACACTTTATTCCCGCCAAGGTCTCTGGCCATGCACTTTGCCGCTCACTAGTGTGAAGGCATGTGCAGAGCCGCCCATAAGGCTGCAGCTTTAATTCATCCAGGCTGTGTAATAGTTTAAATTTCTCCTTGTTTCATTGCCGTGTGTGTTGGATCCCCAGAAACAACTAATGCTCTGAGAGCTGCTCTTGGCATTTGTCATTCCACTTCATCAGCTCAGAAATGTTGAAACATTTGAGCTTTGCTTTACTAAACTAAAAATCACTTTCCCTCCGGCTTTCCTAGCCTGCTTGGGATAAATAATTTCCAAGCCCCTTCCCGTACTCAGCACCAGCAGTGACCCGACAGGCAGGTGCCTGCAGCTGAGCTGGGGCAGAGAGTGCTGCCTTCACCGTGCAATGACTGTCTAATCTCTTTCAGATGTCTGTGGAAGATCCCCTTTGGGTGAAAAAGAAAAGCGACTTCCAGCATAATTCAACATTTTTCTAACAGAAGTGATTCTCCCTATAGGCACTTGTGTGGCATCTCATCAATCGTTAATTTTCTGCTATAGAAGCACTGTATGATTGAATAGTGCCATAAAGATACTGCTTTGTCTGTAGGCTGGTTTGATTCAGTTAATGCCTTGTGCAATATATTCTTAATTTCAGTGTTTCTTTAACTTGCCTGCTATCTGTTCTAAACAAAAAAAAATCTCTTTCCTTTAGAAAGACCAGTCCCATAGACATGGAAGGACATCACTGCAGCTTATTAAATGAGTAATATTACCAGATGGCTCCAATGTTTCAGCACTTCAAGAAAATGTGGATGGCATGGAAATGGATACTTGCCTGCGGGGATCAACCAGTTCTTCTGTTACATAGTTCAAGAAGTTCCAGCCACTGAATGCAAACGATCCTTGAAGAAAAGCTAATGCTAAATGCCCCACAGATGGAGTCATCCAAAAATTGAAAGCATTGCTTGGCGTCAGCTCTTTGTAGTTTCCTGCACAGAGAGCGCAAGCAAGAGGTTAAGCCACCCCTACCTACCAGAGACACTGGAAAATAGGTAAACTTTTCCTTTTTATTCTTTATTTTTATTCTTTATTCCTTATTGGGTTTGGGACTGCAAGCTCTTCATGTCACCATGGGCTGGCATTGCACTTGCAGTGCTTTCTGCGGGACGGCGTCCTGGGGAGGCAGCTCGGGCTGCACACAAGGGCATCCCTCACTGCCATCTGTGCCGCGGCACCGGTGTCACCGTCGTGACTCATGGGACCCTTTGCCAACCTGCACTGTCTGAGGATGGCTCCTTGGTGGGGTAAATTCTTACCTGTTCTTAATGTGGTTTTCTTTTACGAGAGTTTGGTGTTGTTTAGTAGAAATACTAAAAAATAAAATGTCTATGGGGCTGGAAGATTTGTCAAGATTGTCGGACTATTACCACTGACAAAACAAGTTTTCTGCTCTCTGCAAATGTCATATTTCATCTTCCTTTATATGACTCATCATATACATGATAAAAACATTGTAAGCCTTTTGTGTTTTCTGCTTTCCATTAAGTTGGTAAATCAGCGAGACTTTTTTTAATGTTATAAGTGACTTTTTGTGGGAAATTGGACTAGTGCCCAAAATGAAGCAGGTGTCTTCCTGCCCTGGGCAAGGCATTGCTTATTCATTTTATACCCAGAGCACTTCAAATTTAAGGAACATACACCAGATTAAAAAATTCCAGTATCTGTTCTGAAACATCCTCAGCTGCCCTCCTTTATTCTACCAAAACTGACAAGGCAGGCCAGAACGGGACTTGTTTAAGGGGATACAGCTGATTTCTCTGTTGTGCCATCCTTTCCACAGCTCTGTGAGTATACAGCCCTGCAGCTCTGCTAAACCCAGCACTCCTTCGGGTCAGTTTGTAAGGAGGAAACAGTGCAGTAAGTGGGAAAAATCAAGTCTACCAACAGTACCATACCCGTGTTAAAGCTGTCTCACAGAGTACCTTTAAAGATCTGTATGAAGCCCACAATAATGATAAGGGCCAGGGCTAAGAGTTTTCCTGCTGTAAATATATCCTGAATGCGCGTTGCCCATCGAACGCTGGAGCTGTTCACCCAGGTCAGGAGGACTGGAGAGCAAAAGACTGAATTCAGTGAAATGAAATTACGTTTATTTAAGAACACACAGTCAAAGCACTGAAAAACACACTGACGCGCACATTCCTGCGGGCAGCTCTAGCGTGGCTGGGAGCAAGGGTGAGAAGGAGCATTGCCTTTCCCTAGGAGAACCCCAGCTGCAGGGGCACACCTGGCAGCCAGCAGCCTTCTCGCCTCCAGTCGGGGCTCCCCCCAGCTCTAGTAACTGTGCCTGAGTAGTGCTCAACGTGCAGGGATTGCCGCCTCCTCACGGAAATGGTGAACGTCTTCAGTCCCCGTAGCTCTGGTCTGCTTTTGCTGGCTCCGTAAGTAATTAATGCAGAGCTGCTGGTGTGCTGCGCTTCCTACACGCTCGCATTTGTGAATGTAAAAGAAGACTAGGAAGGGCTCAAATGGTGGTGAGTAACCCGTGCCAGTGGGTCACCCAAGCTGGGCATCCATGCCTCTAGAGGGAGCACAGCACTGCCCCATCCCACAAGCTCACCTGCCGCCACTTTCCTCAAGACCCGCAGGGATTTGGGCACTGTTGTACCCCGCTCCAGCCCAATGTGCTTGCTGCAGGCAAGTGGGAAGGGATTGAATATCCCGCACCGGTCACGGCACCTGTCCTGGGACCCCTCCGCTTGCCTTTTGGCTTGTGGCCGTGACCCCAGCCTGGCTGGAGCGGCCCTTCGAGTGGTCCCATGTAAAACCGAGGCAAGCTTTGTGTGTGCGCGAGAAGCAAATACTCACGTAAACACACCATGGAGAGGATCCTGGAGGCATTATAGGGGGGGATACAGTTAGGGAAGACGGGCTGCAGGACATAGTTTGAGAAGGTCAGTGCAATGACAGCCAGACTGGTTGGGTACATGATAAGCACCGCGCTCCACAGCAGCAGAAATCTGAAAAGACAAGAAAAAGCACAAGAAAGCAGCGCTGGGGCTGTGCTGGAGGAGGTAACGCATGCTCGGCTGTGCAGTGCTTTGGGATGGCTCCCGAGGCATCAGGACCGAGCACCTTCATCCCGGTCACACCTAACAGTCACCTACTTGTGCCTCTCCTCATCACTTTTCTCATGTTCCCAGCACAATCTGGATTTTAAATTAAGCATTTTTAAGCAAAGCACAGTTTAGGGATATATGGAAGAGTGAGGATTATGCCCAGTGGGCACGCTTTGATTTAGCTCTGTATGTCAAAGTGAAAGCATCTCTGTTGCTCCTGGGCTGACATGTTACCACAGCAAACGGCAGTCCTTACATTGAAGGTGTCTCTGAAGGGTTTGGGCAGACCCCCCAGCTGCTGGCCAGCTGCACTCTTGGGGCTGCTACCAACTTCCCACCAGTCACTGCCAGGTTTCTTGTCACCATTCGGGTTGGCTCTGCAACCTGGGCCAGGGCAAGGTAGTGCTGCAGTATTCTGCAGTCTCTCAGCTGGGGTCCAGCCAGGCTGGTTGTCTGCCTCCAGCTGCAGCTGAAGGTGATTGCACTGAACGAGGTACCCTTGCAATATAAAGTGTGAGATACTTTGGTTTCTCAGTCTGGCAAAAAGTGAAAAAACATATTTATCTTATAAAAGCAGCAGTGGATCAGATTAGTGCTTTGAAATATTTGAAGTATTATTTCTTCTGTAGTGAAAAGTAGTCACTGCAAGGAAGTGAAATCCTTCTTGCCAGGTACATACACACACAGATACATACACATTAATTCATTCATATGCATGCACAAATGCAATGTGCAGGTATGCCCAGTAAAAATGAGGATCAGAAATTATATTTCCAAATTAGATAGTGTAATTTCTAGATTACATGGGTTGCTCTTTTAAAGGCTGCTCCCTCCCAGCATGCTGTGTGCTGCCAGCCCCTTAAATCTGTCACAGCTGGGGAAGTCCCTCTGGGTGCCATTAACCTGGAGGGAGGGAGTGAGTGCTGCTCATTGGGTGCTCCTTGGGCTGAGGTGGTGAGTGTTTCTCAGTCCTATCTTTTACTTTGCCTTGTTGTTTCTGAGAAGTGTGGGGCAATCTGATGCTTCCTTTTTCTTATTAACTACCAGAGAATTAATTTGGTAAACTGGTATGATGCAAAAGCTGGTTACCTTCCCAAATGGCACTATTGTTTTTAAAACTCAGGGTATTTTTCTTTCTCTTTACTTTGTTGTGAGACTCCTTTTTTTTTTTTTTTTTTTGTTGTTGTTGTTAAATTTCTAATTTTTTTAATAATGGTTCAGAGCAGTTTCCTTCAGTAATTGGTTTGTACTATTTGGTGCTGTGGGTTCTGTACCCAGTTTGGGGTAGGTCTGCAGACCATGCTTGCTGGGTGAGTTAACCCAGCTGGTCCCCCACTGAAGACTAGATATGACTTAAAGACTGTAATAATAATTTGCTGATAGGGTTAGGATGCTGGTGGTGTTAAGAGAGGTCAAGTTTAGCCCTCATTGCCTCTGCGTGAGTCCTAGCTGTGTGTGCCTGGCAGCGTTGCTGTCAGGGCTCAGGCAGAGCCGCACCAGTTTGGTGGGCAGGGACCACCAGCTCTTCCCTATCACGTTTGTCTTAGCCCATGCATTTTATGTAGGCCACGAACGGTGTTTGGCTGAAAACGTTCAGTGGGGAGAATGACTCTGAAAACAGTATTTCAGGCAAAATTGGCCCTGGCTTCTATGTTGTAATATGGAGTGTGTTACAGTTGGTATTGGGTAGAATACGGATGAATGGTAATGTGAATAATTCAATAGATTTCTGACAGACAATTTGTTTCATGCTGAACTGAAATACATGCAGGACTGATAACACTAATTAAAGTAAATGCAGAATTTTAGCAAAGAGTGACAAAGTTGCACTGTCAAATGGGAAGCTCGAACGAGAGATGGCATTAAAATAAGAAGGAAGCTTGCCTGAGATATAGGCCCACTTTTATCTTGTTTTTTCAGGTAAGTTTTAACCAAAGCCTAGTTCTGAGAAAAAGATGTCCACACTGGTCACTCGGATCACATGCACGTCCCTGAACATCTGGCTGTTGGGGCTGGGGCTGCACCACTGAGCACTTGCCTTGCTCTCGCGGTGCTGTCGGTGGGTGCCAGGGGCAGGATCAGGAGCCGGAGGCCCAGCTGGCTGTGGATGGCTGCTCTTGAGCTAAATTGCTTGTGGGGAGGTGGCAACTGCTGTGGCTGGCAGGCAGGAATTAATCCCAGTGCTCTGAGTCTTCTAGGAAGTCTTTGCTTTTAAAGCACCACCTTTTATCATCTGTTGTGTAGGAAGAGTTAAGAGTACAATTTCCTTAGCAAAGAACAACTGTTCCAGATCAGCTATAATTAATTTAAGTGACACAGGGCTGAAATTTCCTGCAGACATAACTGAGTTTCAGATGTCCTTGCTATCATGGTGCACACAATTTGACAAATTGAGGTGCAAGCTGAAGGGCTGGTGGTGTGCTTTCTGCCCTGGGCAGTCATGCAGAGGGAACGTAACCAGTGCTTGGAGCCCGAAGTCCAGCTTGAAGCAGGAGGATGTCACCGTGGCACACCTAGAGTTACATTTTTTGCAACAACAAAAAGGAGACACAGAAGTATATTTGAAGCATGTTTTACTTGCAGTTTGGAGTGACACTTAGCAAAGTTCTGGCTTACAGCTCTCTGCTGATTTCAATACTATTGCTTTTTAGTAAGGTCATATGTCCAGTCATAAGTTGCTGCTGGTGAAGCCACCGCATTAGTTGTAACGGCACTGCTGATCATTCAGAAGTTGTATTTATCAGAAATACGCTAGCGGGATTTTCATGAAGCTGAATTTATTCATTGTCTTCTGCAAGAATACATATTAAGCCTATTATTTACTATTTTGGGTAATGTTCTTTTTATGACCTGCACTGGCATGCAAGCCCATATGCTTGTAAGATGAGCTGGACTCAGACAGCTCCAGCAGCATGGGATGTGACACATTCCCTGCAGTTAGTGTGCTCATACACAAATGCTATTTAAAACCAAGATGATTTCTAAATGAAGATGGAAGTCTCAAGTCTGCTTTGTGGTACCAGACCAGCGCCCAGCCCAACAGGTGCCCTCCCTCCCCTCTTGCTTCTCGCCTGGCCAGAGCCGCTTTGTTCTGCGGGGTAACCTCCAGCTGAGTTTTGCCATCACCAGTGCTTTCAGCAGCATTTCATGCGCTGTCCTTTAGCTGTACTCAGACTCTGAGCGGGGCTGCTGCTTTGCAGACAGAGCTTCTGCAAGCCCAGGAGATGGTCCTGTCTTGCCTCTCTCTCTTTTATTCCATTCACCTTCTTGCATCACACCTAGCAGTGTTAGGATTTTTTTTAATTTACGCAACCATCAATACTGCCAGGCACAGAAGCTGGGTCATGTACCTACATGTAGTACTCTGATGGCTGTTATGATCAAATAGTACTTCTTTGTTCCTTACACCTATGCAGGAAAACACAATAAACAGGGAAGATTTTGAGGGGCAGGGACAAGACAACAAGTAAAGAGGAAATGTCGTCTGGGTGGGTACAGCATGTGCTCCTATAATAAATATCTTTGTGTGAATAGACCAAACCATGCAGGTTTGCCATTGAGAGAAACCTTTGGCAGATGCACTAAAGTTTTGTGTGCTGAATTTGATGTTCTTTTTGCTGTAGAATTAAATCAGAAGAGAAAATTGAACTTCTGGAGAAGCAGTGTTTTTTCCTTGGAGGAGGCACAGTGCAGTGGGGGAATGGGTGTTTCTGAAGTGGAAAAACTGAAGGTGCTTGTGAGTGTTCTCCAAAGCTGCAGGCTTTAGGTCATGGCTCGGCAAAGTGCAGCAGGGCACAATCCCAGCCCAGCTTTATTGGAAAACATGACTGAGCCCTAGCCTTTTTACACCAAAACCTACCTGGACGCTGCTTGCCTAAGGCAACCCTTTGTCATACTTATGACACGGTTTATTTTCTTGGGAGAAAAGGTAAAGTCTCTTTGCAAAGCAAGAATGGGAGCACTGCTTCCCTTCGGGTGACAAGGTTGTGCTTTTTTGATACTGCTTGTGCATCACAAGCCTGGACACCAAGCGAGCTGCTGCCGCGGCAGAGAGTTCCCTCCTTTGGGAGGTGAGAGCGTTGCTCTGTCCCCAGGCAAATGCTGGGTGGTGATCAAGTAACAGGTGTGCGGTCTGTTACAGCAGTTGCATAGGCTGGTGCTTTCTGGTACCATGCAAGTTCTCTGAACATGGCACAGAGCGAGCTGAAGAACAACGAAAGCCACGTTTAGTTGTACTTGATTTCTAATGACTTTTTCTCCCCTAGAAAGCATAATTCTTCTGGTTTTGTGAAACTGATGGTTTCTGGCCTCCCTCACAGTAATATTCCCAGGATACCACTTGTGACCACTTGTGCAGTTTTATGTTCTTTCATTTTCATGGTCCCTGCTTGCAGACCCTGTTCCTGGGAGCAGGGCATGGGGGAAGCTGCTGACTGCCTGCTGCAGCATCCCAGGGGAGCAGGGGCTTTGCCGTGCAGCTCCTGCTCCCCGTGAGAGAACAAACCTCTGAAAACGAGTTGAGATTTTGGTTAACCAAGCCAATGTTGTTAACTCAATCCATGCTGCGACGCCAGTATAATTTTCTATGCAAAGTGGGACAGCGTTCAGAGGAGTGAATCCTCCAACTGAAGAAACGTAGGCTTTCACGAGAATTAGTGTAAGGCAATGGCTTAAGTCTGACAAGCATCAGAAAACTACCTTGTCACCTACTGTGTTCTCAGACGCTGGCTGTGCCCGGGTGGCACTGAGCCAAGGCAGGCATGAGCAAGGGGACAGCCCATGGCACAGGGTGACTGCCTGACTGTGTTACAGCTGTGCTGATTTACTCTAGCTCAGCAGCCAGCTCAACTGTTACGAGCTTGTTTTGCACCTCAAATGAGAAGGAATATTCTTTTCTTTTTTACTTCTCTAGTTTGCAGTTACGGTGCTTATTTTTCACAAATAAAACACCAACATGTGGCATGGCCTCTTGCAAATGAGCAAGCTGGCCGGAAAGTTTCAATGCTTCTCTAGTGAGCTGTGAGTACAGGTTGACTGTTTATTTTTTCTTGTTGAATGCATAAAAAAAATATACAGTCAAGTATAAATTATGACGACTTCTCACTTGTCCCTTCCTCCCTTAGCCACACTGCTCCATTAGATGTATTTCAAAGAGAAATCATTCCCTGAGTTAGCATTTCTCCCCTCTTTGTATTTACAACACTTGTTATTTTGTACAGTTGCAGTAAGTGAAGCAACGCTGCCAGCAGCTTTGGTTTACGGTAAGTAGCTCCAGCCTGGCTTCCCTGATGGGTGATGCTCCTCAATAGAAGGTACTGATCATTCATGACTGGCACACAGGAATGTCACTTGGACACAGCATTGTTTACAGCATCGTTCTTTCCTGTCATGAACTTTACTGAGTCAGAAAGGGAAGTGAAAGCATCTGTCGCCTTCCCTTGGAAGGCAGCACTGGCAGCTCTGCGTAGGGACGATTTGGTATTTCTAATGAGAACAGAAAGAATGATTTTTGCAAAAGCATTTTATTGACAAATGTTCCCTGTCTCTTCCAAGTCAGATGTCTTTTCCACACAAAATACTCAATATAAACGTATTTTCAAATTACTTTATAGAGATAGGGTACTTACCCAGCTAACCCACCAAAAACCTCTGTGACGTAGGAATAATCCCCTCCCGATTTGGGGATAGTGACTCCCAGTTCAGCATAACATAGCGAGCCAAGGGCAGCCACCCCGCCGCCAAGCACCCAAATAATGAGAGCGAGTCCCACGGAGCCGGTGTGCTCCAAAACTCCTTTTGGCGAAATAAAGATCCCAGAACCAATGATATTACCTGGAAAGGACAAAACGTTTGCAGTGAGGTAAAAGAAAGTGAGAAATAGGCTTTTTTTTTTTTTTTTTTTTAATTAAACAAACTCTTAGAGACAATAGAAAATGGTCCGTTGTTTGGCCTACAACAGAGCATACATGACTGTTCTATGAGAATGGGACCTTTTGAGGCAGGAAAAGTAACAAGCAAGATCCTGAAACCTTGAATACATCTGTGTGGGAGGAAAAGTAACAAGCAAGATACTGAAACCTTGAAAACATCTGTTCGTAGAATGTGGATATGGTACACGCTGTTAGCTTGCTTCAGTCAGGTGGTAAAGTCTCTGCTGTTCACGCGATGAGCAGCCGAACCTGGTATCTTTCCGCCACTCTAAGAGAAGCATATAAGGGTGGTGCTGTTGGGCAGAGGGGGAGTGTGAAGAGAAGGACTCCATGCACGAAGCTACCAGGGGGATGCCCCCGCAAGTGTAGGAGCCTGCTGCTCGAACAGCATGATCCTATTCTTTCTCCTGCTTGGCGCCATACCATCTTCCCCAGGGTCGGTATGTATTGGAAATTAACATTGCGGTTGTAAGCTTTAGTTCCAATATAACTTGTGATTCCTCTGCTTTCTGTATAATAAAACTTAGTATTAATTGAGTAACTCTGCAGTTTCATGGTTATACATCGGGATCTTCTACGAACCTTGGTTTCACATGGTTACACAAACCCACAGCTCCCACACAACCAAATAAGACCCCCACCAAACCCTCCCTTCCAAATTTTGCATGATTGTATTTTATCTGATTATGCCCTGGGGAAAGCATTGCCATTTATCAGCAATCAAGGATGGTAAGTGTGTGCTCAGCTCTGCTGAAGCCTGGTAAGACTGGGGTGAGCTTCTGCGTTTGCAGCTAGCAGTTTTGTGGCATGAACTCGGACAGCTTGCACAACTGTCTGCTGTCACCTGCCATGCCCAAGTATTTTATTGGAAGAAGTTAGGAGCATCTTTGTGATGAATATTTTCATCTCTTCCTGAAAGGAATCTAAACAAGGCAAGGACCATCTTCAGGGGGGCTGGGAGGTCAAAAAAACCCACGCTGTAGCATTATCTATAATGCAGGGGCAAAGAGTGCTCTTGCCACCAGGGCAGGTTTGAGATTGTGCTTGAAAAGTCATCTCAGTCTCGAATGTTAGAATTAATGTTATATATTTGCAATACCTGTACTGTTTAGTCATCACCCATAGATTTTTTTCAAAGGGATGTCGTGGGGTGACTGAAATATCGGACAATGTGGACTCTGTGCTACTAATTTTGATTAGTGCATGAGCCGCGCAATACTGGGTGTAGAAAGGGAATGCTGGATATCATAGGTGCTCTTTGTTTTTGTGGGGCCAGGGCATGGTTGTCCTCCCAGGCCAGCAGGAACTGCTTTGCAAGAGATGCCTTGTAGCTGTTCAGGGTCTGGAAAGAGAGGTTTTTGTCAGGCTTGGGACTTGTTGAGCAATACCTAAATAGCAGTCTTTTCCCAAAACGATGTGAAGACCTGAATGTCGTAGGACTCTGCTGAGGGCTTTCTTCTTTTATGAGTTAGTGTTAAAATCCTCACTGACAGAGTCGAGTTTCAGCCTATGTTGTTGAACAGCATTTCTTCCTAGCGTAGACATGAAAATAAAATATTGGATACTGGTCATTAATGAGGTATTGTCATCTAAACCAGCTTCCCTGCAGCCTTTGAGCCTGCGTATCGTCAAATCTAAGCTCTCTTCCTCCCCTCTGCTTTATAAATGCTTTTCAGCTCACAACGTATAGCAAGCTCCCTAAACTCATCCAGTTATGCCTAATTTTGCTGCGTTTGGCTTCAATTCTGTCCTCATGTTTCTTAAAGCAGCTCCTGGAAGCGTGGCTCATCCAGCCGGTCTACCCTGGTTGTGCTTGTACGTAGCTGTGTGTTTGCAGCACGCGTGTTGAAGCAGGTACTCTTATCTGTGGTTTGTAATGAAATTAAGGTGGAAAATAGACAACTCCAGCAACTGACAAGCAGGTGGCTGCTTCCTGGCAAGAGTAGGAGGGTCAGAGGCTGTGGGGGGCAGCCCTGCCGCTGCCAAATCCATGCTGGATTGCCCAGATGGTTTTGGGCTTCTTGGAGCAATGGACTGCTTGTGGCATGTGGGTCTCGCCACAAATTAAGCCATTCCCTGAATATTAAAGTATTAGTATAGCACCGCGATGGCAAACCAGAGAATCTGACTAAATACAATAGTATGTAATGCAATAAAGATACATTCTGGGAATGGGGTGGTGGGGTGTGTGCTGTGCCTTTTCTGTTTGCTGGCAGGCCAGCTTGTGAAAGGGCACTGCTGTGTACAAGGGCTGTGTTAGGTATAAAAGCTGGCTTTTCAATATTACAACTGAACCATGTTACGAAGTGCCCCCAGGCAGCTCAACCTGTGGTGCATAGGCTTCAAGTAAGGCTATCCAAGCACAGCAGTAATGAAATATTGGTGCAGGTTAAAGAAGCTGATGCAGGCTCCCCACAAGTTGCAAAATCGGTTTTAAAAGGCATGACATTGAAAAAAACTTTTTTTAAACTTTTCATTTTAATTTGTAAGCTTTGCTGCTGGCCATGTTCCCCTGTGTAAGAGCCCTTCCACAAGCGCAGGCAGGCCAGAGTCATTGTCTCTTCAGATGAAAGCTGAGAACCATGGCTGCCATTGTAGGAAGTACACTGAATAACATAAAAATTTTGATAATGCCTTTAAAGCAACATTATTAAATCTTATATCGTCCCTGAAAGCCACATAAAAAGCAAAAAGATTTGCTAGTGTATTGTTAAAGGGCTCAGCAAGTGACTTCTGTAGCTGGCTGGTCTGCCTCTGTGACCAGTGCTCAACCTGCTCTTCAGTGCTCTCCCATAGTGGGTGCTTTTTGGAGCACGAGCCATGCGGTGCCTCTGTACCAGTGACACAGGGGACCCTCTCGCTATGTCTGGAACCATCCTCTGCAGGTGGGTGCAGCGCTGCACAAAGCCTGGGGCTGTCTCCAAGGGTCTCACTTAAAAAGTGACAAAATGCCAGGCAGGGGTGGGTTTGTATTTGGGAAGGAGCTGCATGAGCAAGGAAAGAGATTACAGGTTGACTCAAAGGCTATTTTAAATGCTTCTTTTGTCATGGGGGCCAGCTGTGCAAATCCCCTCCCTCCAGCCCAAAGAGGGTCCCTGAGTGCAGGGATGCCCCTTTGGTGCTGCGGCTCATGTATGGAGAAATGGGAAGGTGCAAGATGGGTGGGAGCAGGGAGATTTGCCAGGGAAAGGGAACAGCCAGCCCTGTCTGCCCACGCTCTTCCCTCCTTCCCCTCCAGAGCTGGTGGCTGGGTTGTGCTCAGCAGCTCCCCATCCAGAGACTAAAATACAATGTGAAGGATGGTGGTTTACTCTGGAGAGGACCTGAAGAAGAGAAGGTAAGTCCACAAATATACAGACAATATTTGTAAGGAATACATTTTTTTTTTTTATGTGCACGGGCTGCTTTTTTTTTTTAATGTCCATGATGCACGGGTAAGTTTAAGACAGAAACAAATGGCTTAAATGTGATGGAGCAGATCGAGCATAGAGCTCAGGAAAATCTTGGCAGTGTTGAGACCTTTAGCCATGGAGGGAGTCCCTGGGAAAGACTGAGGCATCTCCCACCTGCGACCTCCTGGTGCCGCTGGGATGGACAGCCACCAGGACCAGAAGCACTTTCTATGCATTTAAAAAAAAAAAAAAAAAAAAATCAGATGAGGGATGTAGATGTTATCAAAACTGGATCATACTAGAATAACAGTAAAATTAAATATAGCTATCCCTTAGCTGAACAGGGAGCACAGGGAGGCCTAAGCCCTGCTACAGCATTCATCACTGCAGCTTGCGCTGAAGGAATGGGTTTTGATTCAGATGAGTCGTACAATATTATCTGTAGTGCTAATAGATTTGTTCTGGGTCTTCCATACTGGGAAGCTACGCGGCTGGAATGGAGTGGTGAAATCTTTCAAGAAGATAGATGAGGAGTTAATGTATTGCTAAAGTGTACCTAATATTTGATAAATTTTATGGGGCTTTTTGGTCATAGTTTCTCCTGCTGGCTGAAGTGTCACCACATATTTAAAACAAACAAGCTTTTCTGGAAGACTGCTTGTGCCCTGTTCAAGAACTGCAACAAATCTTGAATTTAAACTGAAAAAGAAATACCTGCCTTAAGAGTTTAAAAACTCTCTTGACAGTCTTTGGTACTGCTGTGTGCTGCAGTTGTAACAGCTAGGCTCGTGCATATGGAAGAAGGCCTTAAGTTATAAAGGACCCTTAAAAATGATCCGCTGCCTTCCAGCACAGATACCGGTGTATCCCTTGTTTTCACAGATCAATGTACCTGAAAATACTGCAGTTTTGGGAGGAGCTGGTGGTATCTTGGTGAGCATGCTGAACTTCAGACATACCACTTTTCACAATAGATCTGTAGGTTTTAATTGCCTCTTTGGGATGGGACAATATTCCTTTCTGGCAATCCCAGTACTGAACAAACAGGAATCGCCCAAAGACAGAATAACCCATAAATGAGTCCCCTGGCTCCTCTCGTGCCGTCTCCTCTTGCTCAGTGCTCTCTTTCACCTTAGCTCAGGTTTGCTGCTATTTTTGGCAGCAAACAGCAGATGCAAATACCCAGCCTTCAGCAAGCTCTTGGTGGGAGTTTCCACCCCTGTGCTTTGTGTCACCTTTTCATTGTGTCAGCACGTGGAAAAAGGATAAAACCCAAACACAGCATGGCATCCCCCAAACTGGTAACAGACGAGAAATCCAGAAAATCTCCAAGCTGACGTGCAGTGTACAGCGTAGTGTCTCTGCAGACCTGTGCTGTGTGGGGCTGATGGGGTGACGCCTGAGTGCCGCTGTGCCTTCCATGCTGGTGAGGGCTTACTGCATGCCTGGCTTTCTGTACCTGCTCCGCTGCTTCGGTGTGATGGTCAGACCTGCTGGCGGGCTGGGAAGGGCAGGGGAACGGGGAGACAAGTGGCGGCAGCGCCGCGGGAAGCAGTGTGAGCAGGCCATGCTGTAATGGACCTGGGGAAGAGAGAGACAAGTCCTGGTGAGGTGTAGCCGCAGAGATAAGGTGGCGGCAGTCGTCTGGCACAGCGGTGATAAAGTGCAGTCTAAATGCATAGACAGTCAGTCTACTTGTGTGTCTTTTAAATGCTTGCACTTGGCACTGTCAAAGCCCTGAATCCCTTTGTGCTTTGGGTTTCTGCCTCTAGGAAAGGGCATTGCTCGTCCTCGGCAGCCCGGGTGATGGGCAGTGAGGGGCACTGGCAGCAGGGCTGTTACTGAAACCCAAATTGCTGCAGGGAGGAGGCGTCCATGGCACAGCTTAGCTTAGAGTGACGCCCTCCCATTATGGCGAGACTGCCAAAGCAGTCCTCCTCATCTGCAAGTCTGTATTGAGCTGGAAATAGCTGATACTTTTTTTTATTTAAGGATAATGCTTTCTGGGTGCAGCTACCTGAAGGAGCAGGACAACCTTTTGGATAGTCCTTTCATACAAACATGCACAGGATTTTTTTTTTTCTTTCTAAATTAAGTAGTTAATCATATTTAAAAAAAATCTAATGTCCTTCATTAATATGATGAGGCAAAATTCTCTTCCAAACTCATTATAAGCTTCCTATTATTTTGCTCTTGCAACATGTGCAAAAGCCGTATCAGGAGGAGTGGAAGTGCTACGCCCCTTCCGACAACAAAATGTTCTTATGGAAACCTGCCATGAATGTGGTGAATGTGCCTGGGAAGTACCTTCACTTCACTTCACTCGGCATAGGACATGTTTAAAAATAGATATGGCGGAGATGCTGAAATGTTCTATGAACATGAGATGTCAGAAACTGCCTGATGAGACTCGGAGTTTTCAGGAGGTCTCATGTTTCTTAGCAGAATTTCTTAGGCCGGAAGACTTAGCAGCAAGGCAGATGCTTTACCTACAAATAGGTATTTCAAAGCAAGCCTCGGTGAGCAGGAACTGGGGGGAATTTGGTGAGCAACTCGGGCAAAAAAGAAATTGGCTGTGCAGTTCAGGGAGACTGTCATTACTATGCTCACCATGTTGGAGATAATTTGTTTCAGCTTTACTAGTGCTGGTACTCCTGATATTGCATTTATTTTTTTTCTTCTAAGATGTGAAGAGATGGAAAAAATTAATTACTTCTTGTAAAACAGCCACTTCCTCTGCTCCTTCATGGCCGCTACTAGAGTTTCTTGCTACAAAACCACCTCTTTGAACCAAAAGGAAACTAATGCTTGAATTTCATATCTTCATGCCACACACACATCTTGCAAATATAACACAGAATAGGCTGTCTAGACGTCGTACATCTGAAATTCCGAATGGGTCTGTAATATGGACTAGAAGTTTGTCTAAGCAGCTCTTTCCCCCGTGAAGTGAAATTTTAACAACAAAGAAATTCTCCGTCTTTTTTTTTTTTTTTTTTTTTTTTTTTTTTGGTGGAGTCAGGTAAATCACTTTGTGACCAGTTGTTCAGTGAAGGATTACAGCAGGTGACGTTCCTGAAAAACTGTGTATGGTTCATGAGCATAAATCCTGCCAGACTCCGGCTTTCATCGAGTGCTGTTTATTGCCCTCAGGAGATGGTACTCCAAAGCTCAAGGCGGGTCACGCAGCACTCAGTGGCACGTTGCAGGTAGCGCCGCAGGGAGATGCGATGTTCAAAGGCAGCCTCTGGTAGGTAGTACTGGCAGAGAAAAAGCCTGCGTTACCTGGGTGTCCTGCTTCCTTCAGCATCATTGCGGAGGTGCGTCCCTTGTTTACTGAGTCAGAGTAGGAATTGGTAAGACAGTAGTCAAACACAGTGGTCAGCGTCATCAAGGATTATATCCCCAACTGTATATCGGGTGTTTCATTGCTACAGTTGTAACAGATGGTCTGAGTATGTGTCTGGATATCTCAGCTATGAAGGGCAAATCCAGCATTCTTTCTCAGTGCCAATGTGGGGAATGTAAGCCATTACTTCTCACTTTTTTATGAAGCTGTAGAAAATGAGATTTTTTTTTTTTTAAAATGAAATGTTTGAGACCAACTTCATTTCAGGTACAGCTTTCTTTTGATGTATGGGTATATTGTATACTCGACAGCAGATACAGACAGTTTTCACTGACAGCTGTGAATAGAAGAATAATCAAAAGTCTACCCATCCTCTCAGGACTCCCACATCTAAGTAGATGGTGTTCAGGCCAACAGGATGACAGTCTGTGTCATTGCTTAAAATAGCTCTCTTATAAACAAATGCTGAAGCTTTGCATCCTGCCTGGGAGTTAATAAATAAATAGATCTTATTTGAGTATGAAATATTGTAAAGATTTGAGATTACTGTTTAAAAACAACAGTAAAAGCTTAGTCAAAAGGAATCATGCTTTACAAATTGTTTAAATCCTAATTAAGTATGAGGTGGATTATGTCAATAATGGTGATGATGTAAGTCATCATGGATATTTATTTATATATTTATTTAGCAGAAAACTGCTAAACTAAGCAGCCTCCAGTCCAGCTAATTGTCAGTCACTAATTGGCTCTCAGGAGTTAAGCACTTCTAATTGAGGACATTAGAGACTGGTTTTGATTGTCACTGCCTGTTTGTGAACTCGGGGCATGACAAGCCTACAAAACCAGCCAAGAAGTAACAGGCATAGCTCATAATTTTTGTGGTAACTGGAAATCTTGTGGCAGCACAGGCAGTCCCACTGGCTCTATTTACCTACAGTAAATAAACTTGCCACTCTCTGCCCTGGCTGACCTCAGGCTCTGCCCTGACCCACGCGCCGGCAGTGCTGGGAGTGTGACGGCTGCTGCGCACCGAAGCCGTGCCGCAGCACTTAATGGGATGGATGGGCACAAGGTGCTGCTCAGCCTTTGCCCTGCTCCTCTCCAGCTTATTAACAGAAGTGTAGCATTTAATACAAGAGATTATAAGTGCCCCCTCCCCCCCCCATTAAAATACAAGGGGTAAATGAAGTTCTGAATCAACAAAGCAGTCAGACCTAAGAAATTACTAGGCTATAGGGACTCTGCTGAATTAAAACCAGCAAATGCTCCAAGTACGTTTTCTTAACCTCTAGTCAAGCATGAATTTAGGCTATGTGGCAGTGTTTTATGTATTTCATGTAATGGCCTTGAATTTCTTTGCTTTTAACTAGCATTCAGAAAACTCTTAATGAAGAATGGATGAAGAATAAAAGAACCTATAGAGCTTGGCATTAAAATAATAGCCATTTAACTTCACATGTGAGTAAAAAAAATGTAACTGCTGTACCAGTGGAAAATGAATTATGGCTCCTCTGCTAATACGCTTGCAAAAGAAAAACTGAAAAATGGCTATATAAGTAACAGTGATTATTTAATGTCTACAGTGATAGGTATTTAATAAAATTAAAGGATCTTAAAATCTGACTTCAGTTCAAGTATTTATGTTAAAATTCCTAGCAAGTAAGAACATGACCAGTCATTATAAACTGCAATTCCAGCATTCCAAGTGGATTTTACTGGGTTAAGAATTTATAATCTTATTATTAACTTTAAAGATTTTAAAAATCAGGCTACTTAAAATACTGACAAAAGTGTTTTCTTTAACTTGTCATAGATTTATAAAGGAGGTATTTGCCTTTTGAGCACTAAAATACAGGTTGTAGTCCACGAGGACTTGAAGAACCATTTTTCTAACGATGAAGTAGTGGGTAGAACAGAAAAGGAAAGTAAGTATTTCAGGTGTAACTTTGCTAATAGTAACCGGTGTGGTTTTACCGAGGGTGTGAAAGTCTGTTTCAGTACTAGGGCTAGATTTTGCTGTTGTGTAAGGTTCTGTGGAGATCTGTCCATCATTTTAATATTTGTATACTAAAATTTAATATCTCTATATTAAAATGAGCCGCAGCATCCTCAAAAGGACACTTGCAATTTATCGTGTTGCCTCTTCCCGACTAGGATATTGGATAAGCCAGGCTCAGTTTCCCGCAAAAGCGTTTCACTGAGGAACACCAAACAAAAATCCTTGTAACGAACGTTGAGTCCCCATGAACCACCCTCGCCTCTTCCACCCTCTCCCTTTTCTCCAGAAACCGGGGTGCGGGGGCCCGGAAGGGCCGGCAGACCCCGCCCCGCCCGGCCCCGCCCGGCCCCGCCCCGGGAGCCGCCCGCCGGCCGCCCCTGCCCTCTGCAGGCCGTGCCGGCCATCGCCCCGGCACGGCCCGGGGCCGAGCGCACAAACGGCGGGGAAAAAGGCGAAATCAAGCAGTGCCGTCAGTTGGGAAACGTCAGGGATTGAGAGCGCCTTTTATTTGGCTAAATCGGGGCGCTGCTCCGAGGGGGGGAGCATCGTTCTTAGCCTGAATCGTAGGGAGTAGTATTGTGGCTGTCACATTTTTGGTTTGCTGTGCTCCCCAGCGTTACTGTAATCAACCTGTTTGCAAGGCGATTGCATCTATCTTTCCCTCGAGAGAAGAACCTGTTTTCTTGTCTTTGATACTTTAAGAAAAAGTAAGGCTGATTAAATTGCAAAGAGCACGGCTGAGCAGAACTAGCAAGCGGATGCTACTTGTATGTGACAGCTGCTGCATGGTGGCGATTTTGGGGTGTGTTAGGCAGCTCTGTTGCAATTAGATGAAAAATTCACAATCTAGAGAAGACCAATCAAAGCAAATTTCTGAGAATTGCTAACCTCGGTCTTCCTGGGACCTTTAATGTATCTGAGGCCATTTGAAAAGTTCTTTAAAAGTAGTAAGCTGCACATTTGGCTCTGGCTTAAGGTGTATAAACTGTTAATGATGACTGATAGTTTGGAATCACTTTCCACAAGCAGTGGAAAGCAGCCTTAGAGGAAAGCAGTACTTGAAAGACCTGCAAGGTACATTTATGGGACTGCAGTGCTTTGCTGTTTAGCTGAAGCCTGCTGGTTACCGTACGAGGCTGACCGTGCTCAGACTGTTAGTAGCCCAACCTCTGCCTACATACCCAGTAGCTTAAAACCAGGAAGTGTGATGGTTTAAAACTTCTACCTTTCTGAAAGGGGACGTTCCTTTAGCTCCTCTTTGTAAAATTAGTAATAATTTGTCAATTGCTTTTCTTCTACAGAAGAAGGCTAACCAAGAGAAACTTCATCAAGGAAGTTTTTAAGCCTCTGTTTTGTAACATGATCGTCACAAAATAATCTGCCACCTGAATAGCATTCAAAGGAGGTTACATTGGCAGGTGCGGACTGTACTTGTAGGAAGGGCACATCTATACTGTAGAGACCTCACTGCAAAAGATATGATGTGGGATATTATCAATATAGTACTTAAAGTAAAATACAAATGCTCCCATAACCAAAAACAGCACTGGAAACTCTGATCTGATTCTCTGGCTTGCAGGCATCATTTAAGAGCTCTCCCAAGCACACGTGTAGGCATACACTGGGTATGACAGATTAATTTACAAATCTGTGTGTTCAAAATTGCAGGGCCCAGTTGAGCACCTGGAAGGAGGCATGTTTGTCCCTATCAGTCAGTGCTGCTCCCCACTTGTGTAACACCTCTCTGTGCTGGAGACCAAACATTTAGATGATGTGTGCAGAGGACAGACCTGTACTAAGGTAGATCAATGGGGAGGAGATGCCTGGGGTCAGGCCTCTTAGGAGCATGTGAAATAACAAAGAAGTTGGACGTCTGCTAGTGCATGGTTTTCTTCCATTTTATTTGAGTAATGCTGCTGCAATGTGTTTATATCAAAGGAGAAGTTAAAGCCTGTATGATAGCATTTTTGTTGTTGCTCTAAACTGAAAACTCCTTTTATTCTGCTAATCCTTTCACCGGCTGCAGGCTCTGTCTGCTCTTTTCAGGCACACAGTCCACTGCTTTATTTCCTGCTCCTCTGTTCTGACTCTTGTACTTGGTCCGATTTCTCTACTTCCTTAACTTCTGACTTGTTCTCCTCTTCTCTTGCCAGTGTTGGGATATGTGGGCTGCATCTCATTACCACGGAGAGCAAACCCCCGCCTCCTGTGCCCTTCTCTATATGCTGCAATGAATACCACAGATAAGGCAGAAATACTGGGAAAAGCCTTCTCCTAGGGACTAGGAGGCATTTTCCTTGGGATTTTCTCAAAGGAGTGAGTTCCAGCGTGCTGCCACACTGAAAACAGCATACGTAGTAGTAAGGCTGTGTGTCCAGGTGGGGATTACAACCAGCCACCTTTGCTGAGCTTCATATTGCACCTTCCTTTTTTGCTTTCTTCCCCAGCACCAGGGACCTTGTGTAGGGTTTATGGCAGGGTCGTGCTGCCAGGTGAAGATGAGGGGGTCCCAACAGAGAGCTGTGGAGCCGTCCTTTTTAGGTGGGTCCCACTGCATCGCCACTGACAGCATGGCAGGGGGCTGGGGGGGGAAGAGGGGCTCAAGCTACTCCCTTGACTGTGGGACTTCAGCACATAAAGGAGCTACGGTGACCTCTGAAGCCAAGCTCTCCTGTGGCGTTAGAGAAGGCTTCAACCCTTCCGCTAATTTCCAAAGAGAAACTTGAATACCAAACCTATCTTGGTGCTGTTAGAGGGATGTAGATGAAAACCCTCTAATGTTCCTAAAATCCCTGGGTTGCTCTGGTAAGAAAGTTCAGCACTGCACACTGCTCTCTACAAACAGTAGCAGCTTTATGCTGTATTAGCCCTTGTTATCTGTCTGACATCTGTTTTCTATGCTCTCTGGACCTCAATATCCTGACTTGGAATTTTACCTGCAAACAGCAGATATGTGTCATTAAATCCCCCAATATAGAAATGGGCAGTTCCTAATGCCCTGGCCTTGTATGCACACTGGAGGAGGTGGGGGTCTTCTCTAGGACACCGTGTGACTGATTACTACCAGATAAATCCTCATTTTAGGGAAAGCAAGTGATAGTGGAGCAAGGTCCCCCCTGCAGCAGCTTAAGAATCAGATGCCAGCCCATGCAGCTGATTCAATGTTTGTCCCTTGGCTGAGAAATCCCGCAAGTGACAGCTGAGCCTTTGGGATGGCTCTCAGTGCACTCTGCACCTGCAATGATTTCCACTATTTATCAAGAAGAAAAGCAATTACAAAATGCTACTCTAAAGCTCCTCAACCTAGCTTTAGTAACAGCCAAAGAGTTCAGCTGTGTTGGGGAATGCTGTGGGTCAGACAAGGACAGTACAAAAGAGATTTTTGCCAGCCCAGACTCTTAGCCCTACTCATTCCAATGGCAGGGACCTTCGCACTATCTTTGAAGCATAATTTGTTTCATGGAAAATGCTGTGGTTTTTCTTTTTTTCCTTTTTTTTCTTTTTTCTCTCCGTAGCTCTATTCTTCTTGCTCATTGTCACTGAGCATGGTAAACAGATTACTCAAATAGTCTGGAAAATTTATCCGCAGCTGCTGACCCGTGGGAAAGCCTCTTCCTGTCCATTCCTGAAAGCTGTTAGTCCTCGTGGAAGTATCATCATTTGCATAATTAGAAAGATGCAATAAAATGGCAGTATGCAATTCCAAAAGTCACACAGTACACTAATACAAGTGAACACAAGGATCTTTTTTTGTTAGATAAGTCTAGGCTCTAGCAGAAGAAACAAGCCTGGAAGCTGGCACCATCTCCCTGACCCCCATGCTGCTCCCCAGCTGCTGTGGCACCTCCCTGCTTACCTCGCACAGCATCATTCTGCAGCAGCTTTTTGCTGGGAAAAATGTTCCTCCTTGAGAATTAAAAACTTTGTTTGCATGCACTGGGGCCCTTTCAATGCTCAGCTGTGGCTACCAGAATGCACAGGTGAGCTGTGTTTGCCCCAGGGCTCTGCAGCAGCAAAGGCACATGAAGGGGACTCACAGGGCAGCATTACAGGAATTAGCAGGTCTGGAGAAAAAACACAGCTTAAACTGATTTGCTTAACTGTAAATAAGGCAAAACTTAATTCCCACTCTCACCCCTGGTTTTCTCTCAAATTTTCAGGTTTTACACCTACTGCTCTGACTCCACAAAGATGAGCCCTACAAAAGTGCACTGAAACTCAGGCCAATTGGTCCATTTTTTTGACTGTGCTTATGTAGCTTCTGCAAACCTGTGATGACATTATAACCTGGGATCCATTAAGAAGAGCATCACTAAACTAGACATCGCTTCATCCTTAATCTCTGAAGGGGTATCATGGGAATTTAAGCATGTTAAACTTCAAGATAAAGCTTAGTCTTCAATATTGTCCTGAACAGTAGAGTTAAATGCTGACAGTGCCTTCCTGAATTGAAATTCCAGGCAATACATACTTAAACCAAAGCAACATGAAAATAGCAGTAACAAGCCATCCAAATACACCAGCTGTTGTGTTATAGTTCAGGTTACATTATCAGGAAGAAAGACTGATTAAGAATCTCCTATAAGCTCTACTGCCACTGCCTGGGATCTTACACAAACCTTACTTTGGATGCAGATGTAAACAAGACATGAGCCTTTAGCAAAGCTTGCTGCTCTTGCAGGTTTCACAGCTCCTTGATCAGAAATCATTCAGGCTCTCAAGTTCACATTCTTCTGGTTGTAAATCTGTGTTAGCAAATTCTGGTGTAGTTAGTTTTATCTCTATCAGCATGGTTACGTGGCTTTGCCTCTGTTTCAGCAAAGAATACAAAGATATGCTTATGTTTCACTACAGTCAAAGAACCAAGGTGGGATTTAAAAGCAAAAAAAGGGTATTTATGCTTCCTGGGGTATGCACAGCTATTGCACAATTGTATGTGATTTAAAGCTTACACCTAATTTTAAGTGCACTTTAATAACTATTTCAACCTAGGTTTAAACAAGATTTACAAATACTTCTCATCTTAGTACACACTTCTACAGGCATCACTTACAATGCTGTGTTGCTGTCCTCATGGATTTGGAAACTGGTGCTGACTTGTATCTTGACTTCATTTACTTTAAAATCTTTTATTTAAAGAATACATTTAGATAATTTTACCAACAAGAACTAGAAACTTCTTCATTCCCCAAAGAAATGGCAACTTTTCTTGAAACTCTTAAATAGCTATGATCTGGGAATTTAAGGCAAATGTCAGACCTGTTGTAATATGATCTCAAGAGTCAGCAATATTACTATGTAATTTTCTTTTGTGTATATGAATCCTGTACTAGGAAATACCATAGCAATACCACAACTATGTCTTGAAATTAAGTATCTTCAGAATTAGCAGCCTTCATGTTGCTTACTGATGTCTTTATGTATCAGGTGTGTCTAAGCAGTTAACCAGCTGTATAAAAATTTCATCCAAAAAAGTCACTTCTTTCCCCCAGATGGAAAAACTTGTTTACAAAATGTCTTGAGTATGCAGAAACATGGAGTTACATTAGCTAATCCTCCAAAATACAGATTAACGCAGACCTGAACATCCCTGCCATTGCAATGTACAGGGCCCTAGTTATGATATACTTTCTATTCTACTTCTGCCACAGATCAGAGATGTTTGATTTGTCTAGTTTTTTTTCTTTCTATTACCTAAAACAACAGACTTCTGCCTGAAGTAAGTTCTTTATAAATGTCACTTTACAATGTCATTCATTTGGGGGTTTTTCAGTTCTGGTGCTTTTGAGCAGCTAAATCTCAGCCAAGACGTCCTCGGACTATCTCAGAAGGCCACAAGGGAAAGGTAGAGATTTCAGTAGGTGGTGTTTTCAGAGGCTTGTCTTCAGGGAGGTCCTGCAAGTTGCTGGCTGGAAGTGAACTTGCTCCTCTTGGCCTTTGCGTGCCGCTTTCCCGGTCTCTGAAACCGAGAGGACGATCCCTACCCGTGACCCGCTGAAAAGGGCAGCCGGGATGCCTGAAAAGCTTCTGTGCCCTGACTGTGTTTGGTCAAGAACAAGTGTTTTTGTTATTAGGTTTGTGCTAAAAGGAGTGTGCGAGACTGGCCCCTATAACTTTAATTAACGAGAACAGATTACACTTTTCTCCATCGCTCTCCACTGTGCTGTGCAGCCTGAACACAGTACGGTCCATTCATACCCAACTTCCCTGCAGTACAACTGCCAGCCTCACTCTGTTATGTGGGTAATAATGGACTAATGTGTTTCATATCTAGCTGCTTTAATTTAATTTAGAGCCTGATCCTATGAGGCAGTGAAGTCCTCTGCTCTTGTTGACTTCAGTAGGATTTGAGGGACTTGGGACCTGTTAAGAAGGGTCTTTAATCTTCTGTTGGGAGCCCAACTGTGCAAAGGGGAGCTATTCCTTCTGTACGCACTCGTAATATGTAGAGGATTTGGGTACCTTTTGTAATAGTCTGCTTAAATCTTAAGGCGTTGCTAGGGAACTGGCCGTGTCTATAACCAACAAACATGTAGACGTTGCGTCCTACTGGTCTCTGGCAGAGTTTATCCTAAGAAATGGCTTTATTGCAACAAGATCTACCAGCAGTAGTATAAAAAAGTAGTTTGTCAGCTTTTTTTTTTTAATTACAAATATTTTAATTCTGTCATACAAATAGAAATCCCTTCCAAGCTGAAGGCTAGGCATGTGAGGACACCACCCAGAATCAAATACTTCTTTCCCTTATTCTTTAAAATATTGATTCAGCTAATTTTTAATTTACTTAAGTACAGTGTTTGGGAGCTTAACAAGCTTGGATACTTTCTGCTCTCTTGTACTAACTAATGCTATTACTATTTTCAAGACACTTATAAAACCAGCTGATTATTTGTATTTCCAAATTGTATGGCTTTTCAAGTTTTCAGACTGCATTTAAGAGTACCAGAAATGATGAAATTACCAGAAACAGTGAAACTTTTGTGTTTATGGAGTCCTAGAATGCCGCTTCTGAAATGGTTTCATCTCCCTTTCATGGACATCAGAACTGTCTGCATTGTTTTAAATTAGTGATAAAACAAGGATCGAAACCCCAACTACCAAAGAAATAAGTCTGCTATCAAAACAGGACAAAATCTGGGCAGAGAGAAAAAAAGTCATGGGGACATGGAAATGAAATATAGTCTGAGATGACCTCCCTAAAAACAAGCAAGCAAATGCTGTTCTATTAAGCTCTCAGGAGAGCTGCTAAAGAATTCTGAAATAATCCAGAGAAGGAACTCAACCCCTCATTTTCATTCTTCTCAGTCCATTCCTTGCAATTCCCTAAGAAAAACTGATTCCTCGGGTGTTTTGTACAAAAGGATACATTTTCATGATATAAAAGCACACAGCTTAAAGCTGTGAGTTCTCATATTCCTTGGCAGTCATTATCTTCAAATTTATGGAGAAGTACACATTGATCCTTTCCAAGGCATGGGTTGGCAGGGAGGCAAGGAACACTCTTCTGGATTCATCAGCCTTCCTCGTGGGGCCTGAGCAGGAGCGATCTCAAAGAACAATATGGGACTATTAAAAACCCACTGTGTATGACACGTGCTAATAAGATTTTTTTCCTTGTCTCATGGTGGGTGCGCAATGTAACAGCAAAAAGATGGAAGACACTTAGGAACTACAAGAGACTAGCCAACTAATGATACTTTTTCTTGTCAGACCTGTAGCTTATTATGTCATGCACATATATTCAAGTACAATGACCTTTTTGCAAAACTGCTTAAGTTATAGGGAAGGCGTTTCAGTATTCAGAGCTCAACTTCTGTCCTCCACTGTCTGAACACATCTCTATACTTAGAGAGCAACTTTTTCTAGCCTGACTGCTCATCCCTGTGTGATTATCTGACCCAGAGTTAATGTAGCATAATTAACACATCTGTGAGTTGTCCAGTGTCACAAGTGAACTAGAGGTTTTGTGATGGGCAGTCTTGTGACATTCATTGTCATAGATGATATAATATCGTGGATTTTAGTTCTCTGACCCAGTGTATTCAATAGAATGATATTCTTCCTTAACTTGATTTTTCCTGGCTTTTGCGACTCTAAATAAGGTCCTTATATTGGTCAAACATAATTCTTGTGGTATATTATATTAAGATGTTTGGCCTGATCTAGATTATGTGGCTTCATATAACTGATGAAAGAGCTATTGTTTTTCACAGCAGAAAAACTGCCACTCATCCAGATTACTGACCTATTTCTTGGAGTCAGAAGTAACCTTTCTGAAGTCTTACTGATTTTTAATGTTACGTTTTACAGTATTGATCCTGAAGCCCCATGTTTGAAGTGTGACTACAACAGTATTTAAGGATCAGATAAAGAAGATCCAACTTAATTTTCAGATGCAAAAAGATTTTATTTTTCAGTAAGTTTTGGTACTGTTCTAAAGAAAGTGTTAAGTGAATTGGAGCAGTTCAGCTGTGGGGGTTATTCCATTACTCAATGATACAGAAATTCCTCAGGCTTAAACATCACCAGTATATTCCTCTCCACCTTTCCTTCTCTGAGATCCAGTGGAATTTTTCTCTGTCGTCTGAAAGAGATGATGAAACATGTCCAGGAGCAAGATTTTAGTAGGCTCACCCTAACACTAGATTGGGCCATTCATTATCCTGAAATCGGAAAAACAGAATCTGCAAGTTCCTGAACGTGGGAACAATTTGTAGACAAACACTCCTCTAATTGCGCTTTTCAGCCTTGACTTGCAGAGGCCAGAAGAACACATCAGGAGAATAAACTAATACTGCATAAAGAGATTTCGTGGAGGCTGGCACGTGAAGAAATGTACTTACCATTATATATGGCTTTCCTCTGCAGAAGAACAGGGCTTACATATTGTCTATGCCTTCTCACTGTATAGAGAGGGATACAGGCATTTAAAAAGGAATTAGGATGCTGAGATGCTCAGCCCATGCTGGATTGCTAGCTCCCTGCTCTTCACGGTGGAACATCTGCTAAAGAACTCTTTGGGAGACTTCTGGGTTTTTCAGGACCAGCAGAAAAAACAACACCGTTAGGATGTTTTATATTTGGGGCACTTTGGTACTGACAAATGCCTTCTCATTTTATCACGCTGCGATCAAGATGACAAAAAAGTGTGGCAGCTAGTAGAAACTCCCCCTGCAGCCCAACAAAAAACGGGGTCTTGAAAGGAAAAGTTTGGCACACAAAAAGCTCCAAACACAAAAAGCTAAACCTCTACCAAACCATTTCTGCTTGTTGTGAGCCTGCCAAAGCAGAACAGACTTTCTCAACAGAAAAGGCTACATTATGCTAGAAGGAAATGAGCTGCAAGGCACAGGAAAAGGGAACACGAGTGGAGATTTATGGCACTGCTGAAAGCAGGCACTGTACTGCCAGATCAAAACTAAGACGCTACCAAAGGATGTGCTACCTTTGTTTTTTCATCTATCAAGGAAGAAGAAGAGTTTCTGTTGCAGGGTATCTATACTACTGACATCCCTCGCAGAAAGCGCATTGCTTCAGCCTTCTGAGTCATTGTGTCCCTATCAGAATTTTCTACCTTTTTAGAAGGTAAGAAGGAAAAAAAAGCAACTAGCAAACCCCACCCAAACCAAAACCACCACTCAATGAATACCTGACAGTTAATAACCTGGAAACAGAATTGTATTACAAATGTTGCAAGTTTTCCTCAAGTATCACTGACTTTAAAAGTACAAATCGAGTTTTTTGCAAAGGATCACCATTATGCCCTACTGCTGTTCCTGAAGATCTTATGGGAAGGATTTGTTCATGTTCACATTTTTTACTTTGTTTTTTTGCTGCTGTTTTGGCTCTTGCTCTTCATATTATACATGAGGGACTTCACGTGCTGAATTCTCCCGGATACAGACTGCAGCAGAAAGGCACATCTGTGGACAAACAAACCCGTTTTCTATGTCCAGAAAGGCTCAATTAAGAAAAATATAAACTTAAGGCTTTTTTCTTTTTTTTTTTTTTTCTGCCAAGAATTTCTAATTAGAGGTCCTTTTTGCCTCCCTCTGTAAATTCAGTCTCAGAGGTAAGCTGCTAGCCCAGAGAAGCTGCGGGATCTCCCTGGATTTTTACCAAGCTGAATTTGAACTTTGTCATGGTTTTTTACTTGCAAGTGAAACTGCAGCTTGTTTTCAGCTCCCTGAACTCAGGTGAAAGGCTACCCCAAACATTCTGATAGATAACTGTTGTTGGACAGCCTCGAAGAACTGAGAACATGGTATCACCCCTAAAACATATCATGCCATAAATGTAACCTGCACAATGCATTTTGGAGGGGCATCCCTAGGTTGGTTTCTTTCAAAATGTAGGGTCTGACCTTTCTCAGTGGTATGTGCCTCTTTTTCATACCAGGTATCATACCAAATTATGGACACCTATCAGCTTTAATGTATACATGGGACATGGACATGTAACTTTCAGTAGTTTTGAACCTAGGTCTAAGCCTCTGGACTGTATGAAAAAAATCTTCACAAGTGCCTCAAAAGTGCCTTTGTGGTCTTTCACTAGTAAGCAAGATGTGCATTTATCTTGAACAAAAAATTGACTGCTGCCTTTATTTAACCATAATTTGCATTTGTAAGAGGACAAGATATTGAATTACATTTCTCTACAGTCTAGAGCTAGATCCTGAACTATTGCCCTGAAAAAGTCAGTCATGTGTGTGCAAATACTTTGTGTGTTATGTCATAAAGTGCCACGTGGAACTGAATGCTCAAAATACTAGTTAGCAAGGTGTGTCTCTTTTCTCAAGTAACTAGTGATAGGACAAGAGGAAACGGCCTCAAGTTGTGCCAGGGGAGGTTTAGATTGGATATTAGGAAAAATTTCTTTACTGAAAGAGTGGCCAAACACTGGAACAGGCTGCCTAGGGTGGTAGAGTCACCATCCCCAGAGGTGTTCAAAAAACATGTAGATGTGGCACTTCAAGGCATGGTTTAGTGGGCATGGTGGTGGTGACAGTTGGACTTGACGATCTTAGAGGTCTTTTCCAACCTTAATGATTCTATGATTCTATTTATGCAAATGAAAACGTCACTGTAGATGCATATGCAATTGTTAGTAAATAAGTACAATGCTAGGCAGATACAATGACAATCAAAGAAACTTATCTGGTCATTCCCTTGATGGATTATCATGATGTGGACATGAATTTTCACTATATACTAGGACAATCCTGACATAAGGAAGCATCTCCAATGTAAGGGGGCTTTTCAGCTTGTATGCATTCTGCTGAGACCATCCATAAGGTGGCTGATTGACATCAGCTAGGGAGAAAGCGAGCGTCTGCTCTTTTCTGGGCGATGTGGACAGATAAATTCCAGAAAGCTACTTCCAGAAGTAGCAATAACTGAACATATTGCTCACTGGCCAGTTGAACACAGTTTTGATATTATCACTGGACTTGAATTGGGAACCAGTTTATAAGGAATCTTATACCAAGCTTGTGTGTGATTAGAATAAGCACTGCAAACATTTTTTAAGCAACGCCAAGTCAGCTGATGCAGATAAATTGACTGCCTGTGCTCAGCAAAATAAGGAAACATATTTAGTTTTAGCTGATATATTTTATTGTGGCTCAATCTGTAGGTCTTCTAATGTGTCTTATATAGCCTGACATAAAATCATTCATATGTATAGAACAGACTTCACCATAATGTGAGTATGACCCTATGGCTACTTTCATGCAGTCTTAGAAACCACATAAACAAATGTTTTAAGAGATGTTTAACTGTTTGTGTTATATAAAGCTACTTGATCTGTATTAAACAGTCAAAAATCTCTTGTTAATGTCTTATACATGCAATTTGTATACACAGTTAAATGTACATTTCTAATGTAAGAATGGTGACTTTTGTTATTCAGAGCAAAAGAACCAGTCTGGTATCAGACGTTAATCAGGCTGTGGTTTCTAATTCTTGTACTTTTCTAAAGAACAGTGGAATGTGGTAGAAACTACACAGAGCCAAGTCATGGAGCTTCTTACTTAGTTTTTCATCTACACAGGCAAAACTCTCATTGAAGGCACTGAATAAGAGTTTCTCTATATAGATCATATACCTGTGCTCATAGAAAAGATACACATGCAATAATCTTAATTACACATATAGCTCTACAACTGAGATAATAAAGCCAGCTACGTAGAAAGTGCATAAAATAACTGTTGAATTAAATATGGCATACGATTTCTGTGTCTGCTAAAGAAATACTAATTCAGGTTTCAAGCAATTATATAGTATCCGTAAGTCATTATCTAGTAGATAATAAAGCACATATGTTAACTACTTTTTAAGCTCTATCACTTCATCTGAGTATTGGCAATCTTAATTGGCAGTGTAATTGAGTACATTAGAAGATTATTAATAGCTAGAGCCCATGAGAGATTTGTTTTCACTGTATGTAACCATGTTTGAGACAGAGCAGTTTGGGTACTCCTATAGCAAGTTTCAGGCACTTTCCAAAATTCTGTGGCAGAGATGAATTGCCAGAAAGATTTGTTACTACTACTAAACACTGTGTTCAGTTTTACAGTCATTAAGTATCAGTCTCTTTTTGGCATTAAACCAAAAAGTTTTTGTATTTAGTACCTGCATTTACATTAGGATACTCCAAAGCGGTGTCTTCTGCCTCAACATGAAACCTTTGGAAACAGCTTTCTTCTCTACTTAGGCTTGTTCATATGCAAATTAAAATATATATAAATAATGAAGCAATGAAGGATAGTCTTACGTGTTGTGAGAAAGCTAGGCTGCTGGCAGAAATCAGGAGACCATCCTATGGGGTAGATATAGGACAGGAATATTATGTTCTTAATTCGATGTACTTTGTTCTGCTATTTTTTCTGAAGATTTTCTGTTAGACGAACTGGTATTTCTTACGGCAAAGCCTTTCAAAACTCTATAAAGAGAGGATAAAATTTGAAAGGCTGAGTTTTGGGAGTGTATTAAGATGGCACAGCAATTTATTATGTTGACAAATATCTCAGTTGTAAAAGTAGTAAGAAAATTGTCATAGAATTCAAAACGTGGAAAGAAAAGGAGCACCTGTTTTGCAGGGAATTAGCACAGGCTATGGGAGCTGCAGGGCAGCTGGCAGGATGAGGGCTGCCTCTGCCCTCCTGTAACACAGTCACTGCTCCCCAAACCAGTACGTGCCTCGTGTTCACAGGGCAGGCTGCAAGCCTCCTTAGCTCTAACTGCCAGAAGCCTGTAATGTTTAAGCTGGATGAAGTCATGTACCTGCAACTAGTGGTAGTTTTTATGTCCTCAGATGCAACTGTGAAATTTCATGGGGTCCTAATGGACTATGAAACATTGAGAATACTCTCAAATATACCAGATAATGGTACTCCCACCTCCAAGCCCTCTCTTTCACCTCATTTCACTGTGGTAGGGAGCACTTAGAAAACAATCTAATTGCAAATCATATAATGCTTTATATTAAACAAGCAGAATTAGTGTACAGAAGGCCACCACGAGATTATTAATCACATATTTATAGGCTCATATTTACAGTATTTTCCAAAATACCCTTGTGTTTCCTCTTCCTGTTACTAATCACTAGAAGACTGTAATTCCCTACATCCATCCTGCAGCTGACTAGAATTGTAGAGCAGTCAGCTAAACCAGAACTTTTGGTGTAATGCTGGCAGATCACAGCATCAAACTTCTATTTGATAATGCAAAAATATCCTCTTACATTTTCTGTATACCGCACTTTTATACACTATTTGAATAAAGATAACCTACACAAACACTTAAAGAAAAAGAGAGCATAATCTTCTTTTAGCTCCATGCAGAACAAGAAGAGTTTTTTTCCAAAGGTGACTTCTTTCTTCTTGGTGTTCTCAAGCAGTATGCCTTTGCCATGGGACACATGAGAGTTTGATTCCTAAACCCTTCAAGAGAAAAGGGTTTCCCTCCCCCACTTAGAAACGGGAAATCCATTATGATGGCTGACATAAGGGTCCTGGTTTGTCATTAGTGCATAAGGCTATGACACCGACTGCACCCATTTTTTCCCCACATTCAGTCATTTGGAAAGAAGTCTTCCCCTCATGTTAAATTTTATCATACAGAAAATTTGTGAGCTAACTGGTTGCCTAATACCAATTCAGACCAAGTAGTTTAGTTTTTTACTGAAAGAGTCTTAAATAAGGTTTCTCTTTAACTCCAGTAATGGCTTGCAAACCCATCTGATGTAATTTACAGCGTCCTCTCATTATAGGCTGTCATGTTTTACGTAGTGACATCTACAAAGCTATACTATACTCTTACTATACATCACTTTGTTGCTGAAGACTTTATGATACACGATGTCATTTCACACACCTACACACAAACAAATCAAACCCAAAAATAGGCTCTTAGCATTGTTTTTCAAACTTCTTTTGTCAACATATGAGGGAATCTGCAGCAGAATTTTTAGGCTTTATTTGGCAATGCAGATAACCTTCTCTAATACGTAAACTGCTTGACATTATTAGACTTTATTGTAAATGTCAGTATTTTTCCCTACTCAAATGTTTTTGATTAGATGAGAGGCTGCTTCATAAGATTTATTTTGTACAAGACTTACATGTATGTATTCTGCGCTGTTGTAAATGAGTCAGGTTGATGAAAGGTTGACCAGGAAGGGATCTGCGAGAGCAGGGTAGCAGTCTTGAGATACAATTACCTAATACCAGGACTAACAAATGACATAAATGCCATAAATTTTCCCTATCGCCAGTAGCAACTCTGGCGATACCTAACCCTGGAATTGCCTTACTTACAGCACTGTGCCTCGTTGAATACCCACAAGTACCCTACTCTTATGCAAGGTCATCTGTGCTTCACTGAGATCCAGAAACTAGATTTTCCCCCTTAAATATGCCAAGGGATTCACTATAAAGGTATGTCTGTACACCTAGAACACATCTTCCCACAAACCACAGTTATAGCTGCCCATTAGATTTTAGTATTTCACTATGGGAATGGAATGAAGTATTTCCCTTTTATATAACAGCCTCGCCCATGATGCAAGAGATCCTGTTCACAGACACTGAAATTTCTCTCTCTTTTTTTTTGCAAAAGCCTATCCATCTGAACAGGGCATAAAGGGATACAGGCCTAACAGCACAAAATTGCAGTAGCATAGTATGATAACCTATAGGGTGTATGCACCTTGCGGACATCATTCACGCAGAGACGAGGTGTCCCAGCCAATTCTGCTGCTGAACAGCATGTTCCTGCAGATGCGGCAGCTCCTGTTGTGCCCACTGCTATCTCCCTGTGCTACCACGGACCTTGCCCCAGCTGTCACTGCAGGTCTTTCCAACAGCTCATGGTAATGGCTGGGTCTTCCCACAGGATTTTGAGGCTCAGCGGGTTTGTACAGGCTGCTTGTATTTGGCTGTGAAACTGCTCCTTCCCCAAACGCTGCACTGACAGAGCATGCTGAGGGAAGGTGCTGAGCACAGCCTGCCCCGATTTCTCAGTTTTGACTCTTATTATGGGAGCAGCAGGCTCAGCCCCGCTGGCTGGCGCCTCTGAAACGCAAACCAGGTTTGTCAGAAAAGGCACTGACTGGCAGCGGCTCTGCCAGCGATCAGCAGGCGTGGGAAGCGGGAGAGCGCATCGCTGCCGACAGCCCTGCTGCCAACTCCCGCACAGCTATCGTGGGTCCCCGGATCTTTGGTGCCTTTCTGAAAGCCCAAGCTGCCACCTTAATTTTGAAGAACCCCAATCTCAGATAAAAGAATCAACTTCTGTTTTAGCCTTAGAAGTAAGAGCCACATAAGCCTTAACAGCTCCAAAGGCCACCAGGAAAACGCTTTAGGAAAATCCCACCATTTTGGGTTCAGCTGACCAAAGGGGTAGAGGGGGCTTTTACTCATATTTTGTTGGCACCTCAAGAAGGACCGCGCACTACGGAAGACAGGGCACCGCCGTCCCGACCGCCGCTCTCTCCCTCCACCCAGCTCACCGCTGGCCGAGACGTGCCGCCCCATGCAATATCGCCCAGTAACCTTCCCGGTACGGGTAACGGGTGGGGAGCTGGCGCCCCGGGACACCGGCCCGCGGGTGCCGTGCCGTGCCGTGCGTCGCCTCGCCGGTCGGCCCCGCGCCCCCACCCCAGCGCGGGCTCAGCCGAGCGGGACGGGCTGCCAGGGCTGCCCGCCGGGACACCGGCCGGCGGCGCGGGCCCTTACCGATGATGATGGCACAAGCGCTGACCAGCCCGAT
>JAVKLA010000088.1:32303742-32327078 GCA_034782735.1 Sagittarius serpentarius
CTGACCAGCCCGATCTCCTTCTTCAGCGCCACCCGCTCGGGGCCGCCGGGCGCGCCGCGCTGCTCCCCGCCGGCCATCGCTGCCCGCGCCGCTCTGCCCCGCTGCCGCCGCCGCGCGCATGCGCCGCCCCCGGCCGGGGGAGTGGGAGGGGGCGTCCGAGCTGGGGGGTCGCGCGGCGGCGGCGGGAAGGTGGTGGGGGCTGTCGGCGCCTCTCTGAGGTGAGGCACCTGCGGGGAGCGGGCGGAGGGTTCGTCCCCCCCACCCCCGGTCCGTCGCAGGGTGACAGTGCCCGAGAGGGTTGCGTCTCGCACGAGGTGCGTGTGCCGGGCGTGAGAGCCACCCCTGAGAACCTGCAAACGTGTCCCCCGAGGAGCGGGGGGAAACAACGCCAGTAACACCAAAGTTATCACAGTCTGGTAAGTGCTAAGCGTCAAATGACCAATTTGGTCGTTTGGTTTGTCAGGCAGCAGGGTCTGCCCCAACGCCCAGGTAGCCTGCGTGCCCACAGCTCATTTGGATGACTTCTATAACCAACCAACCAACCTAACTTCCTGTAGGGCTCACTTTCATAGCGCTGTCTCCACATGAATCTTCTCAGTGGTGGTCCACCTACTGTTGTGCTTTATTAGTTGTGGTAATGCAATGATTTAAAGGGAAAAAACGTTTTATTGCTTGTAATCAGTATTGACAGCATGTGGCCAAGAAAGCGTAGTTAAAATCAAGGCAGTGCCCAAATGCTGACTGCTTGGTTTCTGTCTTTACTTTTCTTGTTAGTTTCTTCTCTCCTCCTTCACACTTTGTTTCAGACCTCTCTGAAAGGGGTCAGAACCCCTCAGCCCCTGTGTGCACCAGCTCCCTTTGCACCTGTTGGTGCTGAGGAGCCTGCAGCTGAGGGCATCCTCCCAGGTGTCTTGCTGGGCAGGCAGCAGGTTGTTGATAAGCTGCAGCTGGAGTCATCCGTTGGCAAGCTTAAGGAAATATTTATTATTTCCTTTCCTCACATAGGGTTGAGCACAAATGTTGGGATACTCCACTGCAGCAAGAACATAGGAATGCCAAGGTAAATGCAAGGAAATAATGTCATTTAGTAATTTACAAATCTTTTGCTTTGTAAACAAACTTCCTTTGTAAGAGTGTCAATGGATGATGTCTCCTCTGTTCTCAGATGAAATTGGAAAGTCAAATTTTAGCTTGGGAACCTGGGCACTTCCCTCAAGCTGTAACAGCCAAGAGGGTTTATTGATGGAAATCCTCGGTTTGTTCCTTGTTTAACAAGTCCTGAGAGCAGTGCTGTGTTCAGAGAGGATCCCCATGTAGGTGACTTACTCTGAAAGTGCATATGTTAGAAAAGTTTCATACGAAAATTATGTGGTATCTGGGAGGTGTGGGAAGGAGATAGTGTGCATCAGTGGGGCAACCAACACAGTAATGGAAATTGGATGTGGTGGGAGGGTATCAATGGGAGAAGGAAGGTCTGGTCCTTCACCCCAGTGAAGGAAGGTGGGAAGCTTCTGTGGTGACATCAGTCTGATTTTGTTTGACTTTAGAATGAAAAGTATGACCTGAAAACTGGTGAGTTGTTTGAGGAAATCAGTAGACTATTCTTACAAAGCTGATAATTGTAAGTGATTTTATTTTATAAACTGCTTTATACTGCTGCTGTTATAGAAAGGCTTATTGATTTTCAGAGGCTGAGACTTGTTTCCTAAATTGATTTATTTCTTTGTGGAATTGTTGTTTCGAAACGAACTGCCTCACTAACTACTTCTAAAATGTCCTTTTATTGAATCACTATGTACTTTTTATAAGGAAGCATTTTACAACAAGAATTACTTTCTGAACTATGTAAACAGTGCTACTGTTCTCCTTTTAAAGACAGGGAAATGCAAAGACTACAAATGAAGTTTCAGATATTCAAAAGTAACCTGATGTTTTAGGTATTTCTTTCTAAATGGTTTAAATGATTGCTTCAGAGCTATGTTTTCCACTGGTAGCAGCTCAAGTAATTTCTAGTAGCTCTGAAAAGCTCTATGTGCTAGTCTTATATGGACATTCTGAGTTACTCTGTGTATGTTGTCTATGACAGTCTATTTCTTTTGTAAAAACTAAAAAAAAAAAAAAAATTGAACTTAATAAAAAAAGTACAAAAATCAAGAAATATGGGAATGAATGGCATTGCTAACTGTGTTACTAACTGTATTGCTGAGTTCTAAGAGCTTAATGAAGTTTAGGATCAATTAACCTTTACAGAACAACCACGGAATCTGTTAAATGAATGACTGCTTAGAAGAATAATGCTTGTTTGTTTGTTTTTTTTGCTGTGGTAGAAATGTTGGTTTGCTCTGAAATATGTGTGTAATCTTTGTGGTATTGTGTGGAAGATAAAAATTCTAGTCAGCCCTCTTACACTGATTAGCAAGGAACAGTGCATGCTAGCTGTGGGATGATGAAAACAAATACTAGAATTCAACTAACTAATAATCTTCAACTCAACTGTGCAGTAGCTGCAGGATTTTTTTTTTTTTTAAAAACATTCTGGCCAGTTTAGGGGGCTTTGCCAGGGAAAGTGCTAAGTATTCATACATGTGTGCATTCTGCCTGCTGATAAAAATTGTTCTGTAATTGTTCGTCCTTGCTGAAAGCCACAAGGCTCAGCTGAGTGACTTTACTGATATGTTTTCAAGTATTTTTACTGGTAATAAGAAAGGAAAAACCTAACAGAAAAGCACCAGAAAACTCTCCTTAGGAGGGGCACCCAACAAACCATTAAAACTGGGAAAAGCAGAGGAACCTTAAGAGCATTCTGTTTTCCTATCCAGTTTCACATCAGGTGCATTTTGAACAAGGCTAAAAGAACAGAACTGGCACAGGAGAACCATGGGGTGAAGTCTCAGCTTTGTCCCAAGAAAACCTTTTGCAGCAGAAACATTAATGAACTGGCACATCTAATTGTGGCTCAGCAAGGCCAGGATATTGTCTATTAAACCTTACAGTTTCAGCACCAGATCCTGTTTTGTGAGTTTCATCCTTGAGGGCAGCGTCTGTGCCCTTGCCCTTGTGTGGGGCTGTTCCCAGAAGGAATAGGCAGCCTGTGCTCCCTGGGCTGCTGTGCTTCTCTGGGCCACAATAGAGGCCTCTGATAGGGGAGACCCAACCCCTTGACTGCCCACCCAACTAGGGATTTTACAAATGTGCATTTGAAGGGACCTGTATCCTTGCCCTGGGAGATGAAGATAAAGGTATGTGATTGCCTTCTTCTCAAGAGGCACAGCATTATTTTGGTAGGTGCTTATTTGTGGTATCTCAGCCAGAATGTACTTCCTAGTGCAGGCAATAAGCTTGTAAGCAGTTTAGCCTAGTTACCAGGTAGTGTGGGTAATAAGCAGGGTGGGCAAAGAGGGTTGGGTGCCTCTGTGTTAGCAATGGAGGAGGATGGTGGCTGTGCAGCAGCAGCACAGTCTCTCCCTGCCACATGAGACTGAATACATGGTGTATGGGATAACGGTTATGGGTGAGGGGCTACGGCCAGGAAATCTGCGCTGGTAACTTAATTTAGGATTGTAGTCCCAGACCCCTGTAGTGTACTTCATTTTTCTCATTTGTCCTTGGAAAGAGGATAAATTCTTTACCTGAATACATATAAAGAACATTGATTTACTGATTCTTTTCCCAATAACTGCATGATAAATTACTTCCCTTTTCAAAGTCTTAAGTTGCTGAAGGAGTAAGCAGGTGGCTGTTTACAACACGAGCTTTCAATATGCCGACATCCATAGCAAAACACAGGAATGTAAAACAGTAGTGGGCCAGAAACCTGCTGGAAAAGACAGCAGTGACAAAGGTTGCCCACACTAACTGCCAAAAAATGCCCTTTTTTTTTTTTTTAGGCTGAGTTGCCTGCCTGCTTCACTGTTTTTTGCATGAGGGTGAAGAGAGGACTTTTCTCTTTTTGTGGTAGTGTTGGCTGCTTATTTAGGTTGTATATTCTGTCCTATTGTTAATAAAGTTCCAAAATGAGCAAGTCACAGGGCATGTACATTCTAATTAGTAGTTATCTGAAACCAGTCTCAGAGCAAATACTACTTTTAAATTGCTTTGGATCTGAACATACTGTATCTACTTGAATGACGAAATGTTAGTAAGCAAAAAAGCCAAAGTTCTTTGTAGGAAGGCAATTGCTGCGTAGCAACTGCACAGAGAGGATGCAATGAAGCTTGCATGTGTTCTCTTTTGTTGCTATTTTTGTCCTCATTTTTAACATGTTCTGAAATGTACGGAAATTTTTAAAGTTGTTGGAACCAGTCATTTCATTCATTGCTACTTACGCTCTAAAAAAAAGGGACGCAAACAATGCAGTTTGGCTTTTGTGTTTTGGGAAGAAATAATAAAGGGAATTTAATATGCCATTTATGAAGGGATGCTGCAACTGAATTTTCAAATGAATATGGTCTTTAATGTATGTGAAGCATATGGGAAGAGAGCAAGGCTAAAGAAATATAAAGACTGTCTGTGATAATAGATGTTCTTTCCAGTCTCACTCCATTTTTGTATCCATCTAAACTGTTGTCTTAAAACACCCATTCTGTTGTCTTAAAAGATAACCAACCCTATAAAACTGAGACATATTATAGTTGTTAAAACATAATTCAACTTTGAATTTAATGGGGTCACCATAAACAACAGCTAGGTAGTAGTTACTTGGAAGGATAAACTATCTTGTAGTGTATCTTTAAATAAAGCAGTGGGTTGACTGGTTTAGCAAAAGGAAATTTGGGGAGTAATGGGATTGTAAAGTGATTCTTACTTGCTAATAAACTTGAGAGTAAGGTTTGCCGTGTTGAATAGTGTCTGTGGAAAACCTGTTATGCCCATACAAAATATGGGAGACTCTGATCTGAACTGTCCTTATGGATGTGCCCTGTGCCAAGCCCATGTTAGAAGGATTTGGCCAGCCCTACAGGTGGTGACTGACTTGGGGTCCCACTGCAGTAGGGCTGCTGTTATTCTGTGCTTTATCACCTTTCTGTAGTAGGACAGGAAGTTGTAGGGCATTAGGATTAAGAGCAAGAATACAACCAGGAAGAAGGCCCATTTACTGGGAGGTGACATCAGTGGGAGGGAACCATAGGAAGCCTTTCCACTTTAACGTGAATGAGTCCCAACAGGCAACCCTAAATGTGGCCAGGTGCAGGTGGATCAGTTACTTGTTGAAAGCATCCCATTCTCCATCACCTTGCTAAATCATGTTCAGTCCCTGTATGATAAAGGTGGAAAAAATGGTATTCTTTTTATTTCTAGTAACATGGTATTGTACCTCTGTGTTTTCAGAAAGCTGTAGTAGAGGAAGCCACATTAGTATGTGATTCCTGTGTGACTCCCCAGTACCTAAACAATGAAAATGGGGGATGTACATTTGAAAAGGGAAGGCAGAATCTTTTCTTCTAGTCCAATAAAGGGGGAAATTTTCCATAGTGGCTTTTTTTGGGTAGCTACTCTTCTTTGCAATAATGGTGACAGGAAAGAGGTTCCTCCAAGTATGCAACAGTTCTGGAATAGGTCAAAGATGCTAATTAGCTCATGCAAACTAGCTAAGCAGCTGAACCAGGTAAAAGTAATTACTATGATTAAATATAATCCTAATAATTCATTGCTTATGTTTCTGTCATTCTCCTTGATTATTACAAATTTAATTCACAACAAATATTGTTTATAAACAATGTTCTTTTATGTTTGCATGTTGCCAAATGATAATGTGAGAGTTGAGTAACCAGAATGTGTGAGCCATTCTTTAGCAACAGGTATGAAGATCCTTCACACCCTCCACTGCCTTGCCCTAGCAAAGCGCTGCTCTCCGGAACAATTTAAACATGGTGTGCCAAGGGGTAAGTGGAGATCTCCTTCACTGATCCATAAGGGTTAGTGTGGGTGCTGGGAACACAGGGCTATACACAGAAATCCGGCAACCATCTTTAACCAAAAATGTCCTGTAGCATGTAGTAAGGCAGTGGGAAGTCTGTTCTTATAGTAAAACATTGTCTCTTCCTCTTGTTTCAAGTTTTTGGGAAGACTTCCTTTCATGTCAGTAGGGACAGGTATGTTACCAAGAGCTGGAGTCGGTAAATACATGATGTTCAGGCTTACAACAGTGGCTTTCCAAGTCGGCCGAGTGTGTTCCAGGCTTGCTGAATGGGGACCTGGATGAGATAATTGGAAAAGCAGGCTGAGAATCAGGTCTTCTGTGAAGCTCTCTGATCTGAGTTATTTCTAACAATGAAGCATACCTTCCAAATTCTGTAATGTATTGTATTCCTTGGGCGTTGGGAAGAGCCTTAGTAGGTAAGGCTGACTGTTTGGGCTGACTGATGCCACTCTTTCCTGGTCCTCTGCAAGATCCAGGAACTTTAATCCCATGATTTAGGAAGCTCAGGAGATTATTCAGGCAGTATCACTGTGTTACAGGCTCCTGTCTGTGTTACAGGCTCCTCTAGGAGGGATGTGGGTCTTGTACACAGTAGAGTCTTGCGTGGTGTTAACAACTCCCTCCACAGCCTCTATAAAGAGCAGTATTTTAGCAATGTACAGAAAAGTCAGGTCCAGGTACTTCACTGCACTTACAGCTCCCTTTGAACAGCAGGCCTTTATCCATGGATTCTGGTCACCAGAATGCTGTCTTTTAGGTAAATTATTCATCAGGTATGAGCTGTTGGACACTTAGATGTCTGTGCAAAAACTCTGTTTCTAAATTTCCACTTATATCAAGTGGGCCATTGTATGTTCAAATTATATCACTCCTTCAAAGATATTTCATGACAGTTCATAAGTAGATGAGTGTAAGTAGATTATGTAGAGAGCTATTTGTAGGTTGTTGATGAGGTTTCTAGAGCCAGGGGTATTGACAGAACCTAGTTTCAGTTAAGCACTGAAATGGAGTGGTGAAAGGGACCTGAAAGGATGATCCATTTCAGAACAAGCATTTGTTTTATGCAATTTTTTTGAAGATCTCTGACAACGCTGTAGTATTTTGACATTTCGCCACTATAACAACTAAAAAGCTTTTCTTAAATCACCAATCTAAATTTGATTTGTTGCGATTAACAGAATTCTATCTTTTCTTCCTCAGTGGTCACAGGGAAACTGTTTCTTATTTTTTTCTGTACTATGTTTTGGTTTATCAGTTTGCTAGAACACTTCTTTTAGTCTCCTCTCTTATACATTGCAACCACCCCGATTTCTTAATTTTTTTCCACAGAGGATATGCTTTCTAAACTCTGTTCTTACTGCTGTCATCAGGACTGGCTTCAATTTCTGAAGATGGTGTCTTAAGTTGGACATAGTATTGAAGCTAATGCATTACAACTGTTAACTGAGTTGGAGTGGTCTCCTCCATTTCTTACAAATGACATTTCTCCCAGTTTGGGACTTTTTTTGTGTGTGTGTGACACAGTTGGGCTGTTGACCTAGGCTTTTAGCTTGAGGTTCTCCGCAACCTGTTTCACATCCTTTTCAGAAGGAAAATTACCACCAGGTCCTTTTCCCTCTGCATTGCTACCTACACTGAACTCCCCTATTCTACATCTGTGCGCTAGATCCCTTCTTTCTTCTTGCACCATTTGTTCAGCTGAATATTAGCATCCTGACTTTACATCATTTCACCGGTCAGCTGTGATAGTCTTGAATTTGATTCCTCACTTCTGCATTTGCAGTTGCTCTCAGCTTGGTGCACCCATGAATTCTTAGTCTCTATTTGGTCGCTCAAAATGAATAATATTGGTCCCTGGATAGATTCCAGGGGACCCACCTTGAAATTTCTTTCTGGTTTGTCAGTGCATTGTGAATAAATACCTCGAGAGGGATAGTTTTGGGGTTTTTTTTTAACCAGTTACAGAGGTAACATGACAATTGTTCCTTGGCTCTTATTTCGTGTTATCTTGCTGATGAACATGACATGTTGGGCAGAGTTAAAAGCTCTAGTTTAAAGGAAATTAGTTCATATCTACCACTTCCCCTTTATCTACGGAAACAAGTTCCCTATCGGATACGAAAACCAGGACTCGAATCATCCCTCCTTTCTGTGAACTCTTGTCATCCTCTGAGAAGCCCAGCAGATGGCACTCTGGATCTGTAACGCAGTATTTTAAAGTAAAAGTGATCACGGTTGCCTTCTGTGCTGATTATTACTTGTTTCTCAAAGTTTGGCATCTAAGCTTAAGATTAAAATTATTGTACTAGTAAAAGTCTTGTTGAATTGGGCTTGGGTTTGCGTTGTCATTAAAAAAAAATCTAATAATCCTTCAGCAGGTATTTGCAAAGCACGATTTTATATATGCCATTGAGGGAGTGAGCCATCTCTGTGAAGGCAGCTGGAACATGTTCCAGTGTTGGCAGTGCCATACGCTTGTGTATCCGTGCCTGATGCATGAAGAAGCAAAACAGGAAGAACAGAAGACTGGGAATCATTCTGCCAAGTGTTCTCCCAGTTTGAATATGGCCCAGTTGTAATTTAGATGAAGGGATAGAAGTTGTTCTCGGATCAGGCCAGCCATTATCAATCACCATGATCCATAGGTCATAGAAAAGGTATAGTCTGTTTTAAAGACTTCAGGTAACATTAGTTCTGCTAATGGCATTAGCTCTGGAATTCTGTTTCTGATTGTGTTTAAGTTGCCTGAAACCATACCTCCTGCTTCATTTTGATAGCATCATGTGGCCATAGTTGGGATCTGCTGGCTATGCTTTTGCTGAGTGCGCTGTAGGCTCCTGCAATGGTTTGGGGAATGGAGCCTGGACCCTGCTTTCTCTGAGGGCCCAAGGCATGGCTGTATGGCTGTGTCAGTGTGCTGTTGTCCTGCACTCAAGATGCTGGGGCAGAGCAGCTCTCTGTAGGGGGTAAGTCAGCTGCCAGAGGAAATCTCCAGGCTGCTAGTCCAAAGATTTACTGCTGACATGCAATGGAGCAGACTGCTGCCTCCTGCCTTTTTTAATACTGTCTTCCTGAAAATTGATTGTGTCAAGGCAAAGTCAGTGGTGTTTAACCTAGCCTGTCTTGGCTTTGCCTTCAAAGGGACTAATGCTTAGGATGCCAGATAGCTCCATTTATCCAGGATTTTGGAGCTCCCTCTCAACTCTTCCTGACCTGTGAGCACTCCTGAGTCTTCCAGGACAAAATAAAACAAGTTAGCTGAGCCACCTGGCAGTGGTTTGAACCGACTTGTTTGACTTTGCCTTAGAACTGACTAGAAGTGCTTACACAGCCAGTTACTGGGTCTCAGCTGCAAGGTGTTAACTAACAGCTGAGAAACAGAAGGGAACAGCTTTCTAAATGGCCTGTGAATGGTATGCCCTGGGTGAGAGCCTTTACATTAGCCTGTTGGCTTTCCCTGGAAGAGACAAGATATTGTCCTATGGACTGTTCCAGTGGAGGGGTGCTATAAGAATCTGTCATGTCTCAACTGCTAGCTAGTGTATTTTCCTGCAAAGGTGTGTTCCTTGCCTGTGCAGCACATATGGGACTGCTGTGCCTGAAGGTGTCCAATGGAGCCACACAATATGCTTCATAGGGTGCTGCAAGTAGCTTGGGGTGGAGACTCCATTGTAGAACCTTATTTTGTTGTGTTCTTCAGAGAATGGGGAAGCCAGTTTGGCACACCAGGTTGCCTAACAATCTTTGAAATACAAAAAAGCTTCTTTTCGCTTTCCTGTTAGTAAGCTGGCATATTTATTGTATCATGGAATAGTAAGGAAATGATAACACTTATGTGTACAATATTATTGGTTTTGAGAAGAATAAACAAGTTGGAACATGCATCATGATCTTCACTTAATGTATTGGTGAATATTTGCACAGAGAACCACAAATAAAATAGATTATCCTGTTATCCAGGAGCTCATCTATATGCAAGATGAAGAGCTGTCTTACAGAGATGTGTATTTGGTTTAAGTGCATTGTGCTTAGAGTTCATACACATCCCCTCCGGTACTTAACTATTAAAAGAGTTCACAGAAACTACACGGTAAACCCGCTGGAATAATTTTTATTAAATAATTTTCTCTGGTAAACAGGGAAAACAGAGCTGCAAGGAGGTTAAAATCTGGGCTTGGCTTCCCCACTAATGACAAACTGAGGCCCCAAAATTTGCTGAGACAGAGATGACAGGCTTTCGCAAGTACATCAGGTCATCCATCCAGCCCTCCTTTCTGGTTGCTGCAGGGTGCAAGTGCACTCAGAAAGAAAGCACAGGGTTGCTTTTGAGCTTTGCTCACACACAAGGCAGAGCAAGAGGGAGGTGTGGATAGTGCTATGCACCTGTCACACTCAGATGCGCTAGACCAGCACCACCAAACCTTTCTTTCCTTCCACTGCTTGAAGAATATGGACTATGAGAATACTGCAGCACTGCTGGTGGTTTTCTTTCAGTACTGGGTGGCCATTTATAACCTGCCAGCCTTGGATGATTTGCCAGCCTTGGATGGTTCCCAGTCAAAACAATTTGTGTTTAAGGAAAAGCTGCATGGGAGCAGGGATGCTACGGGTGGGTAGGATTGCCAGTGAGCCCATTCACTAACATCTGCTATGTGCCCCAGCCCAGGAAACAGTGAATGATGCTCAGATGCTGGCGCTTAATGTGATCTTGGACAGATTTCTTACCTCTCTGGATTTGGTTGCCTGTCTCTAAAACAGATGTTTCCTTCCTGTTGCAATCTGCCTGGAGACTTGTACTCTTATGTATTGTATTACCCTTTGGTATTATCACTGGCGGGCTTTTTCAAGTGGAGGAGGGACAGGATGCCTTTTCTTTATGTTAGGCTTTGACAGTATCATCACTGTAGGGGCAGGGGATTTGCTGCGCAGTGCATCATCCCAAACATTTTTGATGATAGCATCAGATTTTTCTCCTGCTTGCCCTTTTCCCTTGAAAGGGGTTAGGCTCTTTGGGTGTTGCCTGACAAAATTCAGGAGGTGGGTGGGTGCGGTGAGATTTTCTGGCTGCACCTCTCTGTAGGGTTACCGAGAGTGCAGAGGGCCCTCAATCCAAACAGGGAGCAGCCTGCACAAATGCAAGCAGAAGTAGAAGATTCTCCAAGGCAACATGTTTCTTCTTTCTGGAGCAACTTGCCAATAGAGAAGGAGATTATGTTGGAAAGCAGCTGGGCTGTTCTCTGTGTGTGCGCGTTTGGTCAGTCATCCTTCATGTGAACACATCAACCTGTTAGAAAGATGTAGTTTAAGCCAGGTGTTGGTATTCACTTGCTGTCTGCACATCACAATAAGGAAATGCAAGGGGAATTTGTAAGCTAGTGAAAGGCTGTGTCTCTAACAGAGAGGAGGACCAGAATCTAGAGCTCATTCTTTGCTTGTAATCTTGCTGATCTGTCTTCCAGTAGTATTCTTCATGTTCACACAACAAATGTTGCTGCAGGATGCCTTCATGTCCTGCAGCTCACCCTAACTTCAGTGGCTTCTTTCTGCCTCTCTTCAGTACTCTGCCCAATGTCCTTTCTTGACCCTCTGCGTATATGCTTACATGCCTCCTGACCATCTTCATCCTCCTTTCAAACTTGGAAGATGTGGACAGACATACCTATAACATGACTGCAAACTCATTTTCTTGGGAAATCTTGCTTAAAAGAGCAAAGTGTCGAAGTGCAGCCAGTTCTAAAGCACTGAGGTGCAGAAGTCTAGCACTACATGGCACATAGTTTTGAAAATAGGGATAATCTAGACCTTGTATCACCTGTGGAACTATAGGACAGCAGACTGTTCAGCAAGTGCTCTTAATGAAATGTGCTTAAGTGCTTTGTTGAACTGGAACCAGAGTCAGCCTGTGGCGCATGGAATATTTTCAGCTGGACAGTCTCAGATTGTTGGGTCAAGTCCTGTAGTGTTTCAGGAATAGCTCAGGGAGCTGCTGACAGCTCAGACAAATTGATGTTTTTCTACCTGAGTTGTTGGCCATTCAAGCTGAGCTCAAAGCAAATCTTTGGGGCTTTGGGGAAGCCAGTGACAAATCAAAGATTTGGCTATGGCTGAATGCTGCACTTCCTTGTGAGGCTTGGTATACTCCTCTGATTCACAAATAACATCTGCTTCTCTTCACTGACAATTCCTAAGTTGACCTCTTGAAGGAAAGGGAACAAGCATAATTTTCTGAAATGATAGTGATTCTCAATGGAGCAATTGCAGGTGTGTGCAGAAGGCCAAAGCCAAGTGTGCTGGATGAACACCTGCATGCTGCTGTGGCTGAATATATCTGCTTTACCTATTTCTCTTTGCTTGCCCAGCACTGATTGCTGATGGCACCATGTGGAGCATGCATTTCAGGGTGCTCAGCCTCCTGAAGTCTAAAGGGCATGCTTAAATACTCTGCAAGGACTAAGAACCAACATGTATCTAGGTGTTCTTTCTGGTACCTGATGTTAAGAACTACCAATACTTAACAGCGTTTAAAGGCTAGTGCCTTCACTTCTTCTGGTCTCTAGTCACAGTATTTTCTATCTTCATATGCACATCTCCTGTCTGTTCCTCCTAGTGTACTCACCATGCCTCATGCACCTTTTACCTTATGTGGACAATGCATATGTGGACCTGGGTAATAGTTTTGTTTGACTAGGGGCTTCCTGTAAAAGGCAGTCAGAGGGCCTAGCCCACCCCTGTGGCACAAGCTTTTAAAGTCCCATTATTGCTCTGAATCACACCTTCGTCTCCATACCCTGAGTCATATATTAAAATAAAACTGTGGGAAATAATAAAACCCAGTTATATGAATGTGTTTTTTATTATAAGAGTTCTTAAATTTTTTTTTATTACTGCTTTGAGGCCAACTCATCATCTTTTGTTATGTTCATTACAAAAGGCTTTGCTCCAATCCCTGTTAAGTTGAAGGGAAAGGAACACAGTGCACAGGGAGAAGAGCAGTTCCTTGCTGGCATCCATTCCCTTGTCTTCAGCATGCTTCATAGTCTTTACCACAGCTGCTCTACGAGAGCCCTCTGGGGTAGGTGGTGTTACAGGGGAGGTTGACCAGGCAAGTTTGCAGAAGACGACTCACAGAACAGGGGGTCAGACGAAGTTCTCTTTAGGTCTCATACCTAGCACTCTAGCTCATGGCCTCTATTGTTCCAAGTACTCCTGGTATGAACTATTGTCCTTTGTCAAGCAAATATGAAATATTTTTCAGTTTCACTGATGGCATGTCTGCTTTATCTCCAGCAGAGTGAGAAGTCTTTCTCGGTCACAAAGAGGTAGAAGATGAGAGTGGGGGTGGGGGGTGGGGAAAGTAAGTAGTAGGCAGAAGGCTTGTTTATATTTGCTAATTAGAAAAGTAGATTATTCCTTTTAAAATAACAATCTGCAAAAACATGTTTTTGTTAAGTATTTAGGCTCTGTAGATTGGGGAATAGGTGGAGCCCTTTTCTTTCTAGGACTGGGTAAAGTAAAGTGTTTGTATTTTGACTGAAGCTTGGGAAATTCCTTTTCATCTTCAGTTTTAGATCATACTTGTTGACCACACCAGCACCAGGACTCCTTGCTCAAAAACCAGCACATCATCCATGCCATTTTTTCTCACTCTGAAAAGTAGGTAATGTACAGAAACTGAGTCCTGGACCAGTGCTCTACTGGGGCCTGGCATCATATCAAAATAAAATAATTCCTCTGTGCACCTCTGGCTACAGTTTCCAACCCCCCCACCACGTTTTTTTTTTTTTCCACGTGTCTCTGCTTTCTCAGCTAGTAGCACAAGCCTTAGCCTGCACTCTAGGAATAGTCTAATATTCAAGATCTTCCTCTATTGCAGCGCATGCTACTTTCCGCCATCCCTGTCACACACTTACCTAGGTCATCTGAATTTCTTTTGGCTTTTAGAAGAGCAGTTGCTTCTGGGACTACAGCCTGAAGTTCTGATGGAGCAGGAGCAGGTTAGTCAGAAGTTGGCTTTCTAGTTACTCTATGGGGAGAGGGTGCTAAAGTCTTCATTACAGATTTGCTGTAGCTTTTTTCTGACACTTCTCATAGAGGCACTACTCAAAAGGGTTTTTTTTTATAATGTGGGCTTCTGATCATCTAAAATTCTGCTGCCACCAAACTTACAGTTCATAGGGCACCCAACAACTGTCTGGTGTTGAGGACTTGGGGTGAATGAATTCCCAGTAGTCTTTTTATGTATCTACTTCTGTCTGTTTCTGAACATGTATTAAATAATTCTCCATCATGAGAAATGCATTAAGTATTCCCTGACTGACCATCCACAAATCATTTAAATAGCATTCTTTGGGTTTATTGAATGTCTTTTGTGACATGTATTATTCTCTGCTTAATAAGCCATACAGGATCTAAAATTGTGGCAAGTCCACTTGATCTCTGAGGATGGCATGTATTTTAAAATGATTTTTACCTGTAGACTCATTAACTCATGAGACATTTTCTGCTTCACTGCTAGGAAATAAATAGAAGTTCCTGTCAGGTAATCAAAAACCCAACAGACCAAGAAACTGGCTCTTTAAAGACACAATAGATCAGCAGGATAGCTCCGTGTGGACCAAATGCCTGGAAAATGGGCATCATCTGAAAATAATGTATGCAATTGTTGAAACCTCTGGGCATAGCTGTGAAATCCCTGCAGGTATTTTATTCCCTGTTCCTCAGTAATTCAGGTGACTTTTGTAAGGCTAATGCCTGGAGAGGTCCCATGGAAACAAGAACTAATGATAGGTAGAAATAGAGCTGGGAGAAGCATATTACAAAGGCTGCACAGAAGCTCCTAATCCATGAGATCTAGCATATATTATTGAGGATATTGAATAAGAGATTTGCTCAGTGTACAAATATAAAGCTCGTTACAGGCACCTTTCACTAACTGTGGTGTTCTGAAACTGTTCATCCAGGCTCTAATGTCCACCATTTTTGGTATTGAGTTATTGTACTAGCTATATTATCAAACTGAAATACTGGCTGCTTCACTCTTTCTGTTTCTGTGGTTTGTCAGAGCTTCTGCATTTCTGAAAAGAAGTGTATTTTTTAAGGGAAGAAAACGATAGCTTTGAACTTGGGTGTTTCCCCACAGGGTAGGGTAGCTGTTCATGGCGCTTATGGTTTTGTGAGTAATCGGTCTGGTCCTGGGCACTCAGTATCTAACGTTTTGCATACAGTGAGTTTGTGAATTACTTATATCCATGGCAGTGGTGCCTGTGGGTAGGTAGAAAAACTGGGAAATTCAGTTCTTATAAATGTATAATAATAGCTAAAAGGTGTAATGTACTGTAAAGCTGCCACATTAACACACACTGGGCTGTCTTTTCATTGTTTTGATATGCAGCAACAGTTTTATGGCTGTCTCAGAAGGTGTTATAAAGCTCTGTTTCAATGTGGGTAATATTCCAAATCCAAATTTTGCTTCATTTTTATGTGGTTTCAGAAAACTAAAATTAACTAGAGAGCATTTGCATTTACCCTGCTTGTCACAGTTATAAAGCAGGTGCAGAAATAATGTGAGTTGGTTTCATTTAATAGCAAAGATTCAGCAATGTTTGTCCTATCCAACTGTCTATTTTTTTTTTTTTTCCTTGTAAATGAATTGAGAAGCAGAGCTTGAGATGCACAATCACTAGTGTCAGTTGCTTGGCCTTTCTTTGCCTCTCTTTCCCCATGTCTCCACGGGTTCTCTCAGGTAAGCTAGTATAAGTCAACTAACACTGAGAAGCACACATGCAAAAGCGTTGGTCCCCAAAGCAAATGGGAGCAAAGGTGGCCAGGTGTGTGTTGTAAGGTGACAAACACCAGTGCTGCTTTATTCCTGACAGAGCACCCCAAGAGGCGTTTGACAGTCAGAGCACAGACATCACTGACTCTACCCATTTAGTTCACCTTTTTTCCCCTGCAAACAAGCTCTCGGACTGTTCCTTCCACCTCCAGGGCTTTTCTTCCTTCCTCCTCCATCCCTTTCAATCCAAGGGACTCTTGTTGACTTCGTGACTTACATTCATTATTCTCTTTTTCGTGCCTTCCATCCTCTTCCTGATGAGGACGGGAGGAGGAGGTGGAAAACCCCTGAGGGGATTGAAGCCATGATAAACTCAGGTTCAATGTGAAGAGATGCACAGCTTTTCCCCTCCTAATGGCCACAGTAGGACAACTGTCGGGGCCTTTCTTGTGTTACTCTGCTGTGCTTTTGTAGAGGAACAAGGGTTTTTTTGCAACAGTTCCCAGGTAAAAGGTAGCTCAGAACTCAGCAGAGAAGCCCTGTGTTGTGACAGGCTTTTACTTGGACCTGTTGCCCATCTGCATAATGCCTAGACTAGAAGGAAAAGCAGCCCAAAAAGGGGGCCAAGAGCAGAACAGCGCCCACTCTAGTAGTGAGTTATTCTACTGTGTTTGCTGTCTGAAAGGTGAGGCAGTTTAGAGTGGTAAACCTGCCCCATGGTGTTGCCCTGAGAAAGCATCCTGACCTCTCCTGTGTGTTTTTTGGTGGCGTGTGCGTTCTGCTGCGGTCAGAAGAATTTTTTGTTCTAGCTGACTAGCTTAAGCCTGACTAGACCAGTGTTGAGTGCCTACCAGGCAGCTTTCTTGGTTTTGGGCTAATTTAATGTGAAGCTGCTCAGCTTAGGCTGACTTCTTGCCTATCTCCATGCTAGCATCTGTCTGCCATCCTCAGCATATCACAAGTGGTATCACTTGAAGGAGTGGAATTTTCAGGGTGGGGCCTCAATCCTTCCCTGAATTTTCAGTTGCTTGGTTCACACCAGCAAAGAAGCGGGTTGGTTTATTTTAGTCTGTATAACTGGGAACTGATGACCAGGTACAGCTCATGCCCTTTATGAAGGAGTAGAAGTCCAGGGAGGACAGCTATAAGGAATATTTCCAGATAGAATTCTTGCTATCCATTCTGGAAATACCATATACCTATCTTTACTTAGTGGTTTAGGCTTGTGTCTGTCCAGCTTATACTGGCTGGTCCTGTCCTGGGCCTCAGCCCTGCAAAGCAATGAACATTCAGATTATCGTGGAGAACTTGGACTTCCTAGTAGAGAGGTTAAGAAGATATAGGTTCCAACAGGCAGCTGGCTTAACTTTATGCATGTATTTCCTGTCTTCATGTACTCTGTTTATTGTCAAATGTATTTCTGGTGCTTAATATTAAGTTTACCTTTCAGGTAGGAAATGCCTTCTGAGGTACAGTTTTCATATTATTGAGGTTGTATGAGAACCAAATAAATTCAATGTCCAAAGCAAATAATGCTCAGTGTTTTAGTTCCAAAGATGGCAAACGTTTATGTGTGTTTAGCCTGTACTTTATGTTGTTAAAGAAATAAAACTGAGGAGGTTTGGATCTAATGTAGCTGGCTGTTAAAGGGAATTGCTCTAATGGTAGTAATGGAATCGAGGAACTTTGCCTGATTTCTGTTCATTCTCTTTCTGGTCACTGGAAATCTGCTCAGCTCTCTTTCTCAGCATTAAAATGGGGATCATGTTATGCCGTTCTTTTCTTGTGGGGAATATGACATCTGTGCCAAGGTGATTCTGGAAAGACAGCTGCAAATGAGCAAACCACCTTGAAAATTACTACCTGCAGGTGATGCAGGCTGATGTGATGTCAGTAATGGCTATTTTGTGCATCTGCATTTTAAGAGCTTGTTTCATTGGAAAGTATCAAACAAAATACTTCTGAGACTGAGAGAGAAGACAATATAATCTTTTACTTTGTAACTAACTATCTCTCTGCTTTATGTTGGTACAGTGTGTATATAGCTGATAATTTTGCTTTTACACTGTACCAGCAGTCAGCAACTCTGGTTGAGAAGTATCATCAAAACAGTGTTGATGTGGAGAAGAGGAATGAGTTCTGAATAGAGATTTTAAGTGATAGGCATTAGAAATGAGTCTTAAATTCTTTTACAGCATAGGTAGTCCTAATTAATAACTGAGTTTCAATTTTAGTGGTCATAACAAATAGATAATCCTGATTATCTTGAGTGATAATGCACAAATAGGCATATTTTGCCAGAACATTGTAACTGTGATGACAGGAATCCTAACAGTCTCTTTGTAGGTGGAGTGAATTTGAGTCTGTGTGCTGGGTTCTGCTCCTTATGATGCTTCTGTGCATCTCCTCCTGGGATGGCGAGAGAGGGACTGGCCTGTTCCTTTCCTCTGGCTGCCCGTACCACAGACTAGGGAGAAAATTAGCAGGAGAGGCAAAAGAGACATTGCACACGTTCTTTTCCCTCTACTCAGAAGTGAGAGGTCAGTGCTTTGCTCTGTGAGACAGCTTGCATTCTTTTTCTGCACTCTTCCAAAGACGTCCTTAAAACAAACAAACAAAACCCAAACAAAAAACCAATCTGCGCCGCCCCGCCCCCACCCCCCCCCCAAAAGAAACCCCAACCACCCCACATTTTCTTAAAGCAGGCCGATTTTCCATTTTCTTTGTATAGGAAGCAGTGGTTTCATTGTTGATAATGCAGCTGAATAAAGTCTACCTGCTCTCCATTAGGGTAATAAAGTATTTATTCCTTCCTGGTAACCCAGAATCCTAGTGGGATTTTATCTGCTTTTGCACCATTTGTCACTAGAATCAACCTCTCTCCTGTATTTCACTTGGAGAGGGGATAATACAGGGAAAGCACATCCAAGGTTAGTATTTTCTATCTTTTTTTTCTTCAAACATTGTTTTTATTCTGATTCTCATACAGAAGCACACAGTAGTCAGAAAATCTACTTTGCTTAGAAGGCAAATGCAGGTACAGTTTGCTTATGGGAGATCCATTTTAACTCTTCTAGTACTGGCCCTATCGCAAGATTTGCAGAGGACAATATAGACCTTCAGTGTCTTAATTTTTAAAGGCTTTAGTGTTGTAAAAGCTGCAGAAATTTTCAACTCACTCAGTTTGCTTGAATTTACTTTAACTTTTGGGATTTCTCAGTTATTGTGGAACACATATACAAATGAAGATTTTTTTGTTTTGTTTCTTTCCTCAGCACCTCTGAAGGGAAGTTCAGCACGTAAAAAGTTTTAAATGCTAGAAGAAATTCCAATAAAGAATCAGTAGATGAATGTAAACATGAATGGAAGAGTTATTGCCAAGAATTTTGAATTATAACCCCCCCCCAGCCGAGATGTGATGAATTTGAAACTGTTTTGAGACCAGTGAATGCTAGTGAAGGATCTGATTCAGTAAATGGTGCTTAATGCCATGAGATGCTGGCAAACTAAGCATTAAACTCAGTAAGATATATTTGGAGGACTGGGCCCCAAATATGATTCTCTGGTTTCATCTTGAGCTATGGGTGAGTAGGTGTATACTGTATGACAGCAAGGTTGCTGTAGTAATTATTCATTAGCTTTAAATAACAGGGTAATTATGAAGGTAAAATTCATATACCCCAACACACCCTTTTTTTGCTAGCTTTTCAATTTCTGAAGAGTGCCTGCAGCCCTCTGCTTTGTGTTGGAAAACAGGGCACTGCCCCTAGTTGTACATGGTTGTTTGCTTTTTGTGTGCTCCTTGCAAGAACAGGGGTGAAAAGGTAACATGAATCAGGGAGGCAGGCACTTGAAGCGAATAAAAACTCAGTTTCTCCTATGCTCCCAAGGATAATGAAGGTCACTCTGGTGCCCGTAAACACATGTATACTTCACACAGGACTGGTTTCTCCCGGAAAATTCTTGAATTATCTCTTCTTTCAATTTCTGTTTACTTCTATTCTGGGGCAAAAAGCAGCTAGCTGAACAGAGACAAGGAGGAGAAGTGGCAGTATTTTGGTAGGACAGGACCCAGTCTGGTAATCTATATCCTAGATATTTAACCACCAGGCACTTTTGGGTGGCATGGCATGACCAGTGAACTTGTGTTACATAGGCAGAATAGGCAGAATTAGAATGTTTCTGGATAAAAGTTCAGATCCAGGAATGGGTTTATCTCACGTGGATTGAACCTAATTCACTATATTCAGAATTTCGGAATGAGGTCCACAAAAGTTACTCTGTCTTTTTACCTGTAATTGGGGACTGTTGCACATGATACGCTCCAGTTGTGTTCCACATGTTCTGTGTAGCAGATCTGATTTACTGCATTCATGAAGGGCTGCTACAGTGCACGGTGCAAGGAGCCCAGCATGCAATGTGTGCTATACAGCACTGCAGCCTGTACACACAGCAGGTGAAAGGTCCTCTGCACCCATGTGGTCCTGTGCATAACCACAGACTAACACAGACTCATTCTACGCTTCCTGTGCTGCAAACCCCATAACCCTGCTTTAGACACCGGGGCCTTCACGTAGTATAAGGGGTGGATGATTTGGCAAGGGCAACATGCTCAGCACTGCTCTCCCAGCTATCATGTCAAAGACAGATTGCCACTGCCGGTTACTTTTACTGAAGTTGTTCAGTTTTGCTGTCCTTCACCCAGCTGAGTGCTGCAACCATTGGCTAAGGGTTCATTCTCTGTTTCTTGCACCATGAGCATCATATTGTGAATGCCTAGTGGAACGTAATAGAGCTTATGCCTAGAAAGCCACACGTAGTTCAGGCCTTCACACAGGATATGATACATATGCCAAATGTCTTACATTGCAGATAAATTTTCAGTGCGCTGGACTGTTGGAATAGAAGTGTCACCAACAGTACCATACTTGTCTGTCTTCAGATGTGCCTTCTTCAAGGTCCAGTCTGGTAGGTGTGCTCTAGGATCTGAGAGTGAGCTTTCCAAAGGAGATCAAAAAGAAGATGTTGAGTTCATGATCCCAGGTATATCTTAGATGTGAGACTAAGCCTAATGCTTCATGCTTTTGCAAATGAGATGTTTTTTCCCCACCTGATAATATTCACAACTTGGTAGCAGTAGTGAGGAGCAAAGTGCTAATAAATACTGGGCCAGTCACCTGATGTGTTAGGCAAGCACCTAAGATCTTGTGTGAAAATTGCCTATCACATTTTTCTGTCCTAGTGGAGAGGATGTGAGCAAAGACTGTAGTCTAAAATGACCCATGTGGACCACAATTCTGGTGTGTTCTGAACTTGAGAGTTGAAATAGTTCTAGTGTGGTAACAGGCTGGTGCAATTTCCATAGCAGCTGAAATGCTGAGGAGACTGGAGAGATGGACAGACTTGTGGTAAGGGAAGAAATAAATTGTCAGAAACTCGAACTTTTGGAAGAAAACTGTCACTATGTTGGGAAGGATAGAGTGCAGACCTCAGAGACCAACCATTTGAAAACAAAATGGTTATCAGCGAGCTCATTCTTGGAGTCTAATGGAGGCTTTTCAACAGTGAGCTACTTTGCTGTGGTGTCTGGGTGCTGTAGCCCTGTGCTGGGTGCCCCTTTTATTATTGAGATATCCTATCATGTTGTAAAATCTTGTTTTAAGAAAAAGCTGAAAAAGAGAGAGTGATATGTAAGCTGTTGGATATCTTTGTGGGCAACGAATGCTCTTCATGTTAAAAAAAAAAAACCCGAACATCCAAACCTCAACAAAAAGTCCCTTTGCATTATCACCAAATTGAAACAGTAACAGTAAGACTCTAGACCTGTAAGGAAAGGGAGAGCTCCTATCCAAGCAGCCTGAACAGGGTCACTCTTTTTTCACATCCTGAGCATTTCATTAGTGGAACCCTATCTTTGCCTGCTTCTGTACCTCCTCTTGCTCTTTGTCCTCAAAGCAGCACTGTTATTTTTAAACACTCTGGCAGCTTGGAAAAAAAAAATTACTAGGTTCTTCCAGTAACTATCCCACTCTGCCCACCTGCTCCACTGTGCCCTTCAGCAGAAATGGAGCACACTCAACCATGCAGCGTGATGTGTAGCTGTGTGGAGGGCTGGGCGACAACTCAGTGTTTGGTATTACAAGAGTATTTGAGACCTTATTGAAATAAGGTTGGGATTTCTGTAAGAAATACACTAAATAAACAGTGCTTTACACAACAGGAAAATGAAAACTGATACAGAAGTAGTAACAGATAATCTATGGCAGTGTAGTTGTTCGCATTAGACCAAATATAGTAGCTAAGCTGTACACAAAATGCTATGAGGAAAAATAGAAGGTCAAAACCACATACACCCTTTTATTGCACAATACTGTAAGCTGTATGCATGTGTGAGAGATATATAAATATATACGTTGCTCTCATACATATTCCTTGGACCTCACACTGTTATCACTTCATAAATAGAATCTGTAAGTGCCTATTGTATTGAGCCTTTGATTATTTTTTATTTCATAACACTAATGTGTTTGTGTTTTTTTCTTCAATAGTATTCATCTGAGAACATCTGAGAGCTGAGCAGCTCTTTAAGGGAAGCATGTTTACCTGTATTAGTGGATTACTTAGCCAATGGCCTCTGGTCCCATCACAGATTTTGCATTCTAGCATCACAGAAATGCTAAACCATATTGAGAGGCACATAAACACTTCAAACACAACTTATGAGTCCTAGAGACTGAGACCTTTACATTTGCAAAGTAAATCTTCAAAATTTGATGCTTAGCTTTGGGTGCTGATGACTATGGTGGACAATCACTAATGCAGTCTTCTTCACAGGAACTATTGGTGCTCAGCATCTCTGAAAGACTGAGAAGTTAGGTGTCTCAGGCAGGGTACTGTGAACTAACACTTCTGTGGATCTCAGCCTCACATTGATCAAATTTAGCCCTGAGTCTTACAGACTGTTGATGTATCAGGCAGGAACAGGACCTTTTCTTGTTGCCTTTCAGTGCTCTGTGTTAACCACAGAGTCATTCTTCTTCTTGTGTCACTCTAATGAAATGGTTGACATGTCAATCCATTACTTCAGAGGTTAATGGTTACATGGAAAGTAATATAGCAGGCCCTTGTGGCAAAGCAGAAACCCTATCACACTATTTCCTTTCTGATCCCCTCAGTTTTGACAGCTGTTGTGGAAAAGAAAAAAAAAAAAAAAGAGCTTTTTGTATCTTGATTTCTCTCAGTGGCATTTGTCAGTGACCCTAGGATTTTTCCAGTGGAGTGAATCCAATTTTTTTGTTCCTTTTCCTTTTTCCTTGTCTCCATTTTTAATAAAGAATCAGTGTGTGGAAATTTGAATTATTTTGTAGATGGAAGTGAATAAAAATTGGATTACAGACTCTGAGAAAACCAGGATTGTAAAAGCAGGACTCTCATAAAATGAGTGTCTGCTTATTAAACAGGATTAGCTCTGTCGTACAAGTGTTCAGGCATAGCAAGCACAAGCGAAAAAACAATTTTCTCACCTTTAGAGAATGGTATCCTGTCCTATTCCTTATGGTGTCCTGTACCAGCATAACATTATGGTTTCAGTCAAAAGCTCTACACTTAAAAATAAAAAAATAAACCCCGCCCGCCCGGGCG
>JAVKLA010000088.1:32327178-32345844 GCA_034782735.1 Sagittarius serpentarius
ATTTATAGTCATCTTCAGTTCATCCACCCAGACCTCTTGCTATCGCCAAACTGTGAAGTCTTTTTGTAAGTAAAAATCTGCAATTATATAAATCTATAACCGCTAAATCATCTTAAGAAGCTTAAGCCAATCTAAGGCTTTATATAGGATATGCAGTTAAATCAATGTGAAGGCCATGTGGCCTGATTTTCAAAGGTGCTGGGCTTCCACAGATCATATGGAGGTCAATCGAAACCTTCAGATTGCTCTATATGCCTGAAAAAAATGTTCATGGGATTATTAAAGTTGCAAAAGGTTTCAAACATGAAAAGCTGCTGCTAGAGTGAAAAAGAGGAAGGTTTTATTGCTAAATTAGGAAGTGGAAGTTCATATGAAAGACGTTTTCCTCAGGAAAAGATTGGTAAATGTGAGGCAAGGTGATCTTGCAATATAGCAGCTCTCAGCTCTCTCTCTTTTTCCAACACACAGTTCTTCCAGTATCACATTTTATCTGTGTACACCATGTACCTGGTACCCAAACAATAACAGCAAAGAATGAGGTTCTACATGATGGTCTGGGTAGTAAGTGAGGATTCTTTAGCAGCAATATATTTGGCATTAGTGACAGCTAAGGATTATCAGCTCTTTTTAGGTCTTTTTTTTTTTTTTCCCTAGTCTCCCCTTTCCCTTCTTGGCGGACCAGGAACAATATACAGGAATCTGTATCACATTTTGCAGTCAAGATGTGTTCTATGCAGATAATAATTAATTGTGAATATATCGATGTTCATTCAAAAAGTTTTTGTGGAACATTTTAGGGGTAAACGGTAATGGTATAAAATAATATAATTTCCTATTCTGCTTCTTTATAATTTCACAATGTGACTTAGAGTTATTAAAGCATGTTTCCCCAAATCAGGACTTACATGTTTATCATAATGCTTAACAGCTTATTGTTACAGTAGTTTCTCATCTGTTTTTTTGTGCATTAGTTTACTTGTTCATTCCAGAATGCATGCTAAGGTTTTTCTGTTGATGATTCCAGCTACTCGGTTTAATTAATTACAGTTTGCTCAAAAGCCACATGAAATAGCTGGTCTCCAACCCCAAAAAAACTTAGGAAGAAAGAAAAAAACCAAACATCCGTGTGCTTGTGGGTTGTATGGGCAAGATCCAGGAGTTCAGATAGCAAACACTAAAAGACATTTCTTTGTGGAAAAGGAGGCTCAGCAAGGAATTATTTATTACTTTTCCATTCTTTCTTCTCAGAGGCCTGCAACAAAAGGACAAGGTCTATGGACACACTTTGTAAGAAGAGACATTTCAACTAGATATGAGGCAGATTTTTTTCACCAGGAGGGTGGTCCAACACTGGAACAAGTTGCCTCAAAAGATTGCAGTCTCCACTCATGGGGATGTTCAAAGGCTGAGCCTTGTCCCACCTGCTCTAGCTGGCCCTGTACTGAGCATGGGAGTTGGACTAGGGGCTTCCAAAGGTCCCTTCCAACCTCAGCTATTCTGCTATCTGTATGTGGTTCTGTATATCTTAGTTCCATAAATGACTTATTATAGGCCAGATTTTTCAATACTGCAACACAAAAGTAGGCGATGTTTCAAAACTGAGCTATCAGCATTCAGAATTGTTGGTGCTTGTAGATGATGTCTTTTCCTTGATGACACGCAAATAATTGCTGTGATTATTCTGTTTGCTAATAATTTTCAAATGATAGATCTGAGGCACATTTAATAAGTTTCACTGGTTGAAAAAGGGTTTTTCCTACATTATAATTACTTAATAAGCTAAGAAAAAAGACTGAAAAAAATCTACTCTTTTGCAGATGTTGCATCTCTTGTCATGTGAAACGTTATTCTAATGCTTTAGAAAGTGTTTATCTTTGGTCTAAGCAATTATCTGATCGGCACCTTCTTTCTTTTTCATCCCCCACTATCTTTTCTCTTGTCTGGCTTCTTCAGTTTCCCTCCTTCTTTCCTGAGAACTGAATAATAATTAAAAAGAAAAAGTCTCATTAAAATACAGTTAGCTAAATATGTATGTTTTAACAATTATTTCTAATGGAAAACTCTACTTGTGATGGCCGCTATTATATGTATTTTGAAATCATTCTAGATTTTAAAAATGCATCTTGTGTGGACAGACAAAACCTTTCCCTTCCAGAGGTAATTTCTATCCTGACGGTGCTTGATTCAACATGCTTAGACTACGTATGAGAAGGAAAACTGGGGAATGGAGAAGCATATGTAGAGCCTGAAGAAAATAGTCAGTTATTAAAACAATTTAGCTTGCCATTAAATCTCACAATTTTTGAATATAAATAGGTTGCTCTTCCCTTTGCCTCATCTGTCATTTTATTATGGCAGAAAACCTGGTGCTGAACAAAATAGGCAGGGTAGCCTAGCAGTTAAAACAGAACTAGAAGCCAGGATCTTGATTTTTGGTCTGACTCCACCAATGACAAGCTGTATCATCCTGTGCAACTTACCAAACCTCTGAGTCTCGCTTACTGCTCTGTAAATGTCATAACTACATAGGATGCTGAGGGGTTTAATTAGAATTAATTTTAGCCTTTCAAGTACTTTGTGTTTCTCAGATGAAACGTGCTATGCAAGTGTGAAGGATAATTATTATGTTGCGTCTGTGTTTTTCTGATACATTATTACTATTCTTTTATTAACCTTGTTTTGAAAAAACCCCATGGTACTTAACTGGTTTTCGGTTTGTTTGTATGATTTAAAGTTAGTCCCTATGAGCACAGTAAGTAATTAAATTAATACTGGCATTGAGATGTGGGGTTTTTCATTTGAGAATGTTAATGGCTATTAATAGATTGTCACAAAATGTCTGGCTGTTTTGATACTTTGAGCATCTTGAATCACGCGCTTAAGTGTAAGATGGGTCATATTGCTTCTAAGTGTAGTGAGGTAGCCAAGCAATAACAGCCTGCAAAGTCTCTGTTGATAGCTTCCTTGTAGCTGGTCAGGCTTGACCCAGACAGCATTATGGAGCAATTGCTCAGAAAATTGTCCTAGCAGTCAGTGCCTGGTGCCTCCTTAACTGTTTGCCAGTCTTGGTAGGAGCTGAGCATACCTTATGCAACAGGCCACTGCCTGTTTCTCCATTTTTTTTCAACTGAAACACTGAAGTCAGGGGAAAGCTGAGATACCAGGGGATGACACGTAGCACATGGAAGCATGCTGTCTTGTTGGATAGGAGATGACTGTGTTGTTTCCAGATGGAATCGCTGCTACACGAGAAATAAAAATAACTGATTGTAGCAGAAACTCCGTGTCCCAAGGACATAATAATTCAGAAAGTGTTGAGTTATAAACTGTGCTTGTACTTTAACATGGATTTGAGCATGTGATTGGGCTTTTCTTGTAGCTGAGTGTTCAGGAGCCTTAAATAGAAATGCAGTATTAACAAATAAGATCAGATCATTTTGGGATAATGAACTTCTTTCAATAAGGTTTTTGTTTTATACGCAGGTCACACTCTTTTTGTCCTCACTTGCCATGTGCTATAAAGTGCGGCTGTGCAATTATTCTAACACACAGGACTCCTGTGTTAATTGCAATGAGATAAATGTGTCTGGAGAGACAGTCTCTTCCAGTCAAGGCCACAGATGTAATGAAGCTGACTTACCTTGCTGTAAGACATACTGTCTGGAAAACTACTTGAACTGCTTTGGTGCCCTCCTATTCTCAAGTAGGTTAGAGCATAAAAATAAAAAGGAGATGAGTGTGTTTATGCCATTCTTACTCTTTAAAGGTACAGCATGCAGATGATGGTAGGTGTACCACAACACTACCTAAGCAAAACGCAGACCCAGCTCATCCACTGAAGCTGCGTTTTTGTGTTGCTCTAGTAAGACCACTCTTGAGCAAAGTCCTTACTACTATAGTTGTCTCCACTGTCTCTGTCCTAAGTATTAACTACCGTTTGATGATCCTGACATATGTAGGTTAGGGTTGGCCAATGTGAGCTTTGTCAGCTTTATGCAATGGACTTCTTCAGTAGCATAGGCAAGCTATTAACTTCAAGTTTCCAAACTTACACAAAAAGCGTTTCTTAAATGCTAATCCAGCCCTGATGAAGGTCCCTTAACATGGGAACTGCAGGCTGATAGCAAAGTCCCACATGCTAGTTGGTTGTTCTTTTGCAAGTAGGCATCTTGTCTTTGGCTTACCTAGCAACTTGTGTATTTGTACGATAGGATGCCAAAGAAAAGTGGAAGCATTTTGTAAGACGTGTTAGCTAAAAAAATGTTATTTGACATACTTTGCTATTATCAGGAGGAGTGGTGTGGTACTGGAATGTGCTCAGAGCAGGGAATAGGCACAGATGCATTTGATGACCCCAGCAGTTCCTTGTTTCTTCCTTGCTATCTGCATCAGCCTGTGATGCCTGTGTTAACATATAGCATTTGAGATCTGAAGTCATGTCACAAACTAAATGTTGATTGTACCGTAATGTCTGATGACCACTTGGATGCCTGGGGTCTGATGGTTCTGGCACCATATTGGGCAGACAACAGTTTGCTGTCTGGCGTATCTCTGTTGCCCTTTGAGAAATAAATGATCATGGATATGAATCTAGCTGAGCCATTAACAAAGAGACTACCAAGTCTATGAAGAGACTGACAGACTGAAAGGGAATGCAGATGGGTACTACACGTTTGCAAATGTTTATTATTTAAAGTCTGTGACTGGGAAATATATAGAATGGAAGGGTCAGAGAAAGACAGTGTGCCTTGCTGGCTTTGCCTTTTAGATTTTAGGATCAAAAAGAAAGAAGGAGAAATATGTCACATTGCAGGTAATTAAGGATTCATGAGGAAATAAGGAACACTTGGTCACTCTCCTAGCTTTGAGGACAAAAGGTGAAGGGTATCTGGTATAATATCTTCCATATGTGACATGCTAATTGGAGGGATAGAAATGAGGTATTTGGAAAGCTGAATCTAAGCTCTTATAAATGGAATGCTTTTGCTTAATAAGTTTGCTGGTAGGCTCAGTGCTTTACACTTGGAAAATAAGAAAAGATTTTTGATTATATGTTTGTAAATTAGGGCTAGCCTACTTATCAAGTTAGCCCTAAAGATATAATAACCTATAAGTGAAAAAATTATGTTTTTTCTTTCCCTATAAATATTTGGGATTTGAATGATGATTCCTAAGCATTTCAGTATCTTCTCATTACCAATGCCTAAGAGTTGCTGTAAATGTAGTCTAGGCTGTTGGCATTTTAGTCTGTCTTCCCAGAGTTTTGAAAGCCTCATGTTGGGAATGGCATATAGAAATTTTTTTGTTTCTCAGACCATAGGAAGGTTGCCATTTAATATTTATTTATAATCATTAATATAATATAATTATATAATAATATATAATATAATAATAAAATATTAATATAATATTTAATAAGCCCCATTAAGTGGGGCTTACTCTGATTAGATACAGCTTTGTTTTTGAGGATGGAAAGGTATCACCACCACGTGGTTTTGATAGACATACCCTGGCTCAGACAAAAAGGGTCACCGTGTCCAGGTGAGTCGAGCAAGAACAAATACCTTCTGGGCAGTTATGTCCTTTAAATTTGCAAGTTCGTCTGGGATGGAGAGGACAGGATTTCTCTGTGAAGGGCTGTAACGTGAGAAGCGTCGAGAGACGGAGTTGCACATTATTCCCGCTAGATGGCAATTAAAACACATTGGATAAATCCGGCTGGTAAAGCTCACCAGAGCTTTCGACTCTTGTAGCTTACTTAGAAGTGTTAAAGGCTGGGCTTTTGAGTAAGACTTTGGGATATCTGTATTTTCCTTGGAGTAGAGCATGCAATAATTTCCATATGACAAAGGAAATATTGTTAAAGCTGAACTGAATGTTGGATTACACATTTGGATTCATACATGTCTTGGCAGTTTTGGAAAGGATGTATTTGGTTTCTTTGCTGTAGAACCCCCACCTCCTTGGGGAGGGGGAGTAGTAGAGTCAGCAGCAAGTAGGAGAGGTCTTGGCAGGGTGGCCTCTTGGAAATTCGCTGCCAGGAAGCCAGAAGAGCTCTAATTAGGCAGGCAAGTAAAGCCCGATCCAAAGCCTGCTGAAGTTAATGGGAGTATCTTGGGTTTGTGCAATTTTTTCCTATTTCCAGGTAAATCTACCAAATGAGTCTGTCCTCTTCAGCATTCTGCTTTATATGCATTACATCATCTACTGCAATTGCTGGCATACTAGGTATAAATGCACGTCTGTATTGTTTGTAATGAAGATATGGCAGTCACGTGCTCTGTATGAATAACTTACAGGAATACATGCGAGGTAATTGAATTGTTTTTGTATTTTTTTCCTAATTAGAGTTTGAAACAATATAATTTTCTCAGATGTGTGCTGGAGTATAATTTCTTCTGAATGAAGGGGAGGGGCACCTTTTATCCTGACTTTTGTCTCAATATATTTCAGTTAAAGTTCTAATTAAATGCAGAATGTCACATGTTGGGCTGCCCTAGCATACACCCAGGGACCTTAATAACAGCTGCTCCCAGACTTACAAAATGTCATAGCTAGCAGAATTCAGGCAAAAGCTACTATGGAGTTAGTCCTGCTTCTCTGTTTAAAGTTGCTCCAGTACTGGCAATGCTCATCTTGGAGATAACTAATGTAAAATACTGGAAATGACTCTGTGCTCTATAATCAGGAAAAAATTCCCCATAGATTCAGCGGGAATGCTGCCTGGGTAAACCCACAGGTATTATGTGCATTGTGAGATTGCATGCAAAGGAAGATCATCCCTATAACTTTATGGCCTGATTTAAAAAAAAAAAATTCTAAATAAAGATTAATGGAAATAGCTTCTCTGATTACACCACTACTTTATGCTTATTTGAGCAACTTTAAATAGATAAGGAAATATGAGTTTCAATCTGTGCCTGGTGCCCCAGAGTAACTGAAACTCCCCTTTGTTGCAGAAATGCTGGCTATAACCACTGTAAAGCAGTAAAACGTTTGTTGAATATTCTTGCAGAATTCCGGTTTTGTCTGTCAAAGTTTATTCTCCCTATTCACACAACGTTAGTGTAATTTTCATACTTATTTTAAAAGATACACAATCTTTTCATTACAGAAGCAGAGCATATGAAAAATGGAAGATTAACACTTTCAGGATTTTCATATTGATAAGTCACAGCTGGATTCAGGTAGCTTTACACTAGGTTTTGTACAGAGTTGAGACATTTGTGATTGCAAAAGGACACTAGTTTCCTAATGGCTGACAATGACTGCTACACATTGTACACAGAGAAAGGTTTTCATGTTTTTCAGTTTAGTTGAGTTGATGTTGCATCCCTGAAAGGCTCAGTTTACTTCTACAAGATGTTGTGCTGCAACTCTGAGGAAGTAAAGAAGTTCCCTGTTTATATGGATGGGTGACATAGCTGTCTTTTACCATAAAGACAGATGAGTTTGTCTGTCCCCATCTCCTCTCAGCCAGCTTTTGATACACTCCAGGTAGACACTTTCATATTCTAGGCTTGGGCTCCCCCCTTACCCTTTCAGTTCTCTCATCCTCTGATTGAACTTCTGCCATGCTACCTTTTTCAGCCTAGTGGACAGGATAAAGGAATCGATCAATTTGCAAAAGATCATAGCTGGATTAGTTTGGGAGGGAAACACAAGACTTGGTGTTTCTGTGAGTGCTTAGTGACATGGGGAAAACTATTGATTTGAGTCCTTTGACAAGAGCTTTTGGACTTGGAGGGCAGATTCAGGTAGGAATGTCGTTCTCAGGCAGTGATGGCTTAATGCCCTATGCGGAGCAGTGAAGGGCTGTACAGTGGTACCAAGGCAACTGCTGAACAAGCTGGTTTGGTTATGGGAAACAGTATAATTGTGTTAGTGCGTTGTTCCTGTGGGGCAGCCTGTCGTTCTAAGCATAAACCAGCCTAGGCAGAGCATGAAGTTAATACATTTGTATCATATCTGGTACCTGAGCTTAATAACTGTGAGCTTGTTTCTATTTCTCCAAGTGGCTTTACACCCTGTCTTGTAGAGCTATCCTCCAGTATGTGGCCTGCGGAGAGAGCAGAGCCCTATATCGGCTCCATGTGCAGGGCACTAGTTCTCCAGAGGGGATATGTAGACAGGTGGTTCAGTGGGCCCATATAGAGCAGGAGGTGTGGATTCATAGCTCAAACCACCTTCCTGAGGATAGGTGCTGGCTCCTGTTCTTTCAAAGAATTAGAGTAGAAATAATTTGTTTTAAAAGGTGTTTTTACCTGCTTTTGTATATAATAGTCCAGCAGTTTAATGAGGAAGGCAATGTTCAGAGCTTCCTCAGGTAGGAGAGTCTCCAGCCTGCATCTTCCTCCTCCCAGGAGAGCTGTGTCAGCTCCCTGTAAGAAGGAATACAAGACTGTATGAGAGAGACTGAGTGCAAGGGAGGGAATGAATCCGTCAGTGACTAAAGAATTCACCAGAAATTAGGGTCCAGTCCCAATTCCAGACAGTTCCCGGGTGAGGTCTCTGAGCACCTGGCTAGGGAGGCAGGCTCTTGTTGGTTTCTTTTTCTTTTCCAGTCCAGTGGATTCTGAATTCCTTCCTGCACATGGGCACTTTCAACAGAGTGTGCATTGCTCTCTGATTGCATTTTGAAAGAGTGGGTTCTTCTGATTACTGTCAGGCATGGCTGAGACCATATGGCAAGTCAAGAAAGAGGCTTTGATGGGCAGGCACTGAAATCTTGCATCCTGATCCAGGTTAGTGGTTGTATAGGTGCTGAGCAGAACTAAAGGAACAAGATGAGATGGTAAAAATTAAGGGTTCCTCTAGAATTAGGGCATATCCAGATGAGGTATCAGGTTTTTGTATCACAGGTTTGTACGAAGGTACCTACCTTCCTCCTAAATGATACTGTAAAATGCCTACATCTTTCACGAGAGTTGATCTTTGGATCTCACACATTTTTGTATATTAAAGTGGCCTGTTATTCAGAATGCTTGTATCTACTGCTTTCATTTACTTCAGCTGCATTAGAGTATGCACAGGACATGAAATACCTTCTACTTTCAACTTAGTTATTGCAAAGCCTTGAGTGACAGGCTATTGGTAGAGTTGTCCCGTGTCAAAAGGAAGTGTGGAAAAAATACAAGATGATGACAGTGTAGTCCCTGAACAGTGGCTGTCAGAATCCTAAGAGAAGCATATGTTCAATTACTGTGTATGACAGCATGTTAACATTGTCCACTGGTGCTTAAGGATAAATTTTATAGGATTTCTTGTAGTGTCTGAACTGATTTGAGACTCTACAGAACTGAAATATGCAGAATAAGTTAGTGTGAGACTTCCTTACCCTGAATGAGGTGCTATGACAGATCCTACAAATAAAACATGGAAGGTTTCATTTTGCTGGCAACGGGAGATCTGAGCAGAGCAAAGGCCTTACAGAATAGTGTGATAACCACCGGAGAATCCTTGGTCGGAGAGGACCAATGTGCTGATTCATGCTCTGGCACTCGGAGTGATTGTGCTGTTTGTTGGGAATCACTTCATTGTATCAGTGGAACTGAGGTGGAAAAAGTCTAGGAATTCATTCTGGCTCTTCATTAGGCTTCATGACTCCTGGCTGTATTTTACATTGCATTATCTTTCTGCTGCCAGAGAAGGTTTGAAAGAACCATGTGGCAGTGTTTCCTGCCAGGAGTGAGCCTGATATTAGATTGCTGGTGGGCTTCTATCCCATCTCCTCAAAAACACAGATGACCTTCAATTCCCCTTTCTTTAGTAATTTCAGGCAAGTTAATGGTTGCTATTGGAGGTTAATTAAAAGGTGGAAAGATGCCCAGAGAATGGAAGGAATGTAGTCCTGGTGAATAAGTCATGGAACAGGAAATGTGAGAAGACCTGAGTTCCAGCACCAGCTTTTCAGCATATTTGGTGTCTGCTGTCTGTCTTTTTGCTTGTCTGTGAAATAGAGCTAAAAGCTTTGCCTCTGCTTTGGAGTATTTGACGTTTGTGAATGAAAAGGTCTACATAACTGCTAAGTAAATCTTATAAATCGCTTTTTGTATTGTGGGACCATCTCACTTCAGATATAAACTCTTCAGGTGAAATTTTTCTGGGAATGAGTAGCAGGATTTCAGATGTAGTGAAGCTATAACATTATTACAGTGGTGCAGTGTTTCAGTTCCTCAATCATTGTATGAAGAGAGGACTTAATTTTGAAAATTGCCAGGGGTTGCCAGACAGCAGAAACAAATGAAAACATTATTTCAATTAATGGAGGTAACATTATTAAAAGTAATGGGCAATATGATTGTACAATTAGTACTTATGCATTTATCCTAAGTTGTGTCTTTTTTGCTGAGGGGTGGTAAGGGAAGGTGTAATGGCTCAGCAGCTAGTCAGAAAGGTGCTTTTCTGGGAGTTTTGTCTGATAGTGGAAGCAAAGGCCACATGTGACACCCAAAGTGTGATAAGATGAGTTCCAAGGTGGTCTGCAAGCAGCAGTTTTAATGGATATCTGGTATAGTTCTGCTAGGAAAGGGCTCCAACTCTGCTCTAATAATATATATAGCATGAAGATGTATTTTTAGTAAGCTCATCTTCTGTTTTTTTTTAACCACAAAGATACGGGTTACTTTTGCTTGACAGTCAGCTATTAGCTATCTTTGCTGACGTGGGTTATCCCATTTGAGATGTTTGGTTTTTTTCATTGTTTAGTTTGTTTAACTTTAAAATCTTTTATGCTCAAGTTACCTTATAGAAAGCCTTAAGACAGCAAGTAAATAAATCCTAAATGGTATGAATTCTGTGATGTGTCCCATCCCAGATGGGAACATGTCAGTAGTAAAGACATCAGCCATGAGTGTTTGTATATGAGCATTCAAACATATAAAGTCATGTGTCTTTCCTGTCAGCTTTGTTGTCTTCCAGTTAAAGGAAAGGTTTTCTGGTTGGTATCCTGGAGCAGATAAAGGGCTGAGTATGACAAGGACAGCAGGCAATTCCTTCTCAGCAGCTTGGAGCTGCTGTGTCATGTCAGTCCTGTGACTGCTGGTGCCAAGGAGGAGGTTCTTGAGCTCTGGTGCTAGCGTGTCCCATACCATCTGAGCGCTGTTTTAGCTTTCCGTCTCTGTGAAGATTTTCCATCACTTCTGACAGGGCATGAACCTATTGAAGTTCCAGTTGAGGGCCAATGTGAGACAAACATCCTCTGAGAACCATAGTACCAGATCCCTGTTGATCTCAACCTGTACTGCTGATTTTCCTTTGCCACAGTGAAAACAATCCACGCCAAGTCAAGTCTGGCTTGTCTTGAACTAGGATTCCTAGGGCAGCTGCAATTTAGTATTACTTCTTGGCATCCTTCACCTCCAACTTGAAAAGAGTACGTCTCGGTGTTTAGATTTTTTGGTGTTTTGTTTTGTTTTGTTTTTGTTTAAAAAGATTGAAAGGCGATAATAACTGAATGTTGCTAAGGCAATTTCCATTGTTTTAAATACTCATTTTCTTCTTCCACGGTAAATCCCTGGAAGTTCAGTTTGACATTAGAGTGAAGAAACACGTTAAAAATTCAGTAGTTTAATAGTACATGCAATAAATAAATTAAAGCAGATATACCTCTGAATTTCTTATGCAAACGTTGTGTGACAGTATATGCATTGGGTACAGTATATATCTTTGTGTACCTGTCTATGCAAGTACCTTTATGGTACCTGTCCCTGCAAGTAATCTTATCCATATGCACTATTTGCGTATGCCAATTTGTTCTTTGCACAGAAAGCATTCTTCACTGTCTGAAAGTTTTGCCCAAAGTGTGCTCTCATTTTTAATGCTTTTATTGAAGGCTGTGGAAGAGTAAAAGGTAAAGAATTGCTCCAGGAATTCATATTCAGAAAATGCATTAAGATACAAACAAAACCTGGATTTTTGTGGATGTGTTAGGAGAAAAGAAAATCTCAGCTGTGAAAGTCTGAAGGCAAGAAGCATGTATATTCAGGATTATGCTGGTCTGCTGTAGAAGATACACATCTAGCCAGCTGGAGAATGAAACTGTAGCCAGTGCCAGTAGTGTGAGGACAGGGGACAGATCTCAGCTAGCAGAGCTGTACTGTTCCAACATGTTCAGCATGTCTGCACCTCCTCCAATAACACGGCACTTGCCTTTGTTGGCTGCCTTCTCATTTTGTACGATACCCTCCAGGCCAGTCCCTGACAGACGTACAGCCAGACTGAACTGGACTGTCAGCTGCAGAGTCAACAAAAAGGATCTGATTCTGCAGAGCAGACAACAGCAGTTTTGATGTTGCTGAAAGTGACCCAAATGCTTTTCATGATTTCTGTGCTCATGAGATTTATCTGTCTTTATTTGAAAATCACTAGTGATAAAATCCCAAAAGGGAGAGGATCACAAAAACCACGACTGGTGTTCTTGCAGGGGTGATGTATGGCCTTATGTACTTGTATATATCATGTATTGCTTATGCCAGGATGATGACTGATTTCAGTGGTACAGGCAAGAAGGGTTAATGTCACCCTTTGGCAATGGTATGATTCTTAAATCCCACATAAGGTCCATTTAGAGAGTTTCAGTGAGACTTCAGCAGTGCGTAAGACCTGCCAAGAGTTTTTGCACTGGAGGAGTACGGGTTGGCAGGATCAGCCCTAACACGTTAAGTGCTGTTTATGATATTATTATTGCTTTGTGAATTCATTTCCCGCAGAGACAGACTGGAGATGCAATGTTCAGATTCAAACTTCCTCTGTGCTCTGGGGTGTCAGCTCCATGGTTTAGATTTGGGCCCATGTCAAACTTGTAGTTATTAACAGCAATACTCAGTATTGTGTTTATAGACTATACTATAAACTGTACGAAGAATGCAAACCGTTGATTTTCATGAAAAGGCTAGGAAGATGTTATTTTCAAGAATAAAGGGAACATAATCACCCTTCATAGGTAAGATATGTTATTTACACTATGGGGATTCATGTCAGTACATTTTAAGTAAGTTGCTTGGCTGAACTTGTTATCTAGCTGCCAAGAACGGAAGTGAGAGAGAAGAGCCAGTGAGAATTATTGGACTCTACACTCCAAACTTACATCATGTAAACATTTATAACATGACTTTTATTTTCAGCATTGACTGTTCTGGTGGGAGCCTCTTTGTTGCTTTATTGCTGGCAGACTGCTTTTGATGGCACTTTTTGGCTTATTTGTGAGGATGCAGCAAGCCAATGGACCTGGAACTACATGATATTTGCAACATGTACAATCAAAACTTCTAGTCATCCCTTTCTCTCTCCAGGTTCCCAGCCACAGCCAGCTGCTTGGGTTTAAGTACTTCCTTATGCCCCTGCCATTAACGCTGACTTGCAGTGACCGATGGTCCCACCCTGCTTTCTCAGCATATAGTGTTGAAATCAATAATCATGCATAAGAGAGAGAGAGAAACAGGCTGACTTTTCCATTTCTTCTTAGACTCACAGTTACAAAAAAGTATATAAATTCTAAGTATGTTATTTTCCATTGAAGAATAGCAACAGATAACAATTTGCAGTATACCTGGTGACATTTACCTTGCGACAGGCAACAGTCTTTCATTACAATCCAGCCTTCCTGCTGGTGTCAGTAATGCTTTTCTCTTTCATGGTATCAAGATATGTTCTTCCCAAATCACTTAAGTTTATGTTGAAAATGAAATGCGTAATTCAAATAGGTTACTTGTTTCTTTCAGATGCATGTTTTCTGTAAAACAACACAAAGCAATGCAGAGTGGTGAGGAAGAGGAGAATAATTCAAGTTTCTTCCTTCATGTAGTTTTCAGATTTCTGATGATGCTACAAGTATCTGACCCAGTGCAATTATGTGGGTGAACTCTATAAGTTTTTCTTAGCATTTGTTGCAGTTCATCAGTTTGTACCACTTAGACTGTAGCCACAGCTCAGTTTACACACGAGTTTTGTTTGTTGTTGTTATTGTTTTCAGAGCCCCTTAATGCTCCTCACTGACCCTTTTATAAGCTAGAACTTTTGCTCACACTCCATAAGTCAGGGAGTCTTTAGTAAAAGAGCCTATCAAGAAAAAAAATCTGGGATGCTTTCCAGGGAAAGGCATGTATAATAGAGAATTCTGGCAGTTTTTCATCTGGCACTAATTTATTATTTCAAGCTGGCTTGCTCTTTAGACTATAATAAACAGTATTTTACATCTAATAAATCACTTTTAATATCCCTGACCTTGACAGTGGGTATCTAGTATGGGTTTAAAAGAAAAAACTCTAACCAGAAATACAGTGGGTCACAAACTGATGTAATCATGGTTCTTCTTTAAGTTTCAGCGTTTCTAGTGAAATGAAAGATATGTGGAAGAATAAGTTGTTTTACTAGAGACATCTACTAAGTTTTGGAGAGTGCAGTCTTTATGTTTAGTCTAAAAGGATTAAATGACGTAATCATGGAGAAGACACAGGATTCAATGAAGGCAGCATTTTTCTGAAGTCAGGAGGCTGCTGTTTGTGTGCCCTTAAGAATTCAAAGAAATATTATATCAACACACAAACTGTGTTTAGATGGAAGTTACATTCATTCTTATGTTCCTTATCATCTCAAAGAGAAAAGGATTGGTTTTGTTTTATGTAAAAGCACATGTAAACCGCCAAAAGAGAACAATGTCAAAAGGTTCTCTGCACCACTGGGATATGCTGTCTTAAGGGAAGTGGTAGCCAGGGAGTTGCTTGTCAGGTCCCTGGGTGGGAGAAGGGATGAGAAGTTGAAATAAGTCTTGATTAAAGAGCAGCAGAAGGCTGCTTGCTTCATGATCCAAGCAACAGTTTAACTCTTCGACTCTTTCCGGTTCCTTACTACTAAGTGTACCCCTTGAATACTTCAGATTTATTGGAACATGACACTGGTCACTAGGCAGAGGTTTTTAATCTTTTTCCAGTTTACATCATCTGCATTTTTAAGTCTTAAACCAATTAGGGTAAATGTAACACAGGTAGATGCTTTACATAATTTACAAGCAGTTGCTACACGTGTACACACACATACACAGAGCCAAACACGGTGTGTAAGTTTACATTGCTATTTGGATTGTCTTAATCACTTCATTGATAAAAGAAAGCTGTAAGCCCTAGCTAGTTATGACCATTCAAGTCATAAAGAAATGTCATCTTACTTGTGTAATACTATTAGTAAACCTGCTCCCAGGAATGCTAACCCACTGTTTCTCTTAATAGCCTGCACCTGACTTCAAAGCTCACTGGAATTAAGCTTATTAGTTCTACTCATGTTGTTATTATGCAGACACCTGTTCAATGATAGGTCTTGTACTCTTTTCTCTCCTTTTTTTTTTTTTTTTTCTCCTTCCTTCCCTTCTCCAACATTTAAGGTGAAACTTGGCTCTCCTGTGAACTCTTTTCATTTCAAAAGTTAGGAATTGCTAGTTCTGTTTCTATCCTGCACTGCTGGTATTTTTCTAGGACATGAAGATGGGAAGTGGTTCCCAAAATAAATGGTAAATGTTTATTGCAGAATATTAGGCAGCCCTTTCTATGATGTTAATGCTTTAATGATTAGATCAGTTTGGTATTGCTTCTCCTTAGCATTTCCTTCCAACAACTTAAATGTGTGTGTGTGCATGTGCATTTAAAATACATGTTTGCAAAGATGTTTTTTGATACAAAACCTGAATGATGTGGGAAGGTATCCTTAGTTTATTATTCTGGAGGATAAATAGAGCTTTCTAACAATGTAAATTTAAGGTTGGCTGGATGTGATATTATGAAATTTTAAAAAGACAAGAAAAGAGCAGTTGCAGCAGTTGGTAATAGCTTTCCAACTATTAACCATTTTCTAGTTAACCTGTGTAACAGAGGGGAACTAGCTGACTTTTTCAAGCTCTGATCATAGGGGCCGCAAAAATTTTGCTTCAGCAGTTCTGTAGTTGGGGATGTGTGCACAATGTGATGACACTCAGAATTTAAAGAGCAATCTATGATTTTTTTTAAATGGGGATGTTGGATAAACCCTGTGTGTCTCATTCATGCACACACTCCTTTGAAGCCAGGAGATTGATTGTATGAGCAGAAATTGGTTTAATGTATACAAAATGTCATGTAAATTTACAGTGCTAAATAGAGGAATTGGAATAACTGTAAAATATGCAGACATCCAGTCATGTTGGGTAGCCCCAGTCTGGCCATTGCAGGAAAGGAATTAGCTTTCTGTCTCAGCTGTTGAGCTAAAGTTAGTCAAACACTTGTAGTATGTGAATGCACAGCAAAAAAAATAGCTTTTTAAAGAAACAGTTTAGCTAAAAATGTGCCAGATGTTCAGACTAAAATACCAGTTATCCAATTTTCTTGTGAAAAGTTAATATCCTCTTACATTTAAACCATGCTGTTTTATGTGAGGTTATACTGGAGTACAACATGAAGGGATGGAGCATGCCATATTGTCAGCAATACAATGGAATAGCTTATATTTGAAAGGAGAAACACATTTTCCAATTTGTTGCCAGGAAGATTTGCACATTTTATATTTCGTTGGGGAAGTCGACCAGATTTCACAAGCCATGCTGTTGAAGAACAAATTAATGTTGACTGGGGCCAATGCCATAATATCTTTCCTCAAAGTACAGCCTACATATTAATTAACATTCGTAAAGCACTTTGAGGTGCTGGATGAAAGGCAGCATAGAGAACAAAGTTGTGGCTATGATTAATTAGTTATCACATTGGACATGTGAAGTGCTATGTTAGAGTGTTGCAGACTATTATTTATTAATTGTTGCTTTTGCCTGTGGCCTTCTTTGTTCCATCCTTTGCCTACTGTGTTACTGCCCTTATTAATCCCATTCTTTGGGCGGGAAGGAACACTTTGACCTGTATGGCAAAGGCGATAGACTTTCATCAAGTGATACCTGCAGGAAAGCAGTATCTTCTAGTTAGGTACCAAGACTTCTGACCTTGATGTAAAGACTTCAGTACCACATCCCTAGCAACTTGGTTAATCACCTGCACTATTAAAAATGCATGGCATATATTTTACCTGCCTAAAACTTCTGCTTCCTTCGTGTCCTGTTACGCATTTGTTTAGAGTTCTATTGTAATATCCAGTTAAAAAAAAAACAACAAATTTTCCATTTTCTCAAGTGAGTCCCCATGTCAATGCAACTGGTCATCAAGAGGGTATTAATCTGCTTTGTGCATGTGAGATTGGATCTCATTGCTAAGAACAGGGAGCGTATTCCTTGAAATATGGACCATTCCCATGACCCTTGATCTCCACACTAGAAAACCTCTCAGTAGCTCAGTTCAGCATGTTTTGATGGCTTTTCAGGAAACTAGATTATGGATAGAAAAGCCCAGCCTGTGCTTCCGTTAGGTGTATAGCTTTTCTGAAATGAGCTTTGTCAGAAAGCAAATCCAGAGTGTGGCTTGGTTTTGAGGGCTACGAAGCAAATACTGCTACTTGTTTTTTCTGGTGTCACTGGAAACTGCGAGTGGGCACTTGCTTCCTTTTGTTGCTATTCCTTCTCCAAGATAGGATCAGATTTACCTAAAGCTTTTCAGACAGAGACTTCTGTAAATGATCTCAAAGGATCTCCAGTGCCCCCAGGTCACTCCATTCCCCTGCTGCTCTGTGTTGGAGAGCACTATCTAATAGTGAGCTGCAACATTGCTTCATACTCTTTTTTCTCTTGTTTGGAGAGAGCTTTAGTTCTTTCATTTTGTCTGCTTGAATCATGATTTCTAGTTCCCTTAGCATTACGGTTGCCGAATTCCCCCCTTGCTCCACAACTGAGCAGAGAGCTCTAGCTAAGGGCTACCAGTGGCCCAGGGGGAGGAAGTAACTTGGTCTTCTATGCATAATGCTCCTTCTCACTTCTCAACCTGATGATTGCTTGCTTTGCAACAGCAGAGCACTGTTCAGACTCCCCTTCAGCCTGCCATTCACCAAGCTTTCTCTTCTGTATCTAAGTCGTTGTCACATGTCACCTGTCGTGTCCTTCTGGAGTTCATGACAGTTGCAAAATATTCATTGAAGATGCTGTGTAACAGTAAGCCTGTCTTTTAAATAACAGCTTCATTTTCTGATATTTTTGTCCAACACAAACCTAGATAGAAAATTTTTTCGTGTGGTAGTGAGTGCTTGTTAGACTGTGGGAGCAACCGGTGTGAAAGTCTCAAATTTACACCGCATTTTTTTGTCTTAAGCTATTTATTGTGACTGTATTGGGTCATTTGACTTCTACATTTATTTAGAGTTAAAAAGAGCAATTTTAACAGTGGTATTTTTATAAAAAGGTGATCCATAAACTAGACTTTCTGTAAGAATGGCCATCTCATTGTCTTTGACTATGCCAGTTGCTGACAATTGACAGAAAAGGTATGCTTTTATTTTTTTTCTGTTGGTAAATTAGTATTACCAGTTTCCTTGGGATTTCACAGTAAACATGCATTCCTAAGAAACAGATGAGCGAAGGACTACCACTGAATTCTGTCATGGACATACTGCATTATAGATACACACTGAAATTAACAGTGGCTGAATTATTTGTTAGTATGGGTTGATTTTTATAGTTTACCCTATGAATTTATCTTAAAAATAACTCTTATGCTAAATAATTGTAATACTACCTAATATAGTTTGAGCTGGAAAGAGGAAAACATAATA
>JAVKLA010000088.1:32345885-32473645 GCA_034782735.1 Sagittarius serpentarius
ATTCAATTAAAATGAAAACATAGAAAAAGCAAAAATCCATTAGTGTCAATGGTATTAAAAAACTTACATTTTGATAAAGATTTTTATAACACTGTCACAGAAACTTGTTTCTTGAAAGAAGAGATGGAGTAAAGTTGTTTCCTATTTTTTAAGCTTGATTAAGGGTAAAGTTCCATTGGAAGAAAACAACATTGATTCAGTACTGCAGAAATGCCACTTTCAAATTGTCTAAATGGATTGCAGCTGACAGTCAAAGGAGTCTGTGTGCCTACTATCGTCACTGTATCAGCACCAGATATGAAGTATGTGGGCTGTAGCAGATTTGCCTTGTCTGGGTTCTCTTAAATCTCTGCCACACTGAGGGTGGGCTTCCATTGCCCAGTTGTTCTTTACCCATTCCTATCCACTCTTTGGCCCACCAAAGAGACCTTAAGAGAGCTTTATTTAATTGAGAAATGATTTATGATTAGTATCTGATAGGCCTCTGTCAATACTTACTTCCTTTGATAAACACATCCTTCATTATGTGTTGTGTGCGTACTCAAGACTGATGAACCTTTAGGACCATTGAGACCATTCTACACAGACCCCCCAGTGTATGCTCCTCTCTATAGAGATACTGAAGGTCATCTGATCAGTTACCTTTTTTTGCCTGGTCTGATTCGAAGGCTTTTCCAAAGTCTGATTGCTCTGATAATTAGAAATGGTCTTTCAAACATCGGCTGACATTATTCCAGGCCAGTTTATGTTCATTCGTCAATGAGCAAACATGGTTTATGTGTTTAAATGGGTTTTCCTTCTTTAGTGCTTACTCCTGTGGCTGTACTCATGAAAAAATTATTTTGTCCCCTCTTGACTTTTGCCAACCAAGCCAGCTATTTTGGTTTCCTTTCTGTGAGGCTTTCTCTTTGCCCTTTTCATCCTTGTGACCTTCTCTGCACACACATCCCAGTTTCAAATGACATATTGAACAAGAGGGACTGGAAACTTAAGAGTTTTTTACATGGTACTGATGTTTTCCTAGCTGCTGGAAGACCCTTTTCTGATCCATTCTGGAAGTACAGTTGCCTTTTTAGTTTTGGCATCATGTCATTGCTTCATAATTATTCCACGGGCCATGTCCTAATCTTTGTTGTTGCAAACTGATGAACTCCTAATTTATTGCAGTTCTTTGGTTATTAACCCAGTACTGCATGGCTGGGCCTTTTATGACTTCCAGACACAAGATTTTTAGAGTAGCTATAACCTGTGAGTTGAGGAAGTAAAATGGAAAAATAGAATATGCCAACTCTCAAAGAAGACTTATCTGAGGCATGAATACCATGTCACATTATGCTCCGTGTTCCTAGAAATGACCAGAATACATTATGACGATGTTGTCTCACATGTGCCAGGCAATTGATACACTATACTACACTGAATAGTTAAAATATTTTCTTTACAAGTAATTTTTTGGTTTGTTTGGAAGTTACCGTGGCCTTTTTTTGATGTTGCTCTTCACAGGTGAAAGCTACTTACCTAACCTACAAGTTTTGGACAAGCTATGCCTGTGCCTTATGTGTGTATAAATCAATAGGAGGGATCCATATAGGATACAGAGTTATATACAGAGTATCATTAGAGAGAATCCAAGATGGAGGGGGTTAGGACAAAGATTTTTACTGGCATCTACTTGAGACCATTGGTATTACTCACTCTTCACCATTTATGAGATTGCGTGGCTCTCCCAAGCTCATGCTGATAAAGTAGTCACCATCCCATAGTATCTGGTAATAACTGTGTCTACACCAGGTATTATAAACACAGACAGAGAAGAGAAGAGAAAAAACAATGCAGTGCTAAAAGATTAAACAATGGCATAATTAATTAGTTGCAACTGATGAATTTGATCATGCCTACAAACACCTTTAATTCCTTAAAAGCTGTTCCACAGACAGATGTAAAAGCTCAACCTGTGGAAATGGAGAAAATTCTTGGATTGCCTCACCCTTGCATATATCTTCAAAAGCTAATTCTAATCTTGCACAGGCTGTTAATGTGGAGATAGTAGCAGTTATGAAACCTGGGCTAGATTCCAGATAAGTTGTATCAAAGTGTAGAATGAAAAGGAAATCAATAGTCACTCCTTAAGGAGTTATGCCAGAATTGTCCAGTATGGTCTAGATTAATCAAAGCCATAACAGCTTTTTTTCATTAGTAGAACATTAACAAGTAAACAACATTCCTGTTTTGTTATTTAGTTATACTGACCTTTTTCAACAGCTAGGCCCAGTGATAAGTTTGGATTTTCTGTTTATAGAAAACTGGCACATCAGCAGATAATAGTACAACTTGATATTTATGGAGTGCTGGCTTTCTGGAAATGGAGGAAACTGGAAGTTATTACTAGAAGAGTTCATTAAAATGTAAACAGGAGTGAGGAGACAGCACTGACAATGATTATTTATATATTTATTTATTTATTTTTGCTATTGTCTGGTTACACAACAATGTCATGGCTATGGCGTAAAAATGGGAGTTGTTTTGGGCAGAAGCTTTTCTGCTGACCCCCTGAAAGGAGGAAAATGCCATCAGTGTGTAACATCTCTGATTCAGTGACACATTGGTGTACAGATGTGATGTAACACATTACAGCGTCTGCTTGAGCAGGACCTGTTTTCTGATTATGATATATATCTGTATTAAAATGAGAACTGTTCTATTCTTGTGGTATCTGTTGTAGTATTTTAAAGAAGTAATGACAATGGAGAGGCTGAAAGATGTGTTTTGTAAATGACTAGGAGAGTTTCTATCAAATTGAACACTTTAAGATTACTTTGATTTAATTGACTAGTAGCTGGTGTTTTCTGAATACCAAATAGATAAATATATTTTAGCTGTTATGTAAGCCTGAAAATACATACATTAGAAGATGACAAACTACTTGGCCCCTAAGAGTGCAAAAAAAAAAAAAAGGAACAATAGTTGTTCTGCAGAGTTCTACAGAGTTTATTATCTGGATAAGTGAGAGAGATCTTATTCATAATTAGATAGTGAGCCATATGTATTTTAGCTATTGTTTTTAAAATTAACTTCCTCTGAGTTGTGTTGCTCAAGCCTTTGTGAGGAAGGATTTGAATGAGCAGAAGATGGCAGAACAGCACAGATAAGCAAGAAGAGGGGAAATCTGTTCTTAGTATAAGGGGGCAGCATGGAAGTGACAAGGGAAAGACTGGGAAAGGTGTGCAACTCATTTAGTTGATTCAGAAGTTTGTGTGTTCTTAAACAGAATTGAAGCATGAAATGAGATGTCTGGCATTCTGTATTAAAATACTTATAAGATATCTCAAGATTACATTCTTCCAGCTAAGAGAAATGCAAAAGTTTCAGCTTGCTCAATGTTAAAGTAGAGCTCCTCTCTGCTTTTATAAGAATTTAAAAAGTCCTGTGGTACTTTCCCTCTGTGGCAGTGTTTGCCTTGGTGTGAGTGGCCAAGAGATTTTATCCCCACCTGCTGAGTGCTTCCTGGGACAGGGAGTTCTTGCCTCAGGATTCTAGAGCTTTCAGCATTTCTTTGGTATTCTTTGTATACAGCTTTCAAAGTGCTTTTGGATGAAAAGTACTATGCAAATTAAAAGATTAATAATTAAGATTGTGTTAATGTGTAGTAATTGTGCATAATGCTGTGCACCACAGGAATCCCTCTTTTGGGCTGACTGGTCTATATTTTTTAAAGATACAGGTTAGTTATGAGATTCATAACCATAACCATGCAATTATCACAGGATAGGCAATCCTATTGACATGCATAAAAATGATTTAATGAATCACAGTGACTTCTGGCTTATTTAACCCAACATGAAAACTCAACATAGATCTTGCATTTAAGTTTGTACTTCCCATGGGTCACCACAGAAGTAACATGAATATAGTGTAATGCAAAGGGCTCAAACCATTCCTCGGCCGTGTGGTTGTTACTGATCATGCCAATAATGTGCTGTTAGACCACTCATATATTTCAAGAGAGGACATTAAAACACATTAAGGATAGCTAGAAAAATCCCCATTTTCTACTGGTGGTGTAAAAAGTAAGATGGTTTAAAGCAATACATGAGCTATATACTTTATATTTGCTATATTCTGTAACACAGCTGACACTATTATGTTTACTTTGCACGCAGAAGCTCCACTATGTTAAAGCCATAAAGATCCACACTCTTGCACAACTGGTCCTCTTGAACTACCTGGGCTGCTCATGTGCATAAGGCTGAATGGGACTGGGTCCTCAGCATGTTCCTCTGTCCCTTAGTTGAAGTGTTCTTGGTTATTAGATAGAGAACTGTACTTTCACACCGAGTCATGACTGGCTCAATGTAATCTTTGAGTACTTCTCAGGTAGACAAAAGTGTATAAAAAAAAAAATAATCAAAATAACTCCTGTAAGTCAGTGTGGCTCAGGATTGAACTATGTTAGAAATATTAGGTGTGTTGTTTTTATCCACATTAGGAATTGAAAAAGTGGGCCAAAAAATGTAAAGATCCTGAAGTTAACCAACTAAGTCTTTTCTGAGTGGTATTTCAATGCAAAGTCTCGGAATGGTTTTACTATTACAAATACTTTGACTGATTTTGAACTTATGTATTGGTGAAGAATGAGATGAATGAATGAAATCATGCTTGCATCTGCCTAACTAGTTTTGTTTTATTTTGTAGGAGAACTACATATTTTTATACGCAGTTGTGAGGGAATAACTGAGCAGTGCTGAAGAACCTGCTTTAACCTAAGGGTGTGCTCACAGCTTGAACAGGGCTTATGCAGGTATCTTCAGATTAGGTACAGGATCAAAGCAAACCATGGTAACCCCAGCACATACAGACTGAAATGAGGGAGGGACAAGAGAATGTTGCCAAGAGAGAAAATCTGAATTCTGGCAATTCTGAATCTTAAATGTAGGTGGAAGATGGTAGATAAGAAGAAGGTGTGGTAGAAATCAAGTGAGTCCTCCTACTCCCCTAATAGAGTGGAAGAAATCATGTGTCATGTACTCTGGATGCCTGTGGTGCCAGAAAGAATAGGGTGGGGTTAGCTCTTCCTCTTTGTATCTTATTTTTCCTTTTTCAGCTTTCTTGCTTTTGATTTTGGCTGCTCTTTGCAGCTTCCCCACTGCTGATGCCTGAATTCTCCTGAAACTTCCTGTGTCTCATAGCCAAAAGACCACTGTTTCTGTTCCTGTCTCTTTTTTTGGATCTGTACAAGAAATCAGTTTTTGGCTTGTTCACCAAGCTAAACAATAACAATAATAATGATAATGATATCCTGCAAACCATTAAATTACAGTTTTTCTTTACCAAATTGAAAACCACATGAATTGTTGCTGTTTGTCAGGTGAAGTTCTCCTTTTGTTCAAAACATTTCAAACAGGTTTCTTTGTAAGCTTTTTTTATCCAGTTGCCCAGCAGTTAAGAAGTTTCTCTGGGTTGCAGATGTTTCATTCCCATTCTGCCTGAGATAATTGGAAGCAACATCGTCTAAGAGACCATGCAGCTGCCCTCACTGGGATGTAGTCTGGGCTCCTTTGTTCTCAGTCTGTTCTTTGGTCGCTGTTCCATTTTGCAGAAATTCTTAAATACCCAGTATTCAGCAACTTCAACCTTTCCATCCATCTTGTCAACAACCAGGTAATGGAGTAATTTTCTCCTTGCTCCCTCATCCTTCACACATGCTGAACAAAAGTATTTCATACCGAGTGAAATAGCATTAACATGAGAGACTGCCCCATCCCTCCCTCCCTGCTCAGTACACCCCTCTGAATGCCCCAGGGCAAGGCATTTCCAGAAATGTTGGTTCAGATGCCATCAGCCAGAAAAGGCAACTGATCCCACACAACCTGAGTGAACGTGCTGACAGCCAAGCCTTTGGCGATAGGGAGTTGACACTACTGCTTCCTCAGGCAGTTTTGTGAATCTGTTCCCCCTCTGCCCCTGCTAATTCTCTCCAGATGAAACCAGTTGACCACTTAACAGTTTCAGGATGACTAAAGCAACATTTCCCAGTAAATTCACCCTCCTCCACCCTACTGCTGACCTTGCTCCTTTGTGGCATTCTTGTTTCTTTAGCATGTCTCTCCATTCTTTCTTCCTTCTCTTTATATTCCCTTTTCCTGGCTATGTTCTTCCCTATTTGTGTGCTCTTTTCAGTTGCCTATCCACCCCTTCTTTCCAAAGTGACTCTGCCCTTTTCCACTTCCACTTCCATGGTCCAAGTCACTAGGACGCACAGCTCTTCAGGGTCGGGCCATAATACCTGCAAAATCTCCGAATTAATGCCTTTAGTGATAGGAAACATTCTGTGTAGGCCACTTAGCAGTTAAATTCACCGGCGAAGAACATCTTCCTGTAATGACTGTGCTGTTTTGCATTTAGCTAACATCAAATCTGCCTGGCTCTTTGATGATAGTATAGTAATAGTACCCTCAGTGGCTCTACCGTGTTGTACTTAGACATTGATTCTGTGGGGAAGATGCAGCTTGACATCTGATTCCTTCCATTGTCTTCTCCAGGGTGGTTCATGGGGAATACTGTTGAACAATTTCTGTATATTAATAAGAACAAACAATGGTACCACAAGGTCATCTTCCCTTTCAACACTGGGTGTTCAGGTTGCCCAGGCCTATCTCTGCTTCAAGTGTGTTATAGTGAAAAGTGATCCTCGTGTTGTCAAAGCAACAGGTATGCATACACTCCCCGCAAGTAACTAATTCTTAGGTTCAGCTTCAACAAGGAAACAGCTAACACTGTAGTCTGAGCTTACTCTGGTGCTGAGCTGTTGCAGCCCCTGGGTTATCTAAGGTCATGCTGATGTATGCAAAGCATCTGGTGACCTTGCAGTGAATGAAGGATGTATGTATTGCGCCTAAAGTAGTTTTAAAAGATACGTTCCCTCTTCTCCCTGCTCATTCCCCACACACACTGAGAAACATGCAACCCCGCAGTCACTCTGAATTTCATTGTGGTCAGGTGCTGCATTCATGAATGATGAAATACTTAACAGCAGTTGGCAGTACAAACTTGGCATAAAAATGATCTGAGACTTTCCAATTTGTTTCTGAATTGCCTTTAAAATGTTGTTTTAAAATTGGTTCTAGATTTGGGCTTTGGAGATCAAGGGTAAAACATATATATTTTAAGCTCACAGTGACTATGTGGTTTTGGAAAACAAAACAAAAGCAAAGGATCTGTTTGAAAATGTTCTCCTTTAATCTGTGCCAGCAGTAAGGGATCAATACCAAGCTGTACCAGGCAAGAAGAACTTGCTGTTGATTTATAAACTGATCTTGCAGTGATACCCTCCCATTTACAGTACCTGTTGTAGATGTTAAAGGTGAACAAGCAGAGCTCAAGTCTGCTAGAATTATTCTATCAATTACATTAGTTAACTCCTGTAAGCTGTGATTATTTCTCTTTTGTATTTGAACAGAGCCCAAAACAATAAGGTCTATTTCATAATATATGCTATCAGAATACAAACATGAATGAATAGAATTAAGAAATTGTTTGACTTTCTTAGTTTTCTAGGTACCCTAACTACTAATCTATTTTAAAGGAGTTTACCAAGCTTGAGGTGAGAATTTTACTGAATAATACAGACCTCTTTTTTTCCCTTGGTGTTACGTCTCCAGGCTTTCTCAGTCTTACAGATTTGAAAGTTTGAGTTTTACTGGCTAGCAGAATACCATTAGTTTTAACACATTTTATACAGCCTCACTTCTATATGGCATTGAGAAGACTGGAATCTTAAAACTAGTATATAAATGAGCACAGTTTCTGGGGAAAGCAGGTCTGGGATGTGCTTTTGTTCTGGAAAAAGTATGCCTGTCCTTTTTTCACATACACCATGCATAAATTGTAGTTTTGTCTTAAACAGGTAAAAAAAGGACAGATTTTGAATACAAGAACAAAACACACAGGAGGAGCTTTAGACTTCATTTGCTATTTACCTTATTTGTTGCACAACTAAAATAATGACATGAAATTATTTAGCAGTCTGTGATTACTACAAACGATGGAAGGAGATTGTTTATCTGCTTGTTTCTGCAATGAAATGTGAGTGCTATGCAGCTGACTACTCTGATGTTAATAGCCATGAAATCACTTCTCCCTTAGTCTGCTCAAGTCATTTACTAAGGGAAATTTTTCTAGTTTAAAATCTCAACTTTTTTCCCCCATTTAAAAATCATCTCTCTGATCAAATTTATGACCAGTTAATAGTCTTTAATTCAACAAAAATTAAAAATACAGAAGTAACTTGTATGATTTTTAGTAACTACTGCTGTCCCTGAAGATTCTGCCTCAGCCCCTTTTCTCAGCTCCCTCTTCCCTGTGCCCTGTGTCTGTCAACGGCCAGAAGCAGACGCTGAGGGAAGAGAGAAAATGCAGGCAAACACAGGTGTTATCCCACAGATCACCTCCTGCCTCCAGCTGTTTGCAGCTCAGCAGCTTCCACCATTCTCCCCTTGGGAGCTCTCCTGCAGAATTAATGCTGCACGCTGCAATCTCTATCCCTCTCCTTCAAAACACCTATAAATTCTGATATATATAAATTGAAAGCCATAATTGGGCAATTTTCACATGTTAGTGACCCCATATGAGACAAGTGTAATTTTAATGAACTTGATCTGTTTAGCACTCATGGAATTACTCCTGGGATGTTTCTAGTATCCTGGTATAATCTGATGACCATTAAGAGGAGAGTTTGACGCACTGACAGACTTACCAGGCATGGTAAAGACTCAGATACTAGCTAGGTGCTTATCTCTCTTTTGTTTAAACTTTTTCACCATCTCAATTCTACCACTGAAGGAAAGTGAAAATGTAACACTTCCCTGTAAGCAAATGAAGGTGAATGCATTTTATTGTGATAAAGGCAAACAAATTTCAGGCAGGGTGTTTCTGTAAGCCAGTGCTGGCAGCAGACCATATGAGTCTTCTTCCTCTATCTTTTATTCTTCCTTCTCTATGTTAGTTCCACTTGTCAGTAGACGAAATGGGGTTGGGGGGCTGGGGGGGGTGAGGGAATTTCAATAGGTGTATCATAGGCCTCGCTGCAGTAGAAACAGTCAGCCGATGTGTGTGATACTTCAGACCGGGAGTTGCAGTCTGGGCAATAGGTGCATCCGTGCGAGGGGACCTCTTAGTAAGACTGTCTTTGTTACACCCAGTTTTTGAGCTCCTGCAGCTGTCAGTGTGTATAGGTCTGAGGCACACTGAGGCCTGGAATCTGTACAGAGACTTGTAACTTGCAGATATGATCTTCTGTTCGCCACCATGGGATTTGCAAGGGAAGTAGCAGAGGGTGGCTTAGTCCCATCTTGTACTAAGTATGTGCTGTCGAGGGAAGAACGGAGGACAAGCATTTCTCTTTTTAAGATGAGGGATTATGTCCTGGCTATCTGCGTTTAATCAAAGTTCAGCATTGCTTGAAATGGAAAAAAAACACTTCATGCCAGGGAGATGGTGTCATATCTCCTGGTACCTAACTAATCCTACTGCTAGGTGCCTTGGTTTTTGTTTCAAATTGTTAATGAAATCAAAGCACATCCTGGGCCTATCCAGGGAGTGGCTTAGTTTGTGTAGCTGAAGAACAATCACAAGACAATTTTCTAAAAACAATAGGAGATGAAAGAGGAAGTTTAAACCACTTCCCAGTTGAGAAAACACAATTCTGCTGATTCACATCTGTGCAGAATGATAGTTTTTTTCTTTTGCCCAGTCGTTCTCAGATTGCCAAGATTATATTAATATGAGAGTGCAATAGGACACTCCCAGATGTAAAGCCCAGTAATCAAACACAAATACTTTAACTATAATTATCTCTTCAAATTTCATCTTAGGTTTTAGTTTTTAGCTTCCCTTCCTGCCATATTCTTTATACAAGTACCCTGGTGTTATTCAAGGATGCTTGGGCAGAAAAACCGCATTTACTGATGGACCACAGATTCTGAAAGGGTATATCAACAATAGCACGGATACCATTCATAGTTCAGAAATTCACCCTGTGCAGGATGTGAATGTTTAACTGAAATAAACTATTAGCTAGGTAAATTGAACACTGCCACTGTGAACAAACAGACCGGTGTTATGGCCTTTATAAGTTAGCTCAAGTCCTTCATAAAAGCAACTACTGGCCAACCCTTGCCCTTTTAACCTAAGGAGACAGGTCACAAAAAGAGAGTTCAAGATGTAACGAAAGCAGCACTTTCTGTACAAGATATGCCCTCCATAAATGAGGAACTTAGATGTTTTCGCTGTCCAGTTTCATAATACTGAAGAAGATGAGAAAAAAATTTCAAATACATCTGACCTATATAAAGGAACTGAGATGATATAAGCTTTTAAGTAACGTTAATTGAACACTTAGGATTCAATGTGTATAGTTTGGAAGGAAATGCAATCACATACGTTGTGATCTGCCTTCATTGAAATCAAAAGTAAAAATCCTGTTTACTCTATGGGACACTTATTTAGTTTGAATAAAGTGCTTGCTCAGCTTCTGCTATGACTGGTGCAGTACCGAGAAACAACACAGAGCAGAAACATGTACTGTTTGTCCTGTTTGCCAGGACTGGGGAGAGTCTGATAGGGAGTCTTGAGTTGCAGGTGAGTTACTTCAGCAATGGTGGTTGTCTCCAAGCAGGACAAAATACCTCTTGGATTTCCTCAAGTAAGAAAGAGACTCTCTTGTATAGACGCTCTCTTGATCATCTTCCATGTTTTGCACACTCATTTAAGTAGGAGTTAAGCCACTCCTCCATAGCTAACAGAGCGTAAGTTCATAATAATGGCTGTTATTTTGCACAGGTCTCATAAAAACAGTCCAGGATTAATGGCATAGTGCAGTTTCCTGAGTCATTGGATAGTCCTTTGACTTCTCCGCAACCATTTTGTGAGGTGAGAATGGCCACAGACCTTGATCCTGTCCCTAGATATGTCCTCTCTGTCTCTTACATGCTTCCGCAGTAGGACAGGTGCATTTGGCTTTCTCTCAGCACAGTGGGAACATGGGAAAAGAGTGGCAGGATGGACTCTCACTGTAGTGCTTAGGATGACTTCAGGGGAATCTGCTTCCAGTCAAAAAGACTAGAAAAACTAGGCTTACATGCAAACAGGCCAGATGCATAAAGCTCAAAGTTATTACTGCCTGTCATTAATATTCTAGCTTTAGCTTAATGATTCACTATTTTTCACTGAAAGTCAGGGCTATCTTACAAGTGGATTATGGCAGTAATAATTTGTTAAAAAACCCAGTTACTTAGACTTCTCATTCCTTACTGCGAACTCAGATTCTTAAAAGACACAATTTTTGAGAATTTTTCTGGTTTTATTCAAACTATCAGGTAAACTAGTATTTAAGTATTTGTTCATCTACCTCTTTATTATTCTAAAAAACCCCCCAGATTTTATGTTATACTACTCTACTATTTCTATAGCTGTTAGCTGTTAAATAGCCCCACATGCAGCATGCTTGACTTGCACCTCATTGCACATGCTAGCTATCTGCATGGATGCTGATTAGAAAAAATAGACTGTGATCTATTCACTAAGATCTTTGTTTGCATGTGTGTATATGTGTCTGCTGTTTTTTTTAAAAAAGATAGTTGTGAATCAGTTGAATGGGTTAAAAATTAAAACTTCATGTGACAAGTTGGTCTTTTAAAAGATGAACTTTTCATCTCTTACTTTCTGTTTTCTTTTCCCATTATACCATGACTACAGAGATGTGGAAACAAAAGGGAGTAGGAGGGCTCAGAAATTAAGCAATGAAAGAGTTAAGAATACCAAAGTGATTGATTGGCTTTAAATATTTAAATTGTAAATAATTCTATTGTAACTTTAAGTAAAATACTATATTTAAATTATTTAACTGATTTTTTTTCTTTTTTTTGACAAGTTCTTACAAGTGTGCATATAGTATTTTAAAAGGATTATTTTAACGTAGCACTATTATGAAATTCGACACCTATTTGGATAGCATCATTGAACGTCAGAACATCTCAGCAATTACTGAAAAACTGCAGAGACTGAAAGCTGGGACTGGAATAGTCCTTTCTCAGAAACAGATCTGAAAGTCATTGTTTGGTTTCCATGGGGACTAGCAACAAAAATATTGGCAATGAACCTGTCGGGGGAGTTTATGGGAAACACTTGATATAACGGACACGACTTCCTTTATTTTATTTTTTTTTTTAAATAATTGCAAAAGCCAAGCATAAAAATACACATTTCATGAGTGAAAAATGAAAGAAACAGTTTGCATTTATTTTAAGTTACGTTATTTGACTAAAAAGAGTTCAACAGTCACTGCAGGAACTTGAGAGTTTGTAAAGCCGCTACTTTTTGTAGGCGTTTCTTAATATAGCTGTCACAGCTAATATTAATGTTGAGGGTAAACATGAATCAGATTATGCAGCAGAGAATAAAAGTCTTCACTAACTTGCAACATTTCATTCAGAAAAAAATTTTTTTGTTCATATCAATAGGAATTACAGTAAATATCTGAGATGTGTAATATTACAACCCTGGAACATTATACAAGCTTATAAATTCTTATACCCAATACTCAGAATAAAAGACCAGTTGTATTGTTAGTTACTACTGTGTACTCAGCACAAACTATCTGTGTTTAAATGCTGCCAGATTGTACAGTATTGTGACATAAATAGGGCCAAATTTAAGGTACAGCTTTTACAGAACTAAGATTTGGGAATATTTAATTCTCCAGGAGTTCTGTAGAAGTCGAAGGAGCCAAAATAATTTCTGGCAACTTAGATTCATCCTGACATAGAAATGATGTCATTAGCTTGAGTCCTGGGAGAGAGGTTCAGTGCTTCATGCTTTACTATTCCTGAGATTCCTTTACAGATACCAGTTGTGCAGAGAGCCAGGAAAACATAGTTTAGAAGAACTTGAGTCCTCCTTTTGCCTCAAAATATGTGTCTCTCTGGGGATATGCATACATGTCACAGATGTTAATCAAGATTTTTAATGCAAAAGGCTATTTGCAGGACCCTTTGAAGGTTTCCAGTATGTGTGCATCTTTTCTGTATCTCTGTGCTTCATTATCCAGACATTATTCTTCCTTTCTTGACTGAATTCCTACATAATGATCAGGGCTGCTGCTAGCCCTTACTGTCCCCTTTCCTCCCCAGTGTTTATCAAAGCTAATGAGTCCTGTGCAATTTGAGTTGAAAGATGGGAAGTGTTCTAGTTGGTCTCCTGCTACAGCCAAACTTAATCCAGATCCCAGGAGTGAAAATCAACAGTTGTTGATCTTCTCAGGAGGCAGAAAATGCTGCACCTTCTCCTGGGTGAGATGGCTGTTCTTTGTGTGATGTTTTGCTCTTTCAAAGACAGCATTTTTTTATAACCTATCTCATCTAGTGCTAGTATTAGCCAGCTAGTCCTAACCTAACTACTAATTTATGTGGCATTAAGGTAGAATGTTTTATTTTATGAGAGTCTTTCAATATGGTACCTTGAAAATAATATCTGAAAGTATTGTATGTTTTGTTAGTGAAATTTTATCTTGTGTGCTTATTGTAGAAGAAGCTTTTTTTCTTTTTAAGCTAAATAGGAAGATATAAATTTGCCAGTGAAATTCTTTGGGTAGATGCCCTTGTTTGAAACAGGATTTTAATTTACTTTTATTAAAACTGCTTGGATATGTCTTGGCTCTTATGAAGGTCTTCCAGACTGACAGATCAGGAGAGCAGGGCAATGCAGGTATTGTCCATGACACTACCCATTCCATTTGCACCTCACCCATGTTGGGAAAGGCTGCCAGTCAGTAAGGGACTCTGTACCCATTGAAACCCCAGACTAACGGAGTTTATTCAAATTGGCCCCAAAGTCTGCAACTGAATAGTGGCTTTGTGAGAGAAATGCTCAGGAAGATCCAAGCTCAACAACAGAGAGGTTCACAATTTTTTTAAGAAGTTCGTCCTATCTAAGCAATTGAACTAGAGTAACCTTAGCTCTCTCAGTGTTTATACAGCACCAACACCACTGGAGACAACTCTGTGTGTATCTATGAATATCTACTTATAATAGTAATATAAAGTCCAAAGCTTTTGGGTTTGGATAATGAGATTGTTTTTCTTGCCCAGCTAGTGAGATACAGCAGTGGATAATCTCTCCTATTATGGCATGGGTTGCCATGCTTGCTCTAAAACTCTTTGGCAATACTGCTCTTAAAAGGCTTTGACTACCTAACTGGAGTGTCCGAGCTGGAAGGCAGTTGACTCCTCAGTAGAAAGAAAGAGCCTCTTTCAGGAGGCAGTTCCAACTTAGAGGAGGTTGAATTGTCCATAGATATGTCTGTCTTGTCACTGTTTTTTCAAACGTCTCCATTTTAGAACAGCTCTTTTTGTAGTGAAAGCTGAGACAGAGGGGTTGAGAAGTTTGGGCTTTAATCCTAACCGTTTCCTGTTTGGATAAATCATTTGTCCTGTGTGCGTTTCATTTTGCTTTTTTGGTTTTCTGCCTTGTTTTCTCTTTTATAAGCAGTGCATGTTTATCTCTGAAGGGTCGTGTTCAAAGTGTGAAGAAATTTCAGTTTCTCAGATGAAAGGTCCTGTATAATCTTAAAGGACTGCATTTAGCATTTAACGAAGTCTACAGTTAGACAGGAAAAAAACTTTATTTAAGATTTTGTATGTGCAGTTTCATATAGCTATTGTAAGCCCTACATTTAAAACAAAGGGAACTTCTTAGTTACTTTGCCATTGATTTTTATCTGAATCTGATCAAATCTGAAATTGTAAGTGAGCTATGAACACCTACATTTCCATTCTTTTCCTGGTTGCATCTCAGCTTTCCAAGCTTCTGTGATCTGCAAACTGAAGCTGTAATTCTCTAAATAGAAGTGCTTTGTGTTCCCATGTGGACTGGAAACTGTGTGAAAATTGTGCAATATTTCAACCTTTTTGCAAAGACACTTAGCAAAAACACTTGAAACCCTAGCAAAATTTCTTCTTATGATCTGCTGTCTGTCTTCACCTCAGCCTTAGTTATTGAATTCCCAGCTCAGACAGTAAGTCTGGCTGTCCTTACGTGCACTCTGTCCAGGCCAAATTCCTACTCACAGCAATGGTCCTTTTGCTTGCAGAAGGGCTGAGGGACAAAGTGTCAAAGCCATGAGACACGTTTGGTTTGCAATGACATTTTTATGGATCCTGGCACTTTGTGACAGCAGGTCACGCTGGTTGGGCTCTGCAGATGAGTATTCTGCATCCTACAGTTGTACGGCAATTTAACAAACGTTGCAGTAAGTTTGGCAGTGAGATGATTGTCATTGCTTAGGTGATATGCTGTATCTCTCTGCACACCCCAGTTCTTCAGGAAGCATAGATTTCCCTTGACTGACGTTTTAGGACTAGGGAGAGAAAGAATAAAAATGCCGAAGAATGCCTGAGCCCTGCTTTAGCTCAGTGCAATGTACATTAACTTTCTGGTCTCAGCCAGGAGAGGGAGCTAACTTTCTAGCCATCACAACTGGCACACTGCGCTGGAGGATGTTTTTTCACAGCTGATATTCCATGTCTGACTGATTATTCACATATGCTGTCCCCGAAGGAGAGTCATCTTGGGAGTGCAAAACCACCCTCTCAAAACATTGGTTACCTCTGTTCAGTGCAGTAAATATAATTACATGACATATTCTTGACAGGGGAGTATTTATTGTTAGTGTATGTTACTATAATTTAAAAACTGTTATGTATTGTTTGCTCTCTTCCCCCGCTCTTCTGCCTTTCGCCTATTAAGGAATATTAACAGGATCTGAATTTAATAGTTTCTTCGCTGCAGTAAATGCTGCTCCCTGTTGCACTGCAGGAAAGCAGGGCAGTAACGCTCCACAGCATGGCAGCGGGCGTGTTTGCAAGCTCCTATGTTTGTAGCTTGCTGCCAGCCTTGGCTAGTGTTCCAGGCGCAGGGTGAAATGTGCGTGAAGCAAAGTGCGCTCACACCAGCCCCCTTCCAGTGAAGGAAGCTGGAAAGCAGCTTGTGGAGTCCAGTTAAAAGAGTGTGTCCATGCTGCTAGGCCCTCCTGCCCTGCACCTCTTCACAAACTCCTCCTTGTAAAGCTTCTGCGTTGGTCAGCTGTCACTGCAGCACCAGGACTGGGCTGACACAGGACAAAAAAATCCCTAGTTGTTGAAATAACTTAATGAGTTAGGAGCACAAAAGAAAGGAGACAGGCTGGGGTATTTTATGGGCCCACAGAGGGGAAATGTGCAGGCAATTGTGCAGAACATCTGCCCATGGGCTGTCCTGGGGACTCACTGGCCCCAGGCATGCGCCTTGTGCTCCTACACCTCCCACAGCCACATGTCCCCAGAAAACAGGAAAGTGTGAGGCTGACCTCACTGCCTGGGCATGTCAGGGCAGCCTGCCAGGCACTGGCCCAGGGACCCATTTCTGGCCTTGGTACCCCAGTCCCCTCCCAGGCAAGGAATACCTGCTGAGTCAGCAATCCCATGGCTGTCTTTCTTTCTCTCTTCCTCTCTCTTTCTCCCCTATTGATCTCTCCCTCTTTTTCTCCCTCTCTCTGTGTCTTCTCTCTCTCACACACAAGTTTTAAGCTGTAATTGTTAAGCAGAAGACTTTGAAAACCTGCCATGTGTATAATAGAAAAAGTTCAGACCCTAGAAAGAAAATGGAAAGAAAAAAAAAAGCACTGGGCTTTTTTTGTGTGTGGATTACTTGATGAGTTTGATTAATAATAATTAGTTTTAATCTAACCTTGTGATTTTGCGTGCTTGAGGTTGGAGAAAATTTGGACTGGCTACCAGGAAGAGTAGCTCCGAAGCACTCTATTTGCTCTCTGCACAGGGCCCAGCATCTCTGAAGGCATAAACAACTGAGTGCAGAGCAGATGGAATCATTTTTCTGTGTTAGTTATTTTAATACAAAGGAACACGAGGAAATTAATATGGAAAATAAAAAATCATTTTACCACATATTTAAAATGAACAGAACATGAAAGTTCAAGAGAAAGGGAAAGAACTTCTTAAGCCTTTGAACATTTTTCGTGTTTATTTCACAATAGCCTGATGTTAGTAAACAAGTAAAACCAAAGGCAAGAGAAATTCTCCATGTCATGTTATTTAGCAAGAAATTTTGATCCAGTTTAATGAGGAGTAAGTAAACGCTGTGGGCTTGAATATAGCAGGATGGTATATTAGCACAGAGGTGCGCTTAAGTTGATAACAACCTTGAGCTATCTGCGGTGAGAAAATAATACAGGGAGCCATCAGTGCTCTCAGTGTCTTGAAATGGTCTGACTTATGATAGTAGTCAGCTCAAAAACACATCCCACGTCACTGGAAAATATTCAGTAATATTTTAATAGTGCTCTTGAAAACTGTATCCATGAAGAATGGCCCTTTAAAGCTTACTGGAGCTAATTGCAGCAAACAGTTTATTGAGCTAATTAGGCTACTTTTTCTGTTAATTATCCATGAAGATTGAGCATTTTGCTGAATTATTTATTTGGAATTATTTGATGAATAGGGCATGCAAGTGTATTTCAACCTCAAGAACTATCTGCCGTGGCTATTGCTTTAGAATTCACTGTTCACACTCTGTAATTAGCTAGAGAAGTCATGTGGGTTTGTTTTGCTGCGACTGGATGTCTCCCAAATTTATAGTTTTTAAGAAAGCTGGGCATATACTGAAGTGAATACATTTTGCCCAAGTGATCATTCAAATTCTAGAGAGTAACACACATTTAAATTAGAAGAGCAGAACAAAGGAACAAGCCTATCATGTTTACTGTCATAATGATTTGTGCACAGCTATAGATAGGGGACGTCCGCTGACCACTGTTGCAGGTATCCTTTATTGTACAGACCAGAACAATTCCTCCCCCAATTAGAATGTTGCACTTTGCAATTATTTTATCACATGCATCTGTTTCACGAAGCCAACATTGTTACTCTGTTAATTGTTTGTCATGTTATATTGGAGTGTGTGATAGATGTCCTTTGCTGTGGAGCTTTTTTCAAATGAGGAATAGTAACAAAACCTGTCTATTATGAAAGTGTGACTGTAAGAACTGTCTAATACTGGAAATCCATGACCACCAGTGCATTGCAAGATTGGCATGTAATACAGATTGGTTTGAGCAAGGTAGCAAAGTCTGGCCCAGGTTTGTTAGTGTGTGCCATCATCCCCCGTGCGGCACTGTGGGTACACTTTTGTACCTGTTTTGAAAATCTGCACCTTAGTGCTTAGCAGTGGGTACTAAGCAGAATTTACCAGATTTCACTGGCAGTGTCACTGCCTTGGTATTCTGCACACTGCATCACAGCTATGAGGCTAAATGGATATTTTCTCAATTATTCAGTCACATAACTGGCCCTTTAAATTAGGCAATAGGATTCCAGACACCAGTTATGGCAAAAACGCACGATGTTCATCTCCATTATCTCTGTTATTTAAGGCTTTCAGAAAACCACTAACCTTAACTCCTACACTCAAACAAGCACACACTAGCACACAGAGTTAAGCCAACTTTTTAACTCCCAGTCATTAAGGATGTCAAAACATTCTGATATATGATATAAACTCATTATGACTGGATTTTGTTTTTATTAATGTAAGGGTTAGGTTGTGAAGAACAGAAGACTTTTTAAGCCTCTTACTCCTTAGAGACAATGTGATTTGGTGGTTTAACATTGTAACATTTTAAAAGGCTTGTTAAGCCCCAATCAGAGCACATTAAGCGCTAACATTTTAAAGTGCATAATAGGACCTAAACATTTTAATAGCATATTAACTTGTAACATAAACCAAACACAGTCACAATGTTGTCTTTTTCCTAGTGTTTTCCCTATAACAAGTTCAAACAAGTAATTGATACTTTTAGCAACTATTAGAAAGTTGAAGTTTTTTGGTTGTCTTTCCTGTTTTTTTTAAAAAAAAAAAGGCAAAAAAAAAAAAGCCAGGAAATTTATGTATAAGAAATTTTGTTTGGAGTGAAATTTTAAAATTAATGCAGAAAAATTTGCTTTGAGAGTTCCTGTCACTAAATGTTAACAAATAGAGTAAAGGATTGTTTTCAGTGAAATGACATTTTGTATTGGGAAAATGTTTTTGTTTGAGAAGTTTTACTCAGATCTGATAACTTTGGAGTCATCTGTGAACAAGATCTGTGGGATGGGCTCTTGCCAGTGATAAAGGTTCACGGAAAATCTGTGGGGGATTTTTAAACTTTTTTTCCCAATATAATCTCCTGCATGTGATTCTGGAAAAGAGGTACGAATTCATTGATATCGTGGCCCAGCAATTTCCTTTGAGAAAAAAAAATAAAAGCAAAGTACAACGTAGCCTGTGAGCGTCTCTTCTTAATTGGTTTGGAACCTCTTGATGAGTGATTCCAGGCACACCTTCCCTCCAGGGAGCTGAGCGCACCACCTCTGCAACTATTTCAGCCCTTCCCAGGTTATGGCAAGGCATCTGAGCCACCTTTTGGACCTTCGTCTTCCACATGGTATTGTGAAGGGAAGTTGTGGCTCAATCATTTGAGCTCAGGTTTGACTGCAGCTGCTCCTGCTTGCCTTTAGCGGCTGTGACCCCAGTGCCTTCCATGGTGGTGGCAGGAGGAGGATGACAGTGCCTTTGGAAAGCAGTTTATAAAAAGAGTTTGGAGACAGCTGGCCGAAGCTGACTCAGAGCTGTCCATGTAGTACTCGACCGATAGTGGGCTACAGCCTCCCTGGATGTGGACAGTCACAATGATGTGGAAATACACTTGTGGATTTGGTCCATAAGCTGTTGTATCCATGTAATTGCCTCGGCATTACTGTCCTGTTACTATGAGAGGACAAGGCACCCTAACTCAGTGGCCTGAAGATGAACACCTCTTCAGAGTTGTCCATTGCTGCTGCTGTTGCTCCAGTGCAGGCAGTGCCTCTCTGTGGCTCCCTGTCTGGGAGGCAGTGAGCAGGCTGCTTGGAGTGTTTCATTAGGACATACTGAAACCTCAGTATAGCTTTGGCAAACACAGATCAGCTCCAGTCTAGGTCTGGACAAGTAAAGAGTCCCACAGTAGCTTCATCTTGAGAACTGGCGTATGTTTGCTCTTTATAGAAAATGCTCCATTTATTTTAAAGCTGACAGGGCAGCTTCTGGAGTGAGACATTTTGTGGTGTGAGGAGAGCTGCTGAGGGGATAAAAAGGCCCTCCAAAGCAAGCACAGGGCCCTGCTGTGTGTGCACAGCAGGACCTTAACTTCTGTGGGGATTTTTCTCCAGGAGCTGGGAAAAGCTGTGTGGTGCAACAGCAGCAAGGGGCTCGTCTGCAAGGGAGCCATGTTCAGGTCGAATCTAGTGTGCAAAGAAACTAAGGGAGCGATGTGGATCTTGCCTCATGTCTGGGCACTGTTACTCTAGTATAAGAATGCCTTTTTGTTTGTTTGTTTATTTATCCCATGTAGTAGTTGGAAGTAGTTAAAATAAAACATAAAACCCCATCCTTGTTCTGGAGTAAGAGTGACCACAGGGAGGAAGAAGTAATTCTAATATAACTACAGAGGTTTAACTACACCAGTGTAATTGTACCGTGTAACTGGGAAGGTGTTCCTGTGGACACAAGCTCCAGTCAGATAGAGACAAAATCTTAAAACGCTGTAGACCTCATCCACAGAAATAACTCTCTGTAGTCTCAGACTAATGATTCTTTATTTTTAGTAAATAACTTGAGTCAGTAAAAGTAAAGAGCTTCTTGTTTGCATGGACTATATTCTGGTATTAACATGACTGATGTCCTGCAAAATGTGCGGTATCTGAGGGGGATGAACCAGGTCTGAGGTTGTGTTGCTGTACTGATGCTGTTGTGGCCCATGATTTGGGTAATGATGGAGAGGATCTTCTTCAGGCCTTTAGCTCTTTGGCGAACAGAACAGAGGGGAAAAACAGTGCAGAGTCTGCCCAGAGAGCAAGCTCCTTGGGCTACACCTAGGAAGATCTGGCCCTCCATTCTGTTTCTCCCCAAATCGTTTCCTCAAACCTGTCAGTTTTGCCTGTATTTCTTTTTTTTTTTATAAATATATATATATATATATTTCAGTTTGGCTGTGGCTGTCTTGTGAGATTCAAATATTGCAGTTTAGACTAATCTGGCTGGAAGCTACCTACCAGCCTAGGGTCCCTTGGTGCAAGGTAGATCTTTGTTTGGACAGATCAACCTATGTATCTGTTTTGCTGCTTTTGCTGCCCTGTCAGGGGAGGAGGAAGAGGAGGTGGTGTGCTGTAAGGGACGCTGCTCTGCACTAGGTCTTGTTTGGCAGAGGGTCACCTATGTTAGTGGCACCACAGTAAAGCGCCACATAGGCAACTTGAATCATCAGGGATCAGCACTGACTGATGGCTAAAGAGAACTGATAAAGCACTGATGAGGGAGTGGCATGCTGATTTCCTAAGTGCCATTTCTAAAATGTGGTAAAATCTGCACTGCATGTTCATCCTTATTATTTGTCACTTTATGCTCTGAAGTAGTGTCAGTGTGGAGCAGTGGATATTATGTTCGTGTCTCTGGAAAGAGACATGTCATTCCAGAATTACAGAAAGGTTGCAGTAGAAAGGCACCTGTAGAAGCCACCTTATACAAACCCTCTGCTCAAGCAGGGTAACCTAGAGTAGGTTTCCTGGGACCATGTCCAGGCATCTTTTGAATATCTCCAAGGATGGAGATTCCACAACCTTTCTGGGCAGCCTGTTACCTTTTATGAAAAACATCAGAGTATACCATGTTTTCTGACAGCAGCTTAGTGCACAATATGTTGTTACACCAGCAGCCAGTTTATCTAATTGCTGTGACCTGGTGGCTAGACGAATGGCACTCTTCATATCAGCATTAACCAGTGGCAACACTACATTGCTGCTGCTCAGCTTTCCCCATGTGAGCAGTTTTTAAAAGCAGGTGTGTTTTTCCCAATTACTTTTTTGTTTTTAAGTAAAATATCTGACCTATGCTAGGATGGCATTTGTGGACTCATTCTTGAGATCATCAAATACTTGTAGATCATCTCTGTTTCACTGTAGGCCTGCTTTGGTGACTTACTCCGTAGCCAAAACCTTAAAGGATGAAGCACACAGGTTCTAGGTTCTCTGGCATCTTAATTTAGCATGTTACACATATGAACGCCAAGCAATTCACCATACTTCATGGTTCCTGAGAAACTACATTTTCATTTTAGAACAAGACTTGGGATAGACTATGCAAAGACTATAATCTATAGACTATGTGAACTCTATTTCTTTTAAAGGTGGAAGATGTGGCTGCCTGAGATGGGAGACACTCAGTTGTGAAGAAGTATTTGTGAGTTCCTGGGAAAGAAGGCTTAAAAAGGGAGAGTGAAAGTGTGGAAAATTAGGAGAACCTGTTTGAAAACCCAGCTGCTTTCTATATGGTGTATGCCACACTGAGATAATAAAATTTTTAAGCTGCAAAGTTGAGTGGAGTACCTGGAGCACTTTCAAAGTCCGTAAAAGCCGTCTAAGAAAACGCTTCAAGTGAATTCTATAGGGACTGTGGAATAGCATTTCACATGATGCGTGTACCTGGATTAACTGTACTCTTGAGGATGAGCCAATCTTACATGCTCATAGCCCTTCTTATTTCAATAGGAGCATTTGCGGATGCTGAATGTTCAGTCTGTGTTTTGACAGGTATTGCTTCTATCTCATTGCATAGTTGCTTGCAGGTTACAGGTACTGGTTTTGTAGAATGCAATGGATATGTCTACCAGAGAAGAAAGGCTCACATGCTCTTCTGCTTGAACACTGAGCTGACTGGATGAGAGTACAAAGACGTTAGCACAGTACTAAGCCCAGGCTGATACACCTGGCTCATTAGCAAGGCTTATCAATTCAAATTCAGGACTGTGCTGAAGTCTATATGGCTTCTAAAGTTCAGATAATATCTGGCCAACAAGGAGAACTGGCAGAAAATTCTCATGCCTGTTAATCTGCGAAGATGTCTCCTGTGGATAAAACACATCAGGAGACTGGAGTAGTGTTATTGAGGCAATATTTGCGAGGCTTTTTTGTTTAAACTCTAATTATTTTATTTAAAATACAAGAATATGTTTTAGGGTATTTGATCAACTTTACTGCAAGAACTGATGAAAAGGAAAAACATACAGAGGGGGGAGACATAGTAACAAAAGGTTTGCCAGATGTTTGTATATTCTAAATTTTGAAAAGACCTGTATAATTGTCTTGCATAAATATCTTTAGGAACCTAGTAGTTTTACCTAGCTTGGCACAGACTTGAAAACTTTCAGTGTTGGAAATGAAATTGAGATATGATTACTTTTTAACATGTATGTTTTCCATTTATTAGTATAGACAAAAATCTCCCTCAGATAGTTCTTAAATTTGGCAATTGAGTCTAACTTTTACAGGCATCATTTACAGAGATGAAAGCATGTGGTCCAGGATAAAAAGTGAGGAGAGTGTGGCATGATATTAAATGCTGAAACTTATATGCTAACTTAAAAGCACATTTCACACTAGGTTAAAGGACAGGTTTGAATCTCTTCCAGTATGCTTAAATATATAAAGTCTTTTGACAGAAAGAGTTGATGGGTAGAGATGGAAGAGCATCATAGCTCCTAATTTGTGTCAATAGGTTGCTTCTTTTATAAAATGTGACAAGTTTAGCTGAAGTATGCTCCTTTTTGGGCAGTGTATAGAGTTGTAACAGCTTTTAAATGGAGTGCAAGTTCTCTTTTTTTTCTTGGAACAAAAATGTTGATGTGAAATTGAAAACTTCTTTCAGATGCCTGCTGGGCTGGCAGGATGTCAAATTGTTTGGCTTGAGTGTCTCTCTCTTTCACTCCCTTCACATTGTTTACAGACAACATACTCAACTCCAACTGACTGTATTTAAATATCAACTAATTATGTGCAAGAGGATGTGGAAAAGGGCACCGCACTAAACAGTCTCCATGTCTTAGACTGGTCAGAAATAGACCTTGCTGCAGGCAAATCACAAAGTACTGTCCTAAGCAAGGTGCATGGGACAGAGAGAGAGAAAGAAAGGTGGTAGAAAGAGACAAAAAATTATTTCAGCCAGTGCTTGCTGGTATCTGATTAGAACTGAGAAAGTGGGTGACTCCTGGCTTTTGCCTCAGGTTGTATATGCTGATGTGAAAGGTCTTCTAGGTGCACCATGTTTGCCAGACTCAAGGAGGAGGGGGCACTTCCCACAAGGTGCATTTTAGAGTACATCAATACTGCACTGCCAACCTGGATCTTAGCTGGATTTATGACTTAGTTCCTTTGGTATCCCTGTAAGAGTTTCTTGATTTAGGTATCGAGATAGTTTAAGCACAAATTTTGCTGAAGTATCTGCCTGTCTTAGCGCAGATTTGCCTGTGATGTGGACTGGAACTTGTGCACCTTATAGTGAGACTAGGGCATTCAAGGGCTGTTAGTCCTGCAATGCCTTTGCCATGGCGTTCTTGGAAGTCAGGCAAGTTGTCCTGCACCTAAGCCAGCTGTCTGGAAAGGAGTCCTAAAGCATCTCAGCCCAAAGTACTATAAGATATGATCTTAGACACAGGTAACTGTGAAATCGAAAGGGTAAAGTGTCTGTGGTTTTGGAGAGGAGGGGCTTACATCTAGGCTAAGTAGTGTTTTTCACATAAATACCTGGGTAGGTCAGCCAAGGAAGTAATGGTGCATGGAAGCTCATGGGAGATTCTTGGCCACTTACAGGTTAGGAGTTACTGTGTCAACTTTGATGGTGCAGCCATCACAGAGGAGGCTAACCCAGGCAGAGGCTTTGTTTTGCTGTCAGCCAAAGAACTCTTGATATCCCTGAATTTTTAAAATGTATAAAACTTCATCTTATTTACAGCATTCTCTTTCTTTTGGTTATATAACCTTTCTTGTAAAATTTGGTGGAAATAAGTAATGTGATACAAAAGGTAAGTAACTGGGAGTCTGTCAGGTTTTTATCTTCTCTTATCTATGTGATATGGAGTTTTGCATATACAAAGGTGATTAGTGACTGAGTGTGACCTGGGTTTTAATGCTTTATCCAGAAAATGCACTCAGCTTTGCACAGACTTGTATCAGATTCTCTAATTGTTTGAAAAAGACCTACTAAAAATCCATGTCCAAGAGTTCATCTGCTTAAAAAAATTATGTGATATGGGAGGGAAAATAGAAGAGTTGGATCTTGTTATGACTAAGGAAATTTTCTTTGGGAGCCTCATCTACCAAATGTGCTTATCTGTTCTCAGGAATTACGATGTGGTTAGTTTACAGTCTATTATGCAAAGTTGCACGCAATGTGTTAATGATATTGGGAATTTAATAACTATGTTCTGCACTAATTAGTAAAGCTGAGTATCGTATTGCTCATCCTGGATCACTTTCAATGCTGCTGCATATTTTTTCAGTGTTTTAGCTCTTGTCATTAAAGCATGTATGTACAAGCCAACATACCTTGTGAACTTTGGAAAGAAACTCAAAGCCCCCAGTGTCTTATTATGTCTGTCATATTAAGCAAGAAAACAATCTGGTGGTTTGATAAAGAGATTATTGTGGAAGGACAGCTTCTGTGGTTTAGGGAATAGAATTGACTAGAATCCCTTTCCATCACCTGTGTTAAATGTAGGGTAAAGGACAATGCTCTGTACTGGGAATATAGCTGAGAGAGAAGGTTTTGACACAGTGACTCTAATTGTACGCTCACAATTAAATGTTTTGGTCAGAGGCAGGCAGAATTAAGGGTTACACACTATAAGATCTCTGTCATGTTTATTCCTGTTAAATATTTTTTTTTCTGGTGTTATTGTCTGCAACAAATTTTTAAAAATGAAGCATACCTGTCTTCTGTGAAGTGACTGAGTGGGAAAGTATGGAAAAGGGTTAGTATTACAGTAAGAAAAAGCAGCTATTTGGAAATGGTCTTACTTCAATATCAGATATACAAACTAATGTCAAATTTGTTATGTGCTGGGTTCTCTCAAGACCACTGTGAAATGCAGATGTGTTAGCAGTTAAACATCTTTTGGGAGATAGATGGATGCTTCACTTAAAGAGCTAAGAAGAGACCTGTTGCCTATTCCAACAGCTTGAATATAAATCTAGACTCCCCAGCCTTTTATAAAGTACATAGGACAATCTAGTGTAAGGATTGAACAGCCCTCTGGGAGGAACCCTAGAAGCTGAGAGAACACTTGAATTGACATTTCAGATTAAGAAACCAAACTGGATCACACAGACTTTTAAATACTTGCAATATCAGATGCCAGATCTTCATGTGATGCATACTGTACTACAGGATACTAGCAGAGCTTTTTTGACCTCAGCATGTAGCGATGTGCATAGGAAAACCCTGTCAATTTAATTGGTTCTGAACTAGTTACTAGCACTCAAGTACAGTTTTTGAGGTTTTATTAACTAATTCTGTAACAATGCTGGCTTCAGTGTTCAGGAGCAGTTAATAAATGAAATATGCAAATTTAGTGGAGAGGAATAGAGAACACATTAGAATATACTGTTATGTCACTGGGTAAATCTTTGCTACATCCACATTTTGAACACTGTGCAGTGTTCTCTCTCATCTCAGGAAGGACAGAACAGCTGCAGGCAACCAAAGGCAGAGAATGGTTTCCATACACAGAGGAACCAAAGTGGCTAGGAATTAGCAGCCTGGTTGAGTAAGAGGCAACCGAGGTCCTGAGCGACCTGTAGAGGTGATTAGGGGATACTGGTCAGTGTTGCAGAATGTGACATCAAATCAATTATCAAGGGGCATGTTCAAAGCAAACAAAGGAGTTTAGCACAATATGAAACCCATTGATATGAATTGTGGTGGATGCCAAAAGCTGACATGTTTAAAAAGTATGAGAGATATATGGAGGGAAAATCCATCAAAGACTGTTAAGCAGAAGGATACTGCTTATGGTTAGGAAGCTGGAGCAGTTACTGTAGGCTGGGAGGCTGTACTGGGGAAATACCACTGTGTTACTCACCACTGGGGGAGCCTGAATACAGGACCTTGGTTTGATCCAGTAATGTTTTTCTTATGTCTCCAATGAAATGATGGGTTCTAGATCTGCCTCCGATTTGTTGATCCTGGACCAGCCAATGGTACTGTACAAACAGGGAGCATTGACAAGACTGTATTGGTATCCAAGCTATGTGGAAGCAGTTACTGCTTAAAAAAAAGCCTATAAAAGGTAAACACCCTTGCTGTCATTTGCTAGACTACAGTCTTTCCTGCAATATTATAAACAAATAATATTTGTCTGCTGATAGTGGAGATGAGCTGACTGGAGATGCTTTTTTCAAGAGCAAATGTCAGGTGTTAATTTGATATATTTAAAGAAAAAAAAAAGCAAGAAAAAAAAGAAAATAAAAAGGTTGTAGCCAAACAGGAAGGTGACTTGGTCAGCACAAGTTAATATGCTTCCTGGGAGCACTGACCGATAGGCTTGTCTGTATTCTTCGGTGTCTGTGGGGTAATTAGCTGTATGTGTTTCTCCAAATATCTTCGTGTTAGAAGAAAACTTTTTTTGTTTCTTTCTACATAACTTTGTCTATGTTCTTTGGCCTCTTCAATGAGATTGTTCATTTCCATGATGGTAAAAGAAATCAGGTGTCTGGAAAGACACAGATTATAATTCTTTTATTTCCCATTATATCTATTGCTTTGAGTGGATAAAAACTGAAAATAGTTCCCCTCTAAACAATTATTAATGCACACCTGCTGTGTTTCTTGTCATTCACAGAACTGGTATAGTGCTTGAGAACTTCAGTACTATTAGGATCAAATTCAAGCTCCAGTAGAGCCAGAGAAATGTATTTTGCATTTGACCATCTTTTTCCTCAGCATAAATACAACAAAATTGTAAAAAATTTAAAAAATTAAACACCAAAGATTTCCCTTGGTACAAGGGAATTCAGTGTGAAATGGTGTCATGCAAAATGACTACTGCTGGTGTATGGCCCAAGGTTAAACAGTCATTTAATTTTATCTTGTATAATAAGTTACCAGATAGCAGTTAATAATTGAAAAGAATCCCATATTTCATAGCAAAAGGCTTCTATATTAAAAAAAAAAAAAGGAAAGAAATAGAAATAACTTCTGGGAAAATCAGTGCATCTTTTTCTTTGACCTGTGAGTACATAAAACAATGAGCTTTTGATTCCATATGTATAAAATCTATGGAACAGTTAAGAGACCCATCAGGAAAAGGAAACAATGAACAGAATAATGCAATAGAGTATGCTGTGTGGCTGAGCTTTAAGCAAGGCAGTTCTGTGGGGACTTCACCGAGGGAAGGCTGGGCCAGCCCCTAGTGAAATCCATGGCAGTTTGTCAGGCAGTTTTGTAATTCCCTCCCCCACAAAACTGGTATAACTCAGTTATGTTTCACACTTGCCGAACAGAAAAGCAGGCAGCTTCGTTGGAACTGATGCTGTTTTTCACAGCAGCCTTCTCAGTGAGTTTTCATGGTACGAAAATAGGAGTGGGACCATACTCGGCAGACTCAAGGTCTGCCCTGAAAATAGTAAGATCTAGGTGTTGTCTGGGGCATGAGGGCTGTGGGTTAATTCAGCAGTTGAAGTGCTTGGCATCCTCATCTGAAAAGCCCCCAACCTACCTCCCAGTGCCCAGTTGGTACTGCCCTTCAAGGAGGTGGCAGAAAAGGGAGGAGATACAATTTACCCTTTACCCTGCTTTCCATGCCTCAGGGGATGCTCAAGGGAACCTCCATATGTATCCTCCTTGCTCCTACAGTGTCTTTTTCATGTCTGGAAGAGTGTTGGGACAGTCTATATTCTATTAAGACCTTTGGCACCATCTCTTCCTTTGTCTTTCTTCTCTGGCTACTGCTTGGTAAGTCCTGCAGAACACTCTGAAATGTGTAATGGATATATTTCCCTCTGTTTCACTTGACAAATCGTGTTCCTCTACTGCAGAACAGGCCTGTCTTGTATTTGCTAATGGGGCCCTTCAAAGAGGGTTAGCATCATGTTTTTACCCATTTTCAAAATGGGTGAATAGCTCCAGATTCTGGCAGATTCTAAATATCCAGAAGTGATTTTTCATATCAGAGTTGTTCCTGAGTTTTGGGCTTTTTTTTTTTTTTCCTTCACACAAATATATCTGTTCCAGTAAAAATGTCATCAGATCCAGGGTGGGGTAAAGCAAGAGGAAGAGCTCCACCCAAGCTTAGTGGTTAGGACACTCATCCGAGATGTGGGAGATCCAGATTCATGTCAGTGTTTTCCTGGTTCAGAGTGGGGACTTGAACCTGAGTCTCCCACAGATCAATGACTGAATACTCTTACTGCTGACTATTGAGTTGGGGATGCAGGGCTTGGTCTCCCAGAATATTTGAGAGGTTTTGTTTTTATTTTGTATTGTACTGAAGACAAATTTCAAACACTGAAATTATTTTGCATGAAATGGAATAGCTCTTTTCCAGCCAGCCCTAATTCCCTACATGGCAAACTCGGCCAGGGGTCTGAGAAGCAGACTTTTGCCATTGCTTTGGAAATGAACATCTGGAGGCAGAGCCATAATTAAGCCATTGTACATTAGAAGAATGTACTTTGGACCGTGTGGATGGGTGTGCAAGCAAAAGTAGTCAGCTGCCCGACTACTGCACATGGACATCCCTCCAACCCAATGCCAAACCTTCATGGACCAGAGGCTGCCCCCAGAGCACTTTGCATGTGGATAAACAGAAGAACTAGGGCAGTTTTTCTACACTGCAAATAATATTAAGATACTATTTCGTGTGGCTTCCTGCCCCGTCCTCTTTCTGCATAGTTTCCATCTCTATGAACGAAATCGATCCGCAGCGCTTGGAGACACAAGTATGCTTAAATGGCCATTTAAGGAGCTTTGCTTGAAGCTTTCAGGCTACCCAATAAATAATGTAAGGAGCTGATTGAGAGGTTAGCTGTTTGCGGAAACTTAAAGCAAGCTCATTGAACACATATAGATACTACCACTTCTGTGAAAATTGACTAAAGTCTGTCTAATGTCCGACAATGTGGTTTGCTCTGTAAAAAAAAATAATCCTGTTTCATCCTGGTGTATCCAGGCATTTTGTTATATCTAGGCAACCTATCATCACTTCAGACAAGCTTTCTCACAACGTGTGACTACTGATTTTTTTACACAATGAAGGAAAATTCTACATTACCTTTACTGAAAAACAAACTTGCATGAGCCTGTAATTACACCTGGAGTATTTTCTAAGGAAAAACATTCTGTTTTGGAACTAAGCTAGATTTTGCTGAGCTAACACTCCACAGTTTAATGTATGTATTTTCAGTAATTGGTTAGTATTTAGTAAGAGAAACTGTTTTGGTTTCTGAAAAATTGTAAGAGATTCCAGGTAAAGAGAAAAGAAATTATAATGTGATGAGAGACATTGAGAAATCACATATAACTTTATGTTTGTAAAGCTGAACTATAGAAATTGAGTGACTACTTACGTAATAGATCCAGACTCAGCTGGGGAATGGTAATCCGTGCCTGTTTATCTTGAAGATCTATCACTTTTAATGAAGGATAATAGCACTCACAACAGCCACATACATGCCTGGAAAAAGCCCACGTGTGTAGGTGCAAAAATTTGCCTTGCCTCAGGCACATACACTTGAAAAATTGAATTCTGTGGTTATGCATTGGTTTTGGCAGAATCATGAAGGGGAAAAAAAACCACCAAACAATGTAAATATCTTGTCAGTTATAATGCTGTATCTCTTTAACCCTTTGATTTGTTTTTTCCTAATTTTTACTGTGCACGCCACAGTCATTTTCTGAGTGACACATTGAAATGAGAGCAAATTTGAATAACTAAAAACATCTCCTGGTACTATTTATTTTTTGTGCTGCTGAAGTTGAGTCTATGCTTGTGCCAGAAGCTGCTTATCGTTTGCACTATTGGAGGCAGCACCTGAAACCCTGCTGTGCCAGGGGCTGAGCAGATGTGCAGAAAGTTTGTGGCAGGACAGGAATCTGGCTGGACAGCGGTGCTGTCCTTCCTTGCTGAGAGCACTGGCACTAAGCCTCGTGATGGCTGGAGCAAACAGCCTTGAGGAAAGAAGAGATAGACACTTGTTAGCAGCCACTAACCTAAGGAGCCTCTGGTGAGAGGCATCGCTCAGACCTGTTCCACACTGCCTCATTAGCATCATATGATCATGAGGCCTCTGAGCACAGCTGTGGCTGTTCAGCCCCTCCATTGGTAGCAGAGTGGCTGTAAGTGTACCTGTCTGATGAGATGCTAAGACATGAGTAGAGAGGGAAGACTGATGGCAAGCATGAGGCTATGGCTTCAGCTCAAATGGCCATCAGACCTACTCCCAAAACTTCCAACAGCGAGGTTTTGCAAAGTGATGCAGCTAGGTAATTTGCTTCATCACATCTATTTGTCCAGTCAAAAGAAGACAAGGGAGAGCTGGCTGCTCTCTAGCCCTGATCTTGCAAAGAGACTGTTTCTTTTACTGACTTCAATGGCACTCAAGTCATTGCAGATCTCCTTGTAGGACTGGTATCCTAGTTGGATACCGGTGAGCACAGCTACCCAAAATAACCGTTGTTACTGACTCTGTGGGTTTAGCAGGATGGTGTTCTAGCACAGCATTGCTAGGGATCACGCTCTTTCAAGCTGCTGCCAGTTTTGCTGCTGATTTTAACCAAAGTACCTGCCATCTCAATTTTCTACATTGACTGTCTCTTACTGGTTAATTCTTAACTCAGACCAGAGAGGTCTCTCATGTGGTGAACAAGATGCAGTGAGTGTCCATCCTGCACTAGGCCTGTCTCCCACTCATTGCAGTGATCTTGATCCATCAGCCCACATGCAAGATGCAGTATGTGGGCTGCTCTGCAAGCCAGCAACCCTTTGCACCTGAGCTACAAGGCGACAGTGGTGTGTGTAGCCACTGCACTGTACTGCGGCTGGTGATGGGACCCTGGCAGGGTGGGCACCTGCAAGATTCTGTCTTGTACTACATCAGTCTCCACAGTCACATAACGTAGCACACAAGTCTGGCTGCTTTTGCCAGGTGTTTAAGTGCTTAAGGTTTGGTTGCCTTGTATGTGTCAGTTTTCTTTCACAGGGATTTCCTCTGGCTGTAGCTAGATTGATGCTCTAATATCCAAAAAGGCTTTTTCTTCCAAAGCTACCCTGTTCTATACCCATCTGAAAAGCAAGTGGGTTTTTTGCTCCCTAAACCCAAAAAACTGCTAAAGCCCCAGATCAAGCGCCCCAGATCAAGCCTGAGTGTTTTAGCAGCTGGAATTGAGAAACAGGCTCTTGTGAGCCTGTTTGCCTCAAGACAATGTCCCCAACTAGGCTATTTCACATCTGATACATGGTGGCAAAGGTTTCTTGTGGCAAAATTTTCATACATGCTGGGAGGACAGACAGAGACACATGGGAGATGTAGCCTATCCAGGACATTTGCCTACATTTGAGAAATGTTTTAAGCAGTTTCCAGATCAAGTTTCTCATTTTCAGTTGAACATATCTTGCTTTTCAACCTTTCCTCTTTTTGTCTCGGTTACTGTACTTTTGTGTGGAAAGACTAAGTAAAGAGATCATACTTGTTCCTTATATACCCTTTTCAGGACCAAAAAATGATGTTTTCGGAGGATTACTTCTTATTTCTTCTGTTAGAGGAATCTCTGGAAGCATCCGTACTTTTCCTTTCAGATAGATAGATAGATATACACTGCCTGTGACAATGGCAGGTGAAGGATAGCTGTATTCTTGGTTTTCTTTTTCTGCATATCTGTATTTAAGACAGCTAATAATGAATTATCTGTATCTAAGAAAGCACTAGCTAATAAGTTTTACAGAGCAATGTGAGAACAAAACACAACATTTGTTAGTATGTGGTTTTAGAGGGAAGAATTTCTTTTGTGTGTGCTTCTTCTATAAGCCAGAGCAGTAGAAAGCTTTTCCACTCAAAAGCCTTTGTAACTACACTGTATTTAAGAAGGTTTTGTTTTTGTAAGATGGTTATTTTTATTTAAAAAATACATAAACAGTTTAACTGGGTTATTTAAAATCCATTTGCTTTCATTATAGTAGATACTTAGTTCTTTGCCATTTACAATGTATTTCTCAAAATTGTTTTCCCCTTTCTATCTCCTTGCCAGCTGGATCTTTATTCTACCATTGCTAGCTGCCTTTTTTTCCTGCCAAAATCTGAAACATTTTTAAATTAAATTAAAATGGTTTAAAATTAGACTATATGAGTATAATTTGGAAAATGTGTTAGATTGACTCAGCCTAATGAGTCAGGCCTATTTTTTAGGTACATTGGGTATATTGTAATGTTTTATCTGACTGTCAATAGCTCAATAAAGTAAAGAAAAAGGGGATGAAAACAAAAAATGCTCCAGTGGAGCAGAAAAAACTCAGAATAGTGTAAGTATGGGGACAATTAGAAGCTGATTCTGCATTATTTTTGTACCTAAATTCCCTTTATTTTGAAAAGATTTTTCTAGATACAGCTTTACCTAGGTAACATTCTCCTTTCAAGATAAAGAAACATAAGTTTATTCATTAGGACTTCAAATCAGAGTGGAGATTTCCATTCCTTAATGCACACCAAGGAGCTATGCTTATGCATTCAGAACTGTTTACAAAAATGGACTAATAAGAGAAAACAGCTTTATCATTGTGGCTTTCCTTGTGGTCAGCATCTGCACGAGAAAAGGAAGGGTATGAAGGAAGGGTAGTCACATTTCAACAAAAAGACAACAGAGCAAATCCTGCTCTGCTAGGTGGGTGCAAGGCCATAGCTAACTGCCGATTTTAAATTAGTAGTTACAGAATCATTCTGCTGTATACAGAAAAGAGGATTTGGCCATGTATTGATAAAATTATTCCAGGGAGATGGGAAAAAAGCAACATACTGTTTCTGCTTGCAAATTTAATCTGCTCTTGCAAGGCATGTCCTGCAAGAGACAATCTTGGGGTTAAATCTTCCTATGCAACTCTCTTTAGTCCCACTGGAGCAAGATTTACACCACCTCTGTAGCCAATCCAAGGCTTGTGTTCCAATCGCAAAGCCCTGAGCAGCCTCCTCATTATTTTCCAGCATGGGTTTATGCACCAATTTGCCATTACTTGTGCTAACATTATCAGATGCATATTGCTCTGGATAACCTGAATCACGACACATATACAGATACCAATGACCTAGGATCATACAACTGCTGCTCTGCCCCCTCCTCAAAGGCTCCTTGGGTCAAAAGATGAGGAACTAAATGTAAGAGTCAGGAACGAGACAATTCTGTGGCCCCTTGCAGTATGAACTGTATGGCGTCCTACCCATTTCTAGTAAAGGGCACCACAGAAGCTCTGTGTCTTGAATGAAGTCCTGCACTGAGCTGAAGTTACCTCTGCTAACCAAGAGTCTGGTGGTTCCAGTGATGCTTGCATGACAGGTTATCAGTGAGAAGTGAGGCCCTTTGAAAGCTCCTGTTCGGATGAGTTTGTGCGTGAGTGAACCTCTGGGGTGCTTAGGGGGGCAGCTAGCAGGTGCTACTGCCTCATGTCACCCACAGAGTGGTGCGCACATGTTACAGGGCCAGTATCAGCGCACAGCAGCTCCTCCCTGAGTTTGACGGCAGCAGGTTGTGTAGGCTGTGCTCTTCCCTTGTGTGACCTGTGACAGGCTTGCATGATCAATATAGAAGTATTGATACATGTGAAATGCCTGCCATTGCAAAACATTAAATTGCATTATACTGGACCTTTTGGATAAATAATTTGCAATATTCTTTTACCCAAAGGGCCCTGTCTTGCTTGAGCTCTTTTACCTAGCTTAGATTCCCACTGACATTGAAATAAAAGTTGAGGCAACTGTGTTTGGAAACTTTACAAGGAAAACATATGTATCCAGTTTGCTCAACATGGGTGTCTGAAGAAATGTTAAAAGGTGTCCAAGATGCAAATGTTTGTTTATGAAACACTCAGGAGAATTACACAACGGCGTATAAGAGCAACCTAATTTTCCATTTGAACCCTTGTACATTTGATACATGCCATGTGGATATCCATTCAGCACCTACCCTGTCATCTCATTCCCACTGATGGCTGCTTCATGAGGTTAGCATGACAGTAGAGCCTCTTAGCCTGCAGCATTGTGACTGCCTTGTGCTAATCCATGTGTGGGTTCCTCCTGAGAAAGGAGTCTCACTGGCTCTACTGCCCCGGCTGTGTTCAGCACCACTGCTTATGGAGTGGTGTGGAGAATACAGGCTAGCTGATAAATTGGGTTGATTTTCATGTGGATCACTTCCCAGATCTGGCTCCCTATGCAGTCACACAAGGATTAGTGCTTGCACAAGGGAAGAGATAATATGGTCAGACCTACCCCTTGCAGCAGCAGGCCTTGCTTAGCGCAGCTTGAAGCTACCATGATGTTGGCTCAGTGTCAGTGCAGGTAACACTTCAATGCAATGCGTGGAACTAGGTTTTGGCACCATGAGTGCACGTAGGCTTCCCAAGGTACCAAGAAGAGGGTTCCACTCTAACTATAAGAACTTCATCAGTGTAACTACAAAGTGTCCAAAGAGGACACAATGGCTTTCTTGCTACACCCTAACTTTTCCCCGTTGCTCAGCCCAGGGTAACGACCAAGAGGCTGGGAAGCAGCTGTCTGCAAACTTCATATAAATTCTTGTAGTTCTTTGCCATATTGTAGGAGAACTGTTTCTTACTTTATCTCAGTTCTTTTTTAGAATGTGAATCTAATTGCAAAACTATGATACTGCACTTCAGCATGTATTGCAGAGTTTCCGGGATCACGTGTAGCTGCAAACTTTCACTTCATGCCAATGTACTGCAGTCTAATGGGTGAACTTTCTAAACTCTATGTTCTGAAAGTATGGAGGTATTTTGAAATAAAACCCCAGAAGATAAAAATAATCCTCTAGGATTTTACTCCCAGTTAACCTGTTTATGAGTGAGGGTATAGAGCTGGGCAGTAAAGCTGAAAGTCCAGTTAGTCTCAGTGGGACTATTCATGCAATAGCTCCTCTTCTGTGTTAATGAATCAGAATCTGCCACTGAGTAAATAATCTCCAAGTTCAACATCTGTGAACAGGGAATATACAGAAAAGAGCCATAAATACTACACAGTCGTAGGTCAAGGTAAGTGGCATTTTGTGGCGGTGCACTTCATAATTATTGATCTGTAGCTAAAGTCCTAAGCTTGTGGAAGCAGCTGAGGCAGGAGTTCATATATTTGGTAGACCAGCTCATTTTTTATCTTTAGGCTGAGAAATAGTCTCTTTCTGGCTCAGTCACTGTTTAATGATTCAACGCAAAGTTGAACAGTGGCTCCCAACAGAGCTGAGAAAGCCCTTCCTCCAATGCCTGCTGGGTAGCAAGTATGTCCCTCAATTACAGAAGGGAATTAAACCTATGTCCCTTCCACACTGCCACTTTTCGTGACTGCTCTAGCCACTGAGCTGTTGGTGAAGGTGGGGGATGAAGGCAATAGTCTTGTAAGAGGCAGGTAGGGAGACCACTCTGTTTGCAGGAAGCACTCAGTTTGCTTACTTGCTTGAGTAGTGTAGGAAGATGTAGGCAGTTCCTGTGAGTCTGCTGCACAGAGCTGGGTCTTGCCTGTGCCCACACCAGGCACGTTAGCATGGGGCATTCAGACCAAAAGCAACTAGGACTTTGGTACTTATGGCCTTTTGTGTCTCCAGGCAGTGAATTCCATCAAACATATCATTAGAGTAAGATCTGCTGAATCAGAGAATTTCCTGACCCTAATAAAGTGAAAAGAATAAAACCGTATTAAATTCAGTCCTGATTCAGCTCCCAATCTAATAGATTTACTGCCAACTTACTGCGCAAATGTGTATCTCAGTGGCAAAATTGTGTGGACATCTGAGAAACTGGTACAAATGGTAGAATTTAAGTTCTAGATCCCTTTGTAGGCAGAAGGCTAAACTCTTTTCTCTTTGACCTGATGGATGTTTGCTAACAACAGTTTAGAGGCTTGGTGGTGTTTCAGTATAATTGAGAATTCATTTGTATTTTTTAAAATCTTACACAAGATGTCAAAGAATTTCTTCTAGGGACGTTCTACTATGTCACTGACTTGAGCAGTTTATACGTCAATACACTTTTGAAGGACCGGATCCTGAGCTGGCATGTATTTGCAGGTATATGTTGAACCCCACTGTTTCATTAAGCCTGTCAGTGCTTATCCAGTGTGACCTCCAGTGAACTGGGAACTGGGAATCTCCCAAGAACGGGTTTTCCTGGGAGCACTTCTGGTCTTTTCCAGTGGAGTATGAAAATGTAAGAAGCAGAGCTGATCTTCTTGTCTTGGGACTACTCAGGAGTTCGTTTTGGTAAACTGGCAATAGGAGGTGAAGATGAAAAAAGAATTACAAGGGACATGGTGAGAAATTAGTTCTGCTAAGGCGCGTGAGCCCTTTTTTCTCCATCAGTTTGCTGCCCCTGCTATCTATATCATTTAATGCAAAATCTTCCTGACAAGTCTTCTGTTTGGTGGGGAAGACAGGATCATGTAAGTGCTTTGCTGGGCTCCTAATTCCCCTAGCTGTCCTGGTGTTGGTATGACACCTGATGTACCAGAGCAGCATGACAGTTAAGATCAGCATTCACCAGCAGATAATACCAGTAAAGATTTTATTTCCTATTCTAATCAAATGTGGTATCACTGATATCTTATGACAATTGCTGTCTTTTTAATAATCCCCACTGTGGAAAGCCTTGAATACTCAGTTATAGTTGCATTCCTGGAATCATTTATTCTCTGCACAGAGATGCAGTAAGATGTCTGCTCCAGTTAAGCCAAGACTTAACTGTGCCCCAGGGAGTCAACCAGCCAGCTACTGAATCTTTATCAAACTGACATGGGTGGCCCTCATCCCTGGTAGGGAGATCGAATACCCCTCACAAGAACACGATATTGTTTCAGCCTTTCAGCATCACAGGGTAAACTGGAGCATGCATTGGCTTGCTGGCTGGGCACGAAGGGAGGGAAGCCTGCAGCCCATTACCTCTGCCCTCACCAGCTGTGGCAGTGAGACTGTGCTGCAGGTTCCAGGGAGTGTGGGGATGTATTTGGACAGCTGCAGAACATGAGCAAGGGGAAAAAAAGGGCTGTCTCCAGGCAAACATGTCCTGATTTATAATGGAACTATATTTATGTTAGTTGCAACCACATTATTCAATGTAATTGGGGTCAAGAATTGAACAAATCTAAAAGAATGCAAAAAATAGTTTCAAAATTCCTATTATCAATAAAGACCTGGTTTAGAGGTTTTGTGAGAACTCCAGAAGTTGAAAGCATAGCAAAACCCCAGTGTTTTCCAAAAGACAATGCCAGAAAAGCCACATGAAAATTCCTGTCAGTGGAGACTGACTACTTTCAATTTATTTTTTATTTTTTGGTGCTTCTCAGTGTCTCATGCTGCCCTCACTGTCATTTTACTTCACGCTATTTCTTTGCAAGTTGACCAGTTCAGTATTGGTGCATTTTAATACTAGTCAAGAGCAGGGACTTGCTTTTTGTAGTTGCCAGGAGTGAATTTTCCTCCCCTCACCATGCCCCAGGGTATTAGCAGTTGTCAGTCAAACAAAACAATGGCAGTACCTTCCAGTCTTATGCTGTGTTTGTTAGATTTTCAGCTGGGAAACACATATATTCCCCCCCGGCTGCATTTTGGAAGGCTGGCCTCCAGGCTGGCACACTATGTTCTGCTCTCCTTTACGTTTATGTGCTACCCTGGGGCAACATTTGTCTGAAGAGTTCCTAGTATTTGCCTAATTTTTTTGCACCTCGCTTCGTTGCTTATGCTCTGTCTGGTAGGATAATACTGAGCCCATAGTGAAAGCTGTGCCTGGGCACAACTTTTGAGACATGAAATTTACTGTGTTTAGCTCTGTCTAAAAGGATGTTTCTCTCATCAGTGAGAGCTCTCCTGACTTGCTTCTTTTCATAGTTTTCAAGTGAATACAAAGTCTCCCCTCTTCCCCAAGTCTTCTCTTTCTACCTACTCCTGTCTTCTTTCATGGTAGTCTGAAGAAACATTGACAAATAGTTCTCTGCAATTGACTTTTTATGATTGTGTTGCCATAATTAAAAAAGTTGTCTTCATTTTGACAAAAAAATACAGAATGTGGCTTGTAAGCTATAGTAATGCCAACATTTTCTATTACAGTTAACCTTTGCTCTTCAGTTAAAGCTCTATCTCAGACCTAAGCCAAGGGTCATAGATAAAACATCCCTAGGTTTTTTTCCACCTCTTAACCTGAATTGCATCAGTGAACCATTAACTTAGTAGATTATTTACTGTTACCTTTATGGAAGAAATGCATACTGTACTTTTCCTGCATTGCTCAGGTTTGATTTATGTATGGCCTCAGCTCTATAGGTTCCTCACTGAGGCAAGGCCTTCATACCACAGCAAAGTAAACAGGCAGCTGAAACTTGCCTGAGCAGTAGTAAAAACTTACAGTAATTCACATACTTTTGTCCTTATATCTTTTCTATTTAACATGCAGCACTAACAGTCCCGGTTTGCACTGGGGAAAAACTAATTACAGCAACGTTACACTCAGATAAGTGTTAGCCTCAAGTTAAATTGCAAAGGCCGGGATCTGAGTTGTGCTCAGATCCTGCGGGGAGCCATAGCCAATTAATTATAGCTCCCTGATCTGAGGACAGGTTACAAACTGGCCCCAGCACTGAGTAGACCAGTATTAGAGAAGAGATTACAGCATCTTGGGGGCTGCTTTAATCAGGACGAGCTGCCGGTGGCCATTGGGGCCTGCCAGAGCAGAGCATGGCTTGAGTTGGACTACACCCTTCTGTGCCCTTGCTGTGGCCTTGCAGGGGGCTGCAGAAACTGGTTGCACCAACTCTCTGGCAGGATAAAATATCCAGGCTGAAAACAAGTGAGTTCTTTCAAAGGAGGCAGCACACGGAAGTGGGGAGGCCACGGGCTGACTAAATCTTCATCCTCCCATTGGGCAGCTCAGCAGGAAGAGATAACAAAACAGGAGACATCCGCTAGTACTGACCAGCTTTTCTGCTCTCTGACTAGGAAATGGAGCCTTCCTGGCATGATGTTTTTCCACTTCCTCCCAGTCTCACCAGCCTATATTTGAGAGTCAGGTTTTACAGTAATTTTTGGAAGGTGGACTTGCTTATTTCTTCTCCTGCACACTCCTCTGCTGTTGCCAAACATTATCTCCCCTCCCAGCACATTGGAGCTCCCCAAAGCAAAGGGAGTGGAGTGTGAGCAAACCAAGGGATTTGTCTGATTCAGCTTCATTTGGTCTTTCAATCAATTGAGAAACAAATGTGATATCCCCCTCCACTCCCTATCAACTGGGCCTGTGTTTGTAAGTCAGGCACCTGGAGTTGGATTTTCCAGTGGTTGGGAAAGAGCTTAATCCTTAAGAGGAGATTTGTAGGGAGGTGTGGAATAAAAGGGATAGGTTTTCGATGCCCTTACCGTGAGAGCCAGAAGAGCGGTGAGTCACTCAGCTCTGCTAGTAGCCTTCTACAGATGCCTTTTAGAGGAGGCCAGAGCTCCTAGAGAAGGGCAGTACAAGCCAGCTACGGATGCTTTTATGCTGTTTACATTGACTTCAGCTGTTTTCTTGACAAAGCAGGGCTTACTGCTGCTTTCATTCTGTATTGTGGGGAATGATAGGCTTAATCTGTTTTGACAAGCAAGTTTCTGCACAGCATTACTGCTTTGCTAATGGGGATAGCTGGGTCTAACAGTGGTGTTAGGCGTGCAGGGTAGGAGCTTGACTCTGCTGCTTTGTAGCACATGGTCTGATGGTGCTGCACAGGCTCTGCATGCTCTGAGCACTCCCAAAGGGCTCCAGTCCTGACCACTTTCAGAAGCAGTGAGTCAAGTCTGAGGACAGCACTGCCAGCTGCTATCTTGCTACATCTAGCATGGCAAAAGTGGCACAATTTCTGGGGGCAGAGGGGAAAGAGAGGACAAACAGAGAAAATGTTGAGATCTCAGTGTTTTCCTCCCACACACATCTTCCTTAAGCACATGGCTGCTGTGCATTATGCAGCACTGTTCAGCTTGAGCCTGGGCTGCCCAACTGTGTCTGGGCTGCCACTGCTCTGTCTTTAAGCACCAGATTATACCACAGAGCCCAGAGGCTAGCGGTAACCTGAACTTGGGCTGCTTTTCTTCCAGTGCCCAAGGATATGCCACCGTCTTGGATACAGGTCCAAGATTTCACATCTCAGCTGTGATGTTTTCTTGCCCTCTGGCCTTTGACTAGATGGTGCTGCCCAGACCACTCCGTAGCGGAGTAGCGGCTCATGCCTTTATGCCCTCCAAACATCCCAGTACCCCTTGAGTGCCCAGGACACACAGTACCCTCTGTAAGAGCCCATCTCCCTCATCCTGCACTGTCAGGACATAGGTATGCACAGGTAGGATGTCCCTTCCCATGTCCTGCAGCCTATGTCAGCATTTCCAGGCCCCCTGCCAGCGGCCCTAATCATCCCTACATACTCTGCCACCCCCCATCTGCCACTTCTGGCACTGTCCAAATGCATTGCAGCCCCAGATGCTTCTTCCAGACAGCTTAAGAAAGTTGAATGGAAGTTTGTAATCCGAGGCTAACTCAGAGTACTGTATACATTTCCTTTCCCCATCCCCTCCAAAGGAGTGTATCAGTATCTGCACCTGGCTGTATGGAAGAAGGCATTGTGCTCTCAAATCCCAGTCCCCCTTTGGCCACCCTGAGTTGTGCACAGAGATGCTGTAGTAGGTGAGGCAGAGGAAGCTGGCTAAGAAGGGACACAAAAGCTCTTCAAGTGCGTGAGACCCTCATTCAGTATAGTTTGTTCCTAGTCAGACTCAAAAGTCTCATTTGTTGAATGGATGTAACACCCTCCTCTTTTCTCTCTCCCAGCCTAGATACGCTTCACTCAATTTAAAACAGCCCATATCAGTGAATCTTAATCTAATCAGTCACTTAATTACGTTAAGTGAATTTTAAGTAGCCTTAAAAGCACTCAGTGAATCAGCTTTGAACTCATTTTAATTAGACCAGTGTGTCTTTGTGAGTGGTTGATGCATTTTGGTCCCAGCTGTGCCATGGTTCTGTGTTTTGGCCCTGACCTTGCTCTAGCCATGCTTGAGCACCCTTTTTAAAGACTCCTATAGATGTAGCACTCTGTGTAGTGCAGCATGGCGATGGTAAGGTCACAGAAGAAACAGTTCAGTCCTATCCTTCATGTGCACCGTGTTCATAATCAGTGTCAAGATAACAATCTGCTAGTGTTTTTCCAAATGAATGAAGCTATAATTTTCCTCTGCATGACTTTAGCTCTGAAGGGGAGTTTGTTTTGCCCCTTGTTACAATAGATGATCGCAGGGCTGAGCAAGATGGTGAAAACTTTGAGGTTAAGTAAGGTCAGTAAGAGAAAGCTCATGTGGCCTTAAGTGTGCTTAACAGGTGAATTTTAAGTAACTTTTTCCTTCTCTGGAAGACACAAAGAATTCAATTCTGCTTTTCCTATGGCTTAAAACTTCCTATTATTTCCATTATTATTGTTTATATTTTCTTCTATTCTGTGCCTCAGTGTGTGCATTATTTTTAGCTGCTGGTTGCTCTCTCTTGTAAGCGTACAACGGCATGAAAAAATCTTCAGCTGTAGGATAGGACTGAGAGATGCAGTAAAAGTAGCATCTGCATTGCTAGCTCCGTTCCTGGTGGTACTGTCCTCTGACAGCTCAGTTCCCTGGGGTGCATGTGTAAGTAGTCCTTGAGACTCCAGGGTATCTCTTGGGGGAAAGGCAAACTAGTCTTTGGGCCATTCTTCCTGTGCAGGATTCATGGCATGGCATAGATTTTTTTTCAGAATCTTTCTTCCAGAATTTTATAAAGGGAGAACATTGTTTTTCAGGAAATCAGATGTTTTATGTTGACCCTCACCTCCCACAGAGGATTGGGCTAATTGTATTAATTGCTCAGACTCTGCAGGAAGGGGAGTCTTCTTCGGCTGTGTACCATGAACAAGCAAACTCATGCTCTTTAAAGCTCCTCCTTATTATGTTCATTGGCATTCAAAAGAGTGAGGACGTAAATCTGTATTGAAAATGCAGAGACTAAAATTCTGAACACAGCATTTTTCTTCTTTGGGTTTAGATCTACTCTCATTCATAACCTAGCAGTTCCACTGAAGTCAGTAGATTAGATTTTACCCTACAGGAAAAAAACGCACAGAGATTTGGGATTTGCACAGAATTCAGTCCTCTGTAGTTTTTGCTTTAGGGAGCACAGTGATCTTTCTCCATGTCAAAGCCAGGAGCAGTGCACATCACCCTTCAAATACTTACTCTCCTAAAACAAGTGTTGTTCTTCCTCTTGGAGGCCAGTAGGTACCAGTAGTTCTGAACTTTCCTCCTCTGCTGCAATTTCTGTAGGTTTTCCTCTGTGAAAACTTCATCATTTCTAAGCTCATAATTTCTAAGCTCATCATTTCTCTCAGTCACTCTCTGTCTTTAAAAATAGTTTCACTTATGCATTGCTCAATCAATGCTATTCTTATATTTTTCTATTTTTGGAGCTGGAATTTTAGACCTGTAAGATGGCTCCGAGTAGTGGCTATTGCTAAGAACCAGTGAGCTCCAAGATCCTCGGAAATGGAGAGCAATTGGGGTGACTCCTCTTCTGTTTGCTCCCCCTGCCAGACCTTGCAATGAGCAAGCTCACTTGTGCCCCAAAAGCAGGCTTAGGTCAGGTGTTAAAGGCTAAGCACCAGCACTGGAGCCATACCAAATCACCTGAAAATGTTGGCCTGGATTTTTCAATGTGTAGGTATGTTTTTCTATTAGAGTCCATTCTTCCTAGGTTTGGAACTGGAAATATGGCAGAGAGAATAATTCAATGTAAACGGGATGGTGGGAAGCCTCAGACTGTATAAAGGGCAGCCTGCTGTGGGAGGCATGTGTGCAGGTTGAAGACTGGAATGCAAAAGTCCTTTTGAGTGTGTGTGCAATGTCTGGTTAGCATGCAGGATGGGCATGAATGAAGTGCATGCACTTGTATGCATGTCTACTGGTGCTCCTAGTCTCAGGGGTCGCATCATTTAAAGATTAAAGTGGTTAATAATGTTTTCTATTTTATTTTGGTATAAATAAGGAAGTGCAGTGTGCAGCCATCTTTACAGTCAGCCATTTTCAGTTCCCCTTTTTTTCTCATCTGCTCTTGGACATAAGAACTCCTGTGAGTGCATGCAGCTCAGAAGCAATCCATGGTCACTTCAGAAGTCATATGAGTCATTTAGTTGGCCAGATTTTACTGGAAGACACTGTTCTGATTTCAGTAACAGAAGTATGCAAATAATGGAAATAATAGAGATTTTAAATGTTAGCTTTTTAATTTGATTAACAGCAGGATCCGTTTTTTGCTATTACTTTCACACAATACTTTCAGGCAATTATTTGCAGTTCCTTAATTTTCACATTTCACTGCAAATTTGTTGCTATAGCTCTGATACAATTACATTTGAAATCAACGTGTTAGACGATGGTAGGATTACATCAATTATAGTAGGGAAAATCACAACTCTAGACACAGTGATGAAGGGCAAAGTAGGAAATAGTGCTGAAAGATAAGCTGCACCACAGCTGGTGCAGCAAGACAACTGCTCAGTTATAGAACAGTTGAAAGTAATGTTTAGGAAAGATGTGTTCAGTGATTGAATCCCCCTCACTGCTTGTGTGCTTTTACAGCTAATGTAATAGACCCTCGTATGTGGAACATTTTTGCACGGTGTAAGTTGTGCCCCATTATAATGAGATCCACATACCAGGTGTTTATCCTACACTGCTGATACTGAAGAGCAACCTGCCTTTCAGATACAGGCCAATGACCCTTCATTTAAAGTCAAAGGTCCCAGTCAGGAGAAGGGGAAGTGAGGTCACGAAAAATGACCAATGCTTGACCTGAATTCCGGTGAATTCAGCTGCATTAATATAATGCTTCCTTTGAGGGAAAGTATGTATCATCTTTGCAACGTAGTGGACTTCGCAGTGACATCCAGTTGCACAAGATAAGATCTACTGCTTACCTCCCAGTAGCATTACTGTATGGCTAATAGCATGACTCCTTCAGTTCATTTACTAGAGGGCCAGATTTTTTAAGCTAAAAATTAGGGATTCGAACCCAATGAATAAACCATCTGGTCTTTCCTCGGGAGACCGGATGAATAATCAATGATGTTAATCATGTGAACAGATGCTGAAGGATTAGATTTTTTGTTCTGCCAGTATAAAGATTCCTTATTAGCATGGCAAAGTGGTTTTATAGTGCCTTTATCAGCTCTCAGAATGATACTCATCGTTCTTCTCGTGCATGGTGAGCATACCTGCCTATGGGAGCTGTCGCAGTATTGTGCCTGTTGAACATCCCATTGACTTTTGCTTGTTAAAGTAAGTGCACGGTAGTTGTGATGTTTCTCAGCTTCTGGTAATTCTGGGCTTACTTCACTAGAGCTGAGCTAAACCGAATCCTGGTCGTATTTCTCTCTGTATGTGTTGTAATAATCTCTTCCTCCTCCCTTTGCCTGTCATGTCTCCTTGCAGTCTGCAACCGCTGGCCTTAGCTGCTCTAGAGCCCATTTATTGCAGTTTTGCAGCTTGCTGACAGGCTGGGTGCAGCAGCAGGCCAGGAAATTATGGCACAACTCAGAGAAGAAAAACCAGGTTTATTTGATGAGTTTCTAACTAATATATTTAAGATCAAATAGAGTTAAGAAAACCGAAGCTATTGGTAGGATAATCCATGCAGAAGATACTCTTGTCAACGAACTAATTTACCAGATTCTGGTCATTCTTGGTAACAAAAACGGATCTATCAGCTTCTGACTAAACTGGCAATAATCAACAAATGACACAAGGGCTGAACATGGCTATATGGTGTCTTTCACAAGGATGGAAAGTACAGTTTTTCTTAAAAATGTTTTTATTTTGTTTTTAACATTTTACGTGCATTTTCTTCATCAGTCTGGGTCCAGAATTCTCTCTTAAGAGGTCTGAATGAATGGTGCATCTGAAAAAGGCACTTGTTAACTTTTATGGGGTCTTAATAATACTCTCAAAGGAGTAGCCACTAATAAGCAGGACCTACACAAATGAAGTATAGACCAGTGTTTAAAGCTGCAGTGGTTATGTTTTCATTGATTATGCAGCCCATTCAAATATATAGATCTGTGTTCATTAGCAATTGCTGTCTGAAGTCAACCAACCACAGTCGCCCGAACTTCAGATGCCAGAAGTCAAACCACAGTCAGACTTGAGAACAGAAAGTACAATACATAGAGAAGGATTTTGAAATGCTGTTTTAGTGAACTTTTCATAGCAGTGAAAATGATGTAACCATTTAAGGAGTTTGAGGTACAATATGTCAGTTGCTGAAATGCTTAAAAATAAACCACAGCACACTCGTTTTCACAGACTGGGAAATCGAAGTGCAGAAAAGTGAAATGACTTGGCCAAGGGAAGCACAGTAGCCCTTAGCAGGTCAGAACCATATCCCAGTTGTCCAAGGCCTGCTGCTCTCCGTGCAGCATTATGTCTTGTATAATAATAGCAGTTTGTTGTCATTTTTCTGCTTTTTCTCAACTGGGAGGGCTGTAAGAAATAGCTGTTTCGCTCACTAGGTGACAGTTCTCCTTACTTCTCACTAGGAGAGATGAGTTACCAGAAGTGCCCTACAGAGAGAACAGTACTTGTTGCTGGGAAGTTACACTTTCAAGTGTCCAAGCCCCAAACCACAATGTACTATTTACTTTAGACCGTCATGCGATAAAGCATTTCTTTCTGTTGTAAGCTGTTAAAAATAAAACAAGGATGCAGAAAATAAATGTTAGAACAGAAGGAGCGCCCTGACTTTCCACATAGCTAAAACAGCAGGGTGGCAGCCCTCGGAGCTGAACAAAAGTATAATTCAGGGAGTGATTTCTTTTTGCTCAGATTTAAAGAAATCATCACACAATTTCCCCACCTTTTTAAAATTAATTTTTAAATCATCCCTCTTCTGAGTGTCTTGTTGGATGCTGACAAGTGACTAGGAAGCAGCTATGCAAAACTATATCTGCTTGGCTCATGTCTCCTCTTTGCCACCTAACTTTTGGTCAGGTTGAAAGCTGAGCTTACAGTGGGTGCTGTGTCATTGGGCTTGATCTGAAAGTTCTTCAGGGCACAGGTACTGAGTTCATTGTAATTCAAGTGAAGTAGGGTAGTTAAGGGCAACTGATGATGAGCCCTGTCTTCATCTGTATTATGGCACACTTTATGTGACAGTTACCATCCTGGACAATTATGTACTAAAAGCAGTGATTTCTTCAGCTAAAGTTTGGTGATCCAAGCAGCTGCTGCACAAGACTTCTGCCATCTGTATGCTGGAAATAGGGAAGGAGAGATGGGCAGCAAGAAAGGACACAAAAGGTACATTTTTTCCAGGATTAAAACAGCTCCTCTTTGGGTATTGTAAAATAAATCATGTCTAGTGCTGGTTCCCAATAAGAACGTAATACAATGAACGGTTGTCAGTAATTTGAAATAAGAATGATTGTCACTAATTAGCTCCTGGCCCCAGCATAGAACCTGTCTCCTCAGAATAACAGTTGTACACTGTAGGTACTGTTTGTTTTGCATATTGGAAGTATACTTGCAGAAACAGGCAGGTTACCTCCTCCTCGCAGGGTTTATATGAACACATTTCCAAGGCAAGTGACTGAAAAGCATCTTGCTCCAAAGCAGGCTCTTGAAGGGTTTCACACTGTTTGAGCAGATGGAAACCGCCACTGCTACCACTTCTGCTCTGTGGGACGGAGCGTGTCGATCTGCACAGGGGCAGAAATTGCTATCTCTTATCACCATAACTTACATGTGACCAAGAGGGCGGATGCTGTAGCCCAGCAGGTGGAGAAGATTCCACGATGTGTTATCTCTAGCCACGGACTGTCCTGTTTCCAGGAACATTCTTCTGATGGAGGAGATAAGAGCCTGCCAGCAACTTCTCTTATATGAAGGAGTCAGCAAAAGTGTCTTCATCAAAATGGCTTTGTAATTGCATTAGTTTCTAAGAAGCACAGGAGGAAATATAGATACAGCTGCATGTCATAGCCTACTTTTTAACGTATTCTTGTTAGGTAATTGTATCATATTTGCTGTGTAGTTAATAAATTAAATGTACTATGAAATGGTACACAAATAAATCAGTCCTGCAAATGCTAATGAGCAAACTCGCTGAATCCAGTGAGATACTAGCAGGTGTGAAGATGGTCACTTTTTCTCAGGGCTGAAAGTATCAGTTGCCAACATTTCAATTTGTGCATGATTTGAACCTTTTTTTAGAACAGGATGGATGGAAGGTACCTGATGGTGTATAGCAATTAGGTGCATTAGGAATTCCCCCATAATCCAGCCCAAATCAGCACAAATGTACAAAAAGATCCATTTAGACATTATTCTTTAAAATAATTGGAAATGAAGTTTTTGAAAATTTCTGTCCTGAATTTCAAGCCCCTCTCTTTTGTGGTTAGCTCTAGGTCTCTGGCATCTTTCCAGGCTGGAGCTGAATGAACACTTTGGGGTTTTACAAGCAGGCAAATGTGGCAACTAAGGGATAAGAGCCTGATCCAAAGGCCATTTTTTCCAGTTGGCCTGGAACTTTTCCATTAGGCCAAAGTAATTAAGGCTGTTGTACCACCCTGCACTGTCCAGGCAACGCTGAGATCTCGCAGCACGTAACTATGTGTGTTCAGCTCATCACAACAGCACATTTTGCCCTGTGTTAGTCCCCTGGCAAACACTTTCACTGCTTTTGTCATTATCTATAGCATCCTTCTGGGGACTAAGGTATAAAATGAGAAAAAGCGAAGAAACACAATTTGCAGATGAGTTGGGATCCATGCAAGTGAGCGGAAAGTCATTGTTTCTAGACCACATTCCTGAGCTCCTTCTAATCAGGCTCTGTTTGGGGTTTCTGGGATTCTGTGGTGAATGAGGCAGGTGATGTGCTGGTATGTGAGGACAGAGAGCTGTGGGCATTGTAGCGCTCAGAAAAATTCTAACGGGATTAGTGTTGCAAACTGGTGTTTAGGCTGCCTCAACTCTCTTGTTGGTTATTACTCCCTATCCCCCTCTTCCTCTCTCAGATTTAACTTCTGGTATTCCCTCTGGAGTGCATCTCCTAGAGACACAGTCTGTCCATCACTTTGGCCTCTAGTTGGAGTGGGAATTTGCTGTCCCCATCTGTGCTCAACTCTAACACCATGAGTCAGGCTGTGCACTGCTTCTGCTGCTTTTGAAAGCAGAAATTCATCTTGATTCTGGAAATATTGCACTCCTGGGCCAGCTCTTGCAGAGGATTCTTGCTGTCATGTGGAGTAATGGGAAGGATTGGAGAAATAGCCAGGGGTCTGAAATACAGAGTCGTGAGACTTGCCAAAATGCCTGGCTCTCCGGAGGGGCAGGCTAGTCCAAGCTTTCAATGGCCGACAGATCCTGAGTGCCCAGGCATTCACCCCATCCCAGAGCTGCTGGAGGAGACCCTGTTTGCTACAGCCTTGACAATCAGCTGGTTCTGTGGAGGACAGCCACAACCCCCAGATCCTGTTCAGGCCACATACAAAAGCTCTGTGTGTTGCAAGAGGACTACAGACCACCCTAGGGAACCCTTGATGGACAGTTTCCCGGCCTCCTGGCCCCACGGCATCACCCTGAACTCATCATTTCTGCTGGGCCAGAGGCCTTCCATGAGTTAGCCTGAAATGCGAATGCTTGTTTTCCTCTTGCACTGAATAAGAGACTGACAATATCTAATTGTCAATACCCCTCCCTTGAGAGACATGCAACAGCATTGCTTCTCAGGGCATATTCCCCTCTGCTGTATTTAGAACAGTTTGAAAAGACCAAATTTTAAAAATAATAATCTTTCCAAAAACTCCCCACCCACCAGCACTCCTCTGCCAAATTTCAGTTTGAAGAAAATGAAAAAGGACAAGTTTATACACTCTGATGAACGGGAGTTCAAAATGGAACCTGAACATCATCATTCTTGCAAATGTACACTGATAATGGAAAGCAGTGGTGATGATGGCATTGTGCCCAGAGGGGCCCTTTGTTGTAGATGCTTGTGGTGTTGCTTCTTTTTGCGGTTGATATTAAAGGTGAAAATGTATGTTTTCTTCAGTGTTTATGACTGCTTTCTTCCCTCTCAGCTTATTGGTGGAAATTTTAAATAAAGCTGCACATCAGTAAGTCTGCAGTATTGTTAACTGCAAATCACTTGCACAGTGAGTTTAGCTATTTTTCTGTTTATGAAACTCCCACTTTCTGCAGATGTTATTTCTTAGGGTTATTTGTGAACATTTGCCACGAAAGACCAAGTGGACAGTTGTCAGAATTTTGCTGCTCCTATTATTTGTAAAGGAAGGGTCACCTAAATAGATGGCATCATCTCTGCTCCCAGATTTCATAGGCAGTATTTGCCCTGTGTATTCATACTAAGTCTAAAGTGAATGATAATGTCAAATTATTTTATTGGCTTACAAACACTTGCTTTAGAAAATCAAAGAAGGCTGCAATGTTGTGATTGGATATTTCTTTAAAACTTACATGAACAGCACTCTTTGGTGTAAATTGTCTTAGACACCATGTAGGGGGCTTGAAATTGGGTGGGATAAGAATGGCTTTGCACTGATTAAATTTAGTGATGTGAATTTTGCAGGAATCAGTTGTCTTTGTGCAAACTCCACTGTGGTACTGTAATACTTATTCAGCTCAGGTCCAGGCAGTCATTTCTAAAGGTTGTAGAGTATGTTTGTGCCACTACGATTTGACATCAAGTAATAGGTATTTTGCCTAATTGGTGTAATTAAAGGCAGATTTTAATCTTTAGATTTTATAAGGCTATAACAATTACCTTTTACCCATGCACATGAAATACTGCATCAGGAAAATCTATAATTAGTTAAAACTAAAACAAAGTGCATTTCTATTATTAACACTATTGCATAAAAGTCTCAGTGCCATAGCTGAAAAATCAAAGCCAAGTAACAGTTCAGAGACAGTGCTGCTATAAAACTTTTGACCTTAGTTACCGAATGTACATACAAACAAATAAATTAACCAGACAGAGATAGTCCCCTAGGAGCAATCATGATTTGCAAAATTTTGGGGGCTTTTAGCCAACCTGTAAAGTTGATGGAATGAAAAGTTTGCCTGTGTATGCCAGCTCATTAATCAGCACCCTTTTTTCACTAGCTGAAAGGCTGGTTTGTAGATTTGCTTCTACTCAAGGCATCCGTTTTTACATCCTTTCCAGTAAATATGCTGACTTGAAGGCTCCAGGAGTCAGGAAGAGTTTTGCTGAAACATCATGGACAGCACCGCGTATCTTGCAGTGATAGTTCTGTGGAAGGCCATAAGTCCAGTCTTGCCAGTTGTGTTCTTTAGATACAGCTACCCTCTTGGATACCTGTTCCTTCATGTTGGCTTAAAATATTGCTATGCCGTATTGTCAAATCTGGGACTCCTTGGATAACCAGTTCCAAAAAAAATTTCTCTATTAGAGGTCTTTGATGGTAAACATTGCTTGTTCAATGGGTCTGAAGTATGCCAAGTTAGTTCTCAATATTCCTGTGTTGATTCTTCTGCTTATTGTTAGCCTCTTGCCTTTGCACATCTCACTCGAGTCCTGAGGGTTATTTCGATAAGGGTTTGTGTTAGTCTCTATCATTCAAGTCTTCTTGCAGTCAGATGCAATCATGCTCCAGTGATCAGCAGAAGTGGTCGTTATTGAACCTTACATGTTTTTTTCATCTTCAGCATAAACTTTGCTTTGACAGCATGCTCATCCCCAAAGCCCCTTGAAGTCCCCTTTGAAACACATATCAGAGGCTTAAACTAACTGTCTTTTACGTACTGGGGTATGTACTGGTACATACTGGGGACAGTTCAGGGTAGTTTTAGAAAGTGACAACTCTTTCTTAGTGAGGATGCATAGGACCTGTTGAGCTTGTTTTCCAGAGCTTTGTGCCCAGCTAGCATTGCCTACCAACTCTGGAAACAGGACTTTGTATTTCTTAGCCTGAGCCCCCTAAGCTAGGGGAGAATCATAAATATGAGCCTCAGTTATCTGCCATGCAGCACCTACATGGTTTAGCTGAAATCAGAGCTGTGGTGCCTCTGACATCCCTCTTCAGGACATCTGTTGGAGTATGTGTTTGAATAGCTACATAACATGCTGATCTTATCCCATTTCAATACACGCTTACTCAAAGAATATTGCAGTTGGCTTACATAAGAACTAGACAAAACTTTGCCATTTAAAACTCATTCACGTTATTAAAGCACGAAGAGAATGATCCCTTTATTCATGTTTTGGTTCAGATGCTGTGTCATTGTGAGGCACAGGTAAAATAGACAAGCAGGTATTAGGAAACAAGCTCAGCAAAAACTGCCAAGTTTACAGAAGGTCTCCCCATGTTCAGGTGCATGGAGGATGGCATGAGGATGTACACAGTGTGAGGCTGCCTCTGTCTCTAGACCCTAATCACTGGGAGTAGAAGGAAAGAAGCACAGTGAGAAATACGATTACTGTGGATACCCACTGTGAGCCACAGAAAGGCGCTGAGATGTAGCTGTAACCCTAAATGAGGTGCCAGCAGCAGAGAGGTAACACAACGGAAGAAAGCATACTACAGCTTTTTTTTTTTTTTCCTTCCTTTTTTAAGTACAAGCATACTATTTCTCTGTGTTTTGGAGCAAATCCTGTCATTCCCTTTGCCCAGCTGCTGGGACTACTCCTGGGAGAATAAAGGGCTTAGAAAGCTTGGGGAAGTAGTCCCACATCCTTGCAGCCAGTTACTAAATCCTGTAGGCAAAACTGGAGGAACACAGGCTTTGTTCTGGAGCAAGTGCAAAGGGCCATCTTCTGCCCTTTACCCAATAATGTTTATTTCCCCATGTGCTAATCTGAATTAAACTTTTTCACAAGCTATTTTTGAAGTAAATCACTTCACCAAGCTTGGATATGGGAGTCCTGTGAGCTAGGCTTTGAAAAAGCAGATTGCTATAACAAAAGGTTAAAGTGTCATGCATAAAAATGACCCTTTGCCTTCAGAAAAAGGACACAAAGTAACCTACATTTTGTCCACCTAATAAGATACATATGGAGCTTATATCAATAAGCCTTTAATCGTATGTGTGTCTTCACTAGCTGTGCTGCGACTTGTTTGGGCTGTATAAACTCTTCAGAGCCCTGTCCTTGTATATTTGTGTGAAATGTCTTGCACACCTACAGAGCTGTATATAAAAAACAAATCCTAATCCTCATCAATAATCAAAGAAGGGAGCAGCTGCATGCTGTACTTTGGCTGACCCTGGCCCAAGTGAGCTAAAGAGAAGAAAATAAAAACCCTGTATATGGCACTGTGAAGTAGTAGACAAGTGTCTCATCTCCTGTCTGAAATGATCTGCATACCTGCAATGCTGCAAAAACATGGAGGATTTTTCTTCCCATCAGTAACGGTGTTGCACCAAGTGCCTCCCTGGTTCTGCAGATCCTTGTGGCCTACACAGCCTGTGAAGGACTGCAGCAAAGCACATGCATGGGTAGGTCCAAGGTCAGGAGGACAGGCACTGAGACTGTCTCTGGCCCAGGAGGGGAAGAGGCAGGATGGCTCCAGGAGTGCACCTGCAGCCTGACACAACTCTGAGGATGTGAATGTCACTTATTTCATATGGGCATCACTTTGTTGAGGCCAAACTTCCCATATGGCCATTTCCACAGGCTGCTCTGTGTGATGCTGGAGTTCTTGGGATGACACAAGGTGTGAATTTGCTCTACTTTGCCTTTACTGCCTGCCAATCTTTGGCTGTTTTCAGCCCTCGCAGGGATAGTGGATATGCACAATTTCACATGTTCCACCACAGCTGAATTTTCCATACAAATCTCCACTTTACAGCTCTCCTGTGCTCTCGAAGATGAGAAATTATGTTCTTGCCAGTTTAACCCATGTAAACTTCATTATAATCTGAGTTTGGGAGAGGATTAATAAATCCCAGTGCATGTTTCTTGGGAAGGAATTCTGGTCTGTTTTCAAGGCGATGATGCAATCTCACTGATGGAGTGAGAATAACTTTTCCTTCAGTCCTCACCTTGGGTTGCACATTAGTTACGTAGAACAAGTGAAGTATTCCCAAGAACACCAACAGAAGGGCAGTAATTTTCTTTCTCTCCTTTTCCCACCATTCTTAAATCTTCCCTGTTCTCCCTTTTAGCTTTTAAAACAGCATGTACTGCTTTATTTTAAAACTTAAATCCTTCCATCAGACCTCTTCTGCTGGCTACATGCCTGTCTTCCTTCTGCCTGCTGCACTAAAAATAATGCTGTGATCATGCCAGCAACAGTTGATGGGGGACCAGCTTACAGGACTGGCTGAATCGGCAGTATGGGGAGCACCAAAGTAGCACTGTTACATTGCTACCTGAGAAGTGATGCAAACTTCTAGCTCTTTTATTTTAAAAACTTTGCTTTGTCTCTAAACAAGTGTGCAGTTAACATCTGTCCTGCAGAATAGCCTTTCTATCAAGGAGTAGCTACACTTGCGGAGAGTTGCAAAGTTTACCAAGTTTTCTTTTCCCCTCTCCTTGCTGTATCTTTCCTAGTGCCCATGTTTTCCTTTTTCCCTAGATAGGAGGTAGTTCAACATTGATCTCTTAAGGTTGCATCCAAAATGCTACAGATCTTTCAGGATCCATAGACAATCCATTTTCAAACTGGTTTTTTGTTTTTTTTTAAAATGGAAATATTTTTTCTCCCGGAGCTGCTTCTCCAGGACTTAAGGCAGTGGTTATATAAGAAAGTAGGTAACTTTTAGTCACTTTGATTAGGGAAGCAGTTCACCAGTGGCTTTTTGCACTATTTTAGTTTTTTTTGTGGTCTGAACTTGCTTGTTAAACTGCTGTAATTCACTATTAAAGCTAGAAAACTATTTTGTAAGTGCATAAGCACTACCTGACACCTCTTCCTATGTGCTGTGGGTTGTTATTAGTGCCTTTGTTGGATGGCTTTTGTTCTCTTTACTCTTTCTTAGTCTGATCTGTGGACTGGCTCTCACTTTGGGATAAATCTAAATCACGGTTTTAGAATACGGAATTAAATTCTGTGTCTTATTTGCTTGGCTTGTTTCTTTGTTGTGAAGCAATTAGTACCTCACTCATGCTGTAAACCATACTTTATTAAAATCTGTATTAAATAATATACAGTTTAACTACGTTGAGATCAATATTCACCCTGCTGTCCCTGCTGCCTAGTGGTCTTCAATTGCTGTTCACTAACTAAAACCCCATTGGGTCTTACTTGCTCTTTTGCTTTTCTTATGTAATGTCCTGAGGATGCAGGTGGTCAGTGAAAGGCAGCATAAAGCCAAGTCTAGCAGAAGACTTCTTTGGCCCCAAGGCAATCTTCAAATCTTTGCTGTCATTTTTCTAGAGTTGCGAAGGCCATGTGGGCAATTTACAATTTAGCATTTAGAGAGGCAAGGAGACAGACTCCTGTTATATAGACCTCACTTTACCTAGGAAGAACTGGAATTTTGTGAAAATAAGTGGAAAATAAAGAATTCACAGTTGAAACCGATTTGGAAATGAAACATAACTTTATTGTTAATTTTGTATAAAATGTTGCCAGCAGCATCTTTTGAAGCAGAACCTTCTGGGGCTAGCCTAAATCAGCTAATGGGCCTAATCAGAATGGGCCTTAGCTAAGGCACAAATTCCGCTTTTAAATCAAAGCTTTCACTGGTTTAACAGACCTGGTACAAGTTTGTGTGTAGATGAATACAAAGTAAAAGTACAAGACAGGATGTCTGCTACTGCTATATGCATGCCATCACTGGTAGTTTAGATTGCATGAGAATATATTTTAAAAAGCATGTTTGATTTTTAATTTCAGTTCTTAGATATGTTGCTTTTTCCCTTTACATGGCTATCCATCCAAACTAATAACCTTAAGACAAAAAAATAAAAGACCTTCTCATGAAGTAAGAAAGCTGGACAGCCAGGATGCCTTGGAGAGGACACTGAGTTGCACCCCATCGCTCATTAGAGTTCAAATAAGAAGAATTGAATTGAAATGGAAAATACATTCAAAAATGCTGAGAAAGAAGGAGTTATTTAGGCTGAGTTATGGGGACAGCTTCATCTGGTGGATGAGTGCTACCAATGAAAATGCTCACAGCGTATAGTTCTACTGGGAGGAAATTCATGTTGTTATTTGTGCCCTTTCTGTCATTGCATTGTATGATTAGGCTAGTGAATAAGTGTATTTTCTTGGTGTTAGAGCTCATGAAAATCATAACTGAATGTTTGGTGATTTGCTAGGAGTAGGTTTCAAAGTCAGTAAAATTAAAATTGGGGTGACAATGGGACTTTGAATCTCACATTGTGTGTCTTGCTTTGTATAGGTCCCTGGGAATGTATAATGCAAAATGCATCAGTGACAGATCAGCACTAAATAATCAAATTAATTTGCCCAACCTCTAAAAGCTGAAATCTGCAAATCTAATTTCCTGTAGGGGCTTTCACTATTGTTTACAGCTGGACTGTAAAGCATATATGGATGTACAACAGGAGAGTCATCTGGCCTTAAATGCAGTTGATTGTTTGGCTCAGGAGTGTAATAAAACTGTCACCCAAGCTTTGCCATTGAACACTGAGTTATCTATACTTTTGACAAGAGCTTGTCAGTGATTTCCAGTAAAAACTCCTGGAGGCCTAATAATTGTGAAAACGCTGAAAGAGAATTTTCACCCTCATTAAGAGTCAGAAATGGCTTGTATATTAGTGGGCTACAGTCAAACTACACACACTTGAACTGCACAGAGCTGCCCCTCTGCTCTGCGTACTACTTGCCTTGCTTTGCCATCCCATCCCTTCCCTTTGTAGGATGTGCATGATCCACCCTTGGCACCACCATCTCACTGCTGTTTCAGCCAGGAGGGTGTATTGGGAGCTGTAAGTATCCTTATTTTAGCTAGCAAAGGTGAAACCTGTAACGAGTCCCCCAGTATTGCTGTGTTACCTGGCACAGGCATGCTGCTGTTTCTTACTAAGCTCTCAGCTGAAAGGACACCCCAGAGGACAGAGCTGTGCTGGCTCTGGCAGCATCTCTTCTGGAGCACGTGCAACACCCCGCACTCAAGACTGCCAGCTTTGCTCCTGAGCTCACAGCACACTCTCCAGGGCGCTCTCAGTTACCTGGGAAGTGGGTGATGCGTGGACCCCCAGGGACAAGTCCCTTCAGGCAGAGGAAGGAAGTGACTCCAGCTTCCCACATCTTGGACAAGTGCTGTAACCACTCAGCTAGTGAAGGGAAAAACAGATGCTGCCCCTGCCAGGTTTGGCAGAAAGGGTTGATGCCCTTACAGCACCAACCTGCGGGCAAGGATGTGGGTAGTGGGCACTGTGTATTTGCAGTCTGGAGGAAAGCATGCAACGTGATTAGGGTCAAAGATATGTCTTTCTTCTTGGCATTTACTATAGGCTAATTTAGATGGTTGGTTTCCCTGCACACTTGTCTTTCCCTGGTGTCTGTGTCTCCAGAAGCATTGTACAGGGAGCTGTACTCAGGGTTGCAGGTTCTGCTGGGTGGTTGAGCTCTTAAAAGTCAGCATTACAATGGTCTTTTGTGGATCTAATCCTTGGGAGTGTGAGTCTTGTTTGCAAAAGTGATTTAAATGATCAAGTGCCTAAGAGTGCCCCAAACCACCAGAAGAAATTCTTCTTGCCTTGAGCCTTTACGAGTACCTGTAGCAAATTTTCATCAGGAGAGGTAAGAGCATTCCCTGTGCCATAGAGCTTAGTCCCGGCAAAGAAGACAACAGGTACTCAAGAGATCAGAGAGAGGAATCTGAATTTATTTTATTTGTATTTTTAGTGCCTCTCAAAAATTTAAGGGCATTATTTAGAAAGATATCAGTGGTAGAAGTACCAGTACTGTAAGTCATTGCTGTTTTCACATGTTTCTCAATTAATCCTCAAAACTCCCTTCACACTATTTATTCAGCCTCTGAAAATAAGATTTTAAACTTGACCGAAGAGCTTACTAAGGAAGCAAATGCCTTCAAAAGAGGCTGACCCCCGGAAGTGTCAGCTGTGATTCATTAGTGTCGTAGAGACACATAATCGAGCTGATGAGGACAGGGAAAGTTTCCATAACAGCAACAGTACTAAAATGAGACTGGAAGAGTTGTCATCATTGTTTGAAACAGACACAACCCCTAGGCAGATCACTATTATTTTCGAGACTCGTTGCAGTGCTTGAGGCATTGTGCAACTCACAAAGCCCCCCAGCCACCTCTTTCCCTTCAATTTCTCCATCATTGTGGAATTTAAATAGCTTGTTCTTCTCAGACAATAGATTTGTCTTTCTTCTACCAATACTGTATTTATTATAAATGACATTTCTGCTTAAACAGAAGGGTCTTGATTCAAAAAGGGCAGCAGTTGAGTTTTCTTTACCAGACAAAGTTGAATTCCTTTTAAAGAATTAAACTGATTAGATTTCAGATATTTGCATAACAACCAGACTTGTGTTCAGAGGAAATTCAGTAATTTCAGGAACAAATGAGTTTAAATTTAATTGCTGCTCATCTATCTATCTATCTATCTATCTATCTATCTATCTATCTATCTATCTATCTATCTATCTATCTATCTATCTATCTATCTTAATTACAAAGGATTTTCTAAACACAATAGGGTGGCCACAGCCTTTCTGACTAGCTTTGGCTGCAGAAACAAGGCACAAAGTTCAGTGGCGGGCTCATAAAGACCATACTTCTCAATCTGGAAGTGTTAATCTTACCTGAGATACACTGGTGAGTCTGCTGGGAGCTACTCAAAGTTTTTTTTAAAGTGTTAATTGCATATATTCTCTTGATGTTGTTTCCAGCAAGGAAACAGTTGGGAATCTCTTGAGTTGGGCATTGTGTTGAATTGAGTTAAAGTCAAGATAGTGTTTCAATATCTCTGTTCTTACATGTGTTGGCTAATGCACAGGGATGGAGAAATGGCAGCATGTGCTTTATAGCCAGCAGTCTGTGGTTTACGCCTGGTAAGCTGTAGATCACCCACGTTTCTGTTTGAGGCAAGCCTCAGCAAATTCAGGCTTGCAGGATTTCTTTGTACGGTTTGCAATTCCAACCTGCTGAGTCCTGTTTGGGTGTTCAGGCTCATGTGAACTAGGAAGTGTCCAACTGATGTTAAAAGGAAACAAAAATAATTCATTTGGAATCTGGTCCTAAGTTTACTGAAGCCAGTGCTAGAGCCTCATGACTTCAAACCGCCTTTTGGTCATACGTGTTTTCTGTAACGTAACCAATGAAGTTCACCTCCCCTGTGTGCCTGCCTGAATGCATTTCCCTCACCTAAGATAAGTGGGAAACATCTTCCCAAGGCACCCTCTTGAGTTGTGAAGGACTGCAGTAGAGTTTCCCTGTTCTATTAATTTTGTGATGACCAGCATCCTAAAGGAACAACCTGTTAAAACACACGCTGAGGGCACCTGAACACAGTGCTAGCTGGAAGAGCGAGTTCAGAGCAAGGCCCCAAAGTCTCCAGGACTGGTAGCAAAATGCTACCTAGACACAGGGCAAACATAACAGGAACTGACACTTTCACTGACAAGCGCAGAGTGAGGGTGAACTGAGGCAATTGATGCACGTGTCAGTATGGAGGAATATTTGAAGAGGAGCTTAATGCTGCTCCAAGGTAGCAGGACTAAAGGTTTAGGTACTTGTGACTAATCCCTCATTTCTTAAAGCTTTTACTTGTAAGCATGCTTGTTTGTGATTGCTCTGAATTCACTCCTGGTAGGTTAGTTTGGGAGAGGTTAGTATCTGTCCCGCCACCCCCTCCAACAGCGCAGCTCTGCACCGGCATGCTGCAGGACTGTGGTTAAGTGCTGCAATCTGGTCCTGTATGAAATACTCTACTCTTTAGGTTTGTGGTACAGTAACTTGAGCAATCCCAGATATGTGCACCTTGTCATATAGCACTATAAAGTAGGAACACACTTTCCTACAGTTATTAATTTTCTCCTGCAGCTTAAAATATATGCTAGATCTGCCACTAGAGTTCAGTGTTTTCAGGCTCCCTGATGCTGAGGGGCAATTCTTGAGGGGCAAATGCATTAGATGAGGAAAACCTTTTTGTCTCCAGCAATATTTCAAAGACATTTTTCATGTATTTAACATGCTGCCAGGATACATAGGAACATCTGTAATAGATATCAAATGGAGGAGTCTTCTCTAGAAATGAGATTTTTCTCTACCACCTTCTTTAGTTTGTCTCTAAACAAAATTATTCTTTTTGTAGCTGCATGTCTGCTTTTGAGAGACTGATCATACTGCACTGGAGAAAAGATATAAGTGAAACTGTGTATATTGATTTGCTCCTTGCTGTTTAAAATTACAGATTAATTCAACTAAATATGATTAGAAGAGAGGAGTGAATATTTCTGTATAATCTTTGTCAGTTGAGTATGAAGCGTTAATGTTTGTTGGCTTGCTTCTCTCTGATCTGCAAAGAAGAAGGTTAGGAAATATCTTTGGTCTCATCTTTCCTGTTATGATAAATAACTGATCTGTGGTCAGAGCCGTAAAGTTCATAACCTACCCAGAAAAAACTTAGGAACAAACCACTGCTGCTGCAACATTATGTAAAGTGGAAAACCTATTTTCCTGGGGAGGGGTGCTGCTTCAAGATTTCACAAAAGAGGAAGCCCTTGCTGTTTATCCTGCTTGATCCAAATGTGCAACATTTCCTGTGGCCAGATCTGCAGTAAAATCAAAGGGGGTAGCCATTTTCTGTGGTCTATTGCTTCCTATAGCATACCCATATGAGAGAGGAAGAAAATTGCCATTTGTTATAAAACTACCCCTAACCTTCCTTATCTGATTAATCAATTAAAAACAATGATGCATTGGTAATAACTCCACAATGTCCGAATGATAATCTGTTTTTCACATCTGACAGAACCACTGTCTATTTTAAGGTGACAGAAAGCAGTTTTACATATTCTGCAAGATGGAATTTATCCTTAAGATTTTGCAAACACAGAGGATAGACAGCTGATAAAATCTTTGCTTGCAGGAGGTCATCAAGTGTTTGATTGTGCAAAATAGCTAAAACTTGGATTTTAGAAAATCAACATGACTATTTAGAGCAATCTAGGAATTAAGACCCTTGTTAATAATTAACATGTATGACCAAATCTTGTGATCCTGATACAGGCATAATCACTATTGAACTTGGGAATTCTACATGTTCAGGTACTGTGTTATATTAATTTCTGTGTATTTCAATTATCCTGGAAGGTGCTTAGAGACTCTATGGAAGGCAGCTTTATAAAAACAGAGTAGGGACAGGAAGACAGACAGCCAGACTTCAGGCCTTCCATCAAATGCAGACAGACACAAATGCCAGCAAGCCACTGACAGAAGTTGTGTCATTTGAGGCCAAAGGTTAGTGCGTTGACTAACACCGAGAACATTTTTATAGGCCTGAGAGTACACACATTCCTCATCCAGACTACTGGAGGGACTTCATTTAGCTGTATACAAGTATTTGCCTGTTACTTACAGAAAGTCTGTGGCAGATGAAGAAGGCTGTACAGTCTTTCAGGAGTGCATGTAGTTCTACCACACACACACACAAAATTATATTAAGAGAAAATCACTTAGGTTACAAGGTCAAACACAGAGCAGATGGCAAATGCCATAATTAAGATTACCTGCACAACTTTGTTTCAAGTCCCCAGTGTATCTGAATAAAATTACAGTCTTTAATTGCACCCTGTGCATTTTATCTGTGATGGCTCCTACCTGGGCTAAGCAGTATTTGGCAAGTCTGGAAAATGCAGCGTCCCCTCTAAATGGACTTACTGAAATACCTCTATAGATTTTACCAGGGAAACAAGCCATGCCCAGTGCAGTAGAGAGCTGGCTTTCTCCTTTGTTTTGGACTGAAGTTGTAGCCTGGTGAGGAGGAGTTTCTTTAAAAAGTCTTCATGTGTGCACAGTTACTCACAGCCACACACAGGGAATGCAGTTCTTCCTGTTTTCTTAAGCACTGAGGTAACTATGCCTCCTGGATCTTGCAGTCTGGTGACTGGCACCCCCTAAATACTGAAATGATTGATGAAATCAATTGCCAGCTAGAGTCCTGGGTGGGTAACACAGGAGAGAGAGGCAGAATTCCTGGATTCCACTTGTGTCTGACTCATTGTGTGATCTTCAACAGCAAATGTAAGTCAAATCAGGGCATGCTCTGATCTGTCATGGAAGGCAGTTATGGGATTAATGAATGTTTGTCAAAGCTAGTTTAGTCAATACTGCAAAACACAGACACAAGTAACTCTCGGGTGTTGGGTCCCATTTTATCAGGGACAGGCTGACAGAATTAATGAGGGTGCTGCAGTGCAAGGCAATGGTACTGTTAGTCTGCTGAGAATATATGTTCCTTCTCAGTACAGGGCTTGTGATAGCGTTTTCTGCCCTCCCTTTCACTTAGTTGGCTACTGCCATCCATAGTTGCCTGCATTCATTCGTTGAACCGACATACCACTTCGACATACCACGAACCATACCATACCAATCCTCCAAATTTCCCCTGTCTGCACTCGGTCTGCATCCCTGGTCCACATCTCACACAGCAAAGGATGGACCCAAATAATCCAAGGACAGGAATATATGCACATGCACCAGCTGCTCTGCACTAAATCCAATTCTTTTGGGACAGGTCACATTTACTTTTCATGCTCTGAACAGCTTACAGGACTCGCACCACATTTCTAACGTTTCCCTGAGGCATCAGACTGACTGCCGCTGTGCAGAACAATGGAGTAATCAATGCAGGCACAGTGAGGCTGTCTAATTTGCCTGGAATTGGGACAAAATCCATGGGAAGAATTGGGCCAAAATGCACGTTCCCAGAGCGAATGTCTACAACATGCAGTCAGTCTGATTCTTTGGGACAGCAGCAGACTTGCAAAGCAGCCCAGCACAGGGAGCTGCCTCAGAGCTCCTCCATCAATGGTTCCACAGCAGCTGGTGGAAGGTAGCAGGGCTGTTTTCCTCCTTGAATCCTCAACAGTTCCAAGGAGGAAAAATAGATGAAAAATATTCTTTATTGGATACTGCCTGCTCAGTGGTACTGGGAAGAGTCTGAGAGACAGAATTTAGTAATGAAATGAGTATATAGAGCATCCCGCAGTTGGCCTGTGTGTGTCATTGGCTCCTAAAATCCAGGTGCCAACTTCCTGCCCAGAATTTAATATTCTTATTCTAAAAATATCAAAATGCTGAAAGCAAGTGTCCCAAATCTGAGACAACCTAAATGTGGATATGTTTTGCAAATTATCAAAGAAAAAAGCATTTGGCTATTGACCCTTTATATTTTAAAATATTTCTTATATAACTTTTTTTCCTGTTGGTAAAATGTTTTCAGGTGAAAACAAAACATTTCATTATAAAAATGTTAGCATGGAAGTTTTGAAATATTAAAACATTGAAATATGTTCAGAGTCATGAAGAATGATGTAAAGTATTCTTATAATTAAAACTAGTCCAGAACTTTGGTATCTATATGAATCACAGTAAAACTGAGTTGTTTCTGTATGCTCTTTCTCTGTCTTTGTCACTCACTGCTTTTGCGGAAAAGAAGTTCGTCAAGATGATTTTGTGTTACCTATTTTACAGTAGTTAACTCATCAGTTGGAAGTTAGTCAGAGATTAGGAAACATTATGAAGTTATCAAAAAACTGGCATGTTAGGATGAAATCAGTTAATCTTTAGCCTCACAGGATAGAAAGAGGAAATGTAATTGCAACACTGAACTGTGTTTTACAGTCATTATCACTTAGAAAGCCCTTCAGATAATTCTATAATTAGCATGGGACATGTAACGGAGGGAAAAATACCTGACACAAGAGGAACTTAGTGAATGTTTTCATTCACAAGTGGGATTTAGCTGCCACACTGGTGCAATCTGCTGAAACAAAGCTCCTTTGAGTAACAAGTGATAGTTAATGGTATCTTAGGGCAGCAGACACCTGGACCTTGACTGAGTGGCATGGCTTAAACAACTGCTTGTGCTCATCGCTACAGAGCACATGTTGTCGGTCAGGAGCAAACTGTAGTCACAAAACGGTAAGCGAGACTTATTCCAGTCAGGCAACTGACTGCATTTGTCTGATTCTCAAAATACCTTTCAGCACAATTACTGCTTCAGTCAGATCACTGAATTAAAACCAACTCAGTTTATCACACATGTTGATGTTTATATAGTACCTGTCATCACTCACTTAAATGGATAAGAATATGGATAGAGATTAATTCCTGCTCTGTATTTTGTCTTGAAATATAAACAGTGTTTTTAACTACTAATTCCTGAAGTGTGACACTTTGTAAAAGATCTGCCTAAATCTTAACAATGGTTACTGGTGCTTAGTTCAGGATTGATTTGCTCCAGTGTTATTTATACACTGAATAGTGTTTCAGTGATTTCATCTCTGCTGAGGAAACTCAGTTAAGTTTTCAAGTGTTCAAAATCCAGGTTATAATGCTGAATTGTGTAAATAAAAGATGACAAAAGAAAAGATGGGTTCGTGATTCTTTAGCAAGGTAAGAAAACCATATTGGATTTCTTCTGTCATTTAAGAACAGGTCTTCAGAAATTCCCTGACTATGGGAGTGGAGTGTTGAGTGGAGAACTGCTGTTCAGTTAAACTGTTGTGGAAAATTCCTGTCTTTGTAGAAAATATATTTTTTATTGGAGAAAAAAGTATAAAATCTATAAATGGAAAGTAATTATTTTGTCTAAAGGATGATAAAAATAGTTTTCAATATTACTACTCATCATATGAACTTGGGCTAAAGGACATGCTAATAGATATGGGTTGAAGACTGAGCAGCTCTGGGAAGGGGATAATTTAGTAGCACCACCATGAGCAGAGGATGATACATGGAGTTGTATCATACCAATATAGGGGCCCATATTTCCAGAATCAGATACCTTAATAAAGGCTTCTGATCTCTAGGCTGTGAAGAACATGTATAAATGCCCAGTTCAGACTCCAGATTGTCACCCTAAAGTCACAGATCTGGGATTCAGAGCTGCAGTTGTAATTAGGCAGCCAGCGAGCTAGAATCATCCTTCTAAGCCATGTCTGGGCAATGCCTCTGTTTTCCATCTCCTGTGGGATACATTGGCGGGAAAACTCTTCAAATCTAGTTTCCAGCTTCTGCAGGCAACTGTATCTTCTAATCCTACTCACATCTGAGACGAGCATTTTCTTCCCACTTTTCTTACTAGGATCCTGTTCTGGCTCTCATTCTTTCATGACCAGAAGCTTTCCTTCAGATTCTAGCCCAAATATATCCATGGATATTTTATACCTGTTTTTCTTTAGTTGTCTTTTAGTTTCAACAGCTCTTGTAATATCTCCCCCTGGAGTACCTACAGGGAGCAATAGTTTTAATTTAGCTAAGGGGAAAAAAAAAAGAGCCAAATTCTGCTCAGAAAAGAAAATATAACTCAAAATCAGGCTATTTTCTCTTCCTCACCACCAACAGTCAGTCATTTTGCAAAGTGCTATCAGCTCTGCTAGCTGCACCATATCCTGCTCTCTGGCAGTAGTGGGGATCCAGGTTGGCTGAGGAGGTGGTATTTCCTGCTTGTGAAACATTCCAGTGTAAGGAGGGGGCACTCTCACATAGTCTCCTCTTTAGCGAGTTATATCAATAAATTCCAACCAGAAAATGCCAACTGCATACCATTATGACCGCAATCGCTGCAGCTAGAATGCTTCACATGCTGCCAGAGCTATCAGTGGAAAGGCAATGCTCTCCGCTGCTGCATCAGCTGTCCTTCCAGAGCTGTTCACTAGCATATCCTCTCATTCAAACACTGATGAGGCGTGTTTCAAACATAACAGAAACCAGATGTTGTGTATTCATTGTATAATTGCACAGCTGAGAAGAGGTTACAAAGTGGCCAGATAGCACTACGCAGTAACCACGGGAAAGTATTCTGTGAAATCTCTGCAGACCAGGTTGGACGTAGCCATTCAGTGCTGTGGATTTAGACATTTGGGAGAGGTTAACCCTCATTTTGACTCACCTGTAATCTTTTGAGTGATCTGTACAGTATGCCCCTACGAGACGTGACTTGACTCTCCAGGTTAGCTGCATAGGCCCCACACCTATTTACTCAACTGACCACAGCTGGCATAGTGCCCATGCGGCACATGAGCACCCCTGGTGCGCTGAGCACGCATTGCATGGCACATAAAGGTATGAGCTTTGGGCATGACTAGTTCTGCAGAACAAACCCCTCCAAGTGTTGTGGTCATATCTAACCTTTATATTTGTGTTTTCAATTCATGCATTCGTGTGTGTATTCAGTGGGCCAAATTTTGTAAACAGACAAATGGTTGCAGTGCTTATATCAGATCTGTGTTTGGATGTGTATGACTGTGCTGCCAAAATAATAGTTTGTCACCATTAGCAATTGCTGACAGTATCATTAGTAATCTAACATTATTGGGTAAACAGGATTTTTGATTACAAGATTTTTATTCTCCCAAAGATTAGAATTTCAAGAGTAGAAACAGTTATTCAGTATTTGATATCCAGCCAGACCAGTTGAATTTTCACTAAAAGAAATAAATCCAGCTAACACTAAGCAGGGATACTTTGTAAACTTAGCCAGATAACTCAAAACCTTGACCAGTCCCAAAGTGCAGATAATTTATGATTTGAAACCTCATGCTATCACCACAGGACCCAGGGAAGAAGTTCAAGGGATACAACATATTTCTTGTTAGAAGCAGTATAAAATGACTCTCTCCGCTGATGACGTTCTGATGTTTGTTACCCATCCAGATAATTCCATGAAGTCTTTGCTTGAACTTGTTGACAAAGTTGCTTCAATATCTTCCTGTAATACTAATTGGACAAAGTCAGAGCTTATGCTAGTGAATGGTCTTTGTTCACTGCTAGTAATTAACTGTTTAATTCTTAACTGGAAACCTTAGGGTTTCACACCCTCAAGGTATACACTCAGTGCAACTGCTAAATTTAAAGGTTAGAATCACCAGAATTATCAGGGAAGTGTCAGCAGATTGATTTCCTTTAAATTTATCTTGGTGGGGGAGACTAGCAACTAATAAAATTAGGATTGTTCCAAAAAACAATTATGTATTGAACATGCTGCCAGTTGCTATAAATCCTAGAACTTTTCAAGAGATGGCTCCATTATTAGCAATGTTTTTGTGGAAAAATGAGAACCACAACATTGGCATTAGGAAAATCCTGGAAATTGATAAAAGCGAGCTTTTGTTTGGAGGCAGAGTATCATTTTGGTTCTCACCTCCTGAAACTGAAAGAGGCCCTGTGTGGTTTTACCCAGAGGAAGCTCAAGCCCAGCCTTGTTTATTAAAAATTCAAGCTACAATGTTATCTCCCCTGAAGAATCAGGTTCCACGCTGGCATGATTCACTCCAGCTGGAGCCAAAGGGCTTGCTGCTGGCCTGACTGGGTGTAACTCTGTTTTTGATGACATAGGCAGGGAGTGAATCTGCCCCAGTCTTCCAGAGTTTCACATCCATAAGGACATAACATGTATAAAATATGTCCTGATCGCAGCGCAGTCTCGGCTGCCAGCAGCAGCTCTGGAAGCAGACCTGAATCTTAGAGGTGTCCCGTGAGCATAAAGAGGACGGCCTGAGCAAAGGGCAGAGACCAACTTTGGGTCTTACATCTCCCTCCCCCTGCTCTTCTGCTGTTGAAAATCCCTTCTTCATGCCTGTGGCACTTGCAGAAATGCTTTCTAGAAAGGTATTTTGGGGTACATTCAGTAATAGTAATTAGAGAAAAATGGATTGCGCTCCGAGACCGTATGAACTGCATTCCCAATCCCTGAAAGTGCCCATGATATGACAGTCTGATGTTGATGAGCTATGAGAAGTCTCTGCAGTACACTGCAATTTTTCCCATTATATCATATGCACAGTATAGCTTCTGAGCATGTCCTCCCACAGGTGAAAATTGTCTTTTACTTCCATGTGTATAAGAATGCTCAAAACATGGGAAAATGAAAAGCAATAAATATACTAAAAAGTCTGTTAGAACTGTGAAAAAAATTCTAAAATAGCAGTAGTAATTCTATAAAATTGCTGGCATCTCTGGGATGACCTCATGCTTTTGTTGTGCTGGAATGACCTGCATCACTCGCTTCTCGTTGTCTCTCTCAGGGTAACCTGGTTTTCTCAAAACCAGCTCCAGATCAGGGAAAAATCCCAGCTCCATTGAAGTGAATGGGAATTTTGCTACACATAGAATCTTATCCCCAGATTTTCAAACATGAAGAGTTGAAAAATTGGCTCTTAACTCTCCCTTGGGATTCTTGAATTAGTGGTTCAACTTCCAAAAGCTCTGACACCCACTGATTTCAATAGGAGCTGCTGGAGCTCTGTGAAAAAAAGGTTGTTCATTTCCAACACTAAATATGGATGGTGGAATCTTAAAATTAGGCTCCTATTTTTGAAAATCTTGGCCCAAACCTTTATTAATACCACACTACCATGTGTCCCGCGTCTGTTAGCAAACGTAACAGCATTCAGATCTACATCTGCTGTATTATCTAAACACTGGAAACAAAAATGGTCTTTTAATCAGCTTTAGATGAAAAGCTCTCTCTGAAATAATGATAGCCAGTTATGGATAGTCCATAATTTGCTATTAGTTAAAATATTCCCAAACAGCACAGAGGACAAGTGGTATGTGTATATACTGTTCCCAGAGAGCTCTGCTAATTGGAGTAATTTCGGCAATTTCCAATTTTAGAGGAAGTAACTGATCCCTAGTAGTTACCTAATGTAATTCTTACTGACAGCATTATAGGCTTGAAACATTTTCTGCTATGCCAATACCACAAACTAGCTGTGCAATTACAAATGTATTTGTCACTTCTGTATTTATGTTATTAACAGTGGTAGTTTGAAAAAAATGTGTTACTTAAGACAGTCTCTGCCTCTGCCCCCCAAAAAAGAGGGTTTAATATGTTATTAAAATCGGCATTAAGTCAGATCTCTTCTGATATAATCTCACCAGAATTAACCAGCTAAATAGAGCTGGCTCTGATCTGAATTTGAATGGGAAACCTCTTGATGTAATGTAAATGCTGGGGGAAGTGGTAGTACTAGTTCTGTAAGTGGCTTGAGCCGATAGCCCCACATTGCTTTTATATTGTCTTGGGCTGTTGAGGGCACTGACTGTGTTTTTAATAAAAATTCTATGGGACATTTTGCAGAAGAATTAGTCCAGATGTTTTAGCTGGATTTCAATTTGGCTATCCTCTGCTTATCTCTCTAGAAACAACAAGAGTTAGGGTTGCAAAATATTTTCCATTGCAATCCTTGCTTTTAGCAGGCTCCTAATTTCCTGAACTGCGTACTTCTGTTTGCTGAAACTTCTTGAGTTCAGCTTCTGTTGTGCAGTGGGGTACAGCACTCTCTGTGCTATGGTTGAGCAAGATCTCTTCAGCTGCTTTTGTGTGTGGGAGAGGAACTTTTTACACATTCCCCAGCATAAATTGAACTACCTTGTTGTGAACAGAGCTCCGGTAAAAATCTCCGTCCCCCCAAAATGGCTGAAGTGTGAAGTTTAAAACTTGGCACAAACAAGACAATTGTGGCTAAATGATAATTAGAGCTAGATCTTCATACCTCTCATTTTATATGCGTGCGAGCAGCACCCCGTGGACATCACAGGACCCGTTCGTAATACAGAGTGCCGCTGAATGTGACAGGGCTATTAGGACCTGGCTCTGGCCAAAGGAGGCAGGAACTGACTTCAGTTTCTGCTGCCTTGAAAATAGGCCCCCTTCATAGTAATATTGCAAAGTAGTACCAGGACTCTGTCTCCTCCATCCCCTAGGAAGCAACAGACAGGGGTAGTGAGAAGGAAACCACACAAAAGCCTTGTCACATTGCTACATCAGCTTTCTACATTTTATTACTGGAGGCAGGGTCTGGCTCCTCATCTGCTTTTCATCAAGTCTGAACCCTGTGGTACCCTTGTATGTTTGGGCCGTTTGAGGCTACCATAATAAACCCAATAATAAATAACAACTAAGCAACTGGAGTCTAAAGCTTTAGGATGAACTCCTTTGAGGTCCCAATGGAGTGAGTGGTAAAGTCCCGGTGGACCAGGAGAGCCCCGGTTGCTAGTCCAAAAGGCCAGAGGTGTCTGCAAGACTGTCACATTACGCACCGAAGCACACCATACTGCTGTGTGGTTTCTGCTCAGAAACAATGGCTCAGAGCAGGATCAGACCATTGCTCAAAGCCAGCTGCCCCACCACATCGTGTGCCCCCACTTCCTATCCATAGCTTTGTCCCACACATTTTGGGAGATCTTATCTCCTTGAGCTTTCTTTCATAAGACTCCAACCTCTTTCTTCTTCTACCATGTCCCTGGCTTGCAGGGAACTCCCAGTGTCGCTGAGGGCATCCCTTTGTATAAATAATGTATATACCTCAGTGGCTTCTAAATATTTCTGACATTTTATTGTTGTGGTGTGGTGCAGAGAGGAAGCATTTACAGCTCAGCCTATATGTCATTTCAGGGCACTGAATTTCCCTGATGTTTTGTAGTGAAATGCATTTCAGAGCACAGTGGGGCACCGTGTTTGAAGATGACTGTGACAACAGTCTTTGCATTGAGGTATTGGATTTGTCTTTCTTTTGGGACTGAAGATCACTTCAGCTCAAAGGCTATTTTCACCAGCACTGTAGCAGGGAGCACCCAAGCACAGTCAAGTTCTTGCCCTGGTGCTGTGTTAGCCTGTCAAGCTGTGCTAGCCAGAGCTACAAGTGACCCAAATGAAAACAAGACCTGAAGTGTACTTGACAGGCTTTTCCCTTGCTGCTCAGCAGTGGTCAACAGTGTGTAGCCTTCAAAATTTGGAAGATATTTGACAGGTTGAAAAACTGAAAACCAGAGGCCACACCTTTAATGCCAGTTTAGACACATGTATAAAGCATCTGGTTACCCGCGTCTGGGAAGCTAATCCACAGAGAGCTGAAAGTATCTGGCAAAGAAACATACTTTGCCTTGGGCTTGATTTGGGGAGGGGAAAAAAAAAAAGTAGTATTTCCAGTTTTTTAATGGGTCTTTGGCAGCCATGGAGCACTGCCTTACAGGATTACTATGATTATAGGCTACGGTGTGCACTGCAGATGAGGGCTTTTGAATACCTGCTCAGTGCCTGGTTGATGTGGGTCTGGTGAGGACGAGCACTGTGCTGAGCTTGGGCAGAAGTGAGGGCCACATTTGTCTCCCAATTTTTTTCAGGTATAAAATACAGACATGTTCACGTTGCATCAGTATGTACCATAGTAATGTGCTATCCAGTACGTGACATCGTATTTTAGATTCTGTTACCAAATTTCTCATTGGTAATAGCAAGAAAAAAGATGAGGGATTTTTAATATATCCAGATGGTAAATAGATATGTCCTGTGTGAAAGACATTTTTTAAATTTCTTTCTACTTTACCAAAGTAAAGATTCCTTTTCTCAGCTTTTTCCATTTTAGAAGTCTATTACTACTGGATGTTTGCTGATAGAGTATCAATGTATTTGAAGGTAATTCTATTAGGATTCAATTGCTTATGAACAGTTCCATACACACTTTTAAAATAAATTATGTAGTACTGTACATAGATTATCTTATTTTAGTGTTCCTGAGAAGCCAAATGCAGGACCTTAGCACTCAACCACTAGCTTTCAAAAGGAGCCTGCTGTTGACAAACCAAGCTGGTTTGTATGTTCTGGCTGTACAATCCCTATGAAGAAATCTGGGAGGCTGGGCAGGCATTCTCACAGGGCTTTGAACTGATTGCCTGCTGAAAAGAAATTGGGCACCCAAGTCTCATCGATGTCCTGAACACTGCCACCTTAACGTGCACTTGATGAACAGTCCGTATTAATGAAGGGCCCATTTTTCTGCTGCCCACATCAGCACCTCCCAGAGACTCCCAAGGGGAACTTGTGCAGGGGAAGGTGCAAGTGAGTAAGATGAGTCTGACATGTAAAACCAGAAAAGGTTATGAAACATAGTTTAGGGCCTCTGAAAGGTTTCCTCACAGAGAAACACAAAAGCATCTCAGTGCAGTAGTGTAATCGTAACAGTTGATTGGCCGTAAGCCACAGCTCTGTGCTGTTGCAATGTATATTTTCTGCTGTTGAGACATGCCATGATAGGAAGCTCTGACCCAGCCACCAAGTAACAGCAGCAGACCCATACCAAGGTCCTTCCTATTTTTGAATGTGGGGTAAAAATGGCTGGGAACAGAACTGGGAAACAGAAGTGCAATAAAATACAGAAGAACAGGGGCCCAGGGTGAGAGGGACCATGGCTTAGCAGAAGAGGTCTTCCTGCTAAAAAGAATAATAGTGGACTATGAGTAAGATTTGCCTCAGAGACACACGGAGTGTCCACAAGGCACTCACTGATGAAGCACACATTCGTGTGCCACATGCTCAATTCATCATTATTTCAAAGCCATTTCACCATTGTTTCTATTATAGCCCATTGTAATAGGCTTAGATGAGAATTATGTCTGGTATATTCATTCTTAAAATGACCTGGGGATAGAAGATCATTGACACATTACAGTGAGAGTATAAGGAGTGCTACGAACTCCAGGTGAGGTGGGGGCAGTATGGATTCCTCTTGCAATTGCTAAGCCCAACACAGGTAGAAGCAGTGTTAAATCTTATTTTTAGTTATTTTTTATGGGAGGATGTTGCTAAAGTTAATATCCCACTGAGGTAGGCAGCATTTCACCTTTTGAGCAACTCATTCTGCTTGCATGTATTAGCACTCAGGAATTATTACTTCCTACTGTTTGTGGGCTGTAGTATCATGTGTTGATGATTACACCCAGCCTTTGATGAAGATGTCAAAATGCTTTAAAAAATACAGTTAACTTCTAGCTCACACTCTTATCCACTTCATGCAAAAGCCCAATTAAGTACCATTAGCTCATGTCAGGAAAGATATGAGAGCTCAAATTTGCAGCCTAGACTTAGACAGACTTCCATTTTGTGGCCATCCCAAATTCTGGGTCCAAAAGCTTTGTGGCTAAAATGGAGATTAGTGTCAGTAAAGTTGCTGTAAAGATTCAGAAATGAATAATCTCATCTCTAGAAATAAGAATTGAAACATATTTAGGAACAATGCCTCTATATGCCTTCTACATATTTGGTGAACACTGGGCTAGCAGACTGTTAATCAGGGATGGTTCTGGAGCAATTGATTTACTTAAAGCATCATGACACTTACTAATGCAATGCAGATCTCTTAAGGCATGTGATGTTTTCCACAGCTGTTGAGCTGCTGTAATTTCTCAATGAAATCAGAGAGATGCAGGGACATAGCATTAATTTCCAGCACTATATAGATGTATCTTAATACAAGGTTTAATTAATGTTCATATTAATCACCAAGTACTTTGTTTTTTCATTAACCCGTATGTATTACATTTTGATAGTCCGTCGGGAAGTGTTCTACTGTGTTTCTCGGCAATACTGTGTATTCAGTTTTTACTGTCTGTGATAAAAGCAGCTCAGCCTTATTATTATCCCAGGATTTGTGTGACAGTAGGGAATGCATCACAGCAAAGCTAAAGCCTAGCTGAGAGCAATTTTACTATTACAGGCACAATTACCATCCATTAAAAATTCCAGGAATGAGCACAACCATAACTTTAATAGGTGACTGTGTTGCAGCAGCATAAAAAGAAAAATGGCATCCCTCCCTCAGCTCAGAAGAACAAAGAAATAAATAAAAGACTTTTGGTTGCATGCTCTGTATTAAACCCAGGCAGTCCTGAAGGCATTTGGCTCTTCAGTGGAAAGCAGCCCTGTCTCCTCCATCTGTTGCAGTTTCACTTGATTTAGAAGACTATTTAAGGCTCTTGTCGTGCACAGTTAGAAAGAGGCACCTGTGCAGAATGCTGTTAGCTTCAGTGAGTCTGCTTAGGATCTCTGGGACCTGTTCCCCACAGAAGTGCCTGAGTCATGTCTGACCCTTTGCAGCCACTCTTCTTGTCCCGGAGAGAGGACAGGCATTTGCGTGAAGGCTTGGACAGTTCTAGGCCCAGAGTATAACTGAAGTTGAAAGGGATTTTCTTTTGTTGCTGTTTAAAAAGCAGCAACTGAAGCTTAACTGGAGTTGTTTGCATTTACTTTCTTTCCACAGTTCAATCATTACTGCTTTAAAGAAAGCATTTTTTCACTAGAAGTGAAACTCAGACCAAGACCTCATTTCAGGAAAGCACTTCCCTATCCAGATAGCACTAAAGTAAATTCCTGATTTTAAGCAACCACCCAAATGCCATTGACTTTCCATCTCTTAAGAGAATTGTTTAGGCAAGTGGATGAAACAGGTCAGAAACAAATATGAAGCTGAAAAAAATCAATCAATTTACATTGCCTATGACCAGAGAACAGCACAAATGCTAGCTAAGGAAGAGAGCAAGTACTGAAAGTTAAACTGATCTTTATTTTCAGCAAAACTCTTTAATTTAAATAATCTCAAAGTTACAATTAGTATAAGAAATAAGGACATGGATGCTGTTCATGTGTCTTTATGAATATCTCCTCATATCACACTCGTGTGCGTAAAGAGTAGTGAGAGTGAGTTACTCAGTGAAGACTCTTGTCTCTAATACCTTTCTTAGCAAGGGTTCTCATTTTCTTGCAACTTCAGTAATTAATCCAGCTATTGTATGAAAAGGGAAACTGTCTATACAGGTTCTAGACAACATGATTTCCATGCCTACATTTTGTAACTTTTTAATTAATTTGTGTTCTTGAAGTAACAATATTAACATAATTTGTTGCAGAGATTTAATCACATATGACACTTTAGCTACCGAGACATTTGTATTTGAATAACTACTCGTTAGAGCAGGATCTCCAAATATAACAGACTGGTTTTCCTTCCCAGACGTCTGTCCTTCTGTCCTCGAGTAGCCTTTTGTGATTGTTTGGCAGCGTGTTGAATTTATGGAATTATGACCATATGAAATACAACAGCATTTATGAAGGAATAATGGAGAAATTGCCTTCTGTGCCTGATTTTCCAATAGGGGACTGGCAGCTCAAACATGCCTTTTTTTCCCTAAGGCGTTGTGGCTGTGAGTGACCCTGGACGGGGGTTGAGTGCGCAGCCTGGATGGGCTCAGACAAGCGGGTTATACCAGGGCATGGCATGGGCACCAGCAGTTCATGCTTCACACAAAGCTATGCCCCATTCAGATGTTACCGCAGACCTCTGGACTTAGAAGTTAAGTTCGTGGCCACCAAATACCATTCACAAACAGTACAAGAGCAGAGAGTTGACGGTCGAGACTCCTTGCCACTGCCACTGACTTAGGCGTGGTTTTGGCCAAGTTACCTGTCTTTATACAGCTCTGTTTATAAAACAGGGGTAACTGCAGCCCAAAGTGTTTTATTGAGCTTGGCTAAGTATGGTGATGTGCTAACATTAGAGAACGTGGTGTATAATACAATGAAAAAAACTGTGCAAGTCCCTGGGGTCATTACGATAGGCCTTCTCTCAGTAAATGACACAGAGACATAAGTGGTGAATTTTGATTTGTTTTTAATTTAAAGTACACCTATTCAATGAATGTTGTACAAATGCATTTGCAGGCAATCTGGCTGTTGTCAGCATTTACATCTGTAAATGTGAAAGTCCAAGGCATAATTCAGTGGTGTTAATTCTTATTTCACTTCATGGGAAAAAAAACCAAAACAGAACAAGGAGTTAAGTGCCTCTTTTTTTTTTTTTCTGTGTCAATAATCCAACAAGTTTAAATGTATATTTATTCTATGTTTGAAATAATGCAAACTATTCAGAGTGCTATGAGAGCTATGAAAAACACAGGGCTTGGAAAACTGGCAGTTTTTGTGGTTTTGGGGTTTTGAGTAAAGTTTCACAACCAATCAGCCCAGAATAATGTCCGGTAAAGGCATTTCTGCTTGTTAGTCTATTTATTTATTTACTTTGGCATTGTGAGCCAAGGCAAGACACATTTGGAGGAAGGTCAGTGAAAATACTCCAGATCTGTCAAAGGGTTTGATCCTGCAAAGTGCTGTGGACCTGCTGTTGTTGGGGAGGTGCTCAGCACCTCTGAGAGGTGGTGGTGCTTGCTCAGCAGCACGCTGGAACACAACCTGCTTGCTCAGGCAGCGCAAGCACTCGCAGCCTTCCTCAGGAATTTGCACGGAAAGTAAAATCAATATTGGATCCATTTGATGCTTTACTTTGGCGACCACTGGTTTCTGTGTGTCTCCTTCTCTGCTGGTGGCCCTGATCTCATCTGCCTTACTGGAGATCTACCCTTTGCTTGATATTGTGTGTCTTCTAGCAGCCTTCCCACCCCAGTGCCCAGCCTGCCCCAGTGGCGATGCCTCAACTATTAACCAAGCACTGGCAAAGACTTCGAAGGGAGTGGATGCAGCCTTGTTCCCCCCTCCCCAAAATGTGCTAATGTGAGTCATACAATATTTTGCTTTTGGGTTTAGGATGTATTAGGATGGGTATTAGGATAACTTGAGTTCAGGAGGGGAGGTCTCCCTGGGAGAATCTGTTTCCTCAATGGTTTGCTCAGCTCATTCTGGGGATTTCCAGTGGGAGGGGCTCCCCATGCTCAGCTGTCACTGGGGGGCTGCCCAAGGAGGGCTGGAGGATGGCTCCAAAAGGACTTAGGTGTTCCCTGGGGACTGCAGGCAGTCCTGAGCCTCGAGGTTCATTGTCCCACTGTGCTTCACACCCTCTTGTCCACGGTGGTGCTGAGGCCCCAGCACCACAGGGAGCTGAACGGCTGTCCTGTCAGTGGAGCCCACCGAGAGCCTCCCCACACAGGCTGTGCTTCGACATCCTGGGGCAGGGGGCCTTGCATGCAAGGTCCAAATCAGGGTGCTTTGCACTGCGACTTTTGTTCGTGTCTGCATGTCACAGACATTTTGCAAATATCTGCCACCAGGAGGTCTCTGGAAAGTAATAAACAGTTTTGAAAAGTAAAGGCTGCTTCCCCATCCTGTGCAGTCCCCCAGCCCCTGCCCCACTGGTGTCCCTGCAGCCATAGGCCCGGGGAACAGGCTCATCTCAGTGAAGATTTGTCATTGCCTTGCGCCAGCCACCAGCCTTGCCAGCTGGCCTGGTGGTGCACCTGTGCACCAAAGGGGACACGTGGGCATGGGGGCCTGGCCATGGCCATGGCATGGCTGTGCCATGCCAAGGTGGCAAGCACCAGCAGCCACTCTGGCTGTCGAAGGTCCCAGAGATGCGGTGATTTTCTGAAAGCACTGCCACCTTGTGTCGGTCCATCCTGCACTGTGGTAATGCCACGTCCTGGCATGGACCGGCAGATGCGCTGTCCACGAGAGATCCAGAGATTGTTTCATGGCCCGAGGTAGCTGTTTGACACTGCTGACTGTCCTCTTTAGTGGCGCTGCTCTCATAGCTGCAGGACCAGAGCCTGCCTGTGCAGCACTGCCCATGACACTCCCATGCGTGAGCCAAGGGCAACGGGGCGAAGCAACCGTTTCCCTGAATGTCCATAGCACAGGCTGGATGTGCAGACAACACAAGGAGCCTGGAATGCCATCAGCAGCCTCATCTAATAGCTGATTGCTCTATGCAATATGGGAAGAGAAGCCAGAGGAATTTTTTGTTGGTTTGTTTTTCTTTGTTAACCTGAAAGGTCAACTCTGGTTCTCCCCATCCTTTCCTCTGTGCCCAAACAGATTGTTCAGAGCTGCATGCTTCCATCGCGCGCATTCTGTACTACATTAGTTTAATGGCACTGTCACTATGAATTGCAAACTTTCTCAGCTCCCCCCTGTGCTGGTGAAACATGGCAACATAAGGAACATCTGTTCTCTTACCCTTTGCTGGAAATGGGAAACATCATATTGCATTTTTGTTATTAGCCTTATTTGGATGCCAGTGGTTTTGTTTCTAAACACATCAAGGCAGCTGAATAACCTTAATTGAGTACTACAGAAAAAGCATGGTTTCATGCAAATACAGCTGCCAGCATAATTATTAGGACAATATTGAACTTCTATTCCTGAGATCTGTTCCAGTTCCTTGGTTTTTATATTGCTCCCTTGCTGCTGAATTTCATTATAAACATCTCCACACAAACCGATCTATAGTTAGGCAGTAAACAAGTTAAGTCCTTAATTTTTGACATTAAAAAGCCAAACAAACCTAATGATTACAAGGTGCATTTTGAGCCTTTATTTATACACAAAATTAATTACCTAATCTTCACGAGGAATACCTACCACAGGTAAATCTCTGTCTTACATGACTTCAAACAATCCCCAAGATTTCTGCTGCAATTTCATTAAAGACAACAGATTCCTGCAGCTCCTATGGAAGACAATAGTATGTGTAAATGGAATCAATTAATAATTCCCAGATTTAATTATAATGGATTCATTGTTATTGCATGATCAACCACAGCATGCAACGGGCAATTAAGCAAAGCACATATATGCAATTCTGTAGTCCACCCTTGATATAGAATCACTTCATTATTAAGCTTGAGGGCAAGTCAGAGACCAAGAATACAGCCAGGGCATAAAAAGTGGCAGAATCTGTTCCAACAATTTTGTCAGTGTCTTTCTGCACTGCAAGATACGTGCATCCTTCAAGATAGGCACACCTTTAATGAGCCTTCATGCAAATATTTCACTTTTATCTTATCTCCTTTACCAGCTTACTGGAGCATTCCAGAAAACTGTTAGCCAGGTGTGGCTTGCTCAGTTTTTGGTAGGTTGCGTAGATTTGGAGAGGTCTTTCGTGAAGCCTGAAAATCAGGCTTCTGGTGGGAATGATGGGGGTGCTTTTTACCCTGCAGATTTAATTAGGTTTTATTTTCTTTTCGACACACAGCAGAATTCAAGACTGCTTTGGATTGCCCATGAAGTATGTTTGGTCTAATTCCTTGGAGAGATGTGCTTATTGTCACAGAACAATTAGATCTAGTGTCACATTAGTAACAGTTTCTCTTTAAGAAAGGCAGACTGTAAGACCAGCAGGGGTTTTGCAGGTCAGGATTGTGTTGTATCAGCAGAACTTTTGTGAGGAAGCTTGCACAGCACGTGCCTGCCCTGTCTGGCTCAGTCCATCGTCTTCACAACTAATAACATTTACTCCAAATTTAAATAGGCGCAAAGGTCAGCAAGCCAAATTTAGTCTGGGGGTATCTTTACTGAAGTCAGTAGAGCTGATAAACTTGGCCTGATATTTGCTGTTGGAAGACTGAATAAAAGAACAATTCCTCAACTGTTTATTTTCATTTTTAAAATCACAGGACAAGGCAAATTGCAGCAAAATGTTGCAGGCAACTCTGCTTTCAAAGCATAAGTCACAAAGGATGCCAGACTCAGTATTTGGTTTAATTAATGACAGAAGTTTCTACCAGGTTTGTGCTCATTTCTGTCTCCCCCAGTACCTCCTCTCTGAGAAACAGGCATCCTAGATACTACAATTGGTCTGGTCATTTGAAATGGGAAATCTGTACTGATGGTATGTACCATGGTAGTGGTGGTACATACTTAGTTTTTGCTTCGTAAAACTCATATTCCCCTAAAGCTTTATCATATTCCCTGGTATTGGAACTAGATGATCTTTAAGGTCCCTTCCGACCCAAACTATTCTATGATTCTGTGATTCTATGATTATTGCACGTCTCCCAATTAGTGTAGTGTAAATCTCAGCTAATCAATTAAACACGTGCCTGAACCCCAATGCAGTCTTGCCTATGCCTCTAGCAATTAAAACAAAGGCAAAACTGCCTGTGAATTTTTGGATGAGTTGATATTAACCAGGATAAAAGTTGCGCATGCAACTGAAAAGAGCCAAAGACTGTGAAAACGAAGAATGAGCCCCATCCTGTCGAGGGAAGATTGGTATGGCAGAATTTGTTCAGTGCTTTGCTTGACCTACTTTATCCTATTTTAAGAAACCTACATTAGTAATTTTGCAGTCATTTGTAGTTTGAGTACCGTTTGTGCTATGCTATATTTGTGATTTGTTATTAGCAAACAGTCCTGAATCCACTATTCACAGAGCCTGAGCCAAGCGTTCGTTTTCCATGCAGTTCAGCAAGGTATGTTCCCCATCATCATCTTTGGAGCTCTGATGAAGAGAGCTCAGACCCAAGTCCTCTTGGAGTTAAAGTCTGTGGCCATCTGTTTTATGAATCAAAAAGGGAAACCTTAATGCAAGCAAAGTACCCCAGTGTCCTTAGACACCAAATTGTTGGAGAATCCCTATTTTTTAAATCTTTCCAAGCAGATTCATGTCTTGAGGATGGATCTGAGACCCTTCCTTTCCTCTGACCAAGCCAGTTCCTGGGAGTTTGCCTGGGCTGTGACTCGTGCTTCCAGGCCAGTGTCACTGCTTGCTGTACGTGACACCCAGGGCAACCCCTGACTTCCCCAAACCAAGCAGGGGTGACAGGAGCCTCATGGAGCAGCTCCCCCGCACTGTGACAGGGCGGTACCCCACTGCCATGCGTCTCCCTTCCCCATCACAGCCCGGAGCAGAGGTGCCAGGATGAGACACTGAGTGGCCTGGCAAGGGTAGCTGGCACAGCCAGCACAAGTTGCTCCATCGCACAGTGGGGAGAGAACAGGAAACAAGTGCTGACTCACAGTCCGCACTCTCCCCACTTTGCTTTTGAGGCAGCAGAGCCACGCACAGCCCCTCACTTGGGGCAGGCTGCTCAGGCAGAGGCTAGTCCTCGGTGAAATTCATTGCATCTGGTGCTGTTCATTTCCTTTCAGTTTTTATCTAGTCTGTCTGGGCTTCCTGTTAGCACCTAACGCCAGTCAGGACAGCACAGTGCCTGCTGCCTGCTGTCAGTCTGCTGTGCAGACACCCGTAGGAGCTAGTGGTTACAGCAAGGGCCTGCGTTTCAGCTAGCATGAGTTTTGGTTCATCCTCCCTGTGCTTTTCCATGTTCTTGCTCTCCCAGAAGGTGCAGTGCTAGGGATGAAGAAGAGCTGGAGGGCACAGAGGGACCTCGATGAAGTCTACAAAATGGATCCTGTGTTTCTGCCAGAAAGGGCTATGGGAAGCAAGCAGCAAAGACAAGAAAGTAATCTGTAAAATGTGGATTCTAGTTTTTCTTCTCATTTGTCTCCCCCTTTGATTATCTTTTACTCATGCTGATATAACCATTCACTTGAATATTTTCAGCTTTTCTCAGGCCTGTGAACTTTTGTTTTTATAGGGTGAGCTTGTTTGCCAGGCAGGCTTTCCTCAAACTCTCTCGGTGCCAGTAATTAAGGGATTATCATAATTACCTCACTGGTGCAGATATTGAGTATTAGCACTTAGGCTGAATGTGCCCACTTTGATTTCTCTACAGTGACGCTAGGTAGGCTGTGGCTGAACTCTGCTCTAAATAAGTACAGTGTCATTAATGACAGCACTCTTACAATGGGCACTTTTGTGCTTAAGAAGCTTTCTATACCTTAATCCAACCTGATGCAAGCTACACATGCAAATGTATTACAGGTACAATTTACTTCATGGCATTAACAGAACATAAAAAGAGATTCAGACTGCACTGTGAAGTGTTTAATGAGCTGTGGGTCAGATCCTTGGAGCTGGCCAAACTCCACCGGCTGCAAGTTAGGGCATAATGCTTTCCTTTCCCTGTCCTGTGCCTTGCACTAGCCTGAATGCTCTGCTCCTCCCAGGCCTGAGAGTTCTTCTCATTTATGCTAGCCTTCAGGGGTCACAAGGAGTTGAAAAATATTGTAGACTCTTTGTGGGTCCCTTTTCTCCAAGCAGCTGCAGCAGGGACGGTGTGGCATGCTGCTGACTGGCACTGCGCTGTGGTTCAGGTGCAGAGGAGGCCACAGCCAAAGCACACGCATCTGCCACCCTGAGTGGACACAACACACCAGCAAACATGCTCCTGTGAATCCTGAGCAGAGGCCTCACCTTGGACCGACTGCTGGGAGGGAGTGAAGCAGCTCTGCTTTTGTGGTTCAGCACATCCAGCACACCCGCCTTTCCAGACCTATTCTCAGGGACTGCTGTGCCTTCCCACATCTGGCTCTTTTATGTTTGGCCTGAAATGGCCTTTCTCCTAATGGCAGATTTTCCATTGCACGCAGGCTCCTGAGGTGATGATAACGTTATGTTTCCCTGCAAGCTGCATATGAGAAGCTGTGTCTTGTTTTACTTTTCATCTGATAAAATTAAACTGGTGATGAAACCATTCAGGACCTGAATACCCTTCCACTGTTGTCAATACAAAGCTCTGACATTCATGGGAACAAAGGCTGGTCCTCAAGTTCCCTTGCAGATCATTATTCTTCATTCTGCACTTTGCCCTGCTAACTTTCTAAACCAGCTATAGAAGCATTTGTGCTGTAAGACAAACTGTGTCTCGTCTGCACCAGGAGAGAGCCCATGCTCTAGGTATGTGCTCCTCATTCACAGATGACCAGCCTGAAGCAATAATGATGTCCACAGAGAAAATCTCTACCATTTCTACAGCCTTTAATTTTTGTTCGTCTTTCTGCCATAGAGGCTGTATGTTATGTATGCCATCTCCACTTGCTTCCTGTTCCTGGCCAGCTGTGGATTAATGATAGCATCTTCAAGTTGTTGGACTTCCTCTTCTTGTCTTTAATCTCTTTTGGTTTCAAAATGGCCCCCCACATTTACAGTTACCAACCACAGCAGGCAGATAGCAGCAGCTGGTAGCCAAGCAGACAACACTGAGTACATTTTAAAAACAAAAAGAGAGCTGTTCTTCAGGTTGTATAAGAGGATTTAGTGCTAAGATTTAGTGAAACTCAGAGTAATTTCTGAAATGTTTGGCAGTTAATATCTTAAATGTGCTAATTCTTGACATTATCAAATTCACATTGGTTACAGCTTGACTTGGTTGGACCTGTAGAGACAATGGTAGCCAGTAACACATTTATGCTGCATAGTGTATAAATTAAAAATGTAGTAACTCAAAGAAAATTTTATACTGCATGAACTTACTTGACTTGCTTGCAATTAACTCCTTCCTATCAGACCATGCATTCCTTGCCCTAAATGTATAGGCTACTGATCAGAAAAGCAACACATTCTCCTTAGTTAACACCTGTGCTCAAAGCCAGGCTAAACCAAGCCTAATGTAATCATCCAGTTCTTCAGAAGCAAAGCCACAGGTGATTTTGCTTCCTCTTCCTTTCCTTCTTCATTAAAATCTGGTTTCACAGGGCACAGAGTCTGACTGAGCTGCAGAGCAGATGTTTTGAAGAAAATCCTGGCCAGAAGCCACTTTGTGTCTGTTTCTGTTTGGTTTTGTTTTAAGATGGAGAGGGAAATGTACCTTATTATGTATAGGTGTTTCTTCCAAGATGTATGAAAAGTAAGAACAAGTCAGGAAATGCAGAATTTCTTCAGTCAGATGCTACAGACCTCCCCAGCTAGGAGTACAGCCAATGTACAAGTTGCATAGCTGGAGGATCCACATGTGTCAAGATCATGAAGATAAGAGGAATGTATCAGTTTGCTGTTAGTATGCACTATTAATTACAAGCTGTTTCTTGAACTGATTTTTATGTTACAGTCGTGCAATTCTGCTAATGCAGTTATAATTCCACATCGTTAGCATCAGAGTCTAAACCTGGGGTGGTGGTAGCAATTTTTGCTTCTGTGCTATTTCTTCAAACATTGCCTATTGGTGTGCCTTCAAGACACTGCAAGTTCTTGCTTTTCTCACTGCAGTCACAATCACACATTGCAAGGTGTTTTACTTAAGTGTTTTATTGTAATAGTTTTATTTAAGGCTGTTATTATCTGCTCAGTGTTTCATTGGGAGGGAAGTTGTGTTTATCATTCAGGAATCATGGCCACAACCAGGAGACCTATATTCAGTTCAAGATGCTTTCCCAGACACTTCACCTTAGGCCTCAACCCTGCAGGGTCTGACTGCCTTGGGCTAAAGCCTGTTGGAGATTGGTATGATCGGTATCATGGACTGGTGCAGGATGGTAGAGGGTTTATCTTTTTTAATCTGTTATCTCCTCTTATCTCTTGCTTCATTTATAAAATGACTGTGTTGTAAAAGTTCCTTTATCAGCTTGGCTTTAGGGTTGTTTGAGAAGCTTTGGTCCCAAAAGTCTTCTGTTGAAACCCTCATACCTTCTGGGCTTGATCCAAAAATCCAGTCAGGACAAATCAGGCCAAACTCTCTCAGGCTTTGGGGATAGGCTGGGAAAGATTAAGCTGTGCAAGAATGGTGGTCAAAATGTCCTCAGATTGCCCCAGAACTGACTGGCAGCTGTAGCTGGACCTGTTGCCCCAGTGTGCTTGCAGCATAGCCAGGCTCCCAGGCTGAGGATATGAGATTCATCCTGTGCAACTCTCACCTATCTCCTCTCTTTAGACTTCAAGAGCCAGGGTGCAGATTTTACATCCTACACCACATTTTGCATCACCAGGTGCCTCTTGTTTCATGCTGACTTCTGACAGAATAGCTCCTGCATCCATTTCAGCTGGTTTTGCAGAGCAGCCAACCCAGCAGAGAGGTGTGTGTAGTGAGCCTACACCACTTACCTGAAGCAAGGTCGGCCATGCCAGTGCAGTGCACCACAATGGCACCCACCTCCCTGGCAGGCTGCCGAGTGGCCTTTACCACTGTGGCCTCCACCCTTAGACCTTTTGTAGACTCTGCACATCAGGACAGTAATCCAGGAGGTGAGAGGCCAGTGCCTGAGCTGCTGTGCCCTGCAGTAGCAGTGAGGAGATCGATATGGTATTGTTAGCACAGGTATCACAGCCACTATCTCATCTGTCTAGCCTTTAGTAAACACCCTGCATGTTACACAGTCATTTTGTTTCCTGGCTTTACAGAATCCCCTGACTGTCCAGGAAGCACCACAGCTGCCAGCCAGGAGTGGCCAGCAGCTGCCTTTGAGTACATCTGAGGTTTGTTTTTCAAAGGGTTACTTCTGCCCCACACCCCCAAACTCAGGACAAGGAGATGCCAACCAAAGGGGAAGGAGACAGTGGACAGAAAGCACAGCCTTGTCTCATTGGGCTGGTGCATGCATTCCCTCTGCCCTCACCTGATCCCTGTGACCTGCTGATGCAGAAATCAAGTTGTCATTGGCGACAACCCATGTTGGCCTGAAAGCCACGGATTAGCTTCTAAGAAAGCCTGACATAACTTTTCATTTTCATTACCAAGTCTAGAGGAAAGACACCCCCTATATGCCTCCTCCCTCCCCTTGGTTCAAGGATTTCAGTTTCCACGTAGTATGTGGTGGTGGTGGGCATGATACATGTGCTTGAACGGAGACGTTTAGATGTGAGTCAGGGAAGAGCTGGTCTCCTCTCCAGGATGTCTTATCCTTATTTTCCCATTGAGATTGTGCATATGCACAGCACTGACTTTTCAGAGATGTTGGACCAATGGGAGCTATAAAACCTCAGCTTGTGTTTCAGCCCATATGTACTTTGGTTGCCACTGAATATTGCATCAGAAAAATATTTAATGGTATGGAAAGAAAGAATACCCCTTCTCTGAGATGAGCAATGTATTCTCAAGAGCTCAAATCTGCTACCTTTGCTTAAGCTAAAGAGTACTGTGTTACATTACGTTACGTTACATTACCAAAGGCTGAATACTGATTTTTGCCAAACTGGTTTAAGTCCAGCCTTTCTCTACTGGCTTCAGGGAAGGCAATCTGGATTTATCCCGTTCATTGAGAGTTGCAAAGCAATCATGGCTTCACACTTCCAAAGCCATTACATTTAATCTCATCAATATGAACTGAACACGCAAGAAATGTAGGAACACTAACAAATGGGGAAAGTCTGCCCTGAAGGCCCAGCAAGACCTGCCCTTATCAGCCCAGGACATATAAATCACTTTCTTTTCCAGCTCATTTAACCTTGGCCAGTGGCTTTATGCCTCAGTTTGCTCCGTTTCAAAAAATATGTCCGGTTCCTCTCTTGATGCATGGCTAAGGCTCTCTTCTATTGGTGACTCTCTCAACTGGGTAGTATCCCAGCCCCTCCTAATTGTGTAATTCTGCCTCAGTTTAAATATATTATTACCCTTTTGCTTTCAAATGAGTTATCTCAGAAATGGCACTGGCACTGTGAGGTCCCTTTAGCTTTCTGGTTTCTGTGTGCCTTTCCTAGAGGAGCTCTAACTTTTTGCTAATTTATATATCTCCCTTACACTCCCCACCATCACATGTGCAGCTGCTGTTAGAGTCCACAAGACACATGCAAGAGGGAAGGAGAGACCCAGTTGCTCTTTAATGTGAAAAACTCGGAGCTCATTTTGGTGAGTGGTGCCAACACTGAGAGAAGCTGCAGAGAGGCCTATGGCTCAGCCTCACGGATTGGTGCATGCTGTGGGTGCAGGGCATCCGTGGGCTCCTGCAGCTCATACCCCTGTTGTGGTTGACGTTTGGGATTGAAATGTGGTAGAGGCTCTGCCACTGCTGTCAACGTTTGTTCTTTGGTGGTGGCTAAGACGTCTGAGCTGGAGCTCAGAAGTGTCCGAAGTACATTTGATGGAAACAGCAGGAAGGTGAGCAACCAGAGAAAAGGGTCTGTGACCAAAGGGACTTCTGAGACAGGCTGCTAGCATTGACACTGTAATGACAGCTTGTCTGAGCTAGGCTGGTCTAGGGGTGTAAATGTTTCAGTATAAAGATCTTAAAGGAACTAATTACCATTAAACCAGCCAGATTGTTGAAAATTAAATCCATGCGCTGTGTATAGTGATGTTACCTCCATAAGGAGATAACCTATGTCATGCTGAGTCTCAGGTCTGCTGTGAGTGGGACACGATGCTGCTGTATAGTCTCCGCATGTGCATGGCAGGGGATGGCAGAGCAGTGCATTCCGCCTGGTGTTTATTCTTGCATAGGAAGTGTGAGAAGATGCTATGATTACTACTAATGTGTTTTAAATGGAACCCAGTGTATCTTAGGTGATCAGTGCACATATTCCAGCACAGTGGGCTGTACGGAGTAGATGGCATCATGTAGAGTGCAATTATGCAGATATGTAGTGTTTCCATAATGTATTGCTATTCTAGAAGACATGGTATAAATCTCTGGGTTTCCTGAAAAAATGTCCATTTTTGCTGTCACTGCCAGCTTGCCAGACTGTTTTGTCATCTGCTCAAAGCTTGTTAGGGCTTTGGAGTGCTGTGCAGGAAATCCTCTCAGTGAGATGTGTGTTGTGACTTATAGCCCTGACAACTATCAGAGGGTGCATGCAAAGGTGTAGCGTTAATATTTATTTGCAAACAGATGTCTTGGCTATTAGCCAGGACCCAACCTTGCTGTGTTAGATATTGGGGAAAAAAAAATGGTTCCTGCCCCTAAGAACTCACAGTCTGTATATAGCAACTATTAAAAATACTGAATATCATTTTAAACACATGAATGATTTAAAGAAATAGGTAGAAGAAAAGTGTGGGTGGAGGGTAATGTAATAACTTTTTTCCCCTGAACTGAGTGAAACTTTTCCAATCAATAGCTGATTTACATATTTATATTAGCTGGGTTTTAAGTATCCTTTTTTATTCCAACTTTTTACACAGATAAACCTTAGCTACAAAATAATCCTATTTTGCTTATACACTGATAAAGATGTTAAGTAAGAATTCTTAAAACATTTTCCTGCTCTGTAGAGACATGGGATGTAGCAATACCATATTTAAAAATATTCTTTCCTCTTCCTGGCAAGATTTCTAATGCCAGTGGAGCATGACAACGTCTCCTTCTGCTTTAATAATGTCATGCATGCATGCACCTGCTGTTAGTTGCAGGACAATGACTTCACACCAGACTCAAATGGGCAACGACTGGCAAAGCCAAAATAAGACTGTTAATTTTGATAATAGCTTTCCTCTGTGCTTTGTGTGTTACTTCTAGTGGAGGAGCTAATTCCAGCTTTGGACCAGTTTGCAGCTGATCATCTGCTTGGGATGGCTTTTGAAGTCATGATGTGCCGCAAGGTTAGAATATGTACGGATTCTCCCAGTGCCATTTGCAGAGGTGAGCAATAGCTGGCTCGGCAGAGGTTTGACGGAAATGCTGTGATGGCTCCTGTGCCAAGTCCTTGTGATGAGCATCCGAGGGTTAAGCTAGACACTTCCTACATCCTCTCTTTTCTTTGCATGTGCAGCAAGATGAAGCTTGCCTCACTATTTGCTTTTCTGAATTAAGATATTTTGTGGCAGGGCACCACTCAAGAGCTCACAAGAACACCACCTGAAATGATACACGCTGTGAGAAGCCATGGGCATTAAAATGTGCTCCCTGCAGATATGTGGTTGTGGTTTCTACTCTTAGTATCAGCACAGGGGAATGTGGAGGTGCTTACAAGAGCCATTTCTGTGAGCAATGGACTTCAACCTTCAGAACTAGAGGCTAGACAAGAAATTAACTCTTTATAATGAGTATCTGTGGAGCATGTGGATGGGGAAAAAATTTGCCCAGAGCCTATGAGGCTCAATCCTTCATTCTGATTACCGGTGAGGAGAGAGAAAAATCATACGACCTTCTCTAACCTTCTCCCTTTCCACCTGGAATGAGGAGTGAGAGAAATAACAGCCTTCCTTTGATTTACCAGATTAGTACATCTTCCGCAGAAGAAGGAAAGTGCCATTTTGAAGCTCGTAGGCCTAGTAAGGAAGCTCTGATAGTTTTTTCCCCAGGCAGAGCAGCAGTGGGCTCTGCGTGTCAATGTTGATGACAATCCAACAGAAAACACAGAGAGCAGAGGCTTGACTCATCACCATGGGTGCAAGAGCTGTTCTTTGAACCCTCTGCACTCATGGGAACAGCTTTCGTGGAGAGGTGATTCATCATTGGGGAAGTCCAGGATGAAGTATGGACACCACCTCCCCAAAAGGGACTGCTGTGATCTTCTACACGGACTCCTCCCCTGACTGTCGTAGCACTGAAAATGACTTGCTGCTTCTGGGAATAAGCCACGTGGTGCAGATCTCGGGGACTTGTCTCCTCACTGTCAGTTCTGAATTACTAAGACTGGTCCGCTACATGTAGTGTCCCCTCAGAGTGGGGTCTTTGCCAAAAAGGGTTTGCAGACAGTTTAATGGGTCTTTCTCAGGAGCCAAAAATATTGTGTGGGGATTTCTGGAAAGACCTAAGGCTTTTGTCTTTTTCACACTTTGCAGAAATCTCATGTACATTTAATCCACCTGGTTCAGGAGTGTCACACACTTGGTTACACAAGGTGACGGCACCAGAAAATTGGTCCATCACTTCTCATCAACAGTTCTGCTACAAATAAGCCAAAAAATTTCGGGGAAATTCCGATAATCCACAGAGATTTTGGGGAGAGCACAGGTAAACCGCAGAGAGAGGCACCAGCCCTGGACAGAGAACCGCAAAAATGAAGGGTCGGGAAGAACCAGTGAGGGTCAGGAAACATGAGACAATATGTGTATCCTGGGACCAAAAAGTTTTGAGAGTTTGTAGCATGGAAGGATCAACTTTAAAGTGATGGACAGTCCCAGTAGGTGACTTTGAGCTTTAGGCACCTTCTTCATCAGTTGTGGTGAAGTTTGAAGCATGGGGAAGAAAGGAGGAGCATGTAAGACTAAGGGTGGAAAATTCAGATGAATGGTATGGAGGGACATACATCCAGCATGGAGAGGGTGGAGTATCTGGAGGGCAAATACATAAGAGATCAGAAAGAATAAGACTTGAGAGAGCACAAGGACTAGGGGAAGCACAAGGACTGTTGAAGGATGCAACCCAGGGCAGCTTACAGGGCTCTAAGTACATAAAAACATGCTTGTCTCCAGAAAATTCTAGTCTGGAGATGGTTGGCAGCGGGGAGAGCACTCAGGGGAAATACTGTATGTGCTTACCCTGTGCTCATACTTTTCCCCAGGCATTTTGCTTTTGCCCAGTGTTGGAGACAGGAGCTAGATGGACCTTTGGCCTGGCCCAGTGTGGCTGCTCTTATGTTCTTGTGCTCTCGTGTTGTGAAAGAGTTGGAGTCCTTGTGGTAAGTCTTGCGTTCTTTAGCACAAGCTGCAGGACAAACGGCGCTTATCACAGCACCATTGCTGAGTCAGGCACAGAAGGGATCTTGCTGACATTCCTCATTGCTTTGCACACGACATGCTGAACATACTGTGAGGAGAAGACTCTATTTCCCAAAAACAACTGGGCTCTTCACCAAGACGACTCTGAAGTAGGTACAGCAATTTGCTGCTAGTGTTCCTGTCTCCTGCAGCCGGGCTGCTCCAGCTCCAGGCTACGGAAGGGTGGCAGCAGCAGCTTTCTGTCTAACAGCTTTTGTTGCTGTTTTGGTTTAGCAGCCAGGCTGTTGGGTTGCTGGGGCTGCCTGTGGAGCCTCTCCTGGGGCATCCCCCTCACCTCCGGCCTACTGCGGCCTGGTAGCCTCCATGCTTCAGGCTGTCGCCTACAATGTGCTTGTGAGACTGCTTTTGTTCCGTGAGGAGATGGAGGGGTTGGTGGATCCCGTGGTTCCTCTCTCTTTGCTAGCATCTCAGTGGCTGGTGACAGGAGAGCTTTCTGAGCCTCCTCTCTGGACCTTTTGGCTGCCTCACTCCGCCCCCACTTCTTTGACTTGGTACTCCTGACTGTCTTGAGGTTGTAATTATCTCCCATGAGTAGTACTATCCTGTTTAATCTATCAGGGCTAGCATTACCAGGAGGGGTCTCCATTTTTCCAAGAATACTGTGGTGCTTTTTAAAAATAAGTATCTCCCAAGGAGGTGAAGGTACTGTTATAATCTCCTGATAGCTGCACTCACCTTCTTTTTCCTTTCTGCTTTTCCTTGTTTATTCATTCCTATGGTGAGAATGACAATATTTCTATCTATTAACAGGTAGGAAGAAGGGGAATCTGCTTCCAGTGTAAATGGGAAGACAAAGAGGGTCAGGGCAATGTTTATACACATATATAGTAATTTCTTGCTCAGTGTATGCATCTATATGCACGTGAACTATAAATATCAACAGTACATTTTTTTCTAAGGTTAGTGTTTTTCTCTGCAAAACCCAGACCCCACTTAGGGGAGGAACAAGCCTTGCCAATAACTGGATTCAATTTATAAGAAACTAGGTGGAAATTATGATGAGGAAATGAGAAAAATAAGCTTTTGATGAAATAATTAATGACTAGTTGTGACACAATCTCACAGCAGCAATCCAAGGCTCAGGGAGATCAGAGGAGCCCATCCACTGCCAGACAATGCTTACCATGCAAAGCCAAGTAGCCTCCTGTTTGCAATTTAAAATCATAACCATATACATGAACTGCAGTTGGTGGCGGCTTGTTTGTTTTAAGTTCTCTCCTAACAAAGTAACAGCACTCCCTTTGCATTGCATCTGAAGGAGGAACAGACGAGCGGGTTCCAAGCAGTTATGTAGCATGTAAGACAGGTCCAGCTCTAAAGCCAAGAAATGAACATTTCAACATGTGTGAATTATTCTACTGCCACCAAACTGAACAGAGCTCTGCTGCTGGCAGATCTGATCCAAAAGACTGAAACCAGTGATTCTTATCTGGGCTTGTGTGGGGAAGAAGGGAGGGACTTCTGAAGAGTCTGCAAAAGGTGCTAAGGAAAAGCAAACCTTTTGTCAGCGGGCTTGCATTTGCTATCACCGAGTCCTCACCTCCATCGGTGATATTTTTATGAATCCTCAAGTGGACAAAGTTGAAAAACACTTGGCCCAAAATATTTTTTGTAGAAGGCTCAGTTCTGCCCTCAGAGCTGACGTTCCTTGTGCCCACCAGGCAGAGCTGCAGACAAGCCTGTGGCCGTGGGTTCATTCAGCTCAAGTGTCACTTTAGAAGGAAATCTCCCCGTAGTCTCCACTAACCCGATCCTGCTTGCAGTGCAGCGTGGTCTCAGCTGTGCAAATTGGATTGCTCTGCCTGAAAGCAAACAGGCAGAGGTGTTCCAGGAGTGCATCAAACAGGCTCCAACTGCTAGTGGGGGTGTTCAGTCTACATAGCCAGGCTACAGCTAGCCTGAAACCCCTGAAATCATTGCGATACAGATGCAAGAATGGCCACACTAAGTGTTTCACAGCACAAACTGCTTCTTTCCAAGGCGTTACCTGTCAGTGCCAGCAGAGCCACTGCCACCATCTTTCGTTCTGCTTCTGAGTCAAAGGCAGGCTGATTGCAGAGGTGCAGAGCCACTGTCTCCTTGCTCAGCTCTGGGGTTAGCTCCTTTCACGGGGCTGCTCTGCACATTTACCATCCCAAACAGATTAGTGAGGGAAGGCATGATGGGAGACAGTCCCCTCCTAATCGCTTCCGGAGGTCCGGTTTCCAGCTTGGTCAAGGCACTGCTGAGTCATTTTCATGCAGAATGAGTTATGACTGTATTTAAAACCTCTTTATTACCCTTCAGTAATCCAGAGCTCAATCTTGCGTTTTTAATGTTGCTCTTCTAAAGGGCAGATTTATATGTAAAACACTTTACACTTTGGTTTCCTCCTAAATAATAATGAACGTTGTTCTTCTGAGTGCTTTATGGCATTAGCTAACTAGATCCTGACAACACCCTGGTTTTCCATATGCACAGCAGAAAGCTTGGATGAGCTTCTTAAGTCTGGTGTTTTCAATTCTCCAGATTTTATTGTGAGTCTGGGGTGGGCTTTTTCTTCAAGTCTCAGCTCCTGGAAGCACACGATCACATGACTCTCTTTTCGTTTTTTTTTTAACAATAAATTTCTAACTCTTCCAGTTGCAGGGAAAAGCCTGAAAATGTGATCCAAATGCACTGCAAGGCTCAGAAACCAGATGCCAAACAACAAGAAGCCAAACCGTGTTGCCATTTTTAAATCTCTGAAGTTTTAAGGCAATCTAAGCATGCCCTGGGTCTTCACCCATGTTTTCTGAGTGTGGAGGGGCTTGGCAGTAAATAAAGCTTCACATTACAAAGAGGCAAAGGCAAATAAAGTCTTCAGGGATGCTAATATTCTCCATCTCCCCTCTCTTTCTTGCTTGTTTCTGATTCTTGTCCTGCATGTGCTTTGCTTTCCACATTGTGATTCGTCACGTTCCTCACAGTGGTAAAAAAAAGAACACAAATAAATCTTTGCTGGAACAGAGCAAATTTTAAATCAAATCAAAATTTTACAAACAAATAAGATCAAGGTTTTAAACTCTTCCATCTGTTACTGTGTGCTTGTAGAGTGCAATGTGCAGCAGGCCAGGGCATACAGTTCGTGACTGTCAAGGCTACTGTAACACAACAACCATTACTGCTGCTAATGCTACTACTACTACTAATAAAATAGAATTGTTGATTGTTACGTAGAATTTGTAATTATGATCATCTGCTTGGAAAGGTGCAAGAAAGTGTGCAGCAGGCTTTTCTTGCACTGTGGCATGGCAAACCAGCTATTTCCACATTGTCAAAGGAGCTGGACAACAAAAAGTGATCAACATATTGATTTTGTGTCACAGATTTTGTGTTTCTTCTACTTCCTTATTGGTTTTATATTGACCAATTTAATTTCTCCTATTATTTCCTGCTGACACGGTCACAGATCAGAGACCATAGCTGGCTGAATATGGGACAGCAGTTTAGATTTGTCTCACTAGTTTTTTAGTCCTGTATAGTACTTGCTGCTCTAAAAGTGCTGTTACTATTTCATTTATACATTCTGCATGGGAATGTAGTGCTATTTTAATTACTCTGTGCATGTATTTATTCTTTAGCTATTAGAAAATCTGTTAGACTTTAAAGTCCAGAGCTTCCCTGAAGGAAATATTTCCCAGCCTGCTAGATGTTAGTGATACAAGATCATCTTGATATTTATTATAAAGCATACTTTTCTTCATTTTCTCCCATGGCTTCCAGACAAATATTTCTGTGGCTCCCTGAATAAATCCCTTGTCCCTCCAAGTTGGATAGTTGCCTCCCTCTCACTTCTGCTCAGCTTTACAGTATCTTCTCCTTTAAGCATTTTAATCATGCTTGCTGCTTTTTATACCATTCTCCCTGTTTGCTCACATGTTTACACACTGAGTAGAAAAAAAAAGTATTCCAGGTAGAATCAAAAGAAGCAGTGGTTTCCATCTTGTGGTGCACAGTTAATATATTACTGCACCTTTGCATGTCAGACTGCCAGCAGAAGCCATGGAAGAGCTCTCCGTGCCAGCCACATGGAGCTCTGCCATGATCGGTCTGTTGTAAGAGCTGATGGAAGGGCCAATTGCTTCAATTTCAAGTGTTGACCACAAACTCATTTAGACAGGTTTTGTCTAGGAATCTAGGGATTCCTGTATTGCAGTCTTCCTAGGACCAGTTCTCTGCCCACTTCCCTTAGAATAAATCTGCTTGCATAAGGTTGCTTTAATTTTGCAAATCTTTATTTTTTTTTTCAGTTTGGAGTGTTCAAAGGCAGACAACCCTGGTTTACGTTTGCTCTTGTCAAAGGCAGTCCATGGTGTGGGCAGAGCCAAGCGAGACCAACACAGAGTGCTTCTGACAGTCCCCTTCAGAAATATTAACAGAGCGCAAAAATATAAGAGAGCAACCACAGCATCTAAAGGGAATTTTTCCAAACAGAGGAGCAGAGGCATACTGGAAAGAGAAGAGCCTTAATATGTAAGTAAAAATTAATGAATTATTCTAAAATGGCTGTACTGAAATTTTACACTGCGAAAAGTGACCAAGACTCCAGTTGATAAGTTTGCTGATATCAGACAAGTGAATTACTATCAAGCACGTGAGAACTACCAACGGGTCCTTCACAGCAGAGAGCTAGCTGACTCCCTGCTAGACCCTTTCCTCTCCACTTCCAACAGTAACAGTAACAACTTCCCTTCCAAGAGGGAAAGAGTTGCTATTGAGCTGAGGTGAGGCGTTGGCACGGCTACCTGGTGGAGGTGTGACGGGGTGCCTTAGCAGTGCCTTTGCAAAGTCAGCCTCTGAGCAGGAAGCAGGCTCACGCGTTTCTTGGACAATACAAGGCAAGGAGGGAGTAAATTTATATAGGGATTTTTTAACATTAAAATTAGGTATCTAATCAGATGGGCATTTTTTTACATGCATTCTAGCGTAGAAGGAAAGATGGGATATTACATCACCTGGGCTGATAACAAATTTATGAACAGATAGATACATGTTGATAGGCATCAGATGACTGATTGCTCATTTTTATATTTGTGTGTTCAGTAAGGGGTACGCAGATTGAAAGATGGAAACGTTCTTCTCCAGACCCAGACAAACATTCAGTCTTTCAAGCAGGAAATATAAAAGGGGAAGGCTCAGCTGGAGACAGGGCTGGTGTTTAGCTGCCTATATTTTGGCAGCTTCCTAAATTTAGGCCTCAGTCAGCTATAGAAAATGGGGGATAATGGCATTTCTGTACCTCACCAGGTTTCTAAAGAGAACTACATTATGGGGTATGAGATGCATGGGCACTCTAGTAAAGGAGGTGGTTTGTATATAGAAGGTAAAGAGCTAACTCAATAGGGTAATGATTCCAGAAAATATCTTGCTGAACTGAGGCATGGGAAAGGGACATATACGGTACTAATTCAAATGGCTGCACTCCTCTGCGTCATTCCTTGATAGATTTACCATGCAATTTTGGTTTGTTTTCCCCTCTCCAGTCCTTCAGAGAGTGATTCCTGTTGTGATGATTTAATGCATACCTTACAATATAGCAACTCAAGACAGTGGATTGAAAGATTTATGTTGCTGATTCTGCAACAAATGCATCCAGTGCCAAATATGCTTTCAGTAACTTCCTGCATTAAGCTGAGATAGTTGGTCAAAGGCATCTTAGTGAAAGACAGGGACAGCTCAGAGTCATACCTGGGCATGAGTTTAATCCACTGTGTTTCATGCACTTTTATTTACTGCAGAGACAGTTTGTTTCACTTGCAGCTTTACTCCTCCAACAACTATTGAAGCAGTTTAAATAAGCTGCACTCCAGTATTTGGACATTGACCTGCTTTTTACTTGTTTATTTAGTGAAACTGCCACATAACTGACCCAGCAGAGTCAGGAGTTATAAACAAACTTTGACTGCAGAGTGTGTGTTTAGTTCAGCTTTCACCTTGACACAAAGCCTTTGCTTTCTGGAGGAGCAGAGATACTCTCCACAGTACATCGGCACACAGCGCACACCAACTCCCCTCCAGTAAACACAACCAGAGAAAAGCAGCAAAAAAACCCATGGCATGCAGGGATTTTTTAAGAGAGTGTGTGATTAACTTACTTTCATTTCAGTATTAGGCTTCTTCATACCTCTGTGATATATAAAGCTGCTGTGAACAGATTGGCCTATGATCTCATTTATGTCACTGTAAATCCAAAGTAACTCACTTGAAAACAGCACAGGACTCCATCAGCGTCCCTAATAATTAATTTGTCCTATGGTAGGTTTTTGTTCTCTGCACATGGAAGTGCAAGTCATCTTGTTTGTAATGTGTGATTTTTTTTGAGGCAGAATTATTTGCTAAGGCTGTAACTATTTAAATCCATCTAAATATTCTAGAATATAAATTCTGTTCTATTGAATATTTTAATTTGAACAGACAGCACCTACCTTGAAAATGTAATATAAAGCTTATAATCTCTAGTTTAAACTGTTAAAAGCAGTCCAGCTAAACTTGGACAAGAAAATAGTTATGGTATCAGTTCTGTGGTCTATGGCAAGTAACTGGCAACTGTAACAATGACTAATATCAATACCAGGAAATGACCACCATCAACCATACAAAGCTAGCAATGCCTTTCAGAAATAAGTCTTTCAGGAACTTGTGGAGGCTTCTTGTGACTTGGAGGAGCTTTCAACAGTGAGATGTCTCCTTGGACAAACAGACAAATCTTTAAAACTATATGTTTGCACCAGTAAATTAATTCAGAGATGTTTTTCCTAAAGGGATTCCCTGCAGGGGAGCTATTATACATGTTCTAGCCTGAAACTTGAGCTGGCCAGAGAATGGAAATTGTGTTTCACAGACGATTTTGAGATTTTGAAATTTGTTTTCATTCCAATTCAGAACAAAACCTCAAAATGTTGAAATTCTCCACAAAGGAAAATTCCACAAAAATAAATAGTTTTGGCTTATTTAGGTCATTATAGCTTTTAAAAATGCATATATAATAGAAAATTAAAAATCTAAATGTTTTATTCCAAAAATTGTCGGCATTCTTTTCCTCAAAAAAAAAGTTGGTAAAAATTGATTTTTGATTGTGACAGAATGACATTTTTGAAGGAAAGCTACTCCATTAAATAATTTTCCATCTGAAGTTCATTAGAGACCCTGTTGCCATGTTATCCAGACCTTTTGCAAAAACTCTACAAATAGTCTAGTGCCAGCACCATGGTCTATAATGCTACTGCTTGTGGGCTTCTTATTGCATGTTTGTGCTATGGCAAGACCCAGAAGGTCCACACAGATGTCTCTTTCTCCTTGGCAAGGTGTGAGCAGGAAGAAAAGAGCACTTTTTCTGAAGAGAGCTCTCAAGGTGTGAGAGAATTTGCTTGAAGTTGCTCATGCTGCCACCAGTCCTTCGACACAAGAAATCCTCTCCCTGGCAGGGGAGCAAGCAAGCAAACAAGCAATCAGCATCAACATGGGCTCCTTCCACTGAAAGAAAATGACCCAGACAAGGAAATGTGTTCCTTCTCCATCACTAACAGGGCAAAGTCCATGGTGAACAGACTCTAGGACACTTTAACAAATAGCAGTGTCAATAGCCTGTATCCCAGAGCTCAAAAGAGACAGATGTGCTTTCAATGCCTCTGCTGAATTTTGGAAGACTTGTGCTGTTCCAGGGTTATCTGAACAGAAGGGAGTTTCATTTTTCATCCATGTCCAAGTGTGAACTATCTGACACCACAAACAGATGGAAAACGTATCTTTAACTGAAGACTACCTGAAGAGGAGCTTTAGATAATGCGATAAACATTGGCCATGCTGCATTGCATCAGTACAGCAGCAAGGGAGAGAGGAGCAAGGAGGACTGCACTGTATTCAGTGCAAAGGCAGTGAAGGCAAATACCCACCTGTACTGGCTGCCCTCCCATCCCTCCTTAGGGCCCTGGACAAAATGGATAGAGCTAAAAGACTTTACGGGTGCTGCTGCCTCTTTGCTTCTGATAAGCGAAACGTATTTGCTGTGTGTCACAGGCAATGACAGTGGCAGGTGATGAGGTTATTGGATGACAAACCTGGTCACACAGGTCTAGTGAGATTCTTGCCCTGCATGCTGTGCCTAATGAGGAGGAGCAGCATTTGGGACCCTATTGTATGTACACAAAGCCAGCATGTTGTCTGCAAGTGGGACTTTTGGGCTTGAAGTGTAATTCTGGAATATGTTTTTCTCCTTGGGATATTTCTGAACTGCAGTCAGCGTGCTTCCCGCTAGAAAGTGACATGTAGGAACCACCCTCTCTTGTTGAAAACTTGGTAGAATGTCTGTACAATATTATGGTCACCAAACTATGTCTAAACCTAATTGGTTGCATGTGGGATTGACGGATTTAATATAAAGAACTGAATGTACTGAAGACCTGCCAGAGATTGTGGAAAAGATCAAAGAAGGTCAGATAAAAGGCTAAATGTAACTTTAGTGAGAGCAATTGTAATTGCAGCACTTCAGTGGAAAGGCTCCTGCCAGCTCTAAGCTGCGGCTGTGATCTTTCATTGGGTGCTTTGAGATACGCCTCGACAAGGTCCGCACTTGGCAGGCATGTCCATCCTCTTATGGAAACACTATGGTCCAGGCAGCTGCATCTTCAGCTGGAGCCAATAATTCAGTGTAAAGAGCTCAAAATATTTCAGTCCCCTGGGAAGTAAAAATCTCTCTTAAGAAATTTATAAATTAAATGTTTTAAACAATTGTCAGAAACTCCATAAAAGCGTCAGGAAAGAGGCACCAACCTTCCTGGTAACACTGCTACCCTCCCATTTCCGCAGAGACTGTAACCACTGCAGAGCTGTTACCATCATGTTGTGCCCCCACACAACAGCCCCACTTGAAGGCCAGGAATTGACTGTATTGCAAAGAGAAACCATTACAGTTCAAACACAAGCCCCCAGAGTGCAGAGCCCTCGGGGCCTTGCACAGGACCTCGCTTACCTTCAGAGGCTGCTAGCATGTAACAGATCCATTTGAGGAACAGACTCAGTGGTATCCTGATAGAATATTTGCATTAATGTGAGATAGGTTACTAGGCCAAAGAAATGCCATGAACCTATTTTTCCGTCAGCTAATTGTATCAGCTGTTCTTTGTTGGTTTGCTGCCATCTCAAAGCATGTAAGACAGCTCTGCTCAGTGCTCAAAAGCAGTGAGTGTTGCCTAGTCTGGAACAAGGATGTTTTCAGTGTTTCAGTGTAGAACTTCAGCAAATATCACGAAGGAAGAGCAAAACCCCGGCCCCTGCCCGGGCACCACTGGAAGAAGCTGCCCTCACTGCAGGGCTGCACATTACCTAGCCAAGCTTTTATGAGGCTCATTCTGTGTGATGAGAGGTGCAAGACAGAGCTTATTAGACAACACAAGATGTTGCCATTAGGCACACACAAGGCAAAGGATCAACTCACTCACTTGGGGTTGCTCTCCATTTAAATTTTTGTGGCCATAGCTACAATGGTCAGGAAAGAGAAAGGTGGCACACCTCTAAGCAACGCAGCTATGCTGGCAAGAAGCCTTGTGTAAATAGCCAAGTCTCCTTTGTTTTGTGCACCCCCACTGGCAGACCAGACGGTCAGAGAGGAGCCCTCTCCAGCATGGCTGGATGAGCCTGTCCTTTCCAGGTTGGCACCTTCAAGCTTCCCAGTGTGTCCCTAGCCAGGGCAAGGCAAGGAAGAGGGGCTGCACTGAAAACTGGAGTGGCACTGGGCACCCTTGTGAGGGAGCTTGCCTGCATCTCTACTCCTGCCTCGTCAGCAGTCACCAGTGAGGCTGCAAAGAGGCAAGGGCAAGGTGCAAAAGGAGAATCTTGCCAAACGTCCGGTTTGATCTGCACCAGATTTACAAAGGCTTTTGAGGCTCTTCCCAGCTGTACAAAGGGCTCTGTGCCTGGCCCTGGACAGTTTAGGGCTGGTCTTCCCTGATGGGCTCTGAATGGATTATCCTCTCCTATTACATGTACAACGAACTCTTGAGATATGCCTAAACACAAGCCCTGTAATTATGGTGCATGTGTTAGCAAATTAGACCAAACTGAGCCAAAGGGCCTTACCAAGGTAATAGATGACGCTGTGTTGCATGCTTGCTTTCTGCAGCTTCCTGGTTGGAGAGAATACTGCCACAAAGGGAAAAGCTTGGCAGCATGTGGGGAGAACAGCTGGTCACAGTGTCTACATCCCTGCCCAAAGCCCCTTGAGGTCCAGGGAGATAAAGGCTAGGTGGACTACGGTCGTTTAAACACAAGCACCCCTGGCTGAATTAATGAGGACATTTTAAAGTCTTTTATTTCCTCAAATAACAGTGCGTATTTAGACACCTGTAAAAGGGCTATGCCCACTTGGCACTTGCCAGCCTGCTGCGGCTCTTTAAGGGCCCGCCTGGACTCCTGGCAGAGGCCAGGGCTGGTGCTGAGCACTCCAAAAATTCCTCTCTAGCTCCAATTCTGTTTGTTTTATCATCTTTGCAGAGCAAGCCATCTAAAAGCCGCCTTCTGAAGGGCCCCATATTGAAAAACACCAAACACTCCATGGCGCTAAGTGGTGACTCAAAGCGGTGTTATTTTTCCCCCATGAGACACTTGGGGAAGCCGAGGCAGTGTGGCTGGAGTGTCCCTGTGACCTGTGCTTGTGACTTTGAATGGCTTTGACCTTCTCAGCACAGGGCAGAGATGCCAGTGCCTCCAAAGTGCTGAGAGAGAAGTCCAATATGAACAGAAGCCATGAATTAGTCAGCCCTTTTTTTAATTAGCATTTCATTAATTGGTACTAATTTAGCAAATGAGTGCCATGATTAGCTTGATTAGGACTAGAATGGAGGGGAAGCTGTGGGATATTGAGGGGTCTGCTCTGGTTTAATTGGGGCTGGGGAGCTGCTGTCCTGCAGGGAAGGAAGATGCAGCTCAGTGGCTCCCATGGGTCTGGCTGGGATGGGTGGGCAGGCTGCTGCTGTCTCTGCAGAAAGTAGCCACCCTCGTCACATCCCCAAAGGCAGTGTATTTCAGGCTGCCAGCCCTTTGCTGTGAGCAGAGAGGTCATGATGGATCAGTGTTTATATACAGCATGTTGAAGAGGCTGGCAGAAACCTGCTGAAGAGGACAAGACTCTTGCTTTGGGAGCCTGAGCCACTACCACGGACCTTTTGACTGAGGTTTCCCCTTGCAAACAAGCCATGTGCAAGACAGACACCTTCAGAGACTGTTATGGCAGCTGCAGAGTGTCCTGGTGACATTCCCTGTCCCCAGCTTCTACCTGCTGCCATCAAATCCCTGCACCCAGCCTGTCTGTGCCCTTGATGCAAACACCAGGATCCCCCCTAACTCCCAGGGTAGAAATTTAAGTACAATAAGCAATTTTGCAATGGCCTCTTCCCACTGTGGTGCTGCCTGATTAGAAAGGAGGGCAAAATCTCCGCACAGGAGCTTGGACACATCCCCTCCAAAATTTGGCCATGGAAACCTGCCCCTGTGGCTGGGGTGCTCTGGGCACCAAGTGAGGGAGCTGAGCACTAAGCTGGCAGCCTGGTACTGCTGCCTGTAGGTTGGCCAAGGCCCCTCCAAGAGATATAGCTCCCCCAGTGTCGTTGAAGCAAGTCAACTCCCATGGAGCAAATTTTCCTGTTTTCATCACAAAATACTATCCCACCTAAGAGCTGTTCAGCTGATGCTGCATGTATCTCATGGACTGCTGCAAAGTCTAGTTAAACTAAGAAATTTCTAGCTGAAGTGTGGTCCAGGGGAAGCAGCAATTATGTATCTATTGTCTGATTGCTGCTTTTTTGCAGCAGGGAATGACTCCTTGACATTAGGCCTATGGAGTCTGCCCGTTAATAGTAGTTTTAAATGGTCAAGAGGTTACAGCAGTAAGGAATTTTAGTAAAAAATATGTCTCTGTGGAGTTTAAACAACCAGTATTTTAGGCAGGGCTTGGTGGGTTACTGTCCCTGCACAAACAACTAGAATGTGAGAGTCTGGGCTGGGAAATACTTAAACTGTTTGGAAAAACTTGTTTTGTGCAGCTTGAGAGTGTCCCTGGAGGCTGTGGCCCAATGCCATGACTCCTGGTAAAGGCTGGGCTGCAGTAACAATGAAGCTTTTATGGGGAAGCTGGAGTACAATCAGAAACTTTTTGGTCCCGAGGGATTATGGGGAGGGGAGTTCCTGGGTTCAAGATGTCTGGCACATTATGTACATTTCCACCAGGATTTGGGGGTGTTCTATGGCATGCAAGGTATGCAAATTGCTAAATGTGTTTTCAGTTTTGCTGTGTTGTGCTGTCTTTGTTGGGTGATCATTTTCTCTTCAGTGTAGCCAGAAGACAAGATGGATTCATAGTACAAGAGGAAAAGTGTAGTTGTCTCACAAGCAGTATTGACCTATGAAGAGCTTGAATTTTTGATTCTTCAGCATGCTTCTAACTGGGTGGCTGCAGATTATTCACTGATTAAACTTCCTCTAGTAAGAACTGTCCTGAACTGAAAGGCATCATTGATGGACCACTCCTTACCAAAGTGATCCAGAAGTGTGTGTGTAGAAACCATCTTGTTCTTTTTTGCTGTTACTTAACCTTAATCATTTGTATGCTGTATATTGCAGATGTCAGCAAGACATCTAGCAAGTTAACGAAGTATCTGCTCAGTCAGTGTTATAGCATCGATTCAGATTTTCTTTGAAGGCTGCTAATTAATTTGAGGGCTTTGTTACAGGAGAGAAGGCATTTCCTATTAGACACAGACTTCCATTACTAATGGTGTTAACTGCTAGAAAAAACAGGGCAGGATGGGCCCTACAAACCAAAGGAGAAGATACAGGGCCATTCCTGAGGGCTGAACTGGCACTGCCACCATACCTCTGTTCTGGCATCTGGTTTGGGAACATTAAATCTGATCCAGTGCCCACTGAAATCAGTGATATGATTCCTGCAGATTTTGGTAGACTGTGGAAGGGACCATCCAGAGGCTGAGGAGCCTCATCATCACATGAACAGTTAGCTCCTCATCAGCCTGCAGTATGGGGTGATGGCCATACCTTGTGCCCCGCACACACCATACACGTGCCACACATGCCAGGGCAGTGCAGGGCTGGCCAAACCCTTGTTTGCCTGGGCCAGGGAAAGGGGCCTCACACGGACAGAGTCTGGGAGTGGAGAGGTTGGAAGTAAATCTTTTTTTTTAGATTACAGAAATGTAGTTACCAAGCTGAGGCTGCTCAAAGATTGTAGAATTTGATGGATTTTATTGCTGCTCTTTCCTTTCTCTGGACATTCAAGGAAGCAAACCAGTGACAAGATGGCTGGCTTGCTGATGGGGTTCCCCTGCCAGGTCCCCCTTGTCCCCCATTTTGTGTATCTTCCCCTTCATTTGCTGAGGTTTAACCTCAGTCCTGCCCCCGGTTTGGAAACACTGAATGGCCCTTAATGACAGCAGCATGAACAAAACCCTATAAAGGCAGGATTTGTGATTTACATGGGGTTAATTACCACAACAAGCATGTTTATTCTCTTCTCTAATAGATCCTTAAGACAGGAACAAGTACTAGCTTGACCAGATTCATCCTGTGCATATATTTTTCTTGTAGCCATTTTTGCAAATCTCTGTGTGCAGGATAGAAAGAGACAAAATATCTCCCGTCACTTAGGCAGTAACTCATGAGCTGTGTGCTTTTCTGTCTGTAATGGCATCAGCATTTACTTCAGATCTGGTACAAAGTAGACTTTATCATGACTTTTGCTGTCTTGTCTTTTTTTTAAAAGGAAGTGAGTGGATCATAAATGCATATTAACTACAGCAATGTGTTCTATTGCTCTGACACCTGCTTGCCACAGGAGGAATGTGAGGTCTGCGTTTGTTTCTGTTAAACTAATAAGACCTGATCATTATATTCATGAGGTTAAAAACCTGCACTGGCAGGTGCTGGTGCATGTCCAGGCCTGCGGTATGAAGCTGACCCTTCTGCAAGGGTCCTATGAAATCCATAATTTGCTTAAATATTACTGATGACAGCAAGTTGAAGACTCACACTATCAAATAAAATGAATAGCTTGGTTTCATCCATCTGATTTACGGAAGAGGTAGAGAGGTGACCAGTGGCTTTGGAAGCCTCTGGTTTTAGGTGATGGATCACTTGAGTGACTGTATGGGGACCAATATTATTAAACACTTCCCCCAATTCAGTTGCATTCTGATATACACAGGTTGCAAAAAGGTTTTCTTCAGCGGTTGATTCAGCTTCGCTTTAGCCGTCTTCTAGGTTTTCAGTGGCCACACATGTAGGGCTGACTGCAGTGTCCCTGATTTGCTAGGAAAGTATTTGCAATGGCTCACCACTGTACCGGATGGGGCACCCCTGCCATTCCTTAGGAATTTGTATCAGACAGAACATTTCGTACAATGCAGAAGATTTTGTCACCTTGATTCAAAGGAATTTGTTTGTGTTAATGCTTAAAGGTAACGTGAGACAAGGCAAGCTCTTTACTTTAGAACACACGTTGTGCCATTGATGTACACAGTACAGTAAATATAACAAACAAAGAGTCCACTGTGGTATTTACACTCATCACAAATGCATTTGCAAAATAGGACCATTTGCAGTCCAATAAAACAGTACCGCTTTTGGGCAGAAACCCTGTGTGTTCAGTGAAGTGCACTCCTCAACTTTTCTTACCGTTTATCAACCCAACACATTCCTCCCCATTTTTTTAAACGCCTTCCATTAATAGTTAAAAAAAACCTAGGGAAAACAAACACTCTATTCCTGATTGTTTATTCACCAGTCTCTTAGGAACCATAATTACGTCTCCCAGGAATTGTGTGTTTTATCATACTGTATATCTTAAAGAGCCACTTTAGGTAAAATAACAAGGAGTGCCTTATGAAGGAAAATTGGATTCATTTTAAGACTTTTTTAACCCTCTAAAGAATGGTTCTTTGTTTACTTCTTTAGTGCATGTGGCAACTTGCCCAAGTAAATACTATGCTGCATAAATACCAGAGACTGGTATTTATGATATTACATAAACATACTCTGAATAATGACTCCTTGTTGCAACGAAGAAGAACACAAGCAATATACATTGCAGTCAATGCATTATTTCTCGTCAGAGTATTAAGTGGCACTGAAGCGTTGTAGTACAAAATGATACTGAGATTGAAGAGGAAAACTCCTATAGCATTGTTTAGCACATCTGAGTTTACTAAACAATACAGAAAACAGCCAAAACAGGAAAGTGACAAGGATAAGAAATGCAGCAGTCATCAATATGCAGGGGTGAGGAATCAGTGATTAGGTGTATTTTGGGGTTGATTGATTGGCAAAAGGTTTATTGCTCTTTAAACTAAAAACTCACCCAGTACATTCATACTGCTGTTACAAGAAGCTGAGCCCTCAGGGTTCATACTCCTGGCCTGCAATGATACTGGGGTCCATTTACGGCAATAGGATGTAGATACCATTTTTTCACTCATGGAGCCACTCTTTCAAGTGACTTTATTTCTCAGAGTCTTAGTTTATCCAGCTACAGCTTCATTAAACATTTAGCTGCATTTCAGCAAAATTCTGTGTGTGCAAGGATTTGTGTGAACAAAAATGTCACCATGCCACAATTTGCATTACTGCCAAATGATGGCTCCCCTCCTGCATGGGGTTCAGATCTGAGAAATCAAAATCCCAAAGGGAAGATGTGTATGCCAAATCTTCTCTTTTAAAGCCAGTGGGGTATTAACAAACTTTATTTTTCAAATCCATGGTTGTAGTCTGTCTTGTCCAAACAGCAAAAATAAAACACACTCAAATCTTCAAAGGGCTACTGAACCACCCCTTTAAAAAGGATGATGAAAATTGTCACCCATAATAATGCACTAGCCTAAAAGTATAATTTTTTAAAATTCTTCTCTTTCCCTGAAGCAGCCACAGCCCTTCAGGAACAGCAGAGAAATCCCAAAGGCAGAGCATGTCCACAAAGCTGGTGGTTGATCCTCCTAAAATGCGAAAGTTTGGGGTTGCTCTATGCTGGGTGCACCCTGCTTCATGAATGCAGGTTTGTGCATTGTGACAAAGGGGTGGCTTCTTGTGTTTGCTGTGGTTTATCATCAGCAGAAGACATTTCCTCCCTAGGTGTGAATAAAGGGATGACTTGAGGAGTAAACCTTCTTTGCTCCTGCTCTCTCACCTGAGAAGATAGCATTGGGTGTTTCCAGCAGCCTCGCAAAGTTCATGGGTTAATGGAAACCTCTGCAATACCACATGGTTAGTAGCTGTTTATTGTGGTTATTAAACTGTACCTTATTCCTCTAATTTATACTATTTCCTGGTTTTACTTCTTTAGTCAAAACCCACTTTGTTTAAGCAGAGCTGTGTTTTGATGTTGTCCTGGGTGCCATGTGTTATTCCGTTTCGTATGCAAGGTCTTACTGGATAAATGGAACGCTCATTGACTTTTTCTTCCTTGCACTTCACAGTTTTTGTACAGAATAGGAGGGAACACAGATGACGGGAGAAAGGAAGGCTGCTGGTCTGCAAGGAGCAGTGTTCAGAGGATGTGTCCTGGGCCAGGACCCAAATGCATGGCACTAGTTTGCTGAGGCTCTGCTAGCAAGTGCGGGAATGACTGTGATGCCCTCTGTGCCACTCTGGATGATGGAAGATTTATGCCTGGGCCACTTGCAGACAGCTGCCTATAGTGCTGCAGATAGGCCCAGGCAGAAAGCTACACCTTCAAGGTTTGTCCTTATTTCCTATTTTCCCAGAAAAAAATGGAGCAGTAATGTGTATCAGCGAAGTTGAGAGAACAAGAAAGCTGGTCAAATTTCAAGTTCAATCACAGTTCTATTTTTTATTTTGTTGTTATTAAATCAACAGCACTGCCCAAAGCCTCCAGTTTTATGGTGTTTGCTGCTCTTCAAACACGTGCTGGGATATCATGCCAAGACATCATTCCTTTATTTGGATTTTGAAGCCATGCCTCACTACCAGTTATCTGAAAACACATATTGAAACCTGTCCCAGGCAGTTTTAACCTCAGTTCTTTTCTCATGTTGTTTGCAGGTCTGCTGTTCTCTCTTCCTCGGAGCCTGGGAGATGAGATGGCAGACTAAGGTCAGCACCAAAGCTTGGCAACAAGCAAGCCCCAGAAGTCAGTGGGAAGGCTTGGGTGGACAGCTGTGGTTTTCACTCAGGCCCAGAGATACTAGAAAATAACAAAGGGGACAGAAGGAAATAGCTTGGTCGGCTTTGGGGGTTATTCCTCCTGTCTTTTAAAAGGAATAAATATAGGGGCTTTGTTATAAATTTCTCTGGGAAGTTGTGCTCCCAGTCAGCCGTGTCATAGCAGTGTGCCTGTGTGATGAAGGCAGAGCAATTCTGAGCTTATGGGTTTAAACATCCTTTTTCAGTATAGTTCATAGCAAGGAACTGCGAGTCACTGATCTCTCTAACATGCTGGTCTGCTCTGCATAAAAACATTCATACACTTTGCATAAGTGTGAGGATCACACTGACAAAGATGATAGCACAGCTTAAGTAGTTAAGTTGATTACTTTTTCATTTATATGTATGTGGTTCAGGACATTTTTCTGTGATCTAAAGCATCTGCCAAACCTCTGATTAGTTTGTAACTCTTATTGTGTCTTGTCTCATTCTTTTGTTTCACACAAAGGCACGCAGACACAATTTCACTGACAATTGCTTTGAAAATGGCAGCCCTCCATAGCACCTCCTCAAGAAGAAAACGGGCAAGAGACTGCATTTCATTACTGTATTTCTGCATGAGTAAACTACATGCCCATGATCTCAGCACTCTGCCTGTAGAAATGCACAAGAAAAATACCGTTCTAGGCAAAATGTATGTATGTGGGCCTAGTCCACAGGCAGCACTTACAAACCAGGTTAGGTTTTATGCTTTTCAGAAGTGTAGCTATCTAAACAAGGCAATTATGTTTTGGCTCTTTCCCCTAACTGTTGCTGCACAAGTGAGTACCCATGTGATTGCAGAAGGTAGAGAAGGATGAGGCAAACTCAGCCTATAACATTTGTTGGAATGACTTAGAAAAGGATCTTATAACTTGAAGATGATATCGCAGCCGTTCAGTGGTGCTGCTTCCTTCTGCCACTCCCCACATACGCAAACAAAGCAAATTCTATCTCCCAATTTCACCCATTGTTGTTTGTACAATAATTGGCATTTTTCAGATATCTTTTCTATTATTTTTCAAAGATCTTTTCTGTTATTTTTGTTGATCAGAAAGCAAAAAGATAAATAAGCCTGCAAACTGGAGAAGGTCAAGCGTTAATTAAAGTTGTCTGACAGGTGGGAAGCTGACATCCAGTTACCAAAGCAAGAGACTCTTCTCTTTTCCTGGCCAGTTCAGTGACCGATTTTTTGGGGTCCTGAAAAATATAACTGTTGTGCCGAAGAAGATAGGTCTCCCCTGCATCTCAGCTATTCTGAGAGGTAAGAATTGTTCAGAGTAAGGATTCTCTACTCCACAGATAATGTTTGTTTGTAAAATGTTTTAAGATTCTCAAACCAAAGGGATGTATGGACCACATCCAGAAATATATTACATTGAGACAAGACACATAGCCATAGATGTATGTAGACAGGAAAAAAATGCAAAATTATTTCATTGAACTTTGTACAGTCCTGCACAGTGTTAAACCTCATTAAAATTCAAAACTGCATTTTAATTCTACAGTTCAGTAAATCACTAGCAAGGCACACTCTGCCAGCACTGCAGTGTCACCAGAGGAGCTGAGAATTATCCCAGACAGAAAGTGGTGGCTGCAAAGGAAGTGCTGATAAGTCACATAGCAATGAGACTGGAAAATGTGCACATACGAAAATGGGCCCAAATAGGATCCTTACCCAAACACATGGAACTACATCCTTCTTGCCTCCTGCGTCAAGAGTCAGAGGGCAGGACCATCACCATTCCTGCCACCCACTGCCTGAGAGCAAGGAGGTGCAGGGACGGCACCGGTCAACATTCAGGTTTTGTAGTGGCATCACCCAGTAGCCGGCTGCCCTGTTCCGGCTGGGACAGGAGCCACTGAACCACAAGCACTTTCATGCTCAGCATACCCCTGTTTTACCTGGTCCTCTCTATCCAGCAGTCCAGGGTGCCCCATCCACTTCATCCCCCACAGCTCACTGGGAACACTTGGCCTTGGCTTCACATCTCTGTGATCTCTTGGCTCCTATTCTTTCAGCCAGATGTCTGCTTGGATGTAGGGATCAAAGTGTCTTAGACTGACTGTAGGTGAAAGAAAAATGCACAAGAGAAGCTCCCTGAGAAAAGGCAGACTGATGACTATGTTGTCAGTTGTATGTATATATACAGCTTTTCGTGGCATTCCTTCTAACTGCTGGGTCGTGGTAGGATGGTGCTCATGAATTTCTAAATAGAAATATGCGTAAAAATTGCTTTTTCACACAGTGCTGTGCAGTCTGTCCTTTCTGATGCAGATGTGTCTGAAACGACTTACCTACGTTTTAGCATAAGACCAGATAAAGGTATATGATTGTATATTTTCCTACTCCACAGAAGCTTCTGTTGCTCTGCACCATTCAGGATTTGCCCTGTCTCTGTGATGCAGCTCATCTGTCCAGTGCAAAAGGTACTCAGTAGCTCTACAGGAGATGTGGTGTCAGAGATGTCTAAGAGCAGTCACAGGTGGATAATAAACTACAACAATGGCCTAGATTCCCCCAACTGTTGATACAGTTGATATTGCTGAAAATACCGGAACCTACAGCCTTTGGACAGCTGTACTCAATAGTTAGATGCTACGTCATGCAATACCACAGGTGTCAGTGGATTTAAGGATGACATATTTAGTGTGCTTGAGTCTGTTATGCACAGAATATTTTCTTTGAAATCGATCGTATAGAAGAGTTTATCTTAGGAAAAAAAAAATATCTCAATGTTCTTGTCAGATACATCCAAGTGAATCACTAGTCATTCCTGCTCACTGAAGAAGTCAACTGCTTTTTTTCCTGTCTGCAAATGCTCTAAACTCAACCTGTGATCTGAAGAAAACAGGCAGTGTACTTTCTTTCATTTGCATTAGTGTGCTAATAAAGATTCTGCAATTGGATTTTATCTGACAAGATGATTAATTGCATTGTTGCATGAGTGCAAGTGGAATTCAGGTCCATCTCCCATCCCATTTGGCTCTCCATGCAGTAAAGGGGTTTTGGTTTTTTTTTTATAAAAAAGGCTTGGCTTTTGTCAAGCTTGCAGCTGTGACTTGAAACTCGGTCTGTTGATCGAGTTCCATTTTTTACCACTTTACTCCTCTAACCTTAACTACCTTTTTTTAAGAAAACTGGGATCAGCCTTATTGATGATATTATATGAGTCAGAGACATGTCAGAGACTAGAAGTGTGATAGCTGTTCTGCAGCCACAGGCATCCAACTAGTATTATTTATGTGCCATCAACAACAGGACATGCTCAGACTTGAAGTACTAGTGCTGACCTTCCCTTGCTAATCATTTATACACTCCTTGTTTTGAGTGCTCCACCTTAAGGTTTCTCATGACTCACTCTCTTTCTGGAGTGAACAAATAGATCCTGAAGGACTCTGTACACTTCCAAGTGTGTAACCTGTCCCCTCGTACTCACCTTTTTCTCAGCAACAGAAGCTCTCCAGGTAGTAATGCTATTTATTATGGTGAGACCTCTGAGCCATAGGACTTAGAGAGCTGACAGGATAGTGGTGTTCAGGTTGTTTTAGGCTTCTTGTGCTGAAGGTCAACCCAACGGTCTCACAGGTGCTACGAGGAAGGGATAAAGCTCCTCTGCTTTCTGGAGACAGGGAAGTTGGGCATTTATAGCTCACCCTCCAAAGAGGGAACCTCCAATGTTCATATAGATACCTTTACCATAGTCAAAGCCTTACTTGAAGCAAAATGAAACCTGATTATATCTCATAGGGATATATATTATAATATATAACATATATGATATATATAATATCTACAATATAATATACATTATGTTATTATATATTTGCAGTTCTACCTTAGATATACATTATACATTGTGTGGGTATATATGCATATATATCCATATATACATGTGCATATATACATATATATACATGCATATGTATATACATATATGTGTGTGTTTATAAACACATACGCATTTTTTAAACCATTTTTGTTCCATTGTACATGGCTGAGAGCTCTTAAGGTGATCCACTGAATGGGCACTTGCAGACTTTTTTTTTAGCTGAAGGGAACAGTAAATTGAGGAGATCTATTTCTGGGTTGTTCAGACCGAAAGACCTTACGCTGGACACTCAAATGCTGAGGCTGCTGCTGATAACTCATCCTCTCTGGTCCATCTGCTAAGGGGGACAGCTAGTGCTGACTCCCCACTTCCCTTGCACTGCTTTTGGGAGAAAAAAGCAGTAAATAGTTGCAAATGCTTTGAACATACAAAGAGTGTACAAAGGTGAATATTATGAATAGTACAAGTTTTATGGAATATAGCAGTAATGGAAAATCACCAATATTGTCATTAATGAGACATGCAGCAGTTTACAAATGACAATGAGCTTGAGAAACTTAGCAGAAGCAGAGAAGAGAGGAGAAGACATAGGTACCAGAGGGTGCAAAGAAATACCATCTTGCCTTTGTCCTTTCCTTCTGTAGCTCTTGCCCAAGAGGCACTGCAGGGAAGTGGGGTGGGTGGGAAGCACCTCCCCACTGAAGGTTTGCGGGGAGCTTTGGAGAGAGCTAGTCTGCCTGGGGCAGGGTTGGCTTGGCTGTGGGGTCAGAGGTGGAGAGAAGGGACGAACATCTTTTGGCTTATGTTCAGCAGAGGCTCTGAGGCTGGAGCTTAATTGTAGGGGCTTGGGCTAGGCCAGCAAGGGTGGGGGACACGTCAAAATGTCATTGGAAAGAAGGAGGGAGTCTTGATCTCACACGCTAAGAGCATTGCTGCCCTAGTGGTCCCTGGTTGAGACACATCTAATGGGATGGAGCTTCACCACAGCAGTCACAGGGGACCAGTGTTAGAAGTAGGGCACTATGGGTTGGTCCAGTGTGAGGGAGTAACTTAAACTGCAGGGCTATGATGCAGAGAAGGATGTGGTTCTTTTAATTCCTTCCCCTGGTCCCATTGTTTCCTTCCCAGGCGCACACAGAATCTTCTTCTGCCCCTCCCTCCCAGCGCTGCCTTTCTCCTCTCTTTGGCTCTTTGTCCTTTCCCTGTTGTAAAGCCAAGCTTACCAGTATATACCCACGCCTAGTGCAGTAGGGACTTTCCCGCATCGAGTTAAATTTGCCTTCTTTTGGCTATTTCTCCCTATCTGGGACCCATATGTTGAGCAAAACAATTGTAAACGGGGTTAGTTCATTACTTCGGCATGGGGTGGCAGGAGGCAGGGCCAGGAATGGGTTCTTCAGGAAAAGGTGGTATTTTACAGCTGTAGCCATTATTTGTGCTGGGGGGGTGTCTCATTTTCATGAATTTACAGAGCCCAGTCATACCACAAAGCTGTACATGGGAGCCCAGGTTATGAGTCTCCTCCCTATTAGACAGGAAGACACACGGAAGGTCCGGAAGTCATGGCCATGCAGGCAGATCTTGCCTGCCCAGGACATAAAGGACATGACCTGTCCTGCCATTAGCTTTTAGAGCCAAACTCTCTCTGGCTTCAGAGGACGCTTTATGTGTGTGTAAGGAACTGTGGCAAGGTCAGGGCCAGATTGCTTCACATCACCAAAATATAAATTCATACATTCATCCTAGAGCAACAAGACAAAATGGAATAACATAAAAGCTGGGAGCCAGTGCACGCTGCAGCATCCCTGGAGAAAATACCCCAACAGCCCCACAGGAAGGTGATGCTGAATCTGCTGTCAGGTTAATCAGGAATTTTTCTTTTTACCACAGACATGATCTTAAAGCTTTCCTTTGCATGCTAAAGATGCCACCTTTGACACTGAGAGGTGCAGTGCAGTAGAACTACATCTTTTAATGGAAGTTCCCAGGCAGCATGCCAGTACTCTGCAAACAGATAAATTTATGGTCTTTCAGGTACAAACAGGCATGATTTGTGATCCAGAGGAGGATGTGGTTCTTCCCATTCGTTCTCCCTGTCCCCTTCTAAGCCTTCCAAAGCATATGTGAACATGGCCCAGCAATGTAATCTTCCCAGGGCTGGTAAACAATATTTCCATTCTAAATGACTTGAGTAACTTCACCAAAAATTAGTAAAATCAGCACAAGCACAGGCTATGTGCAAAATACTGGGCTAGCTTCACTGGTATAATTCAAGAAGGCCAGCAACTCTAAGGCTTATTCAAATCTCTGCTGCTGAATCTGTGCTCTTTTGTTACTAGCTCCAATTTAAAACTTTATAAACGTTGAACAGTTTGTAAACTGGGAAAAATTCCTCTCTCCAAATTTGAAATATATTTTCCCATATTGATCTTGCACAAATAGGCAGTGTTCACACTGGAAAAGGACCTGATTCTAAGTTCTTGTGCTGTGCTGAAAAAATACATCACTCCAGACAGGTGCAGACAGCCCTGAACTTGCTCTGCTCATGCTCTGCGACGTTTGGATGTGTGCCGGCTCTACAGCCCTGTTAGCACAGCACCTGAGCCTTGTCATGTGCTCTCAGTAAGACCAGGCAACTGGAGAACAACGTTTTTCGGAAACTTCCTTGGGTCTGACAGTGAAGAGCATGACTGCTCTGTGGTCTTGTGGTACATGTGACAATATGACCATGCTCACGTGTGCAAAGCCAGATGCCGTCTGGGTTGCACTATTAAAAAAAATAAAAAAATTAAAGGCACATTATGTCCGGCAACAGCCCCAAGGTGTGTTGGAACAGGTGTGCCAAATGCAGTGATTTATAATGAAGCAGCAATGTGTAGCCCTGTTCTTTTGACTGTTTTCTGTCAGCTAGCTCAGAAAGGAGTATTTGTGGCATTCTCTTTGGGCCCATAGTTCCTGGCATTATTTCTCGGGGACTGTAAACAGGGGAGTACTTTTCATATGAGTTTGGCTACTACCTAGTTTTTTTCCCTGTAGTAATGATATAAAACCTCTGTGTATCAGGGAGAGAGAGAGGGAGATGCAGAAACTGCTGTATGAACAATAATATTTATGAAGTCTTATGCTTAGCTATTTCTCTACCTGCCTGGTAACACACTGTATGATTTTGTTCACTTCCTTCATTCAAGGATCTTAAAATGCCTTGTAGACCAAATTGGTGGGGAGCAGTACTGTTTTTATTAGATCAACTGATAAACAGATAAATAAACAAACATGCTTTGGGGCATAAAGCTCTGTTTCCACTCCAAAGTAATCTTCAACAGAAGCAGCAATTTTCAATGCTAAATACGGGCTAAGAAGTGCTGTGAGTTCAGGTAACCAGTGCAATGTTCTTTGGTTTTCCCAGGCTACCGGGGAGGCAGCCCCTGTCTCATTGCTGCTACAGTGAGGCAGACTGAAGCACTGAGAGGTGGGCTGGCTTTCTCAAGGCTATGTGCCAGTTTCGGGAGATTGAGAAGGTCCTGATCCAGGACTCCCAGTCTTTACCAAGTCCGTAAAACCACATTTTCTCCTCTTGTGGCCAGTATTGTCTTAGCAATATTTTTGATTGCTCTCATAAAAAGCCCTGTTTTTCCCTGGGATGTTAATGTTAGCATATGGGTGTTTTCTATCAACGTTCTCCAGAAAATTTAAGTTGTTCTGAAAAGGGAATTAAGTAAGGAACAGTTTAAAAAAGCCAGGACTTCAATGCGCATCCCCGAAGGAATGCTTTGTGATTCAAAGTATCATTGCCTATCATTGCATTGGCAATTCTTCCTCAGGCAAAGCCTTTCCATGTTTCTTCCTAGGATGTGAACATGGATTTAATTATCAGTTAAAACATCTAGTGAGATAAAACTTGCTTCTAAAAATGGGCTGAGTGGAAGGGACATCAAGTCATTTATCTTGCATTTTTAGTGGTATTTTTTTGGGCACTGATAATCATGCAGGTTATGGGTTTTGCCTCTCCTCCAATAACAAGGATAAAATTTGGAAGTGTTTCACACTGGTCTTGGGAGAACAAGAACAAGACATCTTGTTCCCTGCTTAGGATTCACTCTAAATTCATGGTTATTTCCAGGTAACCTCTTCATCTGGCTGTTTGTCCTGCTGTCTCCCTGGCTATATGTTGTTAACCTAAAGATCATTAGATATAGTTGCAAGATGGCTCAAACTTTGCCATCCTAAAGCTGAGTTAATGGAAGTAAGCAACACTTTTTCTAGCTTTCTTGACAGGAGTGCTGCTTGCCATTATCATGGCTGGCTGTGTCCTTAAACAACAAAACAAAACATTTCCAGAGTGTGGTGTCTTTCTCCAAGGTCTCCAGAGCCACGGTTGTGATGGCCAGGGCTGTTGCTTGGTAGTACCAAGCTGATGAAAAGCCACTAGTCGTTATCTCACTGTACAGACACACCAGAAGTCGGCTGTTAACATGGGTGACTGCCTCCATGAGCACAAGAAATGTGAGTGGGTTTTGTGCAGGTGCATGCCTCGGCAGCAGCCGCACATCAGAAATCTGCGGCCCGCTTCTTAGAAGGGCATGGGGTGCCCTCTAAATTCAGGGTACTCTTGCACCCCCAGCCAAGATGAGGCTTTAGAGTGGCAGATGTATTTTAGAAATATGGGTTTCAAATCACTGGTTGTCCCAAACTTACTGCCTACTACAAACAGTCGTTCCTAAAGGACAGGTAGAGCCTCCTCTGTCACTGCCCTCTATGAGTACACGGAGCGTTAACCTGGCAGGAGCAAGCCTGGCTCATGCACGGCACTGCCACTGTCACAGCATCCAAAGCTCTCCCAGGTGTGGAGCAGGGCTCCTGTGCCTGAGCTTGCACTGAAGTTGTGGAGCAGGGTAAGCCCAAATGTCATTTCAAGGGATATTTTTATTTCTAAGCGACCTGCTGTGGCAGTGGCTGTTACTTGCAAAGCAAGCTTTTCCATTACGGATTTATTTTTCCTTTTTTCGTAGTTTAGTTAAAATAATTGTGGATGTAAGTGTACAGCTGGCTTCTGTAAAAGCAAAAAAACACCCACTGTCTTCTGCAAGCAGGAGGCTGCCCTGTCAGCGCTGCTAACCAGCGCAGCCGAGGCTGGCTTGCCCGCAGACTGGCACGTCCCCATCCTCAGCCTCGCAGCGGCGGAGCCGTCTGGGGTGCTTTGTGCCAACCCCAACTCCCTTCAGCCACTGCCAAAACCCTTGCGGGCCCAGCGTTGTCCCGGTATCATGGTGAGGGCCCTCAGGGAGGTGGTCTCGCGGGTCCCGGCGAGCGTCCCCGCCGAGGCAAGCATCACCTGGCCGCCCGCCTTGGCGGCTGGGCGATTCCTGGCAGAGGTGACTCACAGGCAGGGAACCCTGCGAGGGCTCTGGCACATGCCTGCACTGAAACACTGCCTACAGCCTCCTGCCTCTGCCCAGCTCGCCCTTCCTGCCGCCTTTCCCCCGGGGTCCTAACTCCCGACTTTGTTGCTCTATAAACATAATAACAATAATTATTCTCTCATTGGACACATAGCCATCCTCTTTGTTTGCAGGCTTAGATAAATATCATTCAAATCATGGAGACTGATTCATGAGTCAGGACGATGGCAGCCCTCCAAAACCTCCTTGCCCATGGAGAGTGTGTTTGTGTGAGAGAGATAGAGTTTCACTGTATGAAGAGTGAGAAACTGGAAGCCAAGTGAATTAAATACAAAGCAGATAATTATGTGTAATTCATTTACTGACTAATGATTGCACCTGGTACGGAGGTTTATGAATTCATTTGACTCTGCTTAAGTTCTCAAAACCAATCTCCCTGCTACAAGATAAAAACTAGCCTGACATTTCTTAACAGACCAGTGTTTACATTATTGTTATTCTAAGATTCTGCCTTTTTGGCTCATTTTGTATTGTATCTTCTCATGACATTTCACTTTTCCTGGGTTCATCTGGTGTCTCTTTGACAGTGACAATTGCTCAGTGCTGGTCGAGGCCGGGTGTCACTGCAGAATGAAGCCATCACTCTGCTCCTGAAAGCTGCGCAGTGCAATTAGACATGGTACTTACTTATCTCCCATCTGCTGCAGCCAAACCTTGCCACAGAGACTGTGCCTTTGGCAGGGGAGCGGCAGGTCACGGCCCCCCTTCCCCTTCTGCTGGGATCACCAAAAAATTGGCACTCTTTTCATGGTGTCACCCAGTTGTCACTGCAGCCCGATGCCATCAGCTCCTTCCGGCTGAACACCAGCAGACAGTACCAACTTTCACCTCCTAACGTTTGGGTTGATTTCAGGTTGGAGACCTGAAGACAACGCCTTTAATGGGGCGAAAAAGCTTGTGCTAACCCAGTGAAGCCCAGCAGCGATGTCTCAGTGTTGATGTCAGCCTGAAGACCGCAGCCTGTGTGACACCGCTCACGCCTGGCGCGCTCAGCCCCTGGTGACTTGGGCAAGCAGTGCCTGGGCACTGCACCTGCAGGTCCAGAGTGGAGGTCCGAGCCATGCCGGGCAAAGCAACGTGCCTGAGGCCTTGCTCACTGCTTGCAGCAGCAGAGATGCTACCCAAGGTGATGTTCTTACCATGTGGTGGAAACAAAAGAGCTTTTCCAGTTGTGTTCCCTGTGCAGGCGCTAGGGGTAACCTAGAGCCCCTCTCCCAGCCTGTTAATGTGCTAAAGGCAGCTCACCTTAATCATCCCCTCCACCCCCCCCAAATAAAACTATACACTCAGTTAATTGCTCTGGTCCTCTGTGATGGTGGTTCGTCAAATCAACAGACGTTTGGCTGTGGTTCCTGCTGAGGCTGTCTGGACCATCGTATAACTGAGATCCATTTTTTTTTAATTAGTCAGTTTAAGCACAGGGTGGATGAGAGGTAAGTGTACAGTGTTTGTGCACGGGGCAGAGGGCTACTTCTGCAGGCACTGGATGAATGCACGTTTCTATGAGATGCCCTTTAAGACTGACTTTGGGAAGGGAAGAAAACAAGAATGACGTATAAGGGAAAGGGGAAGTTATTTGGCAGTTTGAATGGAGACTATTTAATAAATCATGAGATTATCACACTGAAGAAAGAAAACCCAATAAGCTGATTACACTTATGTACACTTTCTAGCATTATTTGCCATTGAGTGTTTACCGAAGTGTAACACGGTGAAGCTGAGCTCATGGCTGCCAATAAAATAGCTGTAGTGTGTGATGTAACTCCCATTGCTGCAAGACCACACACTTGGAGGTGTCTCATTGGAGCTGTCACCAGCCTCAGAGCATGGCAACAGGAAAGAGCGACCTGAACTCACCGTGCACCCAGCAATCCCTCTGCAGGGCACCGAGGCTGCGTGCCGGGTCCCCGCGGGCAAGCAGCGGAGGTCTGCTGTCTCCATCCGTGGCAGCCAGGTAATGAAAACATCAGCAACAGAAAGAAGCAACCCTACTCTCTGCTATTTCTGATTTGAGCGATTTGTAATTAGAAAAGCCAAAACCAGCTCATCTTGTTCACATGAGTATTCCCATTGACTAAAATGCAGTCAGCATGTGCTTTAATTTTGAACCTGTGCAATCCTTTTCCGATGAAGATCTGGCAAGCCAGAACAGATTGCAGTCTGTGAGATACCTGCAGTATGATAGTATTTTACCTGTAGGTGGATCTTCATTTTAGATAGTGAGATGCAAGAGCCAATGAGCCTTATTCACTGCTGCGTTAATCCAGTTTTTCAGCAGAATAACAGCGCTGAATCATCAGCAAAGTTGAAATAACAAATGGTAAAATGGGAGCACTGTGTCTAAGTTTGCAGCATGTGTATGGAAATTACTAGCTCCTTCTTGCAGAACCATTAACGTATATAGATTTTTTTTCAGTTCAAAAAGTATCAAGAATATGACAATGTGTCTAGGCTAAAGTTTTACATATCAACCCCCCCCCCAAATCTATTACAGCAGCTAGTGTGGGACTCCCTCAGTATGTTGATGTGGTGATTAATTTTTTTTTAATTCAGAAGAAGAGGATTTTTGAAAAAAGAGCTTAAAACAGCTTCTGAAAAGATGCAATTTTTGATGTAGTTCATTTCTATGTGCCAGATGGGCATCGTGTAAAGTGTAGAAATAGGGTAAGTTAAAAACCTAGTCCTGGTTTCTTTTCAATTTATGAAAATACTCACTGAGCAATTGAAAAGAACTGAGTAATTGTGATCTTTTTGCAAGTAATGCTCTGGAAAAGCCAACTAAAGGCAGTAAGCAAGCTTGCAATTAGCAGTTCTAATTATAAAGTGTATACATAAAACAGTGTAGCATCATAAATAAAGGCCAATTTCAAATGACGCAATAGGAACAGTAGAACATCATACAAAGATGGAAAAACAATTCAGCAAGAGAAATGCTCCAGGTTTTTCCAATAACAGCAACAAAAAAAGATAAAATAGCAGTGCTTTGGTTTATGTAACAACTTTTACAGTAACCCTGTCTGAGTGCCACCTGACGCTTGTGCTTCTGTTGGAGACTGGAGTCTTTCTTGGGTGACGATCACAGTGACGGTGTCAGATGCTAATGAGAGACCATCACAAGCACAAGCTGGTGTGGGAGCCTGTGGCTCAAACAGTAGGCTCAGGTCATCTGTGTCATTTGTCTATCAGGGGACCACTTCATGACTCACTTCACTTCCATATCCATCACTGAAAGCAGCTATCAAATGCCACAGCTTTTTTTTTTTTTTTGAGCTTGCGCCCATATGCTTTCTAGGTAAGCCAGATTTATGTCAAATGCAGGCTATGGAGCTTGAACAAGGACTAACTTAAGTACAACACAGGGACTGTGCTCAATAGTCTGTGGTATGTTTAAGTATGTGCACATCATAAGCTCCACCAAACTACGACGACTCTTTCTGTACTACACGGGAAATGTGACACTCCAACGTTATGGAGCATATCACTGTAGCGCTCCTCCGAACGAAGCGTGTGCAATAGCAGAGCAGGATTACACGCTGCACTCCTTACAGAGCTGCTCTCAAAATAAAGTCCTGGGTGCAACTAGAGAAGGTGAAGAGACATAATACCTTAGGGAAATGTTTTTTATTTATGCTCCTTGGGTGCATACATGGCAATCACCCATGCAGCATGATCCAGGATGTTGAAAACCATTTCATTATGTTCTATAAATAAAGGACTAATGTGGTTCAATTGTATCAATTATGCAACTCTTCTAAGTGGTGTAGTCAATGGTAAATGCAGGCAAAGGGCACTCCCTTTGTACCCACTTCTACTCTGGGCACTTCTAGTATTTACCTGCTCCTTATATACCACAGACAGATGAATCTACCCACTTTTATTTACCACTGCACCACTGACTCCTCTTTGGTCAAGAGCTTTTCCTATGCACAGATGACACAATGAAATAGAAAATGGAAGTCAAGACACTGCTATGTGTTAGTCTGTTGTGCAAGATGTTAAGTGTGGCTATACAGTAATTTCGAGCAAAGCATCGGTTTTAAACAATGTTTAAACTGACACCATTATTATGCAATATAGTTAATTATGGCTACAAGGGCATTTGAGGTTAGTTGGCACTACCTTTGTCCATTTTATAATTACACCAAGAGGAGGATGACTAAGTTGTGCCTAAGCTAATTGTATCCATTTGGTTTTATCCCTCCTCTTCACCATTGTAAGTCACTTGCATTTTGAACTGTAAGTTTTTTTGAGGGGTTTGGGTGCATTTGTCCTGAATACAATGGAGCTCAGTGCTGGCTGGGCAACCTCAGGTAATATTACAATAGCAGCACTAACAATAGCAATAATAATTACAGCTAGTCAAAGTGATAAGTACAAAACAAATGACACTTTTTTCCTGCCACTCTTACAGTTACCTGCAAGAGATTTATCCTTATCTACTCCTGCTCTGTGTGTTTTAGGATGTGTTTGTGCAGCTAGAAGATAAAGCTTCGCAGCATGAAGTGATGCCCTCCAGACGGGCTGTGAACCCAGCAGACACCTCCAGAGAGCAGCTGAGGACCAGCAACAGATTGACGCAGCAGCACATGCTGTGCCAGCCCTCTTGCCGAATGTGCTGGGGCTGGGGTGGGGGGTGTCCGTATTCAAGGGATGCATGATACGATTCAGCTGCCCAGGCTGATGGAGCTGGGCACCCCAAACAGCAGGCAGCCTCCTGCTCTCCAGCCTGCCCTGGGTCCTGCAGAGCCAGCTCAGCGCTTTCTGCACTGTGCCTGCCAGCGGTCCCCAGCCCAGGCCGGCAGCTGCAGCGTGGACGTGGCACTGTGCGAGAGCTGCTCCTCTGGGCTAGCAGTTTGCTGCTGGTGTCAGAGCCGTGGTGTGGACAACCTGGGCTCTGGAGCCAGACTGGCTGCCACAACAGCCCAGCCGTGTCTGCAGAGTGCTGTGTTTGAGCTAAGTAGCTGCCCTGGACTTGAGCTGGCAGGCCTTCGCACAGCAGCCAGACAAGCTGCCCAGAGGTAGTGGCGCTTAAACTGTCTCTTTCGAATGTTACTGGGCAGTGTCAGGATTAAAAACAAATAAACAAACAAACAAACAAAAAACAACACCCTACCCTCACCCCCCCAAACCCAATGACAATAGATTTACCCCAGAAAGGAATTTGGTAACGCGTGGTCTTGTTTGGCTGCAACAAAAGGCTATAGCCTTCAGTTGATGGCTGGAAACTGGATTGCACTTATGTAAAATAGAACTGCCTGCAAGGGTTCAATGCCGTAATTAACAGGCAGTTTTAGAAATTATTGGCTAATGCCATTTAATAGAAATACTGCCAACTATTGTAAAAACTTGGTTTAGTTCCTTCGGTGGTAATACAAAATGACTCAACATGGCTTCACTGGGAAGAGATACCTTTGTCTGTTACATATCATTACCTACATTTTTAGAGTGGTTTAATATGACAATACAAATTTTGAAATTTAAATATATTTCCCAAAAATAACTGGAGGGCCAACTGCCTCCTGAGCAATCACAATATTGGTGATACAACCTTGCCGATTTATTGTAATATGGTATTACTGATCCAGTCCCGCTCCCATGGCAGCCAAGGCAGCTTATGCCACTGATGGTGGTTAAGCAGTAGTAAGTGTAAAGATGTCTGTAACAGGCAAATACGTTCACGTAAGCCTGAGCAGCTTCATCTGCAGCATTTCCCTTACAGTGTGTACAGTATCACTCAGAGAATTAATCCACATTTTTGGTAACAAACTCTCTGAACCGTACTGGAGAATACAGGTAGCTCTGAGATAATGTGCTCTGCTCATGTGATGCAGCTGTTGTATCACCTAAGAACATTTTCTTGACGCTGCAATAGTGACCAAAAAGTTGTTTCTCAAACCTTGTCACCCAGAAGGTACCAGCTGAAAAGTTTCTGTTTGATTGCTAAAGAGTAGAAAGCAACAAATGAATATTGGCAAATCTTAGATGAAGCATGATGTGGATGTTGCACACCTCAGCCTAACGCCCACCTTCATTTCAGGGAAAGAAGAAACCAGAACTGCAGATGCACTAATTGCCTCCTGGTTTGAGAGTTCCCAGTCACCTCTTTGAAATGAACGCTAGAACCTCACTGCTTTCTATTTACTGCACTGAGAACCAGTAATCGCACAGTGCTGCCAAAGAGTCATTAATTGCACACCTATGCTGTAGCATTTTATGATGCCTTTTAATGTATAGATTTAAAAGAAAAGGCAGTCTGTGCAGAGATTGACCTTCCTCATAGAAGAAGGGGAGGTAAAGGCCTCTCTCTGTTCAGCTGGAAGTAGCACAAAGGTGAGGCACTCCTTATGTTTGGGAGGGCTTGACAGCATGGGTGCCTGACCCGCCAAACCAGAGTCACCTCACCTCAGCTGTAGCGCTGGGCTCTCAAGGGCAAGGCTCAGGCAGTCAGACGGTGTCAGGCAAAACAAGAGAGCTCCCAAAGCCTGGGTTCTGGCTGCAGTCATTGCCAAGTTTAAGCACACAGACTCTGTGCACCCTTTCAAGGGCAAGAGGCAATGCCCTTCCGTTGTTTCGAAAGGCAGGCACTTCAGAGCACGTGGACATCGACATTCAGAAACGCTGGTGGTCGACACCTTCCAGAAATGCCTGAAGTAAGCAAGACAAGGATGTTGACAGCACCAAAGGGATCCAGGTACGCCATCCCACTGGCTTTCAGTAGCACTGACGATGACAAGCTCTTGGAGAACCCTGTGAAACCCAGCCTACCATCTGATGCAGGTTACAGCCCACCTAAGCTGAAATGCTGGTTAATATGTATGTAACCTGCACTGCGCTTGGAGCAGCTGTTATGCAGTGATCCTGGTCAGCAGAGCACAGTAACTTCCCTGATTCCGTTTTGCAGACCCACCTACCAGCCTGGGTACGGGCTCAGCGAGAAGCAGAGCCTCAGAAGAGGAAGGCTGGCCCCAAAACACACACATGGGTCTGGAGGCTGGGTAGTCCTAGTGCCGGGGTCAGAAGTGAAACTGCTGCCGTAAAAATTCCAGTGTTACGGCATGGCTGTTGCTAACCCTATCTGCGAGCCTCCTCATCAGTGATCTCCCCATTAGTTGACATGCTGCATGCCTGTATCAGATCACACTGATCCTACAGTGCTTATAAAGGTGGTGAAGCTGGTGTATTAACAAATAATATTGAGTGAATTGATTTTCCCTTCCTGCATTACTGTCTCTGCTCTATTCCCTCCATTGATCTAGACATTAAAATACAATTTATTCCCTTGTCCAGACCCCATGCATCATTGTATCAGGAGAATTCTTGTGCACCGGCTAGAAACAGTGAAGAGGTGAATGCACCTTCTGTTTTGAAATGTTACTCCATCCTCCCACACCTCTTTCTTTGCTAACTCCAGTCAGCCATCCCCAGGACCTACACCCAGTCTGAGACCAACTCACTGATGAACATACATGAAAACAGACCTTGCTAAATAGATTGCAGCTCCTGTTCCATAGCTGTGTTTATAGGATCATTTGGATACTACACCTGATCCATAAATGAAAGTCCACTGGTTGGGTAAGGACTCTGGGGTTTAGCACTCGCTCCATGGAACAGGTTACTCAGCACAGCACTCAGCACCACAACTCTGAGGTGCTCCAGGACCTCAGGACTGAGCCAAGTGGAGGCTACAACTGGTCCTGATGAAGTGTTTGGGAACATTCCCCCTGTGAGGATGGGCTTCATACAACCTGAATGAGGAGATGGCTGAACTCCCCAGGGGACACCTGATTCCACCCAGAAGGGCTCCCATGGGCCTTCCTGCAGACTGTGTTACAGCTGGAGCATCCAGCTGAGCGGCTGAAGGTACACTAGAGCCCCTTGCCTCACTCCTCCTGCCCTCCCTCCTGGGGAAAGCCCTGCACACTGCGGGCTGGGGCCCTACAGGCTTGGCCTCGCTTCTGTTAAAAGTATTCCAGTTTGTACCAACAACCCTGCGAAGATGGAGGATGCTGAGCAAACAGAAAGCTTGGTGTGGGACACTGGTGCAAATGAGGTTTCAAAAGGTGAAGGGAGGAAGTTACCTAGTGCTGGTACTATAATGGCTCAGCAGTGATGCCATAAATAAAAGGAAGTGTTGGACGTCTTACTTTGCTTGTGTGGTAAACTATACAGTTAAGAGTCTGAATAAACTTCTTTTGTCAATTTTATTACCTTTCTGATAAAAAAATAAACAAACTTAAACAAAGAAGGAGTGGAGACCTGCTGAGCCAGCCTGGTTCAATAAGAACTGTGCTGACAAAGGAATAATTTTCCCCTAAAGCTGATGGGATAAAATGATAACCTCTCAGGAGGGCAAAGCCCCTCCAGAAGGAGCTGTGTTTTACACAGGAGGATCTAGAATAAAAGAATCAAAAAGAGTACTCTTCCAAAAGGAAAGGAAAAACCAAAAATGCCTGAAAATTTTTGCTACCAGAACTGCTTTCTAGTTTGATGGGAAGGCTGCTTGCAAATAGCTGCTGAGAAACAGGAGTGTGGCAGGGTAATAGCAATTAGGAGCATTTTAATGATCATTTAAAAAAAAAATCACAAATGATACAGTGTATTAAGTAACTTTCACTAGGCTGAATATAAAACACATCAAGAAATCATGCTTTTACTTTGCAATTAATTGCAGCAGTGAGTTCTAGGCTTACCACTCCGATGCCAACACAGGAACTTCCAGTAGACAGCAACACATAATTACCGATGGGTGGAGGTGAATCAACCACTTTCCGTCATGAAGCGAGGGAGAGACCCTCAGACCATCTGCCAAAGCTGGGTGGGTGGGTGAATAAGAGTGTTACTTTCTTGCTAGACTCCAATCAGGGCACCACACCTCATGATAGTATCTCTGTAATAAGCAAACAACTTTAAATGATACTGTGTCACTGCAGGAGGGTGACCCAGCAAGTCAGGTTTCATTAATGCACGAGGGACTGCAGCGCGCAGGTACTTGCACTTACCTTGGGACCCTGGAAACCCCAGCTTGCTGTGCAGAGGAATCTAAACTCTGAGACTGTCTCCTTCATTAGAGATGCACACAGCTCCACAGTAGCGTTGTCACTATACAAATGTCCTATTTGCTTTTTTGTGCATCATTGTTAAAAGTCTTCTAATGTGCTAATAAGGAGATGACAAATGTAAGTCCAGCACAGAAATACAATCACATTAGCATGGGTACAACAAAAGATGACAGGATTATGTATGTTTCTTCTAATTAGCAAGACATGCCCAATGCTGCATGCCCAAGTGTTCCTACAGTCGTTAACCTCCCACCACTGTGCCTGCCTCTTTCCTCAATTGCAATTACACGGTCCAGTTCCAGTCAGAGTGGACGCATGTGCTCTGCCAAGCCTTTCCAGCCATGAAGGCCCCAGTGAATCCCACAAGGCCCTCCGTAAGGCTGGCCATCGCTGTACTGACCAGCATTTCCAGCAGTTTTGGTCTTCACAGAAATGGAGCGATTCAGGGACCGTCACAGATGCCTCCCTGGCTGACAGCAGGTGCCGTGCCTGCAGCCAGGCACCTGCGGCAGCAGTGAGCCTCAAGCCACCCAAGGGCATGCCAGCTTGGCAAAGAAGCATTTGTCCTGCTCTGGCTCCACAGTCAGACCTGGTGGCTTTCCAACCATTTTGTTTCTTACTTTCTATAGTAGTACTTACCTCAGTATTGTACTTCAGACCCCAGTGAAACAAAGTTATACCTAGTGAAACTCAACTGTCTTCTGTGAATTCAAACTACTATAGGCCATTGTGCAAATGTGTATTTTGGCAAGTGTCTGGCCCTTCCTGTTGACTGAACCACTCATGCTCTCTAGAAACGACCATGCCTGTCCCTTGCACTCCATACAGATGACCTTACCCTTTCTTCTTCCTTATTTTTCCCTTTTACTCAAACTAGTTGAATCCTTGCCAGGTGCCAGGATCTGACACTACCATTCTCTACTGTCCATTGGCCTGGTAGCCTCATTCCTCTTCTTTTCCCATTTCCTCCCCTTAGGGCTCCTGCCCTGAGGTAACACAAAGGCCATGGCAACAATGGCAGGAAGATCATCCCTGGTGGCGAGGCTGGCAAGAAAGGGATTCCTAAGAGAGGAGAAATAGGTGTGTACTGGTTAGGTTGCTTCTGAGTTTGACCTGCTCAGCCACTCCCTACCAAAAATTCCCTCAACCACCACTGCCAGCTCATGCTGAAGGTCTCACAAGCTCAACACATGTAATCAACAGGCTTCTTCTAAAACGGATTAGCCAAAGCATTAGCAAAGATTAAGATGTCTTACATAAGATATCAGTACATGTTTCCTGGGAATATTATGAAGCAAGTCCACACAGAAGCCGTGTCCAGGTACAAGAAGGTAGCTAGGAACAGCCAGCATGGATCTACTACAGGCAGATCATACCCAGCCAACATGGTTGTCACCTGTGCTGAAATGACGAGCTGGATGGATGAGGTGGGGGAAGCTGTGGATGTCACTTACTTTGGTTTTAGCATGGCCTTTGACATTGGCTCTCGTATGGGCCAAACTGGGGTGGTATTCCCTGAATGGATGGACCACAACCTGGCTGAAAAAAGCTCATGGCTGGGCCATGAAGCTGAAAGGATAATAATGGTCAACAACTAGACATTTAACTGGCATTAACAGATGGCATTCCTCAAGTGACAACACTAGGGCCAGTTGTCGTGGTTAAACCCCAGCCAGCAACTCAGCACCACGCAGCCGCTCACTCACTTCCCCCCCACGGAGTGGGATGGGGGAGAGAATCGGAAAAATAAAGTAAAGCTCGTGGGTTGAGATAAGAACAGTTTAATAGAACAGAAA
>JAVKLA010000088.1:32473745-32499179 GCA_034782735.1 Sagittarius serpentarius
AGGGTGTTATCAACATTCTTCTCATACTAAACCCAAAACACAGTGCTGTACCAGCTACTAGGAAGACAATTAACTCTGTCCCAGCTGAAACCAGGACACCAGTCATCACCAGCAACCTGGATGACAGAGCAGAATGGTTCCTCGGCAAGTTTGTGCATGACATTGAATTGAGGTCATTACAGTGGAGGACAAGGCAGCCATTCAGGTGGTCTTCAGCAGGTCCTTCAGCCTGAAAGAAATCTTCTGAAATTCAGCAAGGACAAATGTAAAGTATGCACCTGACACAGAATAAGCCTGTGAGACAGCACAGGCTGGGAACTGAGTGGCTAGAAAACAGCTTTGCTAAAGAAAGGACATGGGATCCTGGTAGACAAAATCCTGAAGAGGAGTTGACAGCATGCCTTTGCAGTAATGATGGCCAATTGCACCCTTGGCTGTGTGAGCAAGAACAGAGCCAGGCTCTCCACAGAGGTGCACAGCACAAGAGCAATGACCGTGAGTGGCGGTAGGACAAATTCCATCGGACAGCACAGAAGAAATTTTTCAAAGTAAGAGCGGTTAAACTGCAGCAGGTGCCCAGAGAGGTTTGTGAAATCCCCATCCTTGGAGATTTCAAAAATGTAATGGATGAAGGCCTGAGCAACCTAAGTTAATGTTGAAGTTAGCCCTGCTTTGAAGAGGTTGGAGTGCAGCCCTCCAGATGTCCCTTCCAATTGATATTATTTTGCGGGTTATTTTGTTGGTTTGGGGTTTTTTTTTAATAGCTATTGATCAGGGAGACCTGGCAGGAGTTAATGATTCCTCAAAAAGAATGGAAGCTGTTATCTCTATAGCATCACCTGCCAATTATTTATTTACAATACGAATGAATTCTCACTATGCATCACAAGCCCAGACAGTCAAGAAACATCACTTCAGAGATTTTATGTTTAAGGATCAAAGAACTGAACTTTCTCTCTCAGATCTTCAAAATAAGCAGAAAAGAGATCCTGCCATACACACGGGAGTCAAATTTGCAAAAAACTCCTCAGTTCAGAGCAAGCATGAGAAAGACTATTTTTTTGCCTTGTTTCGGATATATGCAGCTCTCACACATTTTTGTGGTGACAACTTAACATGTTGAGAGGCTTTCTGATTAAACCATTGTTTTGGCCTGAACTGTGAAAGCAATGCCTGAGCTCTGGCCTCCAAATCCAACCCCTGCCTCAGTATTTGCATCCCACCATGCTGTTTGGTTCAGATAGAAAACCACAGCCCACCTCTGGTCCCAGATCTCCTCCTGGCATAGAGGTATGAAGCAGCCTGGGTACTTGGGTATGCACGGGGACAACCTTCCAGGATCTGACACAATGCTGTGGGGGGACTCTATAGACCAGGACAGATAAAGAGTGTGTATGTGCACAGTGCAACCCTATGGCACACACGGATTGCTACAGTGCATGTGGTTGAGCCCCATCCAACACGCTGTGCTGTGCACTATTTATGTGCAGCTATTTGTCCAGCAGCCCAGGCTGCCAAAATTCAGAAAAATAGCTAGCTGCCATGAAAAAGAAAAAATCCAAGTTGGTTGCTGAGTCTCAGCAGAACCACACTGCAAATGTGGGGCATGGGACCATGAGACCATGCCTCCAAACAGCACTGGCTGCAATGCCAGGTGTGTCAGCACAGCAGGGGAAGCAAAGGACACAGCACTCCCTGAGACAGACCAGGATGTTTTTTACCTGCAAGTCTCTGGAGAGGTACAGGTCACTCCTGTAAGTCACAGCCCCAAATGCCCCCACCCCCAAAGCCCCAGGTGACCTAGCCTTTCTGCAAGCTTCTTGTTGTCAGAACAACAACGAATGCTCAGAAAAGGCACCAGATTCATCCCCTACCTCTGCATCAGTTAGGTGCTGTGAGACCAACACAAAACCTGGGCCAAGAAGGAAAAAAAAAATAAATAAAAGTAAACCCCCAAATGTATTTGAAAGTATGCTCAGAAACAAACAAGCAAAACCTCTTATCCAAACAAATCATAGTTGGATCTTGGGTGAGACCGTGTTTATGAAGGTTTAGCCAACAAGCTTGCTTGGAGATACTTCTCCAGCCTTAACATAACACTACCAGCCTGGACAAGTGCTACTAGAAAACACCTCGTTAAAATGCTGTTGTGGTATTTATTTATAGATAGTAATTTATATCACACCCATCATACACACTGATCTGGCAGCTATGATCAGCAAATTGGACTGCTTCTCCCACAGCACTCCCTGCCCCAGATCCACTTCCCAATGCCCCCCACTCCCTTACCAACACAACTGCTTCCCATTGGTATCTGGCATGTATTCAGCGTGACAGCAGTGTTGCTCTGAATAAGCCTCTCTTTGTCCGCATTTATCCAGCCCTGCAGCATTCTCCAAACATGCAGGTGGGGTATCAAAGATGCAACAGCCCCATCAAGAGCCAAACACACATCTGTGGTGCTTTGTAGCTAGATATTCTTGGATACGATCATCAGCCACTACAGAGCTCATCCCTGGAGTGAACAGGCAGCTGGAGTCTGCATTTGCTGGAGGGTCCAAGGATCCAAGGGTCCAAGTGGCTTAGGAATGCACCAAGGATGATACCAGAGAAGCTCACCTGCACGTCATAGACACCAGTGCAACAGCCAGCATGATAAAACACCTTATAAGAAAGCATAGGGTATGGCTTCAGTGAAGAAAAAAAAAAAAAAAAAAAGAAGAAAAAGGAAAAAAAGACTGGCAAAAAAAAGAGGTTAGATGAGGTAGCTGGGACTGCCGGGGGCAATCTGAAATCAGTTTACATTAGAGCAGGTTGCTCTTGATTTTGCTACAGCAGTTGTCACGCTTGGTAAGAATAACAAGCTATTCATATGGCAGCCACCATTGTGCAGCTCAGCACATGCAGCCTAGTGGAAACAAATCCAAGCAAACACAGTGGCTAGGATGAGACTTCTTTTTTAAAAAGCACATAAAATGGTTATGTAACTAAGTTTCCACTTCAGGAATCTGGGAGAACAATTGTTTCCCAGTAAGAGGAGTTTGTTACTGGAGCACTGGATGTTTTACCCTAAATTTGCACTTTAGATTGAAATGCTGGCATATATATCCCACTGCAGCTCCTAGGTCCTTCCCACTATCTGGCCCTTTCAATCTCCAACTTTTTTTAATACTCTCAGGCTCATCAGCTATCTAGAGTTCCACCTTCTTGCATGTCCAGAACTGCCCCAGTCCTGACAGGGCCAAACAGCTCAGCCCAATTCACACCTCAGTCTGATCAGGATCCAGAAATTGGGCGTTGCTTTGCCTAAATCCCCTGAGGGCTTTGATCGGGGATTATATGTTACCTGGTGACTGTTTCATGTAAAATGCGTAAACAGTCCTGGGAGCAGAGTCCAGAATCTCAAACTCCCATGTGAATGCTCGACCCAGAAGGTAAGACAGCCATGCTCCCCTACGTGCACTTGCTTTCCAGCCCTATGATTCAACAGCATGTCGCTGCAGAGCAGCAGATCCTCAGCAGAGAGTGGGCTAGGAGTGTCCTGCTCCCTGCCTTGTGGTTTGGGTGCTCTGCTAGAGGTGGCAGATGGGAACAAACAGCCTGAGGAGAACAGTGACCCTGTTTGCCACTTCCTGGCTGCTGGTAATCCATTTTTCAGACTAGACGTCTTTGCTGTGACAGAAAGGCTGTCTGTACTCACCTTCCAGAGGAGCTGCTGGGCTGGGTCACTGCAGCAGTGGCATTTAAGACTTAAAATTTCCCTATCAGTCTCTCTGGCCACATGCTGAAAGTTTTGGTCCTCATATGGCAGTATCAGGCTTGCCTCGGGCACACTGCAGGGATTGCTGGCTCTAAAGTCAGAAGCTGGGCACTAGAAATCAAGAAACACAGAGCTTAATACTGAGACATCAAAGTACTCTTGGGTATAACTTCAAAAATTTGTAATTGCATCTGCAAATGGCTACACCACATAGTTACTCAGCCTGGGCACTCAGGTCTTGGTGCATAACATGAGGAGTTTCATGAGTTAGCATGTGCTAAGGGAGAAAGCCATTGGGAAAACCTGTACTGCTGCTGTCGCTACAGAGAAACAAAGTCTTCCCCTACACCAGCAGCATACCAACTCCCTCCCTGATAATGCTCTCTCCCTAACACGCATTGGTACATTTGTCTCATCCAGGACCATTTGGGGGAGAAAGGAAACAGCTTTGTTTATTCTAAAAAAGGGGAAAATTTGTATTTAGATCATAAAACAGCAAAATGCTTTCTGTATCTGTTTGCATTGCTCATAGATATTAGAAACACTTTTTTCATGAGCAGAAGAATTATTTTACCATTAAAATGCGCAAATGATGACATTTCTCTGAAGAAACATCCAACTGGACAAGCTTCCATTGGGACCAAATTCATGACAGTGTGCAGATTGGTCTAGTTGTTTTCCGGTTTTACTACACAAATTATACTTGTGATAGTAGAAATTGGTAATTCTGCCCTGGACCAAATACACAAAAATGCTTTAGAAAATGCCACATTTTGCTCACAAATGCAAAGCAAAAGTTGTTTCTAAATTTCACTTACTGCAGCAACTGTTCCACAGTGAATTTCCTGATTTCCTGCAGTGTTCAGAAAGTTCCTTTGGAAACCACTCAACATACCCAGTACACACACAGAAAACACCAGGAGAGAGCCACAGGCCAAGTCACTTCTAATAAATGCTCTCAGGCTTCCTTCTGTCTGAGATGCCAAGATAAAGAGCAAAGCTGTTCACATTGCCCCCATGCCACGATTTGGGGGCAACACCTCCTTCTGATACCTCAGAAGAATGCAAAAAGAAAGAGAAAGCTGGGAAAATGCTTCTGAATTGTGTACTTCAGCCAAAACAAGCCCCACCAGGTTTTTACCACTAATGCCACAGCTCACTTTGGATTTCCATTGCATTCACCATTGCAGGCAACATTAGGGACTCTCCAGCTAAAAGCAGTGGCAGCTACCAACCGAGCTATAAGGTATTACAGCTGCTGCTCTGAGACTCGTCTCCTCCACAGCACAGCACAAAGCAGAAGCAGAAACACAGTCACTGGTAGGTCCAACCCCAAGACCACCATTAGCTACGGAGGGCTATGGATACCACAGGGCACATACAAAAGGCTGACACTTGCTGCCATGAAGGTTCGTCGGTAGTTTTATTGTGTTGCACGTGTATGCATTGGTCAAATTGTAAGGGCCAACGGGGAGAGAAGACAAGGAGAAGCCTTAGCACTTGACCCCTAAAATAGCACAGCCTTTGTGTGGTGATCTTGGGCTACTCCTGAAGCATAGCTAGATACCTGAATATCTCTAAATGCATGCAAATATGGCAGTTTATGAGCAAGACCTCTCTTTATTAGGAGGACTATTGGCTATACAAACTATATAGAAGGCGGCCAGTGGGTAAACAAGAGGGGCTCACCTCTGCCACAGGCTGAGGTGCAGCAAAGCACAGTGTTTATGGGAAAACAGAACTTTCTCTGAGGCTGATGATGGGCAGGTGCATGAAGCTCCAAGGTACAAGCTGAGGAAGCATGTCACCATGCCATTTCCCGTCAGTGAAGCTTGCTTGGTCCAGCAACAGCAGTGCAGAGCCCTGATTCACAGCACTGTTTGCAGGGCATTAGTATGCCACCTCGTGCAAATCAATAATGGCTTCAGGGGAAAATTAACAGATGGTCACAGGCTAAAACTCCCGGGTTTTTTTTTTCCCCTCTCCTCTGTGATAATAGGCTACTTACGATTTTCTGAAACCACCTGTGTATTTTCCCAGGCACCCTGGCTACTGGTTAGAACAGAGTGTATGTCTCTACAGTGGCCTTTGCAGCACTGGGCTTGCTTTTCACTTTCATTAAATGCCTCACATGTGTGTGAAAAAGACTGTACAGTCCAGAAGTTCACCGTTATGATGCCACTGAGGGGTGACAGCAATGATGACTAATGTTCAGGCTTGGGTTCAGGGAATACTTAACATTTTCTAGCTAATCCCACTGCTTCAGGAGAATCACCCGATATCCTGGTACCCCAGTTTTCCCATTGCTGTAAGGGGAAGAAATAAATGCTTACTGGTCTTTAGAGGAAGAGTGCAGTGTATCAGTGTTGTTAAAGACTCCTGCAACTCACTAGGCAACTCAGAAACAACAGATGTTACCCAGAACAAAGCACAACAAGAGGAAATAGCACAACATCCACGGACAGGTGCAGAAAGCTCCACCACCCTGGGTGTATACTACTGTAGAAAGGCAGGGATGGGCAGTAAATGTGTCTCTCATGAGTAACGAACACGTGCATTTTCATGTGGCATCACCATTCTGCAAAGGCTGCCAGCTAGTAACACTTACTGCTCTCCCTGCCATAACGTGTGATGTATGTCATGGCCACGTGCTCCTTCAGAGCAGCGTGGAGGCACAAGATCTAGGACTTTATGCTGCCATCCTCTTAACCTTGCCTAACGTACAAGATATTTGCCCAGATCCCCAGCTCAGTCAGATTTCATAGAAGTGAGCATCAGTTCCACTGTACTCCCTGCTGCCCACACCAGGTGTTCTGGGATGAACCTCCTGCATGCACCAGATCAGTTCAAGGATCTCTGTGAACTGTGCCACTTGCCAATCACCCAGCTGCAGCCCATCATGCAGGTACAGACACACAGGGCAGCACCTGCCATGCCTGCTTCCGCAGGACACCGTGTGTCCTCCACTCCCCTCCTCCCCACCTCTCCTGCTCTTCTCTCGTGTCAGTAACACAGAACAGTAAGACAAGCATGAGGACTCTGGGGCATCCAAAATACCCCTTTCCTGGCAGCTAGGAGCCACTGGTGCTGCCTTCTGATGTGTGTGAGCACTCAGTTGCATGAATTCTCTTTCCATCCCACTACAAAGACCCTACAACAGCTCCCACGTGTTCTTCCCTGTATACTCTACTGTTTCCTCACATCAGCATCTGCTGCTCAGCCTCCCTGTCTTCTGCTTGGTGCCACAGAGGCAGCTCTGTAGAAAGCCATTCCTCCCCTTCCCTGCTTGTGTGGCCCTGCCTTGGATGGAGGCAGGCCCTGGTGCCCTCTAGGACTACAGAGCTCGAGACGACTCTTTGTTAAGGCTCTGGCACTGGAAAGATGCTTTGAGCTCACAGCCAAACGTGACCTGCTTGGCAGGGAAAAATCTTTCCTCATCAACCTCTTTCGCTCTCCCTGGGTTAACAGGCAGTTGGGACTGCTGGAGCAGGGGTTGTTGATTTGTTAAAGGATCATTGCCTTTCAAAATTGCATTTCGGAAAGCTAAGAATTGTAGTTTGCAATCTGCATGTTTCTGTTTCCAAAGGTGACCTCACGCACAGGTGTGTGTGCCCCTGCTACCTTCCCTCAAGAAATAACTATGCATAAGGCAAAACACCCTCACAAATCGGTGTTGCCAACACTGCCATGCTGTCTGCGCTTTGACTACGTCTGCTCTAGCACTATTTACATCACATTCCCTATTTTGAGGATTAGATGTGTGCCTCAGGCCAGTACAGCTGAAGGACATGAACACCAAGGGTTACAAATGAGAAGCTGTGGTTAGCTGGCAGCTGGCAGCAGTATTGCTTTTTTGATAAGCACTTTAAGTGGCTCATTAATGGCAAAACCTTTTCTAGTGAATCCTACCTGCAGCCAGTAGACGAACCACAAAGGACAGACTTCAGGCCTTTTCCAGAATACTGGCTGGTGGCTAAAGACAAGTGTTGCTTGGAAAATGACCTTTCTTTTTTTTTTGCAAAAGACAATGACAGGACAGGGGTCACAATGCATAAAGTACACATATGCTCAGTCACTTGGAAGAAGGATGTTCTCTAGCACCCATGTTTGAATTTTAACTGTTGACTGTGAGCCAGATTCAGAGATGACGTAGGTGGTTTTGTAAGTTGCATCAGTAACTTAGTGGGGTGGCTGTAAGCGGGCCAGCTACACCACAGCTCTTGACTGGCACACTTCCATAGGGAAGATGCATAGGTCTGAGCCTAAAGGAGAATTTCCCAGGAGATAAATAATGCCCTATCTGATATTTCAACCTTGGTTGCCTATGGTGTCCTGAGACAAACACTGGCAAAAATATGGAAAGGGGTTTTTTTTCTGTTGTTGCTGTTGCACCCCGGTTACAAATCCTCTCCATAGATCTGGAGATATTGAAAATAATCTGTGAGAATGTGGATTATTTTTGAATTGGCATTTTAGTCCAGAACTGGATTGGAAATAATGGTAATGGAAGAAAAGCTATGCCAGGTTGTCTTGTTACAGTAAAGCTGTGTTGTACTTTAGATTACTCATTAACAAACAGCAAATGGGCCTCTGCCTTGACCTTTTTTTCATTTGAGCAAATATACTCTTCCTGCCCCTTGTAAACAGCAGTTACTGGTAACTGAGTCACGTACCCCCTCACATCACTGGAGTTAAGTTTTTTTCATTTGTGGCAAGGTTTTTAGTCAAATTGAATTTTGCCAGGCTCACTAAGGTTATTAGCAGTATTATTAGTCTTAATAATACCAACAGTAATAATAATACTCTGGATCACCATAAACCTGAAAACATCTAAGTACTTCACAAATATTAATTAACAAAACTCAACAGGAGGTCTGAGAAACCAGCAAAAACTGTCAGCCTCACTTCAGAGCTGAAAACAGAGCCATAGCACAGAAGTGGCTGTTTGCTTGATGAGTTTCAATTAATGGCTGTTCCTTTGGTGTCATGAAATGTCAGGTGCCCAGTGCCTCTGGCAACACTGCCAGGTTAAAAGCAGCAGCCCACAGCACACGTCTGGAGCAGCAAAAGTCAGCAGTAAGTTTGAGAACTGGAGTCAAAAGGATGGGTTCTTCCACTGAAAGCTGGGCTTTCAGTAGCTGCGCTGCTTAGAACAGGACTATCAGATGTGCCCCAGGTGTCTTGTGCCTTGGGATCCATGACCAACAGTTCCTTGGGCACTTTGGAAAATCCCACTCCTGCTGATCTTCAGTGAAACTGAAGACCAAGAACATGCCTAGAACCTGCACGTGTCCCAACAAACTATGGATACCCACTCCTTTGTCAGCCTTTATATTAAACCTTTCTGAGTAGAAGAGGCAAACTCTGACAACCACAAGAAACCCCTCAGATAGCTGATGACTACTTTTCCTACCTAATTATTTCCCTGACTTCTTGCTGCGGGTACTAAAGCTCCAGTGGTGGCCAAATCATGACAATGGCGCCAAGGAGTTTGCAGTATTCTTCTTGGTTGTAAATTAATTTATCCTGCAGATAGCACCCAAATCCATTCTGAATCACACAACATTGGGCACTCAGATTCTTAACCAGTGATTTCTAAGAGTCTTTGCAGCAAGGGGTAATTATCTGTATTAATTGTAGACTCCTCTAAGGTACATTATGGCACAGGGTACAGAGGATTGGACGTATAAATTAGAGAAGTGACTTTTTTGTTTCTTTGATTTGTTCAAAAAGCTTACTATTTATAGGCGTAGAAAGGACACAGGCAAAGTCAATCTGGATATGTTGTTTGCAGTCAGGAGGACGCAGTGCCAAGAGCAACAGCCTCACAACTGAGAGATCCACATGCAGTTTCTCACTCTGACACAGACTGCTCATGTGATCTTGAGCATGTCACGTAACCTGTCTGTCCCCATCCGTAAAATTAGTATAATAGTAGTTAGTTCATGTTAAAGCCTGGAAGATGTCAAAACGGCAAGAAAAAGAGAGTTTGCCTACACTGAGTCTTCATCCATTAGTGTCTTCTAAGAGTTACAGAAAGCACTGTGACCAGACTGACTCCATTTCCCTGCCTATGATACAACCACTGGTCTTTACCTGGTGGACAACTTTTCACTCTGTGACTGTGCTCACTCCCTATGCTCTATGCCTTGTGAAGACATTCTCCGAGAACCTCTTCTCTTCTTTGGAAAGCTGGACGGCAACCAGATGCTCTAACTTCACAATCTTATTCATTCAATTTACTCCACTTAACTCCCTCAGTTCTTTACAGAGTTAGGTTAGATGTTCTTCAACTTTGCAATGAATTTGAAGTATCTCATTTGCTGACAATAAATCCCAATGTCTCACATGTTCCTTTACATCTCCTGTGATACCCATATGATTGCTCCTTACAAAAGAAGACACAAGCCCTACCGCTGAAGTTTTGTGAGGTGTTGCTTTTGGGGGCATGGCGGAGTTCATTTTCCTCCACTTCCCTTTGTCTCGGCAGCCCCAGTACCAGCTATTCCTCTGCAGAAACACACTGGTGTCACAGAAGTTTTCAGTCATGTGATGCCTAGTAACGTTAATGGGAGTCCCATAGCTGCCATCCCACACAGTGCTTTGAAGATCTGGGCTCTGTGTTTCATCCCAGATAGACAGTCTATAAAAGTCTCGCAAACAATTCAGGCACAGTCTCTGGCTTGGCCAGCTCTCACCACTGACATGTTACCCTACAGCAGAAGCAGCCCCCAGGCTTACATTCAGGCAGGAAAGAAAGTGATGCCGCATCTCTTTGGGAGCCCTCCTAGCCAGCATATCCTAGAATACACAACACAAGCAAAACAAGGCGGGGGTCCTCTGCACACCCCTCTGGTGTTGCTGTCTCCCGGCATAACATTTGGCAAGCATCAAAGAGGGGCAGGAAGAATCCCCACACACCAGCTCGGTGGGAGTTTTAGGGGTTTCTGCGGGGTAAGGCATGCTCCATCCAGGCACACACCCTTGTCCTGCAGTCATTCAACAAGCCATGGAATTATACAGTAATTTCTAAAGAGCTTTTGTGACTGTGATAGGAAAAAAATAATCAAGGGCAGGATGAAGGGAAGGCTGCTTGAGTCTGCTGAGAACCCAAGAGGACACCTTTGCATGGGACAACTTCCAGTCCACAGGCTGGGGACAGTTGTGTGTAACCTCCGCTTGTCACAGGCACAGCCACTCCAGATTTGTGCAGAACCCCCTTCTCCTAGTTGTCTCACGCAGCTGTGAGCTCTGTGCTCTACAGATACGGTGGCCTCTGCTGCCGGTCCCGTTTCCCTTGCACAGCAGGGAAGGACAGACAATCTTACAAGCAGGGAACAGGACCACAGTCCAGGACTACAGTAAGGAAATAAGTACCCTGATGGGTTACTGAGGTCCCAGACTCATGGGCATGAGGATCCAATGCAGGTATCAAAGAGCAGGATTACGTCACCACGGCTTGCTGCATTCCTCCTCCTCACCTCCATGCATCTATCAGCTGCTGAGAGCAGCTCCCCAGTGGGGCAGGCCTGCTTCATGCAACCCAAATGTACAGGAGCTGTTCTGCACCTGCAGCAGTGCAATGGTGCAATAGCTTGTGTCCTTGCCTAACCCCTCCTTCCTTCCCTCCTTCCCTTTATCGCAGACACCAGGCTTGTCCGTAGCTGTCTCCTTTACTGAAGAGCACACCCAGGTGTGCTGTCAGGTAAACAGGGATACAGGGAACAGTGTCTTGCCATCACCCTGTTCTCTGGCTCTTGCACAGCTGCAGCAGAGGGTGTAGGATGACCATCTACGCAACTAGCTCAGTGCCCAGCACCTCAGCCCTCTCCTTCTCTGTGGCTCCTCCATGGAGGTCCCCCACTGCAATGCGAAGGGAACAAGAAAGATCTGGAAGGCTCTGTGGCTCCGTGCTGTTTTCATGTCTGTTTACACACACTACTCTCTGAATCGGCAGAGGTCTGTGAAACTGCTGATTCATGAACATCTTTGCCATCTGTGGCCTCTTCAAATGAGAGCTCACCCTGACCCAAGGATGATTTACTTTTCTTGGCTGTTCATCTCAAACTGATGCTGTCTCCAGTCCCTCAGACTTCGAGGGATTTGGGTAAAAATAAATATTACTGAAACTCTTGTGAAGCTGTTAAGTTAACTCTGAGCAGTGAAGCATTCAAGTCTCTGACACAGAAGGGAAAGACGTCAGGAGTTAGTGCCGGGGGATGACTTCTCACCAACTTCATTCTCAGCCTTCTTCTTCAAACCTACCAGTATCAGCATATTTGCAAAGTCACAGTTTGGAGACCACTGAAGAATGAGTGAAAGCCTCTGACACGCAAGGGTCCTGAGCTCGGTCTGAGCGTGGACTGGAAACAAAGGTTAAGCTGTCAAATACTGCACACATCCATCCCAGACAGGCTACAGCCACCTCCTGTCCCACCACTGGAAAAGCTTCATTTCCTTCTTCCTCACCCCAGCCATCATCAGCACCTGTTTTTTGCAGATTATTTCAGCTTTAGCCCTGCTGCCTTTCCCTCCTTTCTTTTCTGACTGTGCTCTAACAATCTGTTGTTGCCGATCTACTTTCCCATGAATGGTCACAGTCTCACCAAGCAGGGCAAAGCTGTGGTCAGTAAGATCTCCTGCCAGGGCATGTTATATGACACTATTGTGGCCAAGCAGCTGCCCCCTTCCTCCCCCCCGCAGCTACGTCTTCCTACTTGTGAAACCATCCCCTCAGAACCAGAAGAACCCGCTCCAGGGTAAGGTGCCTGAATAGGGCTAGCAGGAATTGGCCCTGAAACTTTATTAGAACTGACACCAGAGTCCAAAGAGGTGCTGCTCAGCCGCACCTCCCACTAACGTCACCAGCATGGAAGGTGGTTTGCATGCCTCAGTATTAGCCCCAATGTTATCACAATACAAATCATAACCATCATAATAAAATTTTGCAATAACCTCAGTTTAATTAATAGTAAGGAGAAAAAAGTCTTGCCAGGCCAGATGGCAAACTCTTATTTTCTCACGTGATGACTGTCAAGTTACCATCTCCACAAAAGAACGTCACAGAGCACATTTAATAAACCTTGGAAATGTTTATCAAAGCAGCAGTAAATATCCCGGCTGATCTGCCAGTATCTGTCCACATGAAGGAGCCAAATGCAGAGTTGTGTTTTAAGGAGTTACCACCAATAAAGGACGTAAGTGCATAAAACTAGACTTTAACTGAACTCAGGCACTGAAGTCCAGAGTCACAAAGGTCACTATCTCTCAGCCACTTGCTCTCTGTGGTCTCTCCTTGGTTCACATTCCAGTTTTCTGCTTCCGCACCTGCCCAGAACAGCATCTCCAAGGAAATGCGCTTTACACTATCCTCCATGGGCATCCAGAGATGAGGCACCCCTTCTCTGAATGCCCTAAGGCACAGGGTCTTGCAAATCAGCTCCAAGAACACCAAATGCAGCCTGAGGCTCTTCACACCATGAAGCTTTGATCACTTCACTCTAAAACAGAAGCTGCCCACCAACAGTGGGATGGGGAGAGCAAACATCCTGTTAGTGAAAGGCATGGTTTCACTCTGAAGAGCTTCACCCGGAATAGCTGATGGGCCAGCAGTTAGACAGTCTCATGGGAAGTGAGAGACAAGCACTCTCAGATTGAGGAACGCATTGAACCCAGGTCTCCCACTTCCCCAGTGAATGCTCTAAAATAAAAGTGACTTAGAAGACAGACACTAGCCAGAAGGAAGAAGCATTACTCTCTTACTTCCAAGGTATTGCTGGCACTGTCCTTGGGGGGAAGTATGCCATCAGAGTCCTTATAGGACTCAAGCATGAAGTCCTGAGTGAGGTGTCTGTGCTCTGATGGGATGGCAGGGATGTGAGAGTGGAAGAAGATTTCTGAAACACCTGTATTTTCAGTCTGCCCTCTAGACACCAAACATGCTCTCTGTTCACCAGAGAGATGTCTCAAATGTGTAGGTTAGGTCTCGATGTAGCCCTGATGTGAACCAGGAGAATGAGGGGGAAGGAAAGGCTACGCCACTGTACCGCATTTCTGCTCTGGTCCCTGGGGGCACACACTCATCCCGTCTACAAGCTCCTCGGCCCATCCCAGCAGCCTGGCCTGCTGACTCCTCCCCATCCACAGGCTAGGAAGCTTTGGCACAACAGTGCTGCTTTTGGCTCCAGGGTCTGGCTCTTGAGGCTAGAGATGGCAGCACCTCCTGTTCAGATAGATACCTGTGCCCTGTACTAAGCCTCGTGTACCCTGACCAGCAGTCAGTCAGCAGTTGCCTTACAGCTGAGGGGACTGGGGTGCCTGGGGGGCACTATCAGCACAAGGTCTTTCATTTCATCTGCGCTCTTTGGATGAAAGGATCTGGTTCACCGAAGCTTTATAGGTCTTTTGGCTAGTGAACAGACATGTTCTACAGAAATTTGTTTTGACTTTTCTATGTTTTTGCCTTCTGATGGGACAAGACACTTTGAAAACTGCTTTTTCACCCTTTGTAGAAAATAGGAAAAAAAATGACACTTTCACAGTGCAGTAAAACATTCCTTAAAGTGTACTAAGTTAGTTCTGCCTCATCTGGGTGAAAGTGCATTGTACTTTCATGGCCTTATGTGTTATCTTGCAATAATAACAAGAAAACAAACCTTCCATATAAAACAAAGCAATAAAAGTGCATCAGTTTCAAGTGTTGGCTGGTAATTCCACATAGAGTATTGTTAGGCCTGTCATGAAACACAGTTTTTGCAAGCTTTTCTCTTGGCAGATGGCATTTACATTTTCAGGGTAACTCAAAGGCTAAAGTGACTGACACCACCGTTAACTTTAGTTAAACCCTACCATAGCTGCTGCAGCCACTGCAGAGTTCTGCTTTCATGTTGCTGCTAGCGCAGGGAGTTTCAGAAGAATTTTGGATTGGCTTGGATACAAGTCTAGCAGGGTGCTACAAATAGAAATAGCAGAAGAAGGTAGTAGAGTAAAAATATGTAGAGCTAGATCACGGGTAGAGAAGTAACGCAGACAGGAAGTCAATGAAAAGGATAGGCATGCTGTTGCTCTCTGCCACTTGCTACGATTTTGAATGCACGCCATTTCCAAATCCCCGACAAAATTCCCACTTGCATTAAACTTGCCTCCCTCCTTCATATCGACATTGGCAGCCATTCTGGATATAACGGCTGCCACACTAGGAAAGAAAACGGCTGCTTTTAAACCTGTCCCTTCAAAGCTGCCCTGTGCATTGCGTAATATTTCACACAGTCACCACACTATGAAGTTTCATCTCAGAACAGGTACAGTGGGGCTGAACAAAGAACCCTGCACTTGAACCCTTCTGACGTTTGGGGATACATGTATGTTTGTAGTCTGGGGTCAATCCATTCATATGGTGGCCCACATCTGAAAATCTTGGTGCCTGCAGCCAGGCTTTGCTGATGCACCTAATGGCCGGGCTTATTTTCCAAGGTGCAGACCACGTCCAGTTCCTACTGACTCCTGTGGGATTCGTCAGTCACATTAAGGAATCTGAATATGGATTTAGGAGCCTAGCTTTTTGGCACTTGGGGTGGAAAACCTTAGCCAATAAGACTGCACAATCCTATTACCATGACAGCTCGGGAATGTGAGAACTCAGCAGTTTGGAATAAGGCGCCACATTAAAAATAGATTAAACTGAAAACAGCCCTTATGGCCTAAGGTGCCTAGGACAAGTGTCTGCCAGCTGAAATGCCTTGTAGGTAACTGTTCGCTAGTGAATCAGGTGCTGGCTGAAGGTGCCCACAGTTGCCTCAAGACACAGACAGATTTTTTTTCCAGAGACACTATTTTTTTTTTTAGCACCGTATGAAACTCAGCAGCTCCAACCCTAAGGGGATCCATGCAAACCTCCTGATTGCTCTGGTTCCCATGGCACTCACATCCACTGAGTCTCACTTAGAATTCAGCCTCACAAATCTCCAAACTCAGCCTAAAGCGATAAACTGTGCCAAGCCTGGGCTCCAGCTATGGAGCAGGACTGTTCCCCTTTTTTTTAACACTACTGTATGAAACAGTGAGGGAACCAAGTTGCCCTACTGTGACACAGGAAAAATATGATCAGCATCCAGTGCAAGGTGTTGGGAGGACTTATTTCCTGGTCCATTTGCAGCCTGAGGGTGAAACAAAGGATGAGCTTGTTTCCCTGGCTGGCGCCTTCCTGCTAGCCAGGGACAAAAGTCACTTGTCCCTTTGGTTCTCTTAGATCTGTCCAGCAATGACCACAGAGATTTGCTGACCTGCCGGTGGGCACTTCTGACAGTTGATGGGTTGCATTTCAGTGGCTCTGCGTTTTCTTCTCCGACAGCTCCCAGAGGACAGTGATGCTTTTATGCTTAACATATGCTGTCATTTTGTATTGTATCTTTTCTTTGGAAGTAACTTCATAAATGACCAAAACAAAACACAATCCCAAACCCCAAAATCCAAACACCAAAGAACGCTGAGGAGTGCTGCAGACATCACAAATGAATTACTGCCCCTTCAGCTGACACGGAGTCAAAAGAAGCCATAGCCCTGCCTGCTTTACATGACTGATCTGCCATAGAGTAGTGGTTACTGGTCACTAACATTACTTCCCTGGATTTCTGCTCTTTTTCTTCTCCAGTCCCATGATGTGGTGAGGCCCTTGATAGAGGCTTTTGCTGCTGTATCAGCATTTGTGGCATAAAAAAATTCTGACAATAGCAACAACCTTTGGATTCCACAGCTGGGTTGCTTAAAGACATAAATGACCAAGCACAGCCCCAGAGCCTAACTGTCCTCCTCCTCCTCAATGCATCCCCCCATGCCTGACTCATGCAGCGGTCGCGGAGTAACAGAAAGGGTTACAGTCTTGCATAAAGAACTGACAAATGACTTGCTCAAAGCAGACTGGATGTATTCGCATGTAATGGCTCAATGTGCTGGAATAATATCACAAGCACACTCCGTCCAATTTCTTCTTCAGCTGAGTATAGTAACTCACTGCATATTGCAATACACTTGACAGATTAAGAAACCTTTTTATTTTATTAGGTTTAATTCCCTGCATATCTCTCTTTATTTTCCCTGCAGGATCGTTTGGAAATGCCTTACAGTAACAGCATCAAGAAAAGCACAGTATATACCAGGTATGTGAATGACTACCTCTGCCCCATGATAAAAGCAATGCCAAAACTTTGGGGGAATTTCAGAGTAATTCTATTTCTGTAGATACAGGTTGTCTGAAAAAATAATTGACTAGGTTCTGGTGGAATAAATAAAACCAGGTAAATGATAGATGGGGATATACCTCCCTCAAGCCCTGGGTTTTTAAAGATGTACCTACTCCCTACACTCTACATACAATCTATACATTTTAAGATCCAGAAGCCACCTTTTTTCATACGTAACTTTAAAAATTTACACTAGGCTTTATAATCCTAAAATACCTCTGTGGCACAAAGCCACATATGCAATACGTGGGTGGAAAAGCTGTCAGCATAGCGGAAAAAATATTCTGCTGAAACTCAAAACTTTGCAGAAACAGCTGAGTCATTCTTTCACAGTTAAGGTAGTCTGGGCTTGTTACCCTCTTCTATGCCTCTGGATGGTATCTGGCACACACCCCCATCCTCTGACTGACAGAGACTCCAGTATACCTCTAAACAAGAACTGCGAAGTATCGGGCTGACTTTCCTCTCACAGGCGTGCCTTGTCATCCACGCACACGAACTGAATGAATGCGGACTGTCCTGGAGACTCAAAACCTCTTGGGTACATACAGCAATGCAGGTAGATTTGCACTGGCCAATTAATATATATCAACTCTATTCTGGTATGCAAGACGATACTCATATATTGCCAACTTATGATTTGATCATAGTTCTCAAGGCAAGCAATATTTTCCTGACTTCCTGGGAATTAATGCTTTGTTATTAAAAAGCATTAACGTAGTGAAAGTTTGAAAACCTAGCTTAAGTGCACTAAGCTAAAGGAGTGAGACAAAAAAACTGAAAAAAGATCTCCTCATTTATTGTTCTCTTTTTTCTTTTCTTTTCCTTTTTTTTTCTTTTCTTTTCCTTTTTTTTTCTTTTCAAGTCTCCTGATTCTTCAGTCAGCATTATTGCTTTGGCTGGGAAGAGGGAGCTGCCTATGAGCCATTTATTAGCACATAAAATTATTGAAATTGCAAAGGTCCAGAAGTCATTACTGCCAACAGATTATAGTCTCTACTAATGCAGTCACATATGAAATCTATAAAGAACATTTTAAAAAGCACTCTAGTACAGCCTATACATTTTGATCCCCAGAAAATATAATTTGCCTTGAAAATCTTTTGATCCTTTGACTTTCATTTTAATCAGAATGCAGTATTTTCCTGAAAACTTGTATATGTGTGTCCAAATCAGAAAAGTCTAGAGACGCGTAAACAGCTTGATTTGTATGTGCAACAATGTGCCAGATTTTCAGCATGTAAGAATAATTTTCATATGAACTGCAGCAACAATATATACTAATTAGCTGCACGATACACACACAGTCATGCAAATGCTATCACTGGGATTCACAGTTGCTTATGGGGCAAGTTTGCCACAGTAAAATGACAATATCAGAAGGTAACTTCTGCATTTTAAGCCCTGTGATGACAAGCACACTCTGACAAATCTTCCACAGAAGCTTATTTCCCAGTTCTGTGTTCAATGCTAATATGATAGCTGGTAGCCAGTTTAACTGGCATCCGTGTTTCCTCCAGTGGGAGAATATATTCCATATTGTATATCGTAAAAGGGTGCCCAGGATGTACACACACCCCAAACCTGAATTGTTCCCTTACCCTGCTCTCCCATCACACTGGAATTATGGGTGGGACACTTGTGATGGAAGAAATGCAGGGAAGGATTCCCCTACGTTTCAAAATTTTCTGAAACTTTTCTCGTTGTTCTCATATTTCACAAAACCCAGCAGTCCTCCAGCAAGAGCACTCTGCTTTTCATGGGAAATGACTCTGACTGGGGAAAAACTATGCTTTTCTAAACAAACAGATTATATTATATAGCATGAAAGCTAAAAAAATAAAGTAGCCTCAGCACGCCTACACCCTGCCTGCCATCACCAAGCACACACACACGCACATGCCCAAGCTTTGGCAGGATACCGTTTCAAATGCTATGCCCTCCAAAAGCAGATGTTGGACAGCTTGTTCTCTCTTGGGCCCTCTCCCTTTTTCTGGATTCCTCTCCTTGAACATTTGCTCCCAGTCCAGTTAAACTCAATGCAAATTTTGCCACTGGTATAATCAAACTCTAAATATCCTCACTTCTACATCCTAACTGCAGCCTTTTTTCTTCTCTCTTCTCTAACTTTCCCACAGTACCACATTTTCTTCCAAATACATCCCTCCTTGTCTCCAACAGCCTGGAATGACCTGTGCTGTGGCACCACGCTGATGAAGGGAAACCTGCTCTCTCATTCACGTATGTTTCAGACGCACAGCAGCACTGGCGACCACATTGCTAGGCTCATGTTAGAGTCTTGCTGTGCTCATTTGCTCAGCCCTGTTTCCGCAGTTAGTCCAGAGCACAGTGCCTGCTGTAGCACGAACAAGCCATCAACTGCATGGCTTGCATAGGGAAGAGCAGCCACATCAATATGTAAACTTTCTATTAGCAGCATTCCCAAGAAAGAAAAGGCAGACACAACTCAGTGTCCTTCCAGGAAGCTCCCTCCAAGTCAACCAGTAATGCCCAGCAAAACCAATGAAAAGATGCCTGTAATCCATATCAGGCATGGAGCAGGCATCTTGCACAGAAGTATGTAAGCCTTTAAAAACCATTGCTCAGTTATAAGCACAATATACAAATACCAAAACATATACTGTTCAGCTGAGCCCTAAAATGTTTTCATTACTTGAAATCTCCTACTGGCTACTGAAAGGGGAAGAGCAAATTTCACTCAATTAAATGAATACATGAAAACTCTCTCTCTCAGCCGGTTCCTCATGAGCTCTTGCAGGGATAATCCAGGTCACTGATGTAACATTGAGGAATATATCCAGCTACTGAACAAAAGTCATGACGAACACCAGTCATGTCAAGAAACATCTGTCACTGTTTAAAATTCTATGGAAATCATCCAGATACAAATTAGCTAATAAAAGTTACAGTTATATTACTGATAGCTAAAAATTCAGATTTCCTACACCACTTGGTAATCAAATTACAAAATAAATGACATGAGCTAAATTAAAAATGTGAATTACATTCTTCACATATTATATAATGACCTATATATTGTTATGGGTCTCGTGAAATATCCATTTGGAATTTGCCTTAGCAAAGGCTGCCTTTAAATTGGTTTTATCAACTCAGAATTCTTGATGTGATATTTGCAAATGCTATTGCTCAGAATGCAAACATAAAGCAGTATACCTAGAGCTTTATTTATTTACATTACCTACATGTTCACTTAAAATCAGAACTTGATGCTTTTATGTAGTAATCATATATTGACTTTTTCAAATAAATGTTGCCAACAGAGTTATTATATACATTCCTCACTTAGCAAGCCAAATAATACAGTGCTATTCTTAAAACTGCAGTCTAGGGAATCAAATCCTAGTTTTATTGCAGTCAAAAGCAACCCCCCTCGCCTCCAGAAACAATTGGAATAAACCCATTCTGTAACCAATAATAAGATAAGTCAAGAAACTTTTGGTATGAGAACTCTGGCAATCCCATTCTTTTGATATTTTACATGAGTTCCAGTAAACACAGGAGGGTTGCTGACTGGAATGAAGCAAGCAGCACTGGCACATAGCCTTCCAAATTTTATACTATTTTATGAGAAGTCTAAATGCTAATTTGCACAATTATGAATCAACAACAGACACTCATTTCAGCCTGACTCTGTCATCAGGGTTTTAACTGAACTGGCATGTCAATAAAAATGTGAAAATAACTTTTGAAAAGTTAGTGAATATACATTCCCAGTCCACCAAACTGAACTTGGTTCCACCAAAGCAAATTAAACCCTAATGTATAAATGACAAGATAATGAAAGTAAAATGTATATGTGACAGAGATGACTATAAGCTTGTATATAAAAGCTAGAATATGTGACACAGTGACCAACAGCAGGTTTGGAATTGAGCCCTGATCTCACAGTTGCTGGTTCAAGTGTACTTACTGGTATTTGTTCACATTATCTCCTCCCCCTGAGGGACTTCAGTACAAACCACATGGTGGATCCAAAACGTATCAGCAGCCCAAGATTTATTTGGTTCTTGAGGCAGGTCTACAGCCAGATGCATTAGAAGCTGTGGAAGGAATACCCAGAGTGAGAAAACTGAGGTACAGAAGTTCCCTGGTATTCAAGAAAGTTCTGAAACTTTTTGAGACATTTATTCAGCCACAAATTTCCCTGACTCCAGTGGGATTTTGCCAGAGAAAGTGGTTTGAAAGTGGGGTTAGTTCTTAAATGTCATTCTTTATTTTAAATGTAAATGTAATTAGAAATCACAAAACCCTGCTCAGAAAAGGTGCTGTGCTAATCCCTCTCTACAGTCATTTGCTACTGACTCTCAGTGAAGCTGCACTCAGAAAAGCATCTATTGCTGCCTGCTACTCAGCATCCTCACATTTTGAAGAAGTCAAGTCATCAAATTAATAAAGGAAGGAGTAATGCCTAAAACTAGGGGAGGTCTTGAATCTCTCTGTTGTTAAAATGTAAGTTGCCCTGCTGCACAGAAAATACAGTCAGTACAGGTAAGCAGAGCCAGCTTCCACCGCATGGGCCCAATCCTGTTCCCACTGAAGTCAGTGGCAGAACTCCAACCTGTTTAATGGGAACGGCAACAAGCTTTCTATCTACTTAATATAAATGAAGATACACATCTCCTCTTTGACATATTTTGGGCTCAAAGCCATTGGCTGACACTTGTTTGGTTCTCTGCATGTATGTGACTCATGGGATAATATAATGCCTGATTTCCATTCTGTCAGACCTGTCTTTCTCCGTGGTTAACTATTAATTTCAGAGGCAAAATGCAATACTGCAGTAAAATAGGATGGTGTTAACCTAAGAAAATTGCACTTAAATATTTAGAGTAAATCAATCGGATTCCCTTTTGTGAGGATTCCCTTCCAATTAAAGAGGTATACCCACAGAATCCTTAAGACATCAGCTCATTGCTCCTGGGCTTTTGTTTGTGGGAGTCTCTAGCAAAGTACTTGGCAGGCAAGGTAATGTAAACAACAGACTGCCTTTACCCCACCAGGACAGCTTGAGGAGAAACCTGATTATGGAAACGACGTTAAAAAAAATCTGTATTCCAAAGAGCTGATTTTTATTCCAGGCTACCTACACAGAACTGGGTTACTCTGGATATACAGGTGCTTGATAAACTATGAGTACACGCCAATTTTCCACTAAAGCTGTAAACTCTTTGGGATAAGGGCTGACTTTCTCTCTTTGGGTTCATAGCCTCAGTTTGAGATACTAAGTAGTACCATTAAAAAAAAATCATTAATAATATAATATGGACTGGAAGGAATTATCTGAACAGATTTTCTGCTGCTTTTGAAGTTTCTCGTGATATGATTATTATTACTAAGTGTTGTATCAGCTTTAAAATGCAGTTACCTCAGATACGATACAGCAAATCACACTGCAACACAGATATTTCCGTGCAAGGTGTATGTTTGTACATGATTTCACTTGTATAAACACGGATTTCATTACAGGGGAAGAAAGAGACACCCAGAACCAGAGATGTCAATGTATAAAACATTATTTTTCACTTAATCCATTGTACCAAGAGAGGGCAGCGGGCTTGTTCCTCCACCCTTTACTCAGACATTTGCTGTTCTTTTCACCACTGAATTGAGTCAAATCCAATTCAACCCATACATTCAAACCAGTAAGCACAAAGCACTAAGAAGCACCTGCTTTCTCCTAACAGCAAAGCATCTTCCACTGCCCTCCTTCAGTGTCGAAATTTGTGTGGAGCACTCCAAAATCTGTTCCTATCCTCCAACCCCCTGAAGGAGGTGGATGAAGCAAGCTCCTCAGGGGCAATTTGCCCATCGCAGCGGAAAAAAAATAAATCACTGAGAAATCTTGACATTCCTCTGCCACCCCCAACCTGCTGCAGGACTTTGCTATGGTCATGAGCAATCTCTCAACTCTGTACACAGTGCTAGCAGACAACTACTCCCTTCCTCCCCAACATGTGATTACTTGCTTGGCCTCTCAGTCACTGCCCACCCCCACGTCTCACCCCCTCTGTGTCCCCAGCCCCATGTCTGGAACTGGCGAGGGCGAGGGGCGGAGAAGGAAGGACTGCACAGCCACACTTGTGTGGCAGGACGGGCAGAGGCTGGCAGCATAGCAGTGCTGCCTATAAAAGGAACAGGCTCAGTGGGAAACTTTCAAAAAGCCACCCCGCGGTCGTGAAGACAAATGCCACTGAGTATATACACACCCACAGCACCCCGCCCAGCGCTGGAGCTGCTCAGGCCTTTGCCCAAGCCAGGATAAATACTCTTGGTGCAGGGTGCATGTGTGAGGGGAGATGAGTGGGAATGCTACATGCGAAGGCCAGCCCCTGCCCACAGTCCTGCCACACTTACGTGCTGCACCCACGGCACACTCCAACAGTGCAGCCGCCACCTGCCATCCTCTTCTGCAGCAGCATGGACTAGCAGCTGTTTTCACATGAGCATGCTGGACTGGATGATCCCCAGAGGTTACTTCCAGCTCCAACTGTCCTGTGATATTTGGAGTAGACAGTGCATAAAAATTCTTTCCACCACCCAGCGTTTATAATGCATGCCTAAATACTGCTGAAACAGGCAAGGTATGGGGTCACACTTGAGACCAGAGCATTGCAGTGCTGCTTGCTTTGACCCTGGTGTTAAGGCAAACATCCATGAACACGCTGCTTGTGAGAACTTTTTAATCTGGGCAATGATTTAGGGACTTGTCGAAGGCTCAGCCGTGTGCTGGGGTAAGGGTAAGGGTTGAGAGGAAGAGAAAATGCAGAGGTGCAGGTGGGGAGGGCTGGGAGGGTGCTGCCAAAGTAAAATGCAGGCTGCAAAGAGTGCTGTGCTGTGAGAACTTTTTTGTCTAGGCCACGGCTGGAGGCCTTGTTGAAGGCTCAGCCTACAGATAGGGTTAGGATTAGGGAACACTGCTCACTTTGGCACTGTGTTTAAGGCAAGTGTCTCTAAACACTTTTCTGCTATCAATAATTTACCCTTCATAATATTCCAGGGCATGCTGTGTTTATATAACTATTGAAACACCTGTGTGGTAGATAGGTGATCTTAATTTTGAATCATAGAATTGTTGATTCTTCTGCCACTGAAGACCTGTTTAATCTACAGTTCATTTAAATTAATGGAAAAATCTGCTTTGTCTGAGGCCATAAATGATCTGCTGAAACCACACACACACACGCGCGCGCGCGCACACACACACACACATGGTGAGTCATGGTTCAGAACATAACTCAAAAGACCAGGACTGTATTCCCAGGCTCTAACCACTAGATTACAGTCCCTCCCACATATACCCTGCAATAATCTTTGCTCAAATGATAACAGCGTTTCCCCACTTTACACGTTGGACAGCATTACTCAGTGAGGCACATCATACCCGACGGGAGTACAGCTCTGCAGGGCTGGGGGAGGAAGGAAGCACAAGTAGAAGTCATTATTTTCACCCGACACCACTAGAACTTAACTCTTCCCTTGGAAAATTAACAGCTCTGAATCCCCTGATTTACACCTAACTGAAAAATAAAATTGTTAATCCTGATCTGCACTCATCTTTTACCCATCCTGGGCAGCGAATGCTTGCAGACCGACTGTCGCAGTGGGTTTCGGAGGAGCAGCCTTACCTTTCCTCCACTCTGCTGTGGCATGAACCCCGCCGGGAGGAGGCAAAGCCCCTCGGCACCCTCATAGCTGCCCCATCGCCTGCGTGGTGGGGCAGCTGGCAGCCCCGAGGGCCGAGCGGGACTCGAGCACAGCTGCACCCGCACCAGGCTGAGGCGCTTTGGGAGTCCGTGTGAGGACACGGCCTGCCTCATGGCCCCGGCATCACCGGGTCAGGCATTTGTGGGTCCAAATCTCTCTTTGGGGTGTTTAATTTCTGCTGTTGATGTGCCACGCTGGAGACACCATGGGGGCAAATGAGCGATGGGGAGCTCAGTTCTCCCGGTGGATCACCCTTCCCGGGAAAAGGTGGACACAGGTGCTGCTGAAGGGAAGGGACCCGGGGCAGCTTTTCCTCACACGCCTGAGGCACAGCCCCAGCCCCAGCCCTGCCGCCGACCCGTCAGGCAGGCGGCGCCCGGGCCCGACGCGCCGGGAGGGGACGACGGGCGGCGGCCGGGGGCCCCCCCGCTGACCTCCCCACACGACGCCCAGGCACTGCGCCACAGACCGGGCCGGGCATTACTTCACCTCAGAGCCGGCCGCCGCCACGGGGCAGCTCCGGGACGGGACGGCCCGGCCGGAGCCGCCTCCCCCTCTCACAGCCGCCCCTTCCCGCCTCGCGGCGCGGGGCCCTATCGCCGCTGGGCCTCGCGCCACCTCCCCTCCGCGCGCCGCGGACCCCGGCCCCGGCCCCGGCCGCGAGGAGGGCAGGGCAGGGCAGGGCAGGGC
>JAVKLA010000088.1:32503258-32520998 GCA_034782735.1 Sagittarius serpentarius
CGGGGCGCTGGGCTACGACCGCCGAGGAAGCTCCGCGCTGATAAGAGGCCCGGGGAAACGGCGCGGGGACTTTGCGCCCTCCCTGCCCCGGGGCCGCTCGGCGGGGCAGAGCGGCCAAAGGCGGCTGGTACATTTCCACCGCTCGCTCCCACCCCTGCGCGGAGCGCTGCGACCCAGCGACCCCCCGGCCGCGCTACAGAGGCAGTCTCAAAGTTCGCCGCCACCCGCGCGTACTTGCAAATGTTTGGCCAGTCGGGAATACTCGCCCCGCCGCGTTTGCCTGCGGGGCCCGAGGCGCTGCTTCACCGGCGGCGGTTTCCTGCCGGCAGCGCCCTGTCGCCGGGCAGGCTGGGAGCAGGCGAGCGGCGCGGGCGGCGCCGCATCCCACCGCGGCCCGGCTTCACCGGCGGGACCCGCGGGGCTCGCCCGGTGACAGCGGGACCCCGCGGAGCCCGGCCCCGAGCGGCGCTAGGACCCGTCCGGGGATGGCGCCCGGCGGGCGGGGGCGGAGACCCTCGGGGGGGCAGCGGAGGCTCCCCGGCTCCGCTCTGCGCGGTGGTGATCGGCCCGGGGGCCGCCCTGCCCTCTTCGGCGCTTACGGTCGGTCCGTCAAGCCCGGAGGAGCTGCCCTGCTGCGACGGGACAGCCCGAGGCGGGTCACCTGCGGGCCACAGCGGGCCCGGTGCCGCCGGCCGCCCCGCGGCGGGAGCCCGGTGCGGTGCGCTGCCGGCGCCGGCCGCCCCGCGGCTTTCGCCGTACGGAGGAAGGGCGGGATAAACGCGCGGGTCTCCCCCCTCTCACCCCCCGCCCCCCCTCCCCGAAGCAAGCAGGTAAATTTAATTGCAGATTTCCCAAAATGCAGACACGGCAATCTCGACCAGTGTCGGGCGCGGAGCGGCTGCCGGCGTTTACCCGAGATAAACCCGGGCGCAGCCGGGCCCCGCTCCCCCGGCGCCCCGCGCGGCAGTAGCCGGGTAACCCGGGCGTCTGCCCGGCCCCGCGGCGGCAGCAGCAGCCGCCGCCGCCGCGAAGACGCTGTTTTGCCTTCCCGGCCTCCGTTTCCTGGCGGCTTCGGAGGAGGCGATCGACGTCCCCGCACCGCGGGACTGGAGAGAGGAGCTGCGTGTCTCAGCCTCCGCGACTTCCCTCCCAGGGCAGCAGGGTATGTTCCTACAGCGGCTCCTGTGTAAAGCCCCATCCTTCCTCGGAGCCCCCCGTTTCAAGCTTCAGCTCGGGGGTGGGGGTGGGGGAGTGGGGGGGTGAGGATTCACATAATTTCCTCCTGCTGCGATCCCTCGCAGTCTGCAGAGCAGATGGATCTCTCCTCCCTTGCACACCTCCCCGGTGCACCTTAGGAAGCCCCACGGGCATTTAGCTCGGCTGGTCCAGAAGGTCCCTTTGAAACTGGCGTAGAGAAAGGCCAAGTCAAGGCCGCTGGAGCAGGTGCAGGCTTAAAATTGCTACAGGAAGATTTGCAGAGAAAATGATTCAAACGTAGTGATGGCTGGAGAAAAAAAAAAAATGCTGCAATTCTTAGTTCTGGATGTTCTAGTGACAGCACATTCCGTGCTCAGAAATGGTTTGACTGATTCCTTGCAATTAAAAATAACTGACAAAGTCTTAAACAGGAAACAAAATTCAGTGTACCAGGAACTGAAGTTTTTGTATCACTTGGTGCACATGTGGACCTCTCTATCACGACCGAAAGCAAGGCCAGCAGAGTTAGTTGGCTTTTGCACTCTAGTATCCTCTCAGGAGAATGGATTCTGTAATTACTGCAGCGAAACATATTGATTTACAGATTACAGAATATAATTTTCACCTTTCACTATCAACAGAAAAAAAAAATCAATCCTAAATTCTTTTTAAATACAGTCAGTATTTTCTAAAATTATACGTGTTGGCTTCAACACAGCAGCAGTGCCTCGCAGGGGTGCTTCAGTGGTCCACGGGGAGCTGTAGCACTGTCTAAACAACCAAAACACTATAAAGAATAACTCTGAACGAAGTCATGATACAGAGGAAAAGCGAGTTTTGGATGCTTCAGAGTAGAGAGGAAAACGTCCCCGACTGCACCTGACTGTCCAAATTCTGCTTGTTCTACTCAAGCGAATCCGTTCCCAGAAAATGGACAAACCCCAAAAGCTGGACTTTTTGCCTGCTGGGAGAAATATTGTCTGGAATAGTAGCTGGTGAGCAGTTTATACTCAGAGTTTTTGAAAGGCCTTAGCCAACTCTGAAGTCAGCAGGAACAGGAATAGGCCGTGAACATTTAAAATAAAAGGTCAGTGCTGCATGAAACAGCAGAAGCATATAACTAAGTTTGTCATTTAATAACAATACCTACACCTCTATAGTCTTAAAACACTCTCACGTTTTATAATCATTCTGAAATTAAGGCCTAACCACATATTAAAATAAATTCAAAGTAAATCAGAAAGTTTAGGATCAGATTCCATTCCTAATTACTGTAATTAACGAACAAGTCCCCACAATTTAAGGACTGGTTTGCTCAGTATTTTTTTTTACATAGACCCCTTTTATCTGAGTTAAGAACTTGTAAGTAATCTCTTTTTACAAGAAAACATAAATTCCTGTTCAAGTTGTTTTAATATGGTATAAAATGAGGTTCCCAGACTTAGACAAATAGGACAATTCTTCATCTTTTTATTGTCCCTCCTTCTTTGAAGGCAAATAAAGTGTTTAGAACCTGATCATCCGTCAGACAAGCACAAATGCGTATTTCCACATTCATATCAACAGTGACTGGTACCAAATATTTCAAATCTTTTGTCAAGAGAACACTTTCGTTTTCATTGCTTCAGTTACATATGTGTGTCAGGCAGTCAATTTAACTAAAAGAGGAAGGATGTGTGTTGCATACTATGGATCCCTGAAGCAGCATGGCTGTCAACTCTTGAGGGTGCTATTCTTCCATCTCAAAGCAGATCTCGCTGTCTAGAAGCTAGGCGAGGATGGGAGAAATGCTCCACAATTCAAAACAGCACCAAAAGTCATTTATACAAAGTCAGCTGTGCTGTTTTCTGCTAGTAGGGAAGGAAACTGAACAGAAAAAAAATAATCATAGAGGAATGTGAGTATCTGTCTGCTTTACATAAGTGAATTTTGTGACTGCTAAGAGTTTTCAATTGCCTGGAACACTTAAGTCTCTTCATTTCACCTGAACTTGGCTCCTGTGCTATTCTCAGGCCTTTGACTCCCATGGGCTGCAAAACAGGTTACCTGGCTACAGGATCCAGGCTGGCTTTATAGGCTGTGTGGGCAGAACAGCGCTCTGCTTTCTGATCCAACAGCTCGGAAGTATGTACAGAACATGGCATGTGGCAGCCCCGTTAAGAATCAGAGTGCTATTACACATTTATTTTACTACCTTGTTAAACTAGAATATTTCATTGTTACTGACAACGCTCCAGAATGTCCTGTCTGCACACAAAACTTCTTCGGGTGAATGCCAGCATGGCCAAACCTCTCCTCCCACCTGCAGAACGGGTGTTGGGCAGGGAGGAGACAGATTTGCCTAGGGCAGGGATGGGCACTGTGGAGCAGAAAGGACAGTACAGCTGTCCTGGAAGTGACAAGGGACATTATCCTCAGTTGGGCGTAGTGCTGTGCCCTGAGTGCACCAGGGGAGTAGGCAGGGATGGAGCAGCAGTAGTTTCCTATGCAAATAAAGAGCTGGCGATCTACCATCTTACTTCTTGTGGTGTAACGAAACACAAACTTCTCCCTTCTCCTGTGTTTTCTGCCCCAGGGAGGGGAAACATGATATTGCACATAAAAGCTGCCACACATGACAATTTTCAAAGGAAAAGGGTTTATGTGCCGAAGCCTTGGAGGCCAGTAGATCAGTATGCAGCATGGTATGACAAGTCAACCAGGACCTTTCCTTCACCTGGGCAAGGCAGCTGGTGACCGATTACCATTTTTGATGTGCGATTTGGTCGAATGACAGATGATTTAATTACTTATCATTAGAGTTCTTCTCCTTTGGAGAAACACTGTTTACAGTTCCATGGTGAATCAACTCAAATCCATGCTATCTTCCTCTTCCCTTTTCATATCTTTCCCCTTGTCTTCAGGGTGTCTATGACCATGTCCTCAACTCTTGCTGTCCTTGTGCTCTGCTGGCTTCCTGAGAGCTCAGTCCTTTGCAATTACCAAGCTAGCGGACTGGGAGCATCTTTTTACTTCCATTTGCCTGATTACTGCTCACCTCCATTCAAATGGTGCTCATAACCCAATCTGTTTCCAGCTTGTCACCTGTAATCATGTACAATCAGTTTGTGAAGTTGTAAGTGATTTATCTGTTCACAATTTTTGCATGGTTAACAAGCCATTACATACATAGTTCCTGTTTTATACTTAGGACCATATTTCACTGACCATATTCATGGTGCCCAGAATATTCCAAATGCTTTTCAGATACAGGATTAAGTTCTGTTCCAAAGAACATACAGTTGAAATACCACAAAAAAAAGCATGTGATAGTATCGCTCCTCACCTTTCACTGTACTGTTTTCTTCTGCAGTATTAGGCCATCACCTTTGCCTCAAGAATTCCCCAAATCATGTTTACAGTTCTCCTACTGGTATGCATCCATTATCTCTTTGCTCAATATCTGGCCTATCCACAAATCGTCCATTCTCTCTCTAGTCTTCTACTTCAGACTAAACAAAAACCTCCCTTCTTTCACACCTGAATTTACCTTCCAATCTTCTGTCTACTTTACAAACTTCAGTGATTTCTCTCATCATGAATAGCTCACAATCTTTCATTCATTCATGGTTACATCTCCCTGGGAGGCGGAGCAGTGTTGTCACTCTCTATTTCACAGCTAGAGAGCTGGGAGACAGAATGACTTGCCAAAGCTATACAAGAAGTAAGTAGCAAAGCTGAGAATTTCATCTGTCCTGTGTCCTGAGCTAATATCACAACCAATGAGCATGCAAAAGTTTGACTACTGCTTCCCTACAAATGAAACACTATTTTTCATACACTTCCTTGGTATTTTTGATTTTCTTTTAATGGAAAAGTTAAGTTAATTTTTATCTTGAAATAAATTTATTTCTGAAGTAAACTGCCAAGAAAATATAATTCTTTTCTTTTTGATTTTTGCCATTGTGTCCTTAAGGGAGCATATGGGAAATACAGCTTTTTTTTTTTCTACACCCCAGCCCTAGTCTATTGAACTGAAGACTGTCACTGATCTGAGTAGGAACTGGTGCAGACCCTTAGCTGGCATACAAATTGTGCAGCAGAATAGTAACAGGGTAGTTGTCATACTCCAAACTCAGTCCCCAACTCTGCTTTTAGGGGCAGAGTGTTGTCAAAATACCCTCTGAAGATTATAACTCTTAGAATATGGCTGGCTGCTTTTCATAGCATCGTCCAAGATGTAATAAAAAAATGGAGATTTAACCTCCTTGTAAATCCAGAAAACTGGAACATAGCTTGTACCTGTGTTTGCACACAGGTGACACCAACTTCAGGCATTTAATTTAGATGCTTTCAAAGTGCCTACATGAGCTGTGCAGGGAACTTAACACTCACAAATCTCAATGTCCTGAACCACACCTTAAATCAGATGCTGAAATAACGGGGTCTTGATAGTCTTGTCATGCATAAAGTCAGCTGGACTGCACACTTGGGTTAGCATCACTATTTAACAAAATCCTGCTAGTTAGAGCAATAGCATCTCCTCACTTCTATGAGTAATTTACTCTGATACCCAAAGCATATTGTGATTATCAGCTCCTCCTAAAAGTACTAATTTGCAATATTAGCTGAAGTAGCAGCTAAGGCTGAACACGTATATTGGTAACTGTTCCAGAGCACACCTGTGGGAACACTGCAATGTAACACTGAATCACGCAAGAACAAAATGTTTGTCTATTATACATATGCTCTGACTTTGCATTAATTCTTTGAAAATATTCATTTAGTCATCCTGTAACATTATCCACACCTGTTCTTTTAATGTAAAAGGTAGTTTATTGGGGTAAGCATAACTTTGGCAATGTGTATAGTCAATCCCAAATCATCCAGTTTTCAGAAGGTACATTTACAAAGATGGGCTAATACATTTTGAGAAAGTGACTTAAGTAATGAGGAACCTTGCTACTGACATCAATACTACTTTTGCTGACCTCAAAAGACTTTCAAACAGAAGCTGCTACAGCATGGCTCAGGCTTCATCACTCTTCCTAAGTAGTTCTTGTTTGCACTGTGGACATTATTCTAGGAGTATCTGCAAAAATAAAATAAAAATATTTACATTACGGAAATACCAAAATATGTTAGGCACTTTGCAAAAGTACAGAAAGAGACCCTTTGCTACACAAAGAATTTACAATCAGAATGAAAAGTGAGAGCAATGCGACTGGAAAGGAAGACAAGCTTATAAAAATAGTCATGCCAATTCTTAATTATGTATTTTAGTACGTGACACATCCTGTCACAAAACTTAGTCCCTGACATGGACTAAGTTCTATGTTCTCATCTTCTCTAAAACAACTTTACTCCTCTTTAGGGGAGATGGTTACAAGGATCAAAATTAAACTAAGGAGTAAAAATGTGGTAAAAAGTTATGTTCTGTAGTATAGTACAAATATGAAAGCCTCATGCTGTCGTTCCACAGATGAACATACTGCTGAATCCATGGCAGACTTGAGCGGGATGAAAACCGCATGAGGCCATTCAGAGAACTCAAGGATCTGGTGGGCTTTTTACACTTCTCTTACATTGAAGCTAGTGCGTGATTCACAAGTCAGACAATGGGATAGCCTCACTACCCAGTAGCTCATAGTTTTTGATTCCCAGCCTCCAAATATTCGATGCTCAAAGTATCTATGGAATTAAGGACTAAGACCTGGAAATATGAAGATAATACACCTTTGGTGCAACTCTTCTTTTATTAATGTCATAAAGCATTTGATTTCAGTGGCAGAAAGGTTTGGGGCCACACGACTCATATTTTAAAATGTCAAGTTTTATAAATATTGACTCTATATTGATAGAAAGCACTTTTACTGCTCAGTGTGGATGCCATCTTGTATCTGAAAATCTGACCTCTCTGTTGAGCTAAACTCAGCTTTCTCTAATTATCCCACTGCCAGCCCAGGCATTACTGGCATGAGTAATCTAAGCAGGAGTTGGCCTACTAAATGAAAAATGTCAAAGGCAGTGAGAGGGAAGGGAGTCACAAGGAAACTGCAAAGTTCTTAGAGTCACTCAGTGACATTATCAATGAATCCAAACCATGATCAAATCGACCGCCAGCACCAGGGAACAGCAGATGCACAGAGGAAGGAAGCAAGTCAGAGGCAATCTCAGCTTGAAAATGATCACGGTTTTGTTATCAGTTTGAAGCTAATAGTAGTGATACTTCTGGCATCAGAATTTCCCTGACTCTCCTAAGAGTAACCACTGCACAAAGATGAGACTTAAGAGGCAGCTTACACTTACAAGCTGGCAGTGCTGAAGTTCACATCTGCACACAGAGCGATTTCACCTCAAGACTGAACATGCAGCAGGCTGATGGGGCAGCACTGGCTCTCCTGCAACCACTGGCAGGTGACGTGAGATACAGCCCTTCATTCCCTGCAGGGATTCCAAAAGTCACTTGAAAACATCCCGAGAAAGGACCTGGCACTCTTGCCTGCTAAGATAACACCTATTCTGCTTTCTGAGCCTTCACAGAAAGAGAAGTTGCACACTAACATTCAGCGTGCCAGTCCTGTTCATAAAAATAAGGAGACATTACCACTGCATGAGTTCCACAAGACCTTCATATTTACATTTTTCTGTTCAAACTGGAATGTTAATGCTTTAGATAAAACAAGTCTTAATCTTAAGTGCAATAAGTTAATCACAAACCAGGTGAGTCTAATGATCAGTAGTTTTTTTCTGAGAGGACGACAGTCACATAAAAATCTAGAAACTAAGGTTGGGAGGTTACAAGGACTTTTAAAAGTTTTAGAGGAAAACAGGACTGGCCACCTCAAATTATGATGCTTGGAACAAACCATTCCTTCTGCTTAGTTTTTAAAGGCAGCTGAGAGCTGAGCTAGAGAGTGCTTTAAATGAATATTATCAGAATTCATATGAATAAAAACAGAAGGCTTCTTTTGATGGAAGCCATCATCTTTTTTATTCATTTTATGGAAGCATAAAATGGTATTTTGTTTGCAGTAATATTTCAGAAAGTAAAAAGCCAGTGACAGTGCTAGGCTGTTTGCAAGATGTTTTGGTATCTAAATCATCCTAAAGCAACGCTGAAAAGGCACTGCCCTTCAGCTAGGAGGGAGCAACAATTTCATGTGACTTAACGTGGCCATACAGTTAATAGTGGAGCTAAGTATAATCAAAGCTAATCATTCAGCAAGAGCCCAGGACTGAGAGGTTTCTAATTCCAAACAAAAAGTGCTTGCAAACTCCTTGTGTTTCTAAGTAAAAAATGAACCAATGATGAATTGGGTTCCCATACGGCAAAAATGTCTATTTTTTTTTCTTTCTACTGCTGCAATTAAAGATAGGAAATGGGATTAAGTTTTTGGAGTCTAAATTACTCACACTGAATAGTTCTTTCAGGGCTAAACAATTAAACTAATGTTAATTTTATGCAAATTACATGTAATACATTAATATGAGCATAAATCCTACATTCCTTAACACACCCCAACATTCTATTAATGGGGAATATGAGCTGTACAAACTGCTCACATTTATGGCATAAATGTGGTAAAGTGAAATTTAACATGGCAAAGTAAAATTTGATTTTAGAAAAATAACTCCTATATTCTTTAAAAGCAGGCAAAAATTCCAGATTTTTAATTATATGAGTTGCATGGTTCTAAAGAGAACTCATGCAACATGTTTTAGTGTTGCGTGCTACAGTACTGGATTTTATTTTACTAAAATATATACTTCTAAAAGGAAGATGTGATTTAAAAACCTGTGTGCCACTGAAGCCATACCATGGGGAGGACAAATCCGTGCTGGTTGTCTGCAGTCTGACACTCAGCTGCCAAAAGAGGACAGAAAAGTGTAACTCAGCACAGAACCCAGTTGCTCTGTGTCCAAGAAACAATTGCTGACAGTTACCACAGCCAACACAGATGGTATTTAGGTTGGATAAGGCAGTACGGTTGATAGTGGGTCAGTATTTTCCATTAAAAAAGGGGCTGTTCCACACAAGCATGAATGTTCTGGAGCCTTTTAGAAAGTGGATGGAAGTATTTATATAACTAAGTGCAGGGCTTGTGGATCATTTACATTTAACTTAGAAGTCATCAACAGATCATTCGCATCTCTGGTAGGCTCTAGACCACATGAGAATGACTTTCCTCCTTTATTAATAGACTGAAATAAACATCACTTACCCAGCTCAGGATGTCATTGATAAAAGTTTGAGGCTTCTATTTCCTTCTCTTTTATGGAAGTGCAAGACACTGCGGGCGTCCTAACTATAGTTGCCCTTTGTACAGAGCTATGCAAGCTCAGCTGCTGATTCCACTGGGTATGCAAAAAGTGGTGCCTGTATTTTATGGAAGACAATCAAACCCTAAATATATGTGTCCCTATTATGAGAAAAGGCTAAATGTTCAAACTGTGGGACATACTGCAGGTAGAGCTCAGATCTTTTGACACATCAACTACAAACTCAGTCTTCAGGAAGCCAGCCTTCGCCTCAGTGCCCCTTGCCTGTTTGTTCCAGTGGGCTCAGAGCTATTCAGTCAAATCTCCCTTGCAGCCCTGAAATACTTCTAAGTCCTAGGATCTACATATTTTGGTCAGGGCTAAAAGAATTCCATCTGGTGGTAGAGTATCAGAACATGTGACGTATCAAATTTAAGCCTACTGAAAATCTTTCCAGAAATCTATTTAAAAACACTCAGAAAGAAAGTAAAAGCATGCAAGCTCTTCAGTTTTCCCATAGCTCAGCTACCAGTGCTGCTACAGTATGAAGTATATGAGAGCTGTGAACTCTCACTAAACCTACGGCCACAGGTAGCGTGCCTTCACGTGATGAAAGCCAACATCATATAGACTGTTTCAGAATATGCTGCAGTAGTCTCTCCTGATGCCATACAGTAGCGTTGAATAAATGTCCCTACATTAAGACAGTGTTCACACAAATGAAATATAGTTACAAACTTTTTGTGCTTTTGGTACTGGCATTTGTGCCCAAGGTTTTCCAGTTATTTATGGCACCAGCAAAGCACAACATCCTACCTTAGCTTGTTCACAGTAAGGTAGTCTTATGTAGCTGGAGTTCTCTGGGACTGGCTGACTGTGACGCCTGCTAGGAGTACACATACACCTGTGTGCACTCATCCCGTCTTCATTTTGTTCACGGGAAGGAAAAGACCAGCACGTGCATTACACCTCTCGGTTTTGTCCCACCTGCTGGGTCAAAGGGCTTTACACAAGAGGAAAAAGAGGACATGAGGTGAAAGTACACATAAACAATGTACCTCGAAGAATTTCGTTTCCTGGTAAGCGAAGTCCTTTTCTCCAACTGCCAAACCACATTACCACTGGGACTGTGGGTGACTTCAAAGCAATGCCTGTACTCCCTGGAGGAGGGCCTCAAAAACCTGGACAAACGATTGTGACTTTTACCACATTCATTGTGCGCTTTGAAGGTTTCTACAAGTGTGTACACCTTGGTAAAGTCCTCTCTGGAATGTGTACATTCAGCAAATATTGGGTATGCAGAGAAACTGTCTTCAGGGAAGCCACTGTGCTTTAGTAAAGTTCCAGTCTCTGCCAAGTGGCTGCTGGCATGGTATTGATTGCCAGTGCCCACGCAGCACTGGGAGTCTACGAGAGCCAGGCTCAGTATGTTCTGAAGTGTTCTGTGTTCCCATCAACTTCTCCTTTGCACATTACTCTTTTTTGTTCCATATTTTTGCAGACAGGCTGTTCCCCTCTAAGTCCCCAACATCAACTTTGTTTTAATATTGCCGGTCCTGAATTCTTCCCTCAGGCAAAATTCCTGATAATTTCAGTTGGTGTCTTAATTGTGTAAGAACTTCTGACCAAATAAATCATGCCTGATGCAGGAAAACCCCACACGATGGCTAAACAGCTCAGAACAATGACAGTTTCCTCTGTACAGAGATTTGCTGAGTTGGTTTTTTAAGCCAGTGAGGTGCAGAAACACGACCTCAAAGGACATGCTAGCGATGGAGGGAGCATAAAGCTTCTCCTGACTATCCGAGGGAAGTCTGATCTAGTTACTGCTGAGAGGAGAGAAAATCAGATGAGCTCTTCTCCAGTGACATTGTTATCCCTGGGACATGCTATGAAAGTGGTTTTTTCTACAAATTTGGCTGCAGTGTTTATATTCAATAGAAACCTAACATTCGATTGTGCCTGGTAAGTTCACTATGACAGAGATATTCAGGGGCCTGCAACTGTAAGTGTAATTGCTTTGTTCTTCTGGGACTCTATAGTATGTTAGAAGGTACGCAGAGCCAAAGAGCAGAGAGCTGTGTCCCGCTGTTTCTTTGGAATTTGCTTCCATTTCAGGAAGCAGAAAAAGAAAAAACAGTTAACTCACCAAATGCAGAGAATCAGCTTTCTGGAAGGAGGACGGCACTGTTGAGGTAAATACTTCTGTTGGGTACAAGAGAGAGACTCTACTTGCCTGACAAAAGTATCACCGTCACTGATTATCTAGCACAAAATTCTCCTAGATGTTAGTGGCAGGAGGTCAATGACAGACATGCTGTAATTGCCAATACACTTTCTCAAATTGTCCTCCCACATATTTTGTATGACCCAGGCTTAACTAACTCATTTTCTATTCCCTTCTATGAACAGGAGTGAGGCAGAGTAAACAATCAGGTGGACTATCTCCTGCCAGGTGACAAGCTCTCAGTTTCTTTTTTCAAGTGGCTGTTCGGAGGTCATATAGGTTGCAGGGAATAATAAAGCCATTGATAAGGAAGAAGTTTGTGTCCTCAGTCTCCCAACACTGTGAGACTGAAGAAGGAACAGTGCTATGCCTCTCCAATTTCATTGCTTTTCTGGAAGAGTATCATGGTTTAACCTCAGCCGGCAGCTAAGGACAAACAGTATTTACTTTAGGCTTCTTTTCTGAAGAACCATTTTGAAGTCTGGATAAAATTCATGCCTAAAACTATTTACTCTTCTTGATATCATATGAATAAGGTAAAGTTCTTCACTAGAGTATACTCCATGACAAATAATGCCCTAGTAATTATGGGTGGGGATTTTCATGCAGTGACTGATGATGCCTTGGAAAAGAGCCATGGCACTGTGCATTCAGAAGCTAAGCTATCTAAATCCTTGCAGACCTCATTTATGCTTTTGGGAATATAGGACAGGTGTGGCAGTTACTAAACCTGGATACTTGAGAATTCACCTCTTATTCCCAGGTGTGGGCCATTAATTCTCGCTCAGACTTGTTCAGTTCTAACAAGTCTCTTTTGAACCAGATTTTATATGTGCACATATACACACATGACACATAGCATTTTCCTTTCAATCCATTTATCTACTTTGTTTTTACTCATCTTTAGCTATGCAGCCTCACCTTACCTAACATTTTACATACACATGGCAGCAAACCCCAATATTGATCAGTGGCAGTCTACAAATCCCTGTCACATTCTGTAGATACCAGAAGACTCGCAATTTGCATTGTTTAGTACAATTATTGAAGTAGTTCAGGTAAAACTCAAGCCAAGCCCCAGTGAAATTCACAACGGCTCTACGAGTTTTAATTGGTTCACTAGACATCAGAGCAAAGCCAGAGAACACTCAAACACAAACATAGGTTGATAAAAACTGTAAAATCCTGTAAAAAACTGCAAAGGAACGTGGCACTCCTTCTTTTTGTTAGATGCTCTTCCAGAAATCTGAACACTTTGGGGTAATGTGACACACCTAGAGCCTCCTCCCAGACCAGGCATTCTTCAGGGACACATTTGATATTTTCAAACCTAAATACCTACAAGAAAGCTTCTAATTCCACATTCTGATATTTCTATAGAAGGTCACAGATAGTAACCCCAGCTGCTTTGCTCACTTCAAAGGAACTTGTGGCTACTGAACACTAATGTATATCTGGTCGTCTTTACTTAAAATACATTAGTCATCTTCTAAGCAGTCCTCTGGAACATTGTGAAGAGAGGGGATGATACATGTCAAATTTTGAAAAAGCACACATTTTTGTGACAGTATTTTTATGTGCAGAGAATTGTCACGAGACGACAAAGGATTACTTGGCGTAATGAGATGGCCTTCTACCTCCAATTCCCTCAAGAGGCCACTGCTGTAGGGGTACGCTTCTCAGATCAAAGTAGCATCTTGTGAAATGAAACATTGGTATTGGAGAACCTGATCTGGTTTGGCTTGAAGCACAAATTCCTGACAGCATGAGGGATAAGCATAGGCTGGGTAAGAGTTTCACTAAAAAATATATTTATCATCAAGTACTTTGTAGATACGAAAGAGAAGCCTCTGACTGTTAAAGAACCCAGCCTACTAACCAGAATAACATAGAAAAAAGTGAAACGTGAAAAAATGGGCACACCTTTACCTATGCAGCCGGCTAATTCTAAAGTGCTAGCTACAAGTCTCTGATTAAAAAGTTTAACTTTCTGATAATGGCATGAAACAAAACCATGGCAATTAAGGCACTAAATCTCAGGGCAAAACTAATGCAGATTCTACCTAGATGAAACCAGTCCATCAAGCATGTAAGTACCAATCCCCCACTTAAAACTGCAAAGGAAATGGGAAGAGCTGAAGTTAGAAGTGTAGCATGTAACACCTAAGAAAGTGACAGCTTTGGTTTCTAGTAAAAGTGATCATCAATATATTAGTTTTCTCAGGCACTGTAAGATTTCTGTGTTAGCTTGATTCATTTTGCTATCCCCCAATTGCCTGCTGAAGATGCAGGGGAGGGAACAGCTGTCTTGGTTTTTTGTCCTCCTCCATTTGAGAAACATTCCCTTTATTCTGCCCATGTAATTGAGTTAATCTCTTTTCAGAAACCAGTATGAGTAACTCTGGGTATCTGGATACTGGGTAACTGCAAATAAGGGAAGTAGTACTGGAAGATGCAGAACTAGAAACTGGAAATACTTAGTTGCAAGACTTATTAGCTGCAGAGAGAGAAAGAACAAAAGCATTGGATTTTTCCTTTAAATGAACTGCAGGCAGCATTACAATAAAATGGATGTTTGTTATTAGAACAGAATGGTTCCTTTCTTTACTTAGTATTTTCTAGAACAAAAGCGCTGTTAGCTTTCCAAGGCTATAGTGAGTCAGTGCTAGAATTAGAAGTATGATCCTGAAATAGCGGTCAGTACTAAGCAGTTTCCTCTCCTTTCTCTTCACCTATTTAAAAAGGCTACCTCTGACAAATAGCCTATTAATAGACAAGTTTCTATCATTTAAATTATTAAATCAGACTGAAAAAACACTCACAAATCCCATGCTTAACAAGTATAAGCTTTTTCAAACAAATAGACAGAGGCATTCATAATGCTTTTTCTTTCTGAATTTTATTTTTTTGAAATACAGCCAGATTCCTGATAAATGAAACTCGGCAATCCCTCTGCTTTCTGAAGCTTTTATAACCTCAGCTCTACAAAATTTAGATTTCTAACAACAGGATTTTGGTCTTGGTGCAGGTCAGTCCTGAATGCAAAAAGTAATTCTTGTAATACCAAAATGCAAGGGCTATTAAGAGAAAGGAGGTTTGCAATAATAAGATTAGGGAAAACCTGTATTACAGACTTTGTATTTCTGGGATATTTGTGAATAAATGTCATCTCCTTGGTGATCACAAGGAATGCAATCATATTCAGAGAGTGTTTCTATCTAGTTTTGAACAAATCTAGGTTGAGAAAATAGGAGGAGCAGTTACTAAGCAAAGCTTTTATTTTGTTATAATTCAGTGCATTTCCCCTCAAATACATTAACGCACTGTACATCACAGCCTGCAATGGTGTGTTTTTACCTAAGGGACCTGTTTATGTCCTCTTGTAAAATATACACAAATACATTTATTTTCCTCTCTTCTAAATCACTGGAAAGGAAATGACTGACTTCTCACCTAGAATAACTCGAAGGCACGGATGTTATACCAGAGGGAAAAACTACACAGTGGCATCATGTGTGAAAAGTAAACCTTTAACAGAAGTGTGCAAGTCTGAAATAATAATAAAAAAAAAAAAAACAGTGAAGGCTTATCCATGAAGGAAATGGAGGCAAAGAACTGAATATTTACAGAAAAACATATTTTTTAAAGTGTAGGTTGTAGTCCAGGGTGTTTGTGTGGTTTTTATTTTAAAACCAAGAAATAATTGCCTGTGAAGACAGAGGTAACATGCATAAACAGTAGAATCAGACACAAGAGAAATTCAAACAGCAACAAAATAGTTTTCACACTGGAAGTGGAAGGCTGCAGAGAACTTCTTAAACGTTTTTGTAAGTGTTAAGGGAACAGACTGAGTGGGTAATAAACAGGGACATTTACCCCAACAGGCTCTTCTCCCCTTTACACCTTCTGCCTCCAATTCCCACAGTTTCTATTTCCTCAATAATCTTTCTGCCTCAAACTGATTTGCTATGATTACGTGAACATGCTGAATACCTGTGCAATTTTTTCCCAAGGACTATAGTCATTAAAGAATCATGAGACTGGATTATGCATGTGAAAATAAGATACTATTACAATATTATCTATAGTTGTAGAGGTAGACCATCGCTATAGGAACACATCCACAGAGTGAAAAGGACTCCATCCCAGCAGGGACCAGCCTGCTTGCAACACCCGACTCCAGAGCTACCGCACAGCTCATGTAACTTGTAAATAAGCAGATAAAGTGTGTATTTCAATGCCACATCTGAAGAGCAGTTGCCCATATATTTCTGTGATTACTTTTTAGGTCACTTCCACCATATTTTATTTTTACTGTAATGCTGTGGGGAAAAAAAATACCCTGCAAACACTAAAGTACACTGTGATGGGTTTCCTGTAATAGGATACAATTCCAAGCAAGCGCTGGAGCTCCTTACGCATGTAGAATTATGTGTGAGCTGTAATGTTTAAAATAATCAGACTCTATAAGAATAAGTTGGTCTACATTTTTTTTCTTCAGCCTTCTTTGATGAGGATTAATGAATGAATGGTCATAAAGTGCTCTAAAATCCTAGGAAAGCACTGTTAAGAGCACACACTTACTTAACTATTGTAAGCAAAGGATAATGTTTAATGCTTACCTGGAATTTTGCTCGAGCTATAGATGGATGAGTCATTGTCACAGAAAATGTAACAGTTTCAACTGAGAAACAGAAAAACATTAACGATGTTAAAGCAAATACTTGATGACTGACAAGGAAAAGTATCTTCATGGTAATGAGCCGAGTAAAACTGTTTGCCCAGACTAATCCTCAGAATTCTTCTGCAAATGTGGTTTATTTTCCACAGGGCTTTACAAAAACAACAACAAAACCCCCACACAATGTAAGACAGCCATAAAAATGGCAAATACAAGTAACTATATCTACATTACTGAGCTCTGCAACTGTGTTTACAAATCTGATTCTTCCCACTTCTTTTGCAGACATAAAACGTTTCCCAAGCAGGTCTATGTGCTAAACTGGAACAGCATACAGATTGGTACTTCTCTCTGCATTTAAACAAAAACTACTATTTTGACACTACTGTTTTCACCACCTGCACACCTAGACTTGTTCAAAACTTGCTTACCTTATTAACCGATGATTTTCAGAACTGCCCACTGCAAATACGCATACCTGTGTACTGAAGTGTGTATTTCCCAAAGAGCTATAAACACATCCTGCGCACATACAACTTAAGAGATGCAAGCATATATATATATTTTTATACTGTGCTTGTTTAGACAGAAGTAAGGTGATGTGAACCAAAGTGTCTGGAAAATACTAAGGGCCAAAAAATTCCCCTCTACAAAAAGTGAAGTATTTTATAATAATAAACATATACCAGTGAATCAGTGCATAATCTTCCTATGACATTTAACTCTATGACCTAGATGTTCCCAATCTGCCAGCATTTAGCTTTTCTGATTTTTTTTAGTATGTTTAAAAAGGAAAATTAGCTAATAATCCACAAAATTTAAGAATTCACTATAATTTCTGTTGTCAAGAGAACAGTTAAAATGTTTATTTGATGTCTTTGGTATTCCTTCCACCATACCTCACATCCTACAGAAGCGAACCACGCAGCAGCTAGATTGGCATGGAAATACAGTGCCAGGTGTTAATTAACAGCCCAGGAACAAAAGAGATGCCAATCAGTACAGAAACACAACACAATCTACTTATCAAAGTGGGTAGTTTGCCCGTGGGGCACTGACCAATTTCGTGTCAGCTACCCCCGAGAAACCACCCAGCCTGGCCCTGGCCAGCGGGAAAGCGGCACCGGCCGCGGGGCGGCGGGACGGACCCAGACTGCCTTTTGCCTCACGCGTGGCCCGCGGGTGAGCTCCCCGCGCTGCCCGTGAGGGGAAGTTACCGGGGAAACACGGGTTCGGCTTCTCTCCCTCAGGCTGAGGGCACAAGGGAGACGTGGGGCCCGCCTGGAGGTGCCACCAGGCTCCTCGGCCCAGAGGACGACGGGCGGCCGCCCGGCCCCCCACCGGCCGCGGGGGACACTGCCGCCTCTCTCCCCTTCCCGCCAACCCCCGAGGCC
>JAVKLA010000088.1:32521764-32545230 GCA_034782735.1 Sagittarius serpentarius
GGCGAGGGCGGTGGCGTCGCCGCCACAGGCCCGCGGGGGAGGGGAGGGGCGGGCCCGGTCCCCTTCCCCGTCCCCGTGGTGGCTGCGGCCCCGCCGGGCCTCCCCGCCCCGCGGCCGGGGGAGTGGGGCCGGGTCGAGGAGCCTCCAGGTGCTTTTGACAGCGAGGCCGGGCGGTCGTTACGGCTCGTCCTCCGGCGCCGCAAGAGGCGGCCGTTACCGAGTGCGGCTGGCCTAGGGAAGGGTCTGCGAGCGGGGCTGGTAACCCCGCCGGTGCCGTTCAGCCGCTCCCGGGAGCGCGGAAGGCCGCGGGCATCCCGGGAGCTGCCCTGAACCGCGATAAAATGCCGTGCTTTAACAACTGGTATTCTTCTTTTCTAGCTCTCAATGGAGTTTTGAATGTCTTGGCAAATCTTTCTGGTTCCCAACACATTTTTATAGCTCCAGACGCAACTTTCAAAACAGATCTATGACAGAAAGCTCGATGTTGGTTCTAGCTCTGACATCTGGTGGGAAATAGCAGTCATTAAGACAGCTCAATACTCCCGCAGTAGTAGTGCCATGCTGGTTATAACGCCTCTTCAGAAAGTATAAAAACTCGTAATTGGAAAAACTTTCGGATTTAAGGAATTAGTTCATCTTTAGAAATAGCTACCTGCATTCAAAAAACAGGCACATTGATGCCTCCTTGCCTCCTGGCATCTGGGATTGTTTGTGATTCTGTCATCAATGCTGCTAGCCTGCAATTAAAATACATACATTAGATGTTCCGAGCACATTTTTTAAAGGATGTTGGAGTGTGTTTTTCTTGTAAGGTGTATGGAAAAAATGGAGATTCTGAGAAAAATATGGGAAAGTGATGTTGTTAGCTATGGCAACTGATGATATGTTTGAGCTACCTAGTCTCAAAAAAGTTGGTGCCTAGCCTTCAGTATGTGAGTTACCATCAGCTGTTACTAACTTGCCTGTGAGTGTGCAGAAAACCACGCAGGAGTGGGCCCTCCCAGTGTTCAGCAAAGGTATGCCTGGAGTTTTATGCTGTCGTTCTTTGTACAGGGTCATCTGGATTTAGAGTCAGATCCTACTGGGGTATTCCTACTGAAGTCAAAGAGCAGGGAGGCCACCTATTGCTGTTCAGATTGGGACTGATTTTGCATTAGACAAGACAGCTGAGTGAATCTGTGCAATAAAGTCATCCTGACTAATGATCAGAATCAACACAGTCACATCTCAGAAAAGGAGCAGAGAGAAGCACTTTGTATTTTTTGCTGCTAAGTAAAAAAAAAATACTGATTTAATTAACAAATTAAAACACATCTTTTTTTGCCAAAACAAACATTTGGAAGTTTAATTTTTTGAACTATTTTTGTGTGTGTGTGTGTGAAAGCAAATGTAATAAAGGCCTTGATTTGCGTGGGAGTCTCTGTGGTCCCTGAGGAGTGCAGTCAGACAGTAAAAAAACATCTCTGTGCCTGAGAAGACACCTCTGAGTTACCAGCTATTATGCTGTAGTGGGTGGCCAGTTGGTGTCCTGGGTGGCCAGTTGGTGGCCCAAGGAGAGAACAGGGCAGTTCTAACTGGCCACTGGAAACACTACCATGTGCTGGGTGGAACCAGCCTAGGGCTGTCACTGAGCTCAAGCTAATGAGCAGCTTTATGGGAACAAGATGCTCGGAAAGTCGGCTGGCTCTCCGAGGAGCTGCCTCCTGCTGTGCCAGGGCTATCATCCATTCACAGGACACCAACCTGTTTGTGGAGAGGAGCAGAGCAGCTGTGGTTGTCTGGCACAGCGTCTGAGAAATGGAACTCTTAAGACCCATCTGCCTCCCCACCCTCGTGGCCTCTCCCAGTTACTGGGTCCTTTACCTCACCCTTCTTGAGAGCCCCTTCCGTATGTCTCATACCTGCTTCCTTTAAACCTCCTTGCAGTATTCCCTGAAGGATGCCCCATGGCACCTGTTGCTGTCCAGGATATCCTTCCCTCTCGTCGTTCTATTTAAGAACTGACAATTGGTAATAGGCATCCAGCCTCCAAATAACCAGGGGGAAAAACTAGTTTCAGGCCTCAGCAGTTAGCACTCCTGGGTTATCTGTGATGCAAGACAGTGCTACTTGCTTTGCGTAAATTAGTTGGAACAGGACAGGAATCCAGGTGTCACCTCTCCCAGGTAAGAGCTCAGATCATCAGGCCAGATAGGAGTGTGACTCACTCAAGAAATAGTTATTTGATATAAATGGACCAGTTTCAGTGGGAGGAATTGAGGGAGATCTGTTCTAGCAGGGCTAGAACACTTGCTTGAGAGGTGTGACACTGGTTCATCTTCTGTGCTCCTATCTGTGTACTGCCCAACTAAAATACTCCATTAAAATTCAGTTTAACGGAACAAATAATTTTTCCTTTGAATTACAGGGGAATTTGATAGAGATCTGAAGGGAATGTTAAAGTGGTAGTAAATAGGTTTTGATAGCATGGAGAGAAATAGCACATGGAACCTGGTGATGTGAAGAAACTTGTTACAGGTTGGGTAGGGTGCCTTCAGGGGCAGGAGCTACCCCTTCCTCTGTAATATCTCGTGAAGCACAAAAAGCAGACCGTGAAAAGGGTATGGGTTACTTAACTGGGCTGTCCAGGTGAAGGTAGCAAGCACTGTAATGTGTTGAAATAGAGGGGACCGGAGAGCATTCTGTCTGACTTTGAAAAGATGCCAAAAACTAGTCAAAAAACTCAGTTGTCAGAGGTGATCTAACAGAGCTATATACTCTTTGAGGGCCACAGAAATCCTGTATTTAAAAACAAAGCTGAGACAAAGCCAGTATATGCTCCAAGAGGAGCACAGACTTGCATCTTGACTAAAAATGTGTGTGCAGTCACACATCCACAGCTATTGCAGCAGGCCCTGCCAGTCTGGTATTCGTGCACAGTGACATCTTGTTAGCTGTATATGCAGTTTAACTGCTGAACCAAATTGCTTATTCCATCAGAATCCAAGACTTAAATGTAGTTTGCCAAAGTTGCTTTAAGAGTTGAAATCAGGAAAATACTAAATACAAAGGCTAGGCATGTATGTATATAGATTTAGCTATACAGATTTCAAAAAGAGTTGATAGTCTCTTTCTGCCCTGAAATACAAAAATGAAAAGATTTCTTGATAGGAGGGGTGTGGGTGTACTCCCATCTTCTTCGCTTGCTTTAAGTGAGAAGACTTGTCAGTGACAGAGAATGTTAATTTTGAGTAACATTCAAGCCAAACTTACTAGGCTTTTCCATGAATTTTACTGAACCACACTCTGCAGCTGCATCTTGTTCTGGCTCCCTCATTATGGAAGAAAATTTGCAATTGATCTAGAAAGTAGAATTTTAACCTTTTTAATAATACCCTAGCAGAAGGTAAAACAGCAACTCGGACTGCTGAGAAAAACAAACCAACCAGAACAGTAACCAGCTGATGAACCCATGAGTTTAGAATGACCAGTGACACACAGCAGCTCATTTACAAACATCTCACCACATCCATTCATCAGCTAGACACAGGAGTACAGTCATCCATCTCTTGTGCTGTTACGGATGCAAGCCATAATCCCTGGACTGGACACTGCCGATACCGGGTAGTTAGCGTTGCCCGCTCCTAACTTCAACTGCTTGCTTTCCCAGCGGGTCCTCTTGAGGATGGGAAAGTAGGATGTTGAACACTAGTCGTGTGATACTGCATCTATGTATGCAATGCAGTCTGATCTTGGAGTACGACTGTTTTATGCCAGTTAGATACTTTTCTTTAACATGACAAGAAATAAACACGCATTTGACTGATCACTGAGTACTTTTAATTGGAGCCATAGGTAGGCGTTTCAGGAACTTCGAACAACCCTGTTGCCCTTCCCCTCTTCTCTCCCAGACTTCTCCCAGACATTTAGGAGGTCATCCCGTGAGATGGGAAGAGAAGGGGAGCAGCTGCTAGCCTTGCCAGGGCCGTGTCCCTGCAGCAGCTGTGGTGGAGTCCTCCTTGTGCCACCAGTAGGGTCAGGAGCAGGCTGACCTCAGCAGCGGGGGACGTGAGTCAGGTGAGAGGGTGTCCTGCTCATCAGGCCTGTTTGTCTGCTGGATAGGAGAGTGTACAATGACTGGTGCAAGAGCTGCACCAGGGGAATGTATTTTGTGGACAGTTGGCTGTGGCTGCTGTCTTCCTATGGGTTGCAACAGCCCCCTGTCTTTGCCGTGTAGGGATTCTCACATTGCCATCACCTTGTGTTCCTGTCCCACCTGCTCGTTACAGTACCGGCTTAGCTTGTCTTACCTTGCTTGTGGTTGAAGGGGGGTTCCTTTAATGTCACTCAGTCACAGCCTTCAGAGCACACTACCTGTTTCCATAGATGATTTTTTTCCACTCAGTACTAGTGAGACCTTAAAACAGTCATCAGTTTGGACATCATCTTCAAGTGGTGTAAGATGACTGAGGAAAGGTGGACAGTCTGAGCACCCTCACTCCAGAGAAAAGAGACCAGGGAGGAATTTGTGCATACACCCAGAGGGATGGTCTGACGAGGACAAGGATCAAATACTCCTGTTGGTCAAGAGTCAGGCTGTTAATAGGTTTAAGCTGCAGAAGGAAAACTCCAGTCTGAAAACTGAGAGAATTATATAACTGGAGGAAAAGTTAGACAGTGGAACCTGTTGCCAAGACAGAGGTTGTGAAACTGAAGATATTGGAGGCTAGGCTAGACACTCATCCATCAGGCATGGCTTTGGAATAACTGAGTAAAGCCAGTGAACAATGCAAACAGCTTGACTAGATGACCCAGTAACAGTCCCTTCCAATCCAAATATGTTCGAGAGGTTTCTGAAATGTAGTTGGCAGCTTGTCCACTTCCAGCACACTTGTGATGTGTTCTTGCCAGATGTACCATCTGTACCTTATGCTAAAGCCAGTGATGTATAAGATCATAGCTGAAGCCAGCACCTTTAATAGCGTTTTTTTTTCCTACTAGGTTCACCTTGCTCTTAATCCATGTGAAGACCTGTTGGAAACACCTTCTAGAAACATAACAGTTTTCAGTCTCCTAATAAATTCTGTTGTGTCCACGAAGAGCCTGTCCAAATGAGCAAGACATCCCAACAGAACACCGTTACAGATGCGAACGGAGTAAGCGTGATTCACACCCAAGCGCACACCAGTGGTTTGCAGCAGGTTCCCCAGCTGGTGCCTGTTAGTCCTGGTGGCGGAGGCAAAGCTGTGCCTCCGAGCAAACAAGGAAAGAAAAATTCCTTTGTGGATAGAAACAGTGATGAGTATCGTCAGCGCAGAGAGCGAAACAACATGGCAGTAAAAAAGAGCCGATTAAAAAGCAAGCAGAAAGCACAAGACACACTGCAAAGGGTCAACCAGCTTAAAGAAGAAAATGAACGCTTAGAAGCAAAAATTAAGCTCCTGACCAAGGAGCTGAGCGTACTGAAAGACTTGTTCCTTGAGCACGCGCACAATCTTGCAGACAATGTGCAACCTGTTGGCACTGAAACCACCACAACAAATCCAGAAAACAATGGACAGTAGACACTGTTGCAACCTTATGAAATGAACTTTCGAGGCGCAGCTTGTCTGCAACACCCATGTAGTAACCACGCAAAAACTCTGTTCTTTTAACCATCGTTTTGTTGAGATTTTCTTCTTTTAACCATCATTTTGTGGAGATTTTCATCTTTTTAGGTTTAACACTGAAGATCTGATACAATTAAACCAGAAACTGCTTAGGGTATTTGTTTTCTCCTCTAAAAGATTTATCTAATAAATACAGATCTAAATCTATAGTCAACACGGAGCTTAGTATTAGGGAAATAACATTTTCACAGAAATGTTCACTTACCTTCTTACAGTTTGCATAATGGCAGGAATCCAGCAGGATGGTTCACTGTAGTATCGGAAACTCATAATTGGATAAAATGTCTTTTAAATACCTTTTAGTGTATTTTTCTCCATTACAGATTACAAAACTGTGAAGGCCGTGGAGGGTGTTTGCTTTCCTGTTTGGTGGACTACTTTAAATCTGTAGAGCAAGTCCTATAAAGCACCACTTAGATCTTTCCTGTCCAGTTATAGTTAATGGGGAAGGTGTAGTAATAGTGACCTGGGATGCTTACTGATGTGTTCTAGAAAAATAGCAATATATTATGATGATGATATATATAGGCAGTTGGCTTCCAAATGGCAGGTGAGTCTGAAGCATCACGTACAAGAGGTAAAGCAGCACACTAACAAAGCCTTTTCAGCCTGTGTTCACATTGCTCACATACTGATCGGGGCCTTATGAGAACAAGATTTTGGTTTTCAGAAAATGTCAAAATGCTACCAAAAACCTGTGCTCTGCAAAATTGCATTCTGGCTGGGGCACAGGTATCGGGGAGAACAAGATGTGCAGCTTGGCTAAGCAATGAAAGGGGTAAGATGGCATCTGTTCAGTCAGAATGTTTGGATCGCTGCTTGTTGCCATTCATCTCCATTTTCATGGCTGTTCAGATTTGCAACCAAGATCTTACAGAAATTCACAGCGATTTTAAAAATAAATGGCCCTAGTTTGAATAACTGATTCAGTGGAATTTCTATAGTCATCATACAGTTGTGTGAAGAAGTATCTTTGGTCTCGGTTTTTTTTCCATAAAAATTTTTCTATAGCAACTTTTTTAATGCTAGTGCTAAGTCTCTGCCGTGATCCATAACGCAGTGGTATGTACTATACTGAGGATTTAAACAATAAAAGTAAAGCAGGAACTTTGATGTAACCTTAATTTATTTTCATTTTTAAATATTTCATTGATGGTACGGTTGTGTTACATTTAACCTGTGTGTCTGGCTAGTGGATTATTACACTGTCTTAATTTCCCTCCTAAACTACCTTTTTCCATAGATTATTTTGTAGGATGCTTGTTTGCCTTGTATCTGTACTTAGGAAGAGAACTTGGATATTATCTCTATGAAGATGCTGTTAGAAAATGAAACCTTGAAAAGTTCTTTCTGAATTTAAACTTTTAATACATGCAGAAAACTTTTATGGATTGTTTTGGATTCTGGTAGTCTTTTTACAAAGATACGTTTTTTGGTTCTAGCTGCAGCTTAAGTAGGTAGGTTTGAAATATCAGAAGCCAATAAAAACCTTTTGCTTCTAGTGCTGGCCTCATTCTTCCTGTCCCTTTTCTGTTTCCCTCAAACACAGAGGTGCCCACCACAGGCAGCTGTCTTTGAGAAATCAGCACAACAGTCTCCATTCCTGTCTTCCACTCAGCTTTGTACTCAATGGAAAGAATCAGCACCTCATTACTGAGGTTGGCTGAATTCCTGATTTAAGGGGAAGGAACAGAGCACCAAAAACTGCAAGGAAAAAGATGACCCAAAAGCATCTCATTTGTTAACTGTGCACCTACTCTGGTGCAAAAGGCAGGAACTAGACTCTTCCCTGGTTGTCTGCTCTGTGAACTGGGACTATGTGGCCCTGTTGTCCTGGAGTTGGTTTGACAGGCTGATGTAGGGTCCTCCCCTAATAACCAGAACAGGGGCTCCAAAACTCTGCTATTTGTTTCTGATTTTGGTGAAAAGTCTTAACTCTGTCTGAGTGGGAGTAATACTATTTCTGATGCTCTGGAGGGTGACTTCTCCACCTGTTAACTCCAGACAGCTCTGATCCCACTTCCTTCTTGTTGAAAACAAAACCACTGATTTACGAAAATTCATTTGTTTGCACAATGACATTTCTGGCTTAGCAGTCTCCGCACTTGCTTTGTCTACCTAGGGAAGCATGTAGGCTGTGTGCAGCACATCACTTTAATATGTGAAGCCATGGACCCAAGATTATAACAAACATTTTAAATCTACCCTCAGTGGGAGTTTGGTTGCCAGAAAGGCATCAGTCTATTATTCTAAGCCCCCTCCTGCCAAAAAATAGCTGTGTCAGACCCCCAAGGAGCAAAGGCAGAGGCAAGGCTTTCCCTCTCTTTGCCCCAAGGTGGAGCACCCTAGGCTGTGTGACAGCAAAATGCCTCAATCTTACCCCTCCGCTGCAAGGCACAGGAGAACGCCCACACCTAGGTGACTTGGATGATTCTGTCTTCTTCCTAAAGAAAGGCTGGAATACGCATCTATGCAAGAAAGTTTCAGTGCAGGCCTCTAAAGGTTAAGGTTTTCCTTTTGACACATTCTTCTTAACAACAACTATCATCTGTGACAGAGTACAGTGCCTGTCACTACAAGGAGGAGCATTCTAACACTACATGTTTCACCAGGAAACCTTATTCCCATTCTCTCACTGCACCACTGAAAGAACAGGTCTACTCAAGCCTCCAGGAGCACTAGGAGGCTCTACCACTTTATACCCTGTAGCTGCAGCAGCGTAAGTGGCATGGCAGATAAATCCAGAGTGCATCCAACCCCAGAGAGCTGAAGCAATTTAAATATATCAGTTCAGAAGTGCACCTTTCTAAACACACAAACTTGCTCAGCGTAACACACTCTGTTATTTTGGTGCCACTCGAATATTCGAGTGTTTGCACCAAGGGGAAAAGGCATTTAGGAAAACATAATAGCTAACAGCCTAAAATATCCTAATGTAGTCAGAAGGTTTGCTGTATTTCCCCCCCACTAATACATTTTAAGTGTATTAAATACCACTTCGCCTTTTTTCAAAGGCTTACTTCCCTGCCCCTCCCCCTGCCCCCCAATTTAGAAAAAAGTTCTAATTCACTTTTTGCTTAAGTCGATTTACAGAACAGACTTCTGGAAGGAAGGATGAAATTTATATTCAGCAAGTTCATGGGCCTGATTATGAAGGACAATGGGAGATGGTGCACCATCCCAGACCACAACACATCCATGTCTCAGGCAAGCAAAACAACAGAGAAGCCGGTTACGTGAGCAAGTGCTTTCCCCCCCAGAACCTGCGGTAGGGTTTTTTCGCTGGTACATGTTGAAGCAGAACCAGTTCTGCCTCCTGCAGCACGCCAGATTGCTCGACCTGTTCTGCAGCAGCAGACCCCAGTATTTGCCAAGATTAATCACAGGCAGGGAAAGGCCTATTAACTAGACTGGGATTATGGCTTAGTTGAAACAATTCCAACACACTTTTTTTTTTTTAAATCTGTGAAGTGTTACTTTAAAATAGTAACTGCTATTGAACCCAAGTAGCAGCAGGTTTCAGAGCGCCCAAAGCAGTGAGCGATCCCATGAGTGCGTTCAGAGCATGCCACAGGAAAGCACCTGGACGTGGAGGGAACAAGGCCAAGGCCACGAGCACTGTCTTGCACTGAAAAAAACCTCCTGAGTTTTAAGGGCAGGCGAGTCCAGAGCAGTGTCACTGTAGTTTCTGGGTTCTCGTATCTGCAAAGCTACCAAAGCAAAAGGTGACGCCCTCTGCACAAGTACTACATTTCAGAGGTACGAGACATTAGTGCAGTTGCACATACAAGCTGATGATCTCACACCCTCCCCTCCTCTCCCCTTCCCCTTTGCAGTTGAGACCTCCTGCACTTACCTCTTAAAAACCAATGCTGAGCAACCTTTAAAAAAATGTAAATAGGCTCATTTGTTAATGAAATGACATTAAACGTAAGGAGTGAAGTCCTCTGGATTATTTCACAATGTGTTTCTTTAGTCTCCAGCATGCAGTTTCCTATTTAGCAATAGGTCACCAAGCTGTTACGAATAAAGAACAGGTTCTCGTCACACAGATCAACCCAATCAGCAAAAAGAGCTCTCTGTAGAGAAACACAATTGACAATGTTTAAGGAAATTATTTCAGACCTAAATCCAGTCCCAGGTGGGGGCACAAAGACAGCAACACAGTAGTTTTTGACACCATCCAAGCCCATGTTGTGTTGTACACCCCATATAAGACAGTTGCTTGCACGCACTCAGAAGCTCACAGTTGGTCCCGTTGGCTGTGTGCCAGCTCCAGGATGTGAACAACAGAACCGACATGCTGAGATCATCAAGTCAGCTGATCCCATCATAGCAGGAAAATCCTCATCTGGCAAGCGGTAAGACCCAGAAAGGCCCTGACACCCTACTGTGACTTCAGTTCCCCCTGACGTGGCAGAGGGATGTTCTGAAGTGGCTTTGCAGCCAAACTGTGCAATGGAGCCTGAAGACCGAACAGGAGTTTTGATGTGTTCATAAAGGGAGCAAGATTATTTTTATGTAGTTACAGCAACTAGTGCTATTTTATGATGCAAGAAATGTGTTTATTCTCCTGCAGGCTAATGAACACCTACAGTAACGAAAGGCTTCTCTGGGTAATTTAAATCCTGCATGAATGGAAAATAATTTTTATGATTATTATTAATATGTTTGTGGTGTATCCAAATAAAATTTACATGATTTCATTCTGAACCGGCTAACACTGGACAGTTAAAAATAACTCTGTCATTCTGCACAGCATATGCTGCTGAATGATCCTGAGCCCCGCAACAAAGATACTCCCTTCTTCCAATTTCTAAGGCTCATGAACACCACTGCAATCTACGTTTTTAAGGAACAAATAGATGGACAAATCTAATAAGCAACAGGCTGTGTATGAAGGATCAGTACGCCCACTACCCAGAGCAGAAAAATCTGGCTAATGCAGGGTCAAAGTTTCCAGAGCACAAATTGGTAGAAAGGTCAGATAAAGAAGCAGGAATGGGAGCAGAAGAGCATAATGATCACAAAGTTGTGAGCATAAGTGATGCCAAGGATGAATTTTAATAAAAATTTGATTCTGCTTACTCCATTGACACTGAAATAAGATCCATAAGAAAAATATAAGTGTCATTACATCCACCGAGAACAGCTGATTGTTCTAAGTTTTTCGCAGTACTTGTTATGAAGTTTAAAAAAGGCCTTAGATTGTTACAATTGCTGACAGCATTCAGATAATCCATTTGGTATTTTAAAGAGTCCCAATCATCAAAATTCAGATTTAATTGCAAGATACATCTGAACTGAGATTTGACGGAAGTATAAGCCCCACTGATAATGCAGCAGGGTTATTCAGGTGGCACTTGGTAATGTAAACTGCTGATTGCAAGCAACAGCATTTGAGTTACCTGGACGTCAAGTGCTGAAGCCTTCTACCTTCATTTTTAATGAATGAATCATTCCAGCTAATAGCCTGCCTGCCTCTCTTGCTATTAAGAACTGGATGCATTTTATTTTATATGCTGCAGCATTAAATCAGAACGATGACTGATTAGTGTGAGACAGTAAGTATCATCGTGAAGTTTACTGCTTTTGGCTGGAGAGGCAGTCAAATGACTTGGCACTGCTTTGGCCTTCTGCCATGAAAGCCTCTATTTCTTCAACAGTACGTGGGACGCATGTTAGCAGCTCCATTCCACTGGCTGTCACTGCGATGTCGTCCTCAATCCGGACCTGTTACAGAGAACACGTGGTTACCAAGGTATTCCAGCTGGGGATGAGAAGCACATCAGGCAGCGACAGCAGCGAGAGCACAAGGCGTGTTTCAGTCTGTGGTGCTGATGCAACACCAGCCAGAGCAACATACTGCAAGCACCGGAATTGACCACCGCCACCAGCACCATGGCGCAGAGCTGTGTAGGGTCCAGTCCCCCCTGGGTCACCGGCCCTTTGACCATCCTGGGATCACACAAGCTCCGTGGTGACACCCGGCAGAGCAGCCCTGCAGGAGGTGGTGGCCCTGCAGGTGACTCAGGTGGTGCCTCTGCTATGTCTACACTAGGGACAGGCTGAGTGAGACGCTGCATCAGTGAGCTCATGCTGTGTCATTACATGGGGCCAGTAAATCTCAACACCCTGCCGTCAGGAGCAGCAAAAGGAACATCCTCCCCTGAATCTGCCTCCAGCCTTGCTAGCACATGGCTTGCTAGGGACAGGTTCAACAGCAGTGCCTCCCGACACCCAAAGTGCATGTTCTCAAAGCAGTCCTGTTGCTGAGCTGCAGTTAGCTGCTCTTTGCACTTAAAACATCAGATTCTTTTTCCTCTAAAGACAATAAACTTTCAAAGAAGGAACTGCAACATGAAACAGCTTGTAGCTGATATTCAAAACTTTGAATTTTGAGCTGGTGAGAAAGTCCTAAGCAGGTCAGACATTCCTTTTAAAATACAATCACTACATTTTAAATCATGCAAGGAAAAAGCTCTCAGTTTTCCAGCTCTTGTTCCATTAAAACAAAAAGTATGCTCCATTTCTGTTTGACTCTAATCTCTTCTTACTAGTAAATATGCCTACACAGTCATTTCCCGTTATCTTATCAGAAAAATGTTAGTAAGTCGCTAAGCTGCAATAAAAGCAATTTTAGTAAGGTGTAAATCCAAGAGAACACAAACTCTGGGGACTCCCACCTTACAGTTGCTTTAATTGTTTCTGACCTCTTGACATTTTCAACTAAAAATAAAGCTGGTTAACATTTGTACTTCTGATTGCAAAATAATCCATTTGTTCAAACAAAATGAGTCATCCAGTCCTTATTAAACTGTTTAATGATGTCTTTGCCAGATTATTTCTTTTACTTGGTATCAAGTTAAGTGTATTATAAAGCAGAATTAAATAAACAAACTCCATTGAGTTTACCCATTTGATTTGGACAGCTGTAAATTTGAAAGCCCTGAGGCACTTTACACTCGGTGTGCCTGAAAGGCCGATGCCTTGCTGCAGAAGAGGAAATCAGCAACACATTGAACAACTCTAGGCACTTTAACAGATTTCAACAGGGTGGGGTTTTTGATTCATTGCTTCCAATTTGGCCAGCTGAGCAAAAGATAACCCAAGGATTCAGCAAGATGGTCGCATTGCATCTAAAGGTGAATCATGCCCTCTGCCTCGCAGCAACCCCCAGCATCTGTCCTGTTGGGTTTTGGGCCCAGGCACAGCCTGCCTGGGTGGACCAGCGCCTGCCAAAAACCTGCGGGTACCAGGCGAGCCCTGCAAAAGTGCCAGAATCCAGGAGACAGATCTGGTGACATGGTAAAAGCCCAAGCATCATGTTGGCAAGCACACCAGTGTAAATGGAGCTGGGCACAGCATTGATATGGCAAGTAAAAATGTTAGTGCAAAAGTAAGTCCGAGAGCAGAGGGGAAGCCAGCCAAAGCTAGAGCTGACTGCCTGTGGAAAGAGTCTCTTCCTGAGCACCGCCAGCTTCACAAACCTTCACCTGCTTGAGTGGAAATTCCCCAGTGTATCTGCTACAGAGAAATATCAGCCACAATGCATCTGCTTAACCAGTAAGATTAGCAAAAAAAAAGAAAAAAATTGTTGGTGTTTTCCAGTTCAGTGTTTCATGCCTTCACCAATACCTCAGCACTCTTTGAGAGGACAGACTGACTTGAAAGCACAGCAGATGAAAGCCGGACAAGAGGGAGGTGGAAGAACAAGCAGGACAAGGTGTCTGTCAATGCTGTGCCCTATCTAGGCCACAAGAAAACATCAGGATGGGGAAGAAGCTGGAAAAAGGAGCTAGAGTGATGAAAGGAGCTGGGGGAAGGAAGATAGAGGGAGGCGAGACAGGGTTGATAAATAATGGACAAAGAGAGGTGCGGCTGGCTAAGGAGTCCAGGAAGGGAGATCCTGGTGGAGGTGAGAAGCGAGACACCCTGAATGAGGAGAGGGCAGAGGGGTGCTGAAGCCGCCTAGGCTGGGGAACTGAGAGTTACCAAATGGGGGAAGATGGGGAAACCCATCAGTCTGGAGTGCCACACACAGCTACTCATCGCACAGGAGAAACATTGTCAGATCGTATAATCAATCCACAGCTGTGGATTGCTGTGAAAAGCAGGAAAGCCAGCACCATCGCACCAGCCTGCTCACTATCAGCAACTCCAAATGGTCTTTGGGATGTAGCTGGAGGTGCACAGACCCACTGCTCCCATGGGGCCTCACCCATCATCTTAGGAAAGCTCCAGCTCTTTCTCTAGGATCTAACCATTTCTCTTGCCTGGATGAATCACACCTGAAATGGGTGCTTGCCATAACAGAGAAGACGGACTTCTCACTCTCAGTGCACATTTTTCCTTTGCCTAAAAGCAACACAAGTGCAGAGGAACACAAGTTTTCAAGGGGGAAGAAATTTTTGCATTTGCTCTTTTCCTTCATACCCTCCATGCTTCATCCTGAGCTTAAACTCAGCAGCAGCAAGAAGCAGCTTCAGAGGACCTGCAAAACCTTCCCTACAGGAGAGCCCGGCATTTGGTCTTGTCTTCTGTCCAAATGGACAAAAGATGCTGGATCTGCCTGGCGAGGCTCACTGGCTTGGGACTGCCTTTCCCAGTGGGGGACAGTGGTTATGAAACTTGCTTTCAGAGCTGTCCCTGTTTGCAGGCTCTTTGTTCAACAGTGCTGCTTGTTTCAGGGCTACAGAGTGGTTTGGAATCGAACACGGCTTAAAGGAACAGCAAACAGAGGTGTGAGGTTCGTTGCACCAGCAGCTTTCAGGGTGCTCTGCAGACACACCGGGGGTAGGCTTTGCTTTTTCACTGCGAAAAGGCATGCTTCAAAAAGCACTCCTGCAAAGGTGAAGTGGCCCGGAATGCCAGGACTGTCCCTAAAATGCCTTTTTCTTATCAAGGGTAGTGGCATGATCTGTCTAGATAGACCTGATTGCACAACTGCCTAATGCCAGCAACAGACCATCATGTGGCTCGACTCAGTGGACCCAACTCTGTCCCAAAGCAGGGCTGTGCAGGCATAGCCAAGGACAGCATAGGAGTTAAATACCAGGGCTGCTGTCAGCTATATATACAGCCTCGCACTTTGTCCTGACTTACTAATACAGTCATGCTCCCCAGAGCCTCCTGTGTTATCTTCCAAGGGAAGGGGGTTGTAGCACTCATTCATTTCTTTTGGATGATGATATATAAAAGGCTTTTGAGAATCAAGAAACAAATTTTGCCAATTAAATAGTCCAGATTTGCATGATGACAGATCCCAGATGTAATTAAAAAAGACCACTGGTGACATGTCTCCCTTTTTTAATCTGTTGAGCATTTGTTTGATTATGGCTGTGGAAAGCAGCAATACTATCCCTGTAAGATCTTAGAGCAGGAGGCTCATCTGGGAAATGATGACAGGACGTGGGCCACACGTGCTACCCCACAAAGTAAATTAGCACATGTGCTTCTGTCCGGCTGAAGTATCCATGTGTCTGTTTTTATAGCTGGTATCCTACACAGGCAGATGCATGTAGCCAAAGGGACTTATTTCAACTCAGCCATCAACTCACCAATAATTCTTAATAGAGCAAACTTACGGCAAGCAGGGTTCGACTTCTGTATTTCAGGGGGACTGGTTAGGAAACAGAGCTGCCCTTATGTCAAACGCAGGGACAGGTGGGTACCTCGCAGGATTGGGGAAGGCACTTTCCTGTTACCGTGTTAGACAAAGTGGCAACGCCAAGATCTTTTCTATCCAGGCTAACAGGCTCTGTGCTACACAGTGACTCTTTCTCATCCCATGCTGCCAGTCTTTCCTCCTCTTACTCACAAGCAAGTCCTCATGTCAGGCACACTTTATTTTAAATGTCCACATATAAATATTTTATAAAAGAGGATCATGATTAGTAGGGTGAGATCATGCATTTTATTAGATTAACTGATACGTCTGGAAAAAGAAGCTTCAGGCACACAGTCCCTTCATCCAGGCTCAAAAAGAAGCAATAAACTATAAGCTAAATATAGGTTAGAAACAACTACTCTTACTTTAACCTAATTATGTTAATTAGACAACTTAAGAGAAAAGGGTTAAAGAAGGTTTATAAGCAACTAGTTGCTGGTTTTGGGTTGCTTGTAACTATCACTTTTCTTACAAGAACTTTAAAGCAAGCTATATATTTCATTATGACAACTGCTTTTCTATGAAAACTTCTCAAAAAAATGCTGTGTAGCATTATTACTCCTGCATAAGATGAAATATTAAAAAGCAGATGAGCATAATGTTTATTGCCTAGTAAACTATTGCATTCCACAACACACATTTACCATAAACCCAGAAACAGAGCGCAACCTTGTGAAAAATAAAAATCAGGACAGAGACAAGTGCATGGCTCTGTGAACCAAAGGTAGAAGCAATTAAATATCTGGCTTTTTATTTGGTTTATATTTGTTCCTGAGTAAGGGAAGTACCAATGTTTTGAAAAATACTGTAGTATTAGTGGGTCTTTAAGGTCCTGGGCTTTGTAAATCTATTTAAATTTTAAATGAGAAAAATCTGCAAATGAAAGAAAGTAATGTATTTAACACTTAGCTGTCTTTCAGCATTTTCTCTAAGTTGCATAGAGTTTTCACATATTAAGTCCAGTGCTAGTTCTACAAATCCTAGGGAAAAATACTTAGCAGAGACTGAATATTTAAGGCCAAAAAAAGATTGAACAGTTTTACTGGGTCTTTGAGAAAACATCATATGAACTGCATGAATCAGTAATCAGCTTACGAAGAATGGAAATGTCAAACCTTAAAGGGCAGCATTTGGAGTTGGTATTTCCCCTTCCCTGAGGAATTGGCTGCTTTTTTCTGAGCAACATATACAAACCTATACACATACCTCTATTTGCACATCTATGTTTATTTATGAGAGTGGCGTGGGTAGAGTCCAAGCAGATCAGAGGTGCCCTGTGACAGGCACTGTGCCAGTGCCTGACGGCAGCCCTTGCCCCACAGAATTTATGACCTCAGTAAACTGGACCTTAGTTTTGCAGACGGAGAACTGAAGTACATGTGACTGACTTCCCGAAACTGGACGAGGAAGCTTGCAAAGGACTGATCTCAATGGCTATCAAGTGAAGAGATTAGGGCTTCAGACAGGGCAGCCCATGCTCTCAGAAGCAGATCCCCTAGCAAAACTTCTTGCCTCCCTCCAGAGGGATCTGTATTTGACCCAGAATAGCTCTTGCTTGGTAAAAGCCCAAATTATGAGGTCCCTGAGCAGCAGTTACAGCCATGAAGCCTGGGTGTCCGTTACAGGGACACAAGAAGGCTGGGCTGCCGACAGACCTGTTCCGAGCACGCGCAGGAGCTGCACTGGTGCAGCCAGCACACGCCCCGCACACCGGCAGCAACGCAGAGCGGGCAAAAGAAAGCCTCGTGTTGTCTCTCATTCTTTCCTGCTCTTGCAGCTTTTACAGTCTCTTTATGGCTAATACCAGGCAGCATGAATTCCAATAAATGGCTACAGTCTTGCCCTTTTTGGCACAGCAAAAGAGCTTCTCTTCTCAATGCAGAGACTTGTCACAGTCAAGAAAATTATCCAAAGCCCAAAAAAGACATGAATTCAAGGTGAATTCATTAAAATCCACAAATCCGCTGCACGGATGGTCTTACTCAGAATTACAGTGGTGTTACTTTGGTTAACGTAAGTTCATTTTTGAAGTGAATTAAACTAAACCGAATTAAGAACATTTTAATTAGTGCTGAGCTCTGCAGAGGGAAATGGAATACTTACTTCCTTTTGTAGAATGTATTTTTCTTTTAAACTTGAAGTTTGGACTGGCTGTAGTGAGCTCTTTAGCTAGAACTGACACCAATACTAACCCCTGTACTACTAATATTTATCAGTAAAAACACTGGGCTTCACAAGACCTTTTTTAATCACATAGAGTTTTCTGACATGCTTTTGCGAGAAATACTTGCTCATTCTGGATAAACTAGAATGAACCAGCATGTAGATAACTAGGCAAGATACACAGCACAAATTGCAGTTTGTATTTATGCAGAATCAAGTCACAATTGTAAAGATGGAAAAATTCATTTTGATTGCATTATAATTCAGCTTTTGTGTAGAATTCAGAAATATTCGGATGTACTTCAGTCTCAGATTTTATATCCATTCTTCTACTGGACAAAATCAAGTGACAACATCTGGCTCAGGGTATGTGTGTATTATTTTTTTCTCTCTAAGTAAAATGTATTGTTCACAGGGGGATCGGAGATTTAGATTTTTGCTCAATCGTTTTTGGGCAGCTCCCCCTTTTAGCAAAGTTTGTTGGCTAGCTCTCCTTACAAGTCATCATTACAGGAAGCTAAACAAAAAACAGGGGAGAAAGTTAGACTTTGCTTGAAATCTCTGGAACAAAAGTGCCTGATCCAGCAACTTCTTACCAAGGTAGAGATCCTATGCTGTCACTTCTTTTCCAAGCAAACGCAGGCAGCATGTGAGCAGCATGCATGCATGCCTCAAGCTGCAGAGCTGGAGTGCGCATTCACAGCAAATCATGCAAAAACGTGGGCTTTGCTGAGCATTTCCAGAGAAAGCTCACTAGGAATCAATACAACTGCCGAAAAACTCCCACAGAATGTTTATAAGGAAAGCGAAGACAGTTAAACCTGTTTTCATTGCAGTGTCAAGCTACACAAGTGCATTGGAATGTTCCTTTAAAATATGCTTCAGCATATGGTGCCATATATAATCTGCTCACAGGTAGAAAATGCAGAGTTAGCTGCCTTTTGTTCACCAGTATCTCAGTTGGCTGGCTGGCAAGTCTTGATAAAGAAACAACACAGACACAGGTAATGTCCCAAACCTCAGCAGTGAATCAAATATACCAGGGAGGGTAAAGTCCCTCGTCTCTCAATAAGGCTGCACACACCATTGTATGGGCAGCCTCCGTGGGCGGCTGCCCAGGAGCCTGGCTGATTCACACAACTGGTGATGGCACACACAACTTTTCTGTCGGGGCTGGTGGTTCAAACCCAGCTCAGACCAAAAGCGTTACAGTAATTACCCTCTCATGGCTGGTGTACAGTGATAAATCAGTTGATGGCAGCAGCAGACAATTCCTAATGAGTGACTTTTCATACCAGAAAATCACCGCTGTTGCCAGTGATTGTTAGCTTTGTTGAGACTTAGCAGAAAAGCCATGAGGAGGATGGGGCATTGCAGCTGCCTGCTCTATCTTCTCTATGCATGAATACGGAAGCTCGGAGAACAATGCAGCACCCTTCAAACGCTCGCCCTGCTAAAATGAAAACCCACTGGAAGCCACTGCAACTGCTAAACGCTCTGTGAGGGCGGTGGCTTTGAATGGGAAATGTGCCCTGGAAAGCATGGAGAAACAAGGTCCTTCTAACTTACACAGCAGCTGCCTGCATGGGATTGATTGCCCAGATCATGGCCACCTCCTGAGTCAGCCAACCTTCTTGCGTGCATACTGTTGCCTGAGCCTGCAATAAGATACCTCGAGCACAGGTGCTCACGAAGACCATCAGCCATTCCCTCGGAAAACAGGGAAGGCTTTACATTCACACATTTTGCACTGTTCTGGCAATAGTCCAGTAAGAGCAATTATTGCTGTTTTTCTCTACTGCCTCCCTGACTTAAACTGTATCAGGCTCTTCTGCCTTGGGAGGGAGCACCGGACTGTTCTGCTGTCAAGGAAGCTAACTCTGGAATATGGATCTCAGTCTCATATTTCATAACATACATGTTTCACGTATTAGACAAAACACCTACCTGGCAAGTCACTGTACAGTGCTGAGAGAAGGTATTTCAATCAATGGAAAAATATGGGTCTATCATTTATCAGATGTCACAAGTATAAAACTGCATTTAAAATTAACAAAAAAAACCCCAGTTTGTCTGCAGGGTCAAATGGCCCAAGGTGCTGCTTCAGGAACTGCCCTATGTACAATACATTACAACTTCCAGAAGATTTCTTCTCAAATACATAGTAAAGGCAAACAAACAGAAAACCAATTTCAGAAAACCATTCAGTTAAGAATTACTCACCCCACCAAATCCTCTAAAGCGCTGCAGGACATCATTGTTGATGAAACAGGACTGCGCAGGATCACGGAGGGCTTGGTCCAAGAGGTGGTCGATGAAGTAGATGCCCGGCTCAATAGTCAGCACCATGCCCTGCTCCAGGCTGCGGGCAGTGCGCAGGCTCCTGAGCCCTGGCAGGTCAATGCGCTCCACTCCCTGCAGAAGAAACACTGGTCTGACAGACAGAAAGGCAATCCGTGGTGACCTCCTATCAAGACCCTCCTACGCTGACGGCTCCGTAAGAGATCTAAAATACAAAAAATAATTGGGAAGTAGAGAACTGAAACCGTGCTGTACAGTTACCTCTCATCAGTCCCTCATTTAGCTTTCACATACATCAATGACCAGCTTTCAAATCAACATCCGAACTGTTTTTTGCACCACAGAAATCCTGGCTTTGGATATGCTTAATACTGTCACTCTCTACCTTGGGAGAAGTACTGCACTACAGAATAAAGGTAATTACTTGCACTATTTCTTTCTATACCCTCCCTTGCAAAGTAAAAAATTTTATGCAACGTGCAAATCTTGAAATGCTTCCTCCACGTCACGGCTGAAATAGCTAAACTATGCAGCAGAGAACAATTTCTTCAAGGATACGCAAATGCTTATTCTCACTGAATGTTATTAAAATTACACATTTATGATCTTGATTCAGGAGCAATGAGTCTACACATGACCTCATAAAAGCAGCCCATTTAAAACTAAACTTTTGTCAGATTCAGACTTTCAGGCAACATGGTGCTGACTGATATTATTAAAAACTAAGTCAAAACAAGTCCTGACTAGCAAAACATTCTCTTCTTTCCAAAAGCTGGTAAAGTAAAATGATATATGAGGACGTGCTTAGTCAAGGAATTAGAAACACTGCAAAGACTAGTTCAGGATATTAATTTTCTTTCCCCAAATGTGCCAGGTATTGCAACATCAGAATAAATATATCTCAATCCCATTAACTTTTTGAAAATTCTTTGCAACTGTAGCAAAATTCCATCAACAAAATATTGTGATGACCAGTAAACAGCTCACAGGCCCACTAGCTGGCAAACATGCACACACACTTCGCTCGTGAACACTTCTCCACTTCAGTCAGTCAGTCAGTCAGAGGTTAACAGGTCTGCAACACCAAGGTGTTATTTAGCTGGTCTCCAGGTAGTGTTCCCGAATCTTGCTTCTGGCCAAAGTCACCATAATTTTCCTCACCAGCAAAAAGGGTGACTCCTTCCAGGATCACTAGCAGCGTGACTGGTATCACGAGGGCGAAACATCCCCTTTCTCCAGGACAAAGAGCACTGCCCAGCGCTACCCTTGGTGTCTGGCAGCCAGGGCAGCATGTCTTGGCATGGCTGTGCTCCCACATTTCTGCCAGATCAATGCTGGGGGGGAAGGGAGGCAGGAGCATACCCTGCAGATTAGCCACGTTTTCGTCTCATTGAATCATTCGCTCTTCAAAGCGTACTTCACAGTACTGTTTGCTCCTGAGCTCCACTTTCAGTTCAGAGAAAGCCTATTTCACCAAAATCCTGCTTACAACAGCCACTCAGCAGTGTTTGCTTTATTCTCACTGGTCACCCAAGCAATATTGGGGTTGATTTTTTCCCTTTGCAGAGCTTCTGTTCCAATGCATGGCATCTTACAGCAGTCAAGATTTTCAGAGCTCACCAGCCTGGACATCCGCAGGTAGGTTTGCCCTTTTTTCAGAGATGCAGAGCATTTGCTTGTCCTCAGAAACCAGCAAGTGTATCCTGACCATTTTCACTGTGTCTTCGATACATTATTTCATATGTTTTATCTGAATTTGCAGAGCATTATATTACACTAAAATAAGAAAGCACAGTTTTGTTTTACTGGGGCTAGGAAACAAGAATACTCTGATATTAAGCAAGGCACTTTGCATTTATATTCTTATCAAAACCCAAAGAGAATCAATGTATTTCTAAACTTGAAACAATAACTGCACTGAAATGGAGCCATTTTATTTTCTGCTGCTGCCCCATGGGGTTTGGCATCCCACACATTCATTGTAATGTGTAAAGGAAATGAGGGCATCCAATCTTGTGGATTAATCTCTCCATGAGCTATAAACAATTAGATTAGTGTCTGGACCTTTTGGTATCTTGCCAGCTATCTATCGGCTGCTTTACAACAAAACCCCCATATTTGGCTTTTAAGTACACTTCTCTTCAATTCTACTTGTAAATGCCTTTTCTGAGGCAGTCAATCCAAGACAGATGCTAGAAAGATGAATGCACAGTGAGGAAAACAATGGCAAACACCCTCTGAAGGCAGCCCTGGCACGGCGTCCACATTTTTTTGCCTTTTCTTAAAACAAATGAGGTTTAACACCAGGTGTGACAATCAAGCCTCGATGTCCACTTCCCTCTGTTAAAGCAATGCGTAGACATTTTCTCCGGACTGCCTGCAGTCTGATTCTGCTTTTAGTACTTCCTCCAAGAATCTAATAATACAATTACAACCCAGGAGCAAGACCCAGGGATTCGTATTTGGAAACCTCCTTCAGCAGCACAGGCTTCCCTGGCTGTCAGCAATGCAGGGTGCGCACCTGAATACTCTGCTCCCCCAAAAGTAAAATTTTAACCTCTCTAGAAGGAATTCACAAACTCTTTTTGATATTCCCCTCATCCTATCTCAAGCCTAGGTTGTGTTGGCTCTTGGTTTCATCTCCAGATCTTTAGATTTTGCAGGCAATGAAGTCACTGTGTAAATGGCAGCCGCTACATCTCTTTCATGAAAGCATCTCTAACGGGGCTTTCAGAGAAAGAGTACACTGCTCAGCTTTTCAAAGACAGCAAGCAAGACACCAGTGGGTGGACTTGCAGGGAGGAAGCCCTACGCTCCCTTTTAATGGAGGCTAGCAAGGTGTTTACCAAGAGATGAGTGAAATGGACGAAGAGAGAGACAGGTTCTTGCTATCGCGTGTACATGGCCGTGCATACCCCAAGCAGAGGACAGCCCGAGTTCACCTTCCTGCAAGGCTGAAGGACAACATGAGCTGGGACAGGGAACAAGCAGAGTGGGGAAGGTGATCAAGTGGGGGAGATGAAAAAATTCCTTCTTTTGAGAACAGCTCTGGCTTAAAATGTACATCAAATGATGGCTTCAGCATCCAAAATGACAACTGATCTCTGGGCACTTGTGACCATCTCAATAGCCACCATTGCCATCAGGTCCAGGAGCTGACAGTTCTCAGCCCTCAGTCTGCTTCGGGCATTTATCAAAACTAGAACAAATGGAGGATTTTTTTAATGACTGAGACACCACTACCCCCTAAACAGAAGGTGAAACAAGGACATTGCCATTTTCCACCAAGTCAAACCTTGCTGGGAGCAAAGCCTCACACTGTCATCCATTGGTATGAATCTTCTGCCATTAATGGGTCTTCTTCTTTGTGAGGAGGGAACTCCCCTATATTTTGCAGCTAAACAACTAACGCCTTGTTTTCAACAATAACCATGATGTTGTTTTATAGTTAGATGAAATGAAGAGTAAAAAACGTGAACACTGGCACAGCAGCTGTGTGGATATCTGTTTCTATTACCATTATATCCTGGAGGCCTGGCCACAAAGCAGGACCCTGTCATGCTCAGTGCTGTATAACTGCTGTAAAGCTTAAGATGGTAATTTGCCTCTGTCCTGGTTTCGGCTGGGATAGAGTTAATTGTCTTCCTAGCAGCTGGTACAGGGCTGTGTTTTCAGTTCAGTATG
>JAVKLA010000088.1:32545330-32590388 GCA_034782735.1 Sagittarius serpentarius
TCCCACTGGGTGGGGGGGGAGCGAGTGAGCGGCTGCGTGGTGCTGAGTTGCTGGCTGGGGTTAAACCACGACAGCCTCAAAAAAGTGTAGAGAATAATCTAGAAAAAATTAGCACCTAGGCATCTAAAAAGAGACTCCCAGTGATATTCTGGGAAAATTACTTTTCAAAGAACTGTTTATTTTCCTGTATATTGCAACAACAGAATATATCCAAAATTGTTTTCTAAGACTGATTTTATTTGGAGGTTCTCCTCACATTTTAAAATTGAGACACTCCCTCCACAGTAAGCACAGATGTATGACACTGTCATTTGCGACTGTACTCCTGCCAAGAACATCAGATTCCAATTAATGGTTCATGTAAGGTAACAAAAACCAGCATGTCTAGGCATAAGGACTGTCAAGGGAACAAGAGAATTTTTATGTAAACTGATTTCATTACTATGTAAGCAAAATAAAAGTTCAAATTAAGTGTGCAGTAATATAAAATATAGATCTATTTTTGGAATAAGCAGGGAATTAGGAAGTATGCAAATATGCCTATCCCCCTGAAAAGTGGCTGTGGAGAGTACCTCAGTATAAGGATGAATTACTGCCTGCTCCTAAGCAACTCAGTGGTTAATGGGGGTATATCTTGCTTTTTTCCATGGAAGAACTGCAATGTGTATCGTGCTGGATCTTGTCCCACAGACACCGGCTACCAGATAAAGCGATCAGAAGCAGAAATAGCTCCAGGCCCACTCCGATGAGCCTGATCTTGGGTCCATCTTTGGATCAGGACAGAAGACAACCACAGGTGATGTCTCTCTGCTGGCTCGTCATTGCCCACAGGGCCATTACACTCGCGAGGGATGCACAAGCACAGAGATGCAAGGACATCCTCCCTCCTGAAACCAGGGGCTGCAACACTCAGTTGGCATCACCCAGAAGTTTCCTCAAGCCAGCAATGGCAGCAAAACACGGCCACAGCAGAGAGCAACAAAGCTACTCGTAACTGCAAATACTGAACCACATAAAAGACACACATAGCGACACAAACTGATTTCTAGTACTTTTTTTCCAGGTAAATCATCACAGAACTTTTTTGAGCCTAACAAACAGAGCGTCGCAGTTGGACCACATCCAACACAGTGAAGTCCTAACCATTTTACTAAGCTAAGTGCAATCAAGTATTTAAGTTACTCAGAATACTAACATCATATTTAGATTACATGAAACCAACACCGAAGTGAAATCTCCCACTGCGTATACCTAACTTCTAATTAGCTCATTTATTGTAAAAAGAACGCAGCCCTACGCAGCTATTAAAATAAAAGTCTTGAATTTCATTTCACTTGTCTCCTAGTCCCTTCTCTCTAAGCCCTTGTTTCTCTTGCTGAGTACTACTAATGAAGATTAGTTTATTCAATCTATCCCGCTTTTTCCCAGCAGTCTGAGCTGCCTATAGCCACCTGAAGGAACTGCTCATCAGTCTTGCCTTTGAAATCAGCAGCAGGTTACAGGAGAACATGCCCCAAGCATCACATACCACTTGTGGCATTTGCAAGTCAAAGCTTTCACTTCTGCAGGAGAACCTAATTACTAGCTGGAGCTTTTGGGACACAGCTCAAAGTTAATATTGGGGGAATGAAGGGCATATGGTGTTTAACCGGCTACTTTTATTTGAAATATTTTTGTCTTTTCCTAGGTATTAACTGTGATATCAGGTTTAAGCTGCCTAGTAACTTTCCTGTTATTGCAGGGAATGAAGAAGAATCGCCTGCCACTTATTCGAGGCACTGCTGCCTGCTCTGAGTCAGATAGAACTGAATTTCAGTCCATTGCTACAGCGTGGTTCTGAGCATAACTTCCCATGTCATTTTTGCTTCCTGATCCTCAGATGTCACCAAGCTCCAATGCTATCATAATGGAAATAATAAAACATACAGATCTTTTTTTCTTTTCTTTTTTCTTAAAACCTAACTGTGAGAAAAAAGTTGACAACTACACCATAAACCTGGAAGATGAGGAGATAGAGAATTCCTAAGACATGAGATAAAGAGTTGCAAAAGCTACCAGCAACACTGTTTTAAAATGAGACCAGTGACAAGCACCATTTAAAGTCTAATGGACAGGTTTCCTTGTGACACACAGAAAGCATACACAGGCGATGGCCTTAAATGAATGGGCTTTTTCTTTCGTGATCTTTTGATACTAGTATTAGTGGAAATTGCATAGCAAAACCCCTAAAGCATACCTATGATACTTTTTATACCTTAGTTTTACATATAATTGAAAGCAGAACTGTACTATTTTGGTTTTTCTCTCCTCCTGCACCTAGAATGAACTGTTCAAAAACACACAAGCTCTCTTAGTCTCTGCTAAAATTTCAGAAAAATTTGGACAATAAATATTCAGATAAAAACTCTGTTAGCACACAGTCTTTTGTAACAAACTTCAAGTAAAACACTCATAAACAAGTATCTCCTTGAAAAAAATTCACCAGAACTAATGAAACCCAAACCAAGCAAGAAAAATCCCGAAGTACATGACACTTTCTTTCTCAGAGGAGGAGGGAAACCCTGTGGTACCATAGGGCATGGTCTGCACCACAGCACTGCACTGACACAGCACCTGAGCCTTCCCTCCTCTTCTGCCTCTGCTCAAGTCCTACGCTTCCATAACCACCCAAACTCCAGCATCTGTCCTCAGAGGGAAAAGCTGCTGGGAACCGATCACAATTTTTCTGAGCACATGTAAAATGCCACAGCAGGGTAAGACCTATTAACTTAACTCTCGGAGGGGTTTAAAATCCTACAGGAGAATCTTGCACTGCAGGAAACTTTCTTGGTTGGTGTTCGACCCAACAGATAACAATGAGCGCTATGGATTTCTGTGCTGCTCCGTATGGAAATGCTGTAGAATTTAAAGTCGTCACCAATTTATTTCTTGCCTGCACTCTGCCTGCTCAATGGCCCACACAACCATAGGGCTCTGCTATACAGGAATTCAAAGAATCAAAAAGAAAGTGATTCAAGGGGACCCCAAGAAGTAGAAGCAGCAGGTTTTTTATCCTCATCTTTTCTCAAGGTGTACAATTGCTTGCAAGAACGAAACCTAGAGCTAAAACTGGTGGAAAGCCCTTTTACTCTTTGCTCGTATAAGCGCCGACTATACAGGTCATTTCATGTTTGCAGGTCCTGGGTACGCACAGCTAGACCAAGGCTTTGCAAGGTTATGACCAAGAGAAGCAATTTGCATCACTGGGGCTCTACATAACAGCTTTAGGCTTCTTGGTAAATTCACCTCATCTTCTGCTTCTTAAAGGAAAAAACATTAATGCATCATTTGCAATGCTAACCACAAAAAAATGAAATCTTCTGCTTCAGCATAAAGTAGGATACATAAGGAAAATAATTTTTGCCAGAACAAGAAAGGGAACAAGATTATTCCTGTATTCTCTAGTAGGTTTGGTGACCTAAATCCCCAGACAGTCATCTGGGGTCCAGGAGCAAGATTTCTGTTAGAGCCAGACGCAGCTTGTACACCTCTCTCAGCAGCAGAGATGTTCCCCGAGCATGCACAGTAATGGAAGGACATGGATAACTCCAGGATCAAAACAAACCTCTAACCTTAATTTGCTGATGCAGAATAGCAATGAAAGGATCAGCTTTTCATGAGAATAGAGAACTGAATTAAAACTTTAAACTAAGGTAAATCTTGTAATTTTAAAAGACAAAACAAAATGAAACTCATAATTCACAAGATGTTAAAATCACAGTGGTTATTAACCTAACTTAAATTAACTGCCTTATTATTATAGAAAGTCATCAAATGTACTTAGCATTCTTTAGAGCCTTACAGTCAATTAATGTAACATGAAATTGAATCAACTCAAGCATCTAGAGACGCAGAACCTAGATTTAAATGAAAACTTCAGCCTCATCTACCTCAGGGTCTGCAAATTTGGGATCACCTACCACATTTTCTCCATTGCAACAGGCACAAACCCTCATTTATATCCCATATCGAATTTACCCAGAAACAAATGAAAGAGTGTGGGAAAACCGTCTCCGTGATTAAATTTTACAGCTGAAGCTAAGCCCAATGGAGTTTTCACCCTTTGAAGCTAGCTCTGTCTGACTAAGGGCCAAGATTTTCCAAAGTGCTTAGTACCACTGGGGCCAAATTTTCAGAACTGCTCAAGTTGTAGTTAGACCCTTAAAAGAAGCAGACAGATTTTCAAAGAAGCGTTCGATGCTTGGTTTCCCCACGAGGAATACCATGGTACGCTGCGGGAGACCTGACTCCCAAAGGAGCTCTTGACTGCTGAGTACTTCTGAAAATCAGGACATTTACGTTGGTGCTTCAACAGGCAACACTGGTGGTTACAGTCTTTTAAAAATCTTGCCCTAAACACAGTTGCTAAGCCACACTTATTGCTGGCCAAACCCAATTATTCTTTATCATGGCAAAAAAAAGGAAGGGAAGTGGTGTGTTTTTCTAATAGCCCCAAGTATCCTTTGCAGAAAATGTGCAAGTTTTTTAACAGTGTTTGTCAAAGAGGAAGAAAGTGCTTGTTCAATGCTGCATGTGAAAGCAGCTTACTGGAAAAGATGAAAACTTATTATTGCCAATTTTGAAAAAAGAAATCTTTGGCTACTAATGAATAACTAATCTAAGCTAACAATGTCTGGATATAGTTTTTTTGGAACACAGAAAACTTTGTGATGGATAAAAATTAGGAAATTAAAGCTTATTGTATTATTCCAAATGTAACTGTTTACACTTGAGGAAAAATAATGGAATAATATCCACTTGGAAAGTTTTTATTTTAGAAAAATCCTTTGTAATACTCCCAGAAATTCCCTCAGCCAAAAGCAAATAACTTGCTTCTTAACCAGCTAGAAAAAAGAGCATGATACTACAGGCATGGGCTCAGTGTACAATAAACACACAAATGGCTTTATGAAATTCCTTGTGAAAATCTCGCTAGCTGGTAAACATTTAAAACGCACCAAAAATCACTCCACAGCGTGCTAGATGTCTTCAAAATGCATTTTCGCATGAAACAACGAGGCAGAGATAAAACAACTTTTCCCATTTAATACAGACACATATCACACTCACATGAGAGCTGTCCAATTGCTCATGTTTAGATTTACCTGGGGAAAACCATGTCCCCTGAAGCCTTCCAGTGCCTCACTGGCTCTGCAGCCCTACAGCTCCCTCCTGCCGCAGGCAGGGACCGTGCCTCCCATTAAAGCTGCAAGCCCAGAGAAGCCTAATGAAGTTCACCCCATCAACAGGCCTTTGATGTGGGTTTTCCACCATCGGGTGCTCCAACGCTCAGGTACCTTACCTTAGTCAAATGACCCAATATAGAGACTCATGCTTTGGGTCAGGGAGAACTGATGGGTCTAACAGAGATGGAATTAATGCCGCAGAGAGAGTTTAGAGGGGCTGCTCTTCTGCAGAACCCCAAATTCATTATTTTTCAAACTAAGCTGATGCCACACATCCAGCTATGTACACATTTATATGCAAAACCAGGACTTTCGCTATTAGTTTGTGAGCTCACATACACGCTTCCCTCACATTCAGGAAATTTGTTATTTAGGATTGGATTTTCAAAGTAAATTAGCCACGCAAACATTCTTAATGTAAGAATGCAGTCACATGTCTATGCAAACAAATGATTTTAATATTTGCAGGTATAAAATTCTCTATCTGCATAGGGCTCTGGTATTTTTAGACACATAAAGTATGAAAGTGGACAGCCTAGCTCATTTGACAATACAAACCCTATACCCATTTTTATCTATAACAGGTTGCTCTTTCAAAACTGTGGATAGATCAGTCTGCTTTTAAAAAAAAAAACCCTTAAATTATGTAATATACTGGATAATTAACAGTTATAAATTTGGAAATATGTACCATATGTTAATAAAAATTGTTTCAAAAACTGATTCTGTAGCTCATACGCCACACTACTGAGAAACCTGCTGAGAGATGGAAGGTATATAGGGTCGGTTGCTCTATACTCCCCCAAAATCAGTTCTAGAAATCTCACTTGAAATTAAGGTACTTGCTCTAACCTTCAAAGCATAGAGTTTCTAAGTAAAAACCAAGCACAGTACTTTTCACTCTCACAATTCCACTTGTTCCTAAAATTTAGTTATCTCTTTACCCTACCAAGTCTTGAACATGCGCTCCAGTTTCCGTAATAAGTCCACCAAATTCAGAAAGGTTATTCACAACACAAGTGAAAACAATCTAAGCAAAGGCATGCAACACTGGAATCCTGGATTTTTAAGTCCATGAACTCTCCAAGTAATCACATCCCTTGTGCGTTGCTGAATGCCTCTATTTGCACGCAGAGAGAATGCACACGGGGGAGAGAGAGGGGCAAACATCCATCATTTCTGTATTAGCTAGTGAAGAAACCTTAAAATCAGAATAGGGTTCCTTTTGATTTTTGTTTCATTTTAATTACATATAAGTTTATTAGCTGATGCCAATACATTGTCACCACAGTACTGTGTCTCAACAATAATTATATTGTAAACATATCAAGTACCCTCAAATATTATACATGGTTTCTTCCCTGTCTGCAAAAGTGAACCCAGCGATAGCAGCTGTTATGTAACCTGTTCACCCAACATGAACATGCTCCAAAATATGCTTAAGCCTTACCTAAAAAGTTCTTAGTTTCTTCTTCAGGTTCTTGTAAAAGAACATCTTGCATAAGGGAGAAGGCAAATGATCCATTTTCATACTGTATTATTGAAAATCCCTAAACCATTAGCCTCAAATAACCAAAACATAACACACAGAAAATCCTTCTGAAATACTTCTGAAGTTGCTGTAAACTTCCTTTCTTTATTCAAACCTCAGGTTCAATTCCCCTTAGAGACTTTTTTTATCAGTATCATTGCAAACATCTTACCATCGATTGGTTACAGAATTTTACCCATTCTGCTTTCAAACCAGAGTCATGAACCATCATGTTAATTCAACGAAAAATGTAATCATTCTGTGTTTTCTGCAGAAACTCAGAATACAAGAAGTTATGCTTTCACATTTGCAAAGACTGGAAGACTTGATGAATTTTTTAATTTCTATTCTCATTCCAGGACAACACATCTACATCGGTGTCCATGTTGACACTGGATATCAAAGTTCAAGACAGGAATATCAGCCAGCTTGTTTCCATATGACACAGCCATTGGGATTTACCAGCCCAGGTGCAGCAGTGGGCTCCCATTCCAGATGGAGCAAGTGAGCCTTCCCACTACAGGTCTCAGGTAGACTGAAATGCTCTCTGCCACAGCACAGGGTATGCTTGAGCGATACATGTTACAGCAGTGACTCATGGAGGAACAACACAATGTATGTAGAAATTGAACAAATTAAGAATGCCCAAAGGGTGGCATCAGTTGACTCGTCCCCATAAGCAATTTCTGTATTAGATTCCCTCAAAGTAAACTGCATAAAATACCACATCCAGAAAAAGACACACTTAAATGCACATCTGCTCCACCTCTGAGAAGATGCAACCGGCTAATCATGCATAAACTAAAAGAAATGCTGATCGAATTGAGAGGGGTTAATCTGCAAGACAGTGGAGAATGGACTAACACTAACCTCTGGGTAGCCTCCAACATCATGCACGTCGATTCCAAGTAGATGTCCAAGTCCGTGTGGCATAAATACTGCACCCAGATGAACCTTCACCATGTCATCTACATTGCCTTTCAGAATGCCAATTTTAGTCAACTCCTCCAGATGCACTCTGTCAGCCAGACGGTGCATATCAGGCCAGGCGACCCCTTAGAGAGCAGAAACAAGCAGCTGAGTTAACTATTGCTAAAAGTTTTTAAAGATGACTTTCAAAAAGCAGATGCAACACATACGCCCTTTATTTATATAAAAACCAAAGGTGGAAAAAGCAACTACATTAGCACAAAAATACTTTAAACAAGGCAAATTATCTTAACATGCATGAGATGCCCAGAAAACTACAACCAAGAAACAGCAGCACCTTGTAATCCAGATCCACATGAAAAAATGTTAAGACATTGTATCTAAACATGTCTATGCAGATGCAAATGTATCAGTGAGTTTTCTAAAAGAATGTCAACTGTAAAATGCATTATTTAAAATTTAGTGCATTTAATATTACTATCCTATTATTTTCAGTAACGATCACACCCATTTAGAACATTTGAGATGGATGGTACTTTTCTACGTACGTAGAAGATTTAAAGCCCACATCTTTCTGGCAAAGACACTCTCCAGAAATTAATGATTCCCTTGTGTTAATGGGCTGTGTAAAACACAAGTCCTCTAATACACGTACTAAACAGCATTACAAAATAGTGTTGGTTGACTAGAGATAGAGTGCCAGGATACATTAGATTTCTATTATTTTGGTATAGGATACAATTTTGTTTGACAAACTGCTGGGGGGAGGAGGGAGGAAGAAAGCAGCTCTTTTGTTAGTAAAACAGTACTGTCTTAATTAGTTCACCATGGCTTTGAGTCATCATCAACAGAGTGGTTGCAGAGTCAAGACAACTAGGGCTAAGGTACAGTAGAAGAATATTCTCCTTGTTCAATTTTGGCATGATTAAACAAATAAAGGCCAAACCCCCATCAAGTTCCATTTGCTTTAATCCAGTTAAACATGCAGCTCTAGGGTCTTGTGAACATGAATGCCATATCATAATTACATTAGCACTTTTTGCTGAAAGTACTGAGGCTTCAAAGGCTGAAATAAAATCATCCTGTGGGAGTGCTTAAATAAAATTCAGTTGTCTTATATGGCTCTGATATAAAGGTCAGAAACAAACTGAAGAGGAAGTGGCTGCTCCGTTTTGCACACTGTCCACACAGAAACGGATGCACTTTTACACTCCCATTAACACTGACTGGGAATCAGCTCAGCTTGTAAGTCAGTTAACAGGCAGCATCTTCTTCCCCATCAGATTACTCAGAGCTCAAACTTTTTAGCCTGTTGCACGCATGCAGCCCAAGCAAGACCACAAGACAGAGGTGTGCAGCACAATATGCTGGACAAACTCTTGGTTGCTGTTTCCTCACAGAAGCCAACATTGCCCAAGTGAGTGAAGCTCACTCACAAAATGTGTGCAGTCTTCCTGTTCAAAATGTGCTATCTTTGTGTTTTCCCTCCTTTAAAAAGGAATTTAGATTTTTCATTCAGTACGAATTAATACAACTGTAACAAGACTTCTTTGACAACTGTGTTCAACAATTATATTTTACAAGAATTTATCTTTTTATCTTTTTGAACATAGACAGTTTTCACTTCTCTAAATTCATCTGTGTTTCACAGCTGTCTCACAATAGGCTCCAATCTACTGCATGATAAATTGAAATCATTACAATCTATTGCATTGGTATTACGGATATCAAACTGGAAGTATTACTGAATCACAGTTACTTTCCTCTTTATTTTGTAGTTGTGGGAATACAGAATTTCTGTGTGTAACTCCCAGTTCAGATTCTGTACTTTGCAGACTGCTCTAGAAGTCTTTAATAGTCTTTCTGGGGACACTAGATGTTCTTTTGAGAAGTCTCCCATGAGTTCTTAGCTTAGTCTACAAGTCTTCTATTTTCATCCCCATGACTGCAAAGCCGTGTGTAACATCTGACCCTGATGAACTATTTGAAGCCTCATCCTCTGTTGATATAAACGAAGACTGAACTCCACTGCTGGAAGAGAAAAACACACCCATATCCCAGATGCTCTGAACCAAATTAAGATGAGGTGCCTGAGAGAACTGAAGATGAGGTGCCTGTTGTTTGCAGTACAGCTTCCCTCTACAGCTGTGCTGGTATTGTTCATCTCAATCCAAACCCACAGACTCCACTTAAAGAGAGACAGCACCTTTATCAAACTACGGAAGAGATACAACTAAAAAGAGACAAAGATTAAACTGATCAGAAATAAAACCACCAAAACCACACACTCATTTGTCTGCAGAAGTTTAACAGAACAAATGAATGACTCTACTGTTCTAACTGAAAAGATTGCTGTGGTTGTAAATCCTGAGTATTTCTGGGCACTGAGCAAATCCATCAGAGGCCCCTTCTTTCCTCGCCTCTACTTTTTTCTTTTTCTCCCATTGAGAAAAAGCACGACTATTTCCCCTCTCCTCCTCCTGCCCAGCGCTCTGTGTTCTCCATCTGTTTTGGGTTTTAATCATCTTACCTATTTCATTAGAGACTGAGGACAACAAAAAGCTCCACTGCGAAATAAATAATGAGGCTGGATGGAAAATCTGCAGCTTTGCAGCTCTCTCTTGGAACAAGGGCAGTGCTTCAGACAGAGCTCAGCAAAACAACTCTGGACCACTCTTTTATCACCTAGCCAGTGCCATCAGTTTTGCTACAGATGGGAAGTACTTCAGCTCCAGCTCTCTCATGCACGCTGCAGAAGCTGCAGATAGCACTGGGACCGCTCTGGCTGGAGGGAAATTAAGCTGCTGCTGGAGGTGCCCCGCTAAATAGTACAAATCCTGTTTTACAAGTAAATAGGTGTTCAAATAGTCTTAATTTTTTTTTTAAGTGTTTATAGATAGATTGCATTTTCTATTCTATTGTCTGGCTTCACATTTTATTCTACTATGACTACAGTGTGGTGGTATTTTGCACTATCAGGCCACCCTCCTCCAAACTTAACCTACAAGCATTGTATAATACAGTCACACACACACAGACTATTACTAGTGTGCTAAGATAAAATATGAGGATATTTTTAAGCTGACTAGTGGAGTGACCTTACTAGTCTTTACTTAAAAAATGGTGATAACCTTGTCTTGTTTGACATGAGCTGATTCTCCTCATGCTAGGAATAAACCTTAATAATACGGTACAAACAGGTTTTTCCCCCTTTTTTAAAAAAGGCAATTTGACAAAGACAGAGGATCTAAATACAAATCTTCAAACATTTCCTAGTACCTTTTTTATCTTAAAAACTTTAACTTTGTTAAGAGAAAGAACTACTTTACAGCAATAAGGCAATTACTTAGAAGTACAGAACACAATCTATGGAAGAAAGGAAGCCATCCTAATTCAAGAAAGATCTCTTAGTCCATTTTATATATAAAGTATATTCATATGTTGTATACACTCAATATACAGTAAACAGAAATACAGAACTCTTCAAATTTATTTTAAACCTAAAATTGTATTAGGTTTATCTGGCAATTGCAATCTTTATAGTACAATGGCCTCTGCAAACCCAGATGTCTCTGGGACTGGTTGGCATGTTTGCACTCAACTGTCATTTAAGTTAAATAGTAAGTATACTTGAAGAGCAGAAGTCCTCAAATTCTACTAATCTAATTCTCCTACATACATACTGAACTTCCAATAATGGCAAAAAGCAGAGAAGGGAGGAAAAATTAAATATCACAGCTAACTTGACTAGGAAAGCCATGAACGGAAGTTTTTGGTACTCTCACATGATGCGCAATTCAACAATCTGGGTGTGCCAGAAGGGCTTGCAGTAAGGATACGTGAATCTCTGTGTTAAACCACAGAGAGATCTATAGTCTGTTCAGATGTCAGTGTGCATATCTATGTGTGGATAGCTTTAGCATGTTAAAACAAAGAAAACTATAATAAAGAAGCCTCTGTGCCAGCAGCCAGGGAACAATCTGCCCAACAGGACAGCATTTGCAGACGCGAAGGAAAAACACTAAGTAAACAATGCTGAATGAACAACATCTTGTACAAAGAACCCTTAATTCATGGAGGTTACCTGATGTTCAGGCACTTCAGTTTTTTGGATTAAAGGCAGTCTCGTGGAGAGCTCTGTCACCCACTGCAAGCTGATGCAGCAGAAGTCAAATGTGTTAGCATTCTTGCAGTGAGAAAAAGCAGTTAAAAAACAACTAAAAACCACAACAAAACAACTTCCACACAAGTGGCTCTAACATCAGTTATGTGAGTTACTGCAATGGCTGATTTTGGAACACCAGCCTGCACTAACCTCCCACCACCAATCACCCACTAGGATGTTTTACTCACATATTATTCAGGATTATTATTTTTAAGCTTTGGTGAAGTTTATCATAGTTGCAGACATGCTTTTTGTGTAAAAAGGTTAGTTCCATTATTATCTTTAAGCCAATTTATAAACCAATTATAGTCCACTGACAGATGAGGTTAAGAAAGCTAGATTGGAGGGTCCTTGGACTTTGACACCTTGTACCAAAATGAGTCTGCACTCAGTAAAATCTGCTGATGATGTGTCTGCTCCATTCTTAATTCTCTGCCAAACGAGATACTAGGTAATACAGGTCACTGAACCAGCGATTGGCTCCCCAGGAAAGCTCAGTTACCAAGGCTGATTAGGTTGTGATTCGTTACCTGCCATGCAGCCTGTGCTCGACGAGAGGCCAGGACAAAAAGCACCTTTTACAGCAACCAAAGCATTTAGGATCCCTTGAGATACAGAGTGAATGAACTACACAGCAACAACGAGACAGCGCGTATGTCCCATAATGAAATGTGACAGATCATGGATTAATTAAACAACATGTAACTACGGAGGCTATTAGTTTTCAGATACCACGCAAACAGTACAGCAGAGGTTTGCAGACATTTGAGGTATTGTGTTTAAAAATGGCAGACTTAGTACATCAAGTTTACTAAAAGGGCTTTTTAAAATTTATTCTCATCAACCTAAATGTTATCTGGTATTCTTAGAAACTACTGTGACAGAAAAGAAAAAGAGCAAATGAGTATTGTTTTACTTCCTTGAAAATATTTCCTCTCTAATTATCTGTTTGCCAAACCCACCAAATTTCAGATAAAACACTATGTTTTAGGGACTCAGAAACATATAAGAATCTCTGCAATAATCAGTGACCTCTTTGATCACATCACTGATAAGGAAGATTTCTCTTCCAAAAAGAAAGAAAGAAATGCTTCTAGTGAAACCAGAAATCAAAAGCATCTCTACCTTTTAAGAACATACCATAACTTTTTAAACAGTAGAATTAAAAAGATGAGTTGTTATAACACATCACAGTATAAACTGTTCCTAGTTGCCATTAACTCACTTGTATTTTCATTCCAGTGATTATTTTCTGATGTTTTATTAGAAGCTATTCGAGAACATAAAGTAGAAACAGCATACAAAAGTAATTTAGAATTACTGCATGGTATTTAGCCACTTTGGTCGGAAAGTGCTCTGAAAAGGCCTAACAGGATTTTTTTGGCCACTACTCAGGGTATTTTGTGGTTGTAATGTGACAACGATTAAACCACAAACGATTTAGCAGGTTTTTTTTGTTGTAGGGTGGGGTTTTTTTGCCAGCCTAGATGTCACAATCTTACTAAAAAAATGAGTATGGCAAGGTTGTAGTAACTTCTCCCCAGACTGTGCTAAGGTTAAGTTACATTTAATTTCTGAGTGTCCACAGACAAGGGCAAAAGGCCCGATGTCCCCTGGCAGTGCCACTGAAATGCAGACACAACACGCAATCCCTGTCCAGCCAGCAACCCACTGGAACAGATTAAAATCTGCCAACACTTAGTGACCATATCAGACATAAAACAATAGGTCCTTAAAAATTCCAATCAAACCCAGTTTAAAAAAAAACAAAACAAAACATCCTTTAAATACTAAACCCAGTTATTTCTTTCCTCTTCACTTGGGTGCTAGAGAAGAATTTGTTGTATTTCTGATTTTCACACTTTGCTTTTGGCCCACTAAATGAAATACTCAGTAGTTGCTCAGTTTTCGAGCTTGGTTTCTTGCAGCACCAGTTAAGGCAACTCTGCAACAGGGCGAGGAATCGGAGTGAGAAACCGAAATGCTGTACTCAAACACTGACAATGTTTGGGCAACAGTGAAGCTGTTCAAAGCTTCATATACTGTGTAGATCTCTATGTGTAAGACTCACAGAGTCAGCATTAGATGGCTATACGGATGCCTAATTCAGGGAAGTAATTTTAGGCCGTAGTTCACAGCAGTGGCATGGCTGCAACTGGCTGCCGTACGTTGAGAAGAGCCTGTTAACTTTCCCATCCTGAAAAGGTGATGGGAACCATACTGAATTTCCTGCTACGTCACAACTGCAGATACCTGCAGTACTGACTGCAGGGATTACTAGACTTCAACCTGCTCTGTGCCATGAGTTCCAGTGCCACAGCTCCAAACCAGGATGGACTACTTCAAAAACCATCCCTCAGTTCCCCAGTAAGATGCACCCGCCTGACAGGAGTGGGAGCTACCGAAGGGAAACAGAGATGACTCCCCATTGCCTCCGAAATTCAGACCTCTTCTTCAAAAGGCTGAATAGCATTGTGCTGTTCAGTTGTACCATGATATTTCTTTTGCATCAGTATGATGGAAGTTTTAAGTGGTAAGCCCATCGTCCCCATTATAAACCCTGCACATGTTGATCTATAACACATCAGAGGCAACACCAAGATAATAGTCTGCCATGGTGAAACCTTAGGAAAAGCAATTTGAATAGATGCTGACGTGGAGCAAGAGGAGGGATTTTTTCCATGTCTGGGAAGATGCAGCATTGGGATTGAGCAGCGCCAGCAGACACTATGGATTTTACTGCATGTTCCTTCCAGATAGATGTATGTTCCAAAGAAGAGGAAAAAGATTGGGGGAAGAAGGGAAGTGCTTGGAGGGAGTGATTGCAGTGTGGAAACTTATCAATCTCTGAAGCTTAGAAAAGACTCTCTTCAGATAAGATTAAGGGCATAGAGCATAATCTATGTCTAGCAAGTTTGCACTCTGACAGCTACAGCTGATGCAGGTCAAGATCGAAGGACTCATGAACTTTGTACTTCAACTCAAATTACAACGTATAATGAGTGCATTTCCTGAATATTGAACTGGGAGAAAATTGGTGCACATCAGACCATGTAAAAGCACCTTATTCTCAGCAAAGTCACTGTTAAAATCGGAATCATGCAAGGTTACAATATTACAACCTGTTACAATTAGGAAAAAAGGATTTTTTAAAAAAATAGCTTTAAACCAAACCCCATTCATTAGAGAAAGGGTTAAAAACCTGCAGCCAATTTAGGCTCTAAGTCTGTAAAGACTTCTAAATGTATTTGCTTTGTACAAGCAGAATCTTTGAAGAATCACTGAAAGCAGCAGAAAAACCCACATGCGCAGTCAGGCGGGAAAGCTGCAGGTCTGCCCCTGAACCACGGCAGCTCCTGCAGACACTGCCCCCAGAAAGGCTGCTCAGAGACCTCCACACGAGAGGGACTTCAGGGCAGAAAGGCCCAACTGTTTTAAAGTGCCTGGTTTTATACACTTGGAAATAACTCAGCTTTATTTTAGTCTTCCTAACGTTGCAGTGGTCACTGTATGCATGGGTCAGCTTCTGTGTGTTAGTCACAAGCAGGGAAGAGCAGTTCCCAGAAGGTTTGCAGTCAGACTCACAGTCTGAAATCTTGCATTTTAACAGGCTGCTGCTTGCACAGAGGTACTGGAGGATCTGCTGAATATGACAGAAAATACTGCCTTTTTCTTTTACTTCTTGCTGTAGGTTACTGCTGTTCTGGGCAAGGTTAAGTTACGTGTCCAACAATGAGAGCTCCAGTAATCAATGACACCATTTTTATTTAATAGTATCTTGCAAGAATCAAGGATTGCAACTTGATTGTCAGGATTGTCTGTGTGCCCTTTAGTTCCTTCAGCTTTTACTTCCTAAGTGGTGGCTGATGCTTTAACCATTTATACTGACAAAACCGGAATTAATTCAGAACAGAAAGCTGTACGACCTTTTCTGGGTCAATCTCAGAGAGTTAGTATTCAAAAGGAAACTAATTTATGAATATTAATGCTAGCAAAAAAACCACAGCCAACTCCATTCAATAGAGGAGAGAGCAAACTACAAATAGCTTTTTAAAACATATATTGACAAGATTTACTTTCCAATCTGTCTTTAACACAATAACACATTCTTAACTGCAAGGGGGGAAAAATAATACTGCAGCGTCATTCAGCAGGATTTGTGAATATCGAGTACTGGTTACAACATGCCCTGAAAGCATTTGTTCTTCAGAAGAATTGGTATAAAATCTTCAACTTCTGTCATTAATGTTTTATTCCTGAGAATAATTGTTTTGCTTCAGATATTAGAGCAGATTAATAATGATCAGCAGCATTTTGCCTAAAATATGACAATCTGAATAGGAATAATTCATATGGGCATTTTGAAATTATACAAACTGTAAAATAGATTGTACTCCCACACCATTCCCTGTTGTGCTGTTGTCAAAAGGTCCAGTTTACAGTCCTACTTCTTTCTAAAAATTCATCAAAATCAGCTACTGTTTTTATACAGCACAACAGACAAGCGTGCCCACATGGTGTTCTACTAAGTACAACTCTGGACAATATAAAATAAAACTCAAATGACTTACACGCAAAAAATGCTCACTGCATGTGAATGAGAACCTTGTACTTAACTTGGAAGGAATAAATATTAATAACAATTACGATTATTTTCTTTAGGTATAATAAATTTTAATCCTAGTTGAATACAGTGACAATTACTCTCAAGCAGTATTTAAAACAGTAGCAAACAAAAATAAATCTGAATTCTAAAGAAGTTACAGAACTGTCATGGACAAAAAGAAGTAGTAATCCGTGAAGCTGCAAATTTTGAATTTGCGTATGTTCCTAAGCACAACTCTGCTCAACTTAGTAACAGAAACAACTGCCAGTAAGTAATATGATCTGCTATGTCAAATACCCTAGCTATTAGTTTCCAATTAAAATGGTTCTTTAATTATTTAGGTTATTCTAATCCCTGGTCTTAGTACTATCCTACCTGAGCTAAATTCTCCACTATTCTTTTTTTGTTAGACATGTTATTAGAACATAGAACAGGGAACCATACTGCTACTTTGAACTCAAATCACCATATTTTCTGTTGTATAAAACAGGTTATTTATGAAACCAGTACTTGTTCACTGAACCTATCTCCTCCTGACAGTCTCACCGAAAGAACCATGCCTCAATATTGAGATACCAAAATGTTTTCAGGAGCACGCACCATCCAAAGTTTACATTCTGCTGTACAAAAATACAGAGCATTCACCCTCTGAAGTCCCTGGGCTTATATCTACCTCCGTGAGCTTTACTACTTGAATCCCTTAGCAGCAGGAGGCAAAACACTGGAAAATAAAGCTGCTGCTTTGGTTTGTCTTGTCCTAACTGACAACATTCCTTAGAGGGATGTACAAGGGGAAGCTAGCTAAGGCGGGCCCCTCCATTGCAAAGTGGTTAGGAAGCTACAGCAATGAACGAAAATTGAAAAATCAGGAGAAAGACACAAAAAGTGGGCATAGGGTTTCACACAGCAGCTCAACACTTCTGCAGTTACAGCTGCCCAGAAGACAAAGATCAAGATCAGGTGGGATTACCTTTGTTAAGCATCGTGCACCTACAAATACACAAGGCTTTCTTTGGTCCTCTGCCACCAAGGGGAAACCAGAAAGAGGAGTGGCCAACTCTAGGCACGACTGTAGCAGCAACCTAAATACTAACATGCTGAGCCTGGTTTTAAGGCTGTGTATGGCAGGTGGCTCACTATGGAGTTGCCACATTTCATCCTAGTGAACTCCCAAGGACCTTTTCTCCTGGTCTTGAAAGGGATGCCTCAGATTTAGACCTACAGAAGGGTCTAATGCCTTTCTCTGAATTGTTCCGCACGTCGTACAGTTTGGCCCTAAATCTACTGAATACGAGAAAGAAATGACAGAGTGCAAGCGTTACTGCTAACTTGACAGAAACACCTTCAGACACCTATTCTCAACTGCAAAATGCAAGACTTGACCTGCTGAGCAGGACAGAGGAGGGACCATCAGCTACAGAGAACTTCCTGTAGTCCCAAGCCAGACAGCTGCTGGCCTGTGCTCCCTGGTTGTTTGCTCTAACCCTCTCCCCTCGGCTCTTTACCTCGAAAGACCTTAGTCTTTTGGGAACTATTTACTTCTTTGCATTTATTCAGCACCTACAGCAAAAGGGGACCCATTCTTGGTAGGCTCTAAGGATCAGCTGATATCTACATGATCAATAGAAGGATGTTTTATTTGCTTGGCATGTGGGTTTACTTCTTTGCCTGAAATGTTTTTGACTGTACTTGGTTTTCAAGTGTACTTGACTGTACTTTCTTGCTCAAAGATTATATGGCAATCCTGGCATCAATGAAATCTGCAATGGCTGATCTTTCATCCTGGAAGAAAGGATTTAAGAACTTAAAGACGCCATGTCTCTATGTGAAACCTGAGTTCTGGGAAAGCTAGGGAATCTTCTGGCCCTAATATGGAGAAACCTCCATCTTCCATTATCAGAGATATTAGTCCTGGGGTGGAGGTTTCTTTCAAGACATTTCTCAACAGCATTTATCAGAAAGGCAAAGCCTGAAAGCCAGCGGCAACATGATACTCACAATCTTGGATAGTAAAACGCAGGACTCTGGGATGTGCAAATGCCCCTGAGCATGAGCTCCAACTTGAAAAAATGCAGAGATACAAATTGTATAGGGAGACCCTATAATAAGTCAGCATCCCAAGGAGGAAAGATTTCACACTGCACATAAACTGACTTGGTGAACAACAACTTCTGTGCATATTTGGAACTATTTTTTATTTTTCATTTTATTGAAACAAACAAACATCCATCAGCAAATATTCCCAGCTGTACAGCTAATGTCTGAATGCAATTTCAGTTCAACGGGGACTTCGGATATACAAGCTTTTTAAATCATATAAATGTAGAGATAGGGAATTGAGTAGCTGCCAACCTGGCCTTACTCAACTGTTCCTTGGGGGCAGTTTGCTAGACAAAGAGATCTTTTTTTTTAAACTGGAATTTAGGACAATAGACCTTACTGATTGAGGTGTTTTAATTCCTTCTCCCTCTCCCTCCAAATACTAACGTGTATAACTTAAAGACTGAAAAAAGTTTTTTCTTTTCATTTTTTTAAACATACACAAGTTTTGCGGTAGTACCAGGAATGTTAAGCACAACAACCTCCCTTCCTTCCCCTTCTCCTGTCACTTTCCGTTGCTCTACAGAGAAGACAGTGAGGAATGTACAGAGGTCTCAGAGTGCAATTGCAAAGGGATGAAAATAGAAAGTATGTGATTGCTCCAATATTTAGCTCATTAATCTTAAAGCCTCTGTTTATGATCTAGTGCATTAATCCAAAATAGCTTTAATTGCAAAGCTTAAAGATAAGCATTTTTCCTTTTTATTTCTTCCCAACACAGTAGCAGATTTAATATATTTGAGAAACTTTAATGTTTCTATAAACAGAAACTGTATATAGAAACTTTCTATATGTAGAAACCATACTGTCCTCATCAAATAGGAATTAAATTTATAGAACTCTATTCATAGTCTCTAAATGCTCAAGATAATAATCCAAAAAATAAACTGCAGAAATCACTTGAGAGGCTGGACATGGTATAAATACACAGTCATTTGCTAAAGAATAAAAAAGAAGCTAATCCACAGTAACTTCCCAAAATACTATCGGACTTGTATGTATCACCGACAGTAAAGCATCCATACGAGAACAAAGTGGTATTCAAAGCTGGGTTAAGTATGAATGTGCTTCATACACAGAAATTGAAGCACATCACTATCTGTTGGCTTCCAAAGTACTAACTCCCTTGTTAAGAGCTAGAGTTGAGCGCACTGGCATTGATTCTCATCAACATCTCTTTTTCTTATATCACTGACATTTCATTTGCATGCTTCAGAACATACTTAGAGTCATGGAGGGATTTAGGTTAGGAGAGACACCAGGAGGGTATGTGATCTAAACCCTGGCTCAGAGTAGGGCTAACTTCAAAGCTAGATCATGTTTCTTCAACAAGTTGTTTTCTAGAAGTTTCAGAGAGGGATTTTCAGCAAAACCAATTATTTCACACGTTTCTTCAAAAAGATTTATATTAATGACAAAGAGCAAACAATACTGGTCTCCCAGGTGTAACTTATGACAAGTGATGGTTAATAAAGCTATTGCATTGACACTGGATCTAACTTATGCAACTGGGATAAAGAATGGAGTGAGACAGGGTTTGGGAACAATGCACATGTGCCCTTTCAAGTTCTTCAGATCTTTCCACTATCAACAGACATGTCAAACTTGCTTACAAAAGGGTCTAATCTACCCCTGCAGTTCAGGCTTTCAACTGCTACCATGACAGTTGTCCATTGGAGGTACTACAGACATCAAAGTTGAGACCTCACAACCTGCCATTAACCATTACACTATACAGCCTTATGCCTACTGATGTTGTGCTACACAATACTTCCTTTTTCCACGACAGTTTGCTTTTTTAAGCCTGGGCAATTACAGCTGTGGGGGAGAGCTACATTAAAAGCACTATTTTTATGGTTACAGCATCAAGGACTCCAGACTTAGGCAATATCAATTGATGCTGTCTGCGCAACCTCAGTGCTGACGTGTTATGGTCCAGTCCTTTAGTTACATGACCATCTACTCCTTTAGATGGGATTTCAATAGTAGCAAGGCCGTTTTGATGATGCTGCCTTTTCCTAGTCCTACAATAAAACTTGTAAAACCTTTTGGAGATTTTCAGTGACACTCACCAGAGGAGTAGACTCAGTGCTACATTTTGTAATGTAAGCATCTTGCTAAAAGACAGAAGAACTTGATGCAAGCAAAACTGCAATATCCATTCATGTGTTACTACAGACAGGAGAATTCCCATGAAGGAGAGCTTCTGAAGTACCTCAGCCCAGTGGAAAAGCTTCCATCAGACCAACCAAAGCTTCCCACCAACCACAAGGTGCAAACCCACAGGAAGCCCCAAGTTCATTTAGTTCCAGGGCTGCCTTATTACCAGAAGACTCTAATTCCAAGGCAAGCACAGCTCCTGCTAGACCACTGAGGAAACCTGTTCCTCATAGGACTCCTCTTCCATCCGATGCAAAAGCTGAAAGTGTGCAGGAAGAGAAATAAGAGAGTTCACAAAAAAGCAAGCACGGCAAATGCACCTGAAGGTTGCCACTGGGAATTAGCAACTATTCTTGTCTCAGACTCAAGGCTCCCAGCAGGATGTTAGGCAACTTGCTTCAAACACAATTTTTTATTTTTATTTATTTATTTTACATTTGTTCATTAATCATTTTCTTTCATTTTACCAGTGTCTGGCTTGACAATCTGGAGTCTGATCTGCAGAAAGGCTGGACATTCATAGCTGTAACAGAGGTCAAAACAGCTGGGATTTGAGCAAAAGCAATGTTCAACCCTCTCAAAAAAAAAAATCTCGAATCTGATGAACTTCAGTTTCAATCTTCGAATCCCAAATGAGTCAATAGCCTTTACACTAGCTTCTCCAGCCAGTCTGCCACTGCCTGCAGAAGGGGAACTGCTGCACACTTTCACATCAGTAAGATGAAGTGCAAGCAAACATACTGCCTGCCAAGCACCTGTGTACTGTTATTATTAGCACTCAGAGAAAAACTGGTGAGGATGTTAATAATTCTGGATTCAGAGCAGGTTTTGAACAGTAGGCAATAAACAGCTTTGGGCCATGCATGGAACAAAAGGTTAAAATAAATTACTGAATAGCTGCTCATTAGCTCAGTTCTTTCTGTTACAGGCATTGCATGAAAGAAGGGGGAGAAACAATGGATATATCTACAAGAAGATTTTAATTCCAGTCATCCTTGGAGGTGAAATCTCTTGGTTGTCCCCACTTACTGTGTTTTGGTTTACACAGTGGAGTTTTGAAGTGCGTAAGCTGAATTCATTTCAGAAGAAAGTAAACTGGGAGATGTGCTCCAGGAGTCCACCTAATGTGCCTCAACCAATTTAGTAAATCTAATGAGATCAAAAAACAATGCAGAAGTGAGACAAATTAGGACACTAACTTCTGGAATACTCTAAGTCTGGGATACTTGGCTTTACAATTTCATTCTTTTTTAAGAATTCTTTTTATGTAGAATATCTATGTAAAGACAAATTGTTTCTCAAATCACTGTTCTGAGTAAGAAACAGATTATGCCTCAGCCTCTGAAGTGAATGGAAGTGTCAATATTCTGCACATCCACCCCTGTATTTTAGTTCTGTGGAAGAGTAAATTTAACCCAGATGGACTTGACGCATTAAGAATATCCCCTAAGTAGAAATGCAACATTCCTCTCTGACATTTTGGATCACGAGCCTGACTTTGTAGGAAAGAGACAATTATCCCACTGCCACACAAGCACGCCTTTTTGACTCTTTTGCTTCAGCAACAAGCATTGCTGTCTTCATATGAGATCCATGTTCAGTAGTTTCAAAATTGCTGCTTATGCAAGACTGAATATGTCTTTCTCCCCTTTTATTTTAAGCAGATTTGGTTTGTGGCAGGAGTTGTGACGACTGCACTGAACTTGGGCTATAATCCCACAGAGAGCATTTCTTAACTTCCAGAATATATTATTTGGCTCACAAAAGGAATTCTGTTCTTTCAGCTGGAAGGTAGGGATACCCATACATGTGATTTCAGCTGTTCGCACGTTTGGACCATGCACAGGATGTAGTCAGATGAAAGCTTTTCTACAATAAAATAAAATGTTTTGGAGTATTTTAAAAATTATGACAACCGTATATAGAAGTATAAACAAAATGTATTAGGAGGTCTATTATCTCTCAGAAAGTAACTTCACTTGAGAGTCAAGTAGGTTCATAGGAGAGCCAAACTGAAAAAAGAAATGCAAATCTCTGAACTACACACACCTATATAAAATGTTTTAAGGTTGCTAGTAAATGTGTGTCCTTCCATAAACACAGTTATGTAACCCAGTATTTGGTTAGTGACTCTCCCTAAAGTACTTGCTCCCTATCTTGCAATGAGAAAGACTCTGGGAATCATTAACCTTCTGAAGACAACAACTAGATGTCGTCCCCTGTGACCCTTTGCCACAAGGCATAATTAAGGCCCCAATTCTGCAGCTGGAGAGAAATACCATTTTCTACAGCTGCTGACTCTGCTGCATACACTCTTTCTGTGCAGCCGGCCCCATGAATGGTTACTGCCAAGTGAACCAAGTCACTTGACTGTCTTTGATCTTAGGAACCCTGGGAAATAAAGACAAACAAAAATAACAGCAAAATGAACAAGGGCTCTGTAATTCAGAAAATCTGACTAAAACATGATGGGGCTGGGTTTTACATTTAGTGCCTCTAAACCCGCAAGCTTTCCTGTCTCCTTTTTCGGAGAGCTAAAGTATTAACACTCCGTCAGACAGGGAGAAGAGACACTTGAGAGCTGATTTCACATCATCCCTTCCTGCTCCCCTCTGTGACAGTACCCGGCTCCCCCAGGAGCGGATCCTGGTGCTTTAGTCAATAAGCTAACAAATTAAGTTTGTTCAATGAGACGAAGGAGGCTGCAGCCTCTCCCACAGAAACGGCTTTCTCTGGGCAGCAGTAACAATACTTTCAGTTTGCATCCACCCCTTCGAGGGGCTCTGGGGTTTCTCAGCAGCCTGAGAAGTATGTGACACTAACCATGCTATGAAGGTCAGTGTTTCTATTTCTTCTTTTTCTACAGCGGAATATTAGCGTTCCAGGAGATCCAATGCGACTTTCAACTAGCAGTCCAACAGTACATGACATGGCAGTTTGTCTGTCTGTCAGTGTTCAATTAAAACAGCTAGCCAAAACATTTTAAAGGAATTTGGTGGAAGGTACAAAGCAGATACATTTCTTTAAAAGGATTTATGGAAGCCTTTTACAGAAATGTCTTCTCTCTTATGTCCCCTTCAGTAAGGAAAGGGGTGTGATTGGAAACAAAAAAACTAAGTAACTATTTGAATAATATCTGATTTTTAAAATTATTTAAAGTTGTATATATAAAAGGATCTCTCTCTAATCCAATTCATCATTTCAGTTTGAACTGTCTTTAGAAACCATAAATTCATTTCAGACATTGTAAATACTTTTCTGGCAACTACCTCTTTTAAGTGTTCCATACAAATTTCACTAGTAAAGACTCTTTGGCCTATTAGTGTGTTTTTGAGAGTTCATCATAGGAAAATATAATAATATTGTCAGATTTTTTGCATCAGTGGACAGATGGGTTAAAGCTGCAAAAGAACTAGGGTACAAACCATACGGACCTAAAAAGCAGACTTTTCCAGATGGTGAAATTCTTTGCACATTGCAGGATTCTCAGATCTGTAATTCCAACAGAGAGTGAAAGGTCCAGGTTGCATTTCGCTACACAAAGGTACCAAGTGAACCAAACCAATGAACTAGTCCACAGAACATGTGGTTAACCTGCTTTCTGTAGCCAGAAAATTAATGATTACTGATCTCATAAAGAGCGTAAATGCATTTGCACCATTCTTCTAAACAGGCAAGACAACTAAAGCATAGTGAGAACAGTTCAGTTCCATCTTCTGCCAGACTTTAAGAAAGATTTCTCTATGAATCTCAAAATCCTTGCAATTACTCTTCAGAAATAATTAACTTAGTATGTCCTTATTTTCTGACACTGTAAATGAAGTGTTAAGTAAACTGAGGAATTCTCTACACCATCCTGAGTACAGCATCATATTAGCTCTCAAGTTCTGAAGACAGTCCACAACTTATCAGCATGAAATACTGCCAAAAATGTTACATGAAATTAAAAGCGGCACTGAAATGCAAAGCAAAGTACGAAGAGGAACAGGAACAAGTTTCTTCAGGGGAGAAACAGCGGATGATGGAGAATGCACATTCTTATTAAAACGGCAAAATATCTAGTCTCATTTTGCAAATAAGCTTCAAGTGTTATTGCTCCCTTCCAAGCTCCTGAAATGAACAGTGCTGCTGCCAGCTTGTATAACAGGAAAATTACGTATGTTCTGACTGGCAATCCAGAAAACCGATGCACTCAAGGCCCAATGATTCAAAGCTAATACAGTAAATTTAAAGGATAAATGTGCTTTGTGCATTAAGTACATTTTTCTTAAAGCTGTTCTATTAGTAATACTGAGAAATGCTCAAGTACCTTCACCAGTGAAATACTCAAAATCACAGTAGCAGTTAGCTCTAAAAGCATTTATTTGCTGTCCTGAAAGCAGAATTGGAGAAAAATAAGATTTTCAAGGCACGCAGTTGCTTCAACTATGAAAATGTATACTTGGTGAATTAGCTTGCCTGCAATTTAAAGGGATACAGTGAAATACCCAATAGCCAGTGCTTTCTAAAGCTTTTTAAGGCTAATTGAGTATCCCTCCCAAAGATGCACACTCTATCCTCTTTTTCAATAGAAGATTTCTATTGAGGTTACATGTAAAATACAGAAAATGCTTGAAACAAACTGAAGCATGACACACATGTTCACTTAAACTCTGACTTCAGTCTTTGGCATAAGCTTCCTGACAAGATGGCTGCCAACGTAAACACACAGCAGAGTAACAACTGTCACCACTAGATTAAAGGAAGTAAAAAAAGTGGAAGATTAAAATACCTTTTAAATCTTATTAATAATTGTTTATGTGATATTTCTTTAAAAGAGTTGTATGGAAAATGCTGTATGTCCTACCTCTATCCTCCATTAGGAGCTGTTTAAAACATGGAAATTAATTTTTTCATCTTGTTCCTTTCCAGCAGTTTCTAAAATCCAAACATAATTATCTTGACAGCCTGAATGCTGCCATCAAGCTCATCAATTCCTGCTGACATGTGCCAATCTTTTACCTGGTTTGACTGCTTCCATTACAGCCCGTGATGACTTCAGCACCGCTTCATAGATAGCCCTCTGGTCAGAAGTGAACTTTCCATTTGCAGGGAAGGTGCAGGTGATGTCGGAGCCGTAGCAGTAATACTCTCCTCCCATATCAAACAGGCTAAAAAGGAAACAGAGGGGGAAGAAGTTAAAATTTAATTCTAAAGAAATAGTAGAATAGAAGACATTTCTCTTGCTCTGCACTTAAAAGTCATCTGCATTTTGGTAGTTGGCCATACAATCACCACTTGAATGCTGTTCCTAAGTAAAATGAGATGAGAGTCCCTTGGAATCTCCTCACATAAGGGTATCTGCATTACATATGGCTTAAATGGACACCCTTATGGGCTGCCCTGGTCCTGGATGGAAACACTGAGAGAGCACATGAAGGAAGATAAAAAGTACATGAGGAATCCACTTCAAGCTCTTCAGTTCCAGTTTTTAGCACCTCTTCTCAGAAGAAAAAACATGTCCTTTTTTTCTTTCCTGAGAAATGCTAGCACCACATAAAGGGTCTAACCTCAAAACTTAACAGAGAAATGTTAATTAAATTATGGCCTTTTGCATCTAAGTGTCAAAACGCATCTGATGGTTTAAATAAAACGTCCCCAATAAAGGTTGACTGCCACTGCTCACAATATAAACTTTCCTTCAAGACAAACTTGCCTAACACGGATTAAAGAAATAAGGATTATGGGAAGATCCAACGAGAAAAGAACATTAGTACAGTTTTCTGCATCAGAGGGAGAAGAAAAGAAAACATTAAGTGCTTTCTTTCATGGGGACAAAAAGCCTGGTTTACCCCTTGAGAAGCATATTTATTTTACACATGAATCAATGATTCACCACTGATTGCTCAGCTGCCAAAAATCAGTCTACAAGCATAGCAAGTGGGTCTCTACACCCTTGTGAGAACCAGGTTAGACATTTGCAATACTATGCTTCTTGAGCCTAGCTGATAAGGACCTGCACTGGTTTCAGCAGGCTCAAAAATCAGCAAATAACCAAATAACCATTTGGACCAAACAATACTTGAGCAAATAACCCCCCTAGTTCATCCTATATTGATTAAAAAAAAGGCACATTTTACATATAAGACTTTGGTCTTGACACATAGTATTTGTGCAACCTCCGGATTTCTTAGGTAATGAATTAAGAGTTGAAATCTGCTAATTTAAATCTTCTTCCAACCACCTCAGGCAACTGTATGAGACTCTTATCATCATAAGAAATATACTTTTCCTTCACTGTGTTTGAAAACCCTGGAGTTTTCTTCCTCTTGCCTCTGCTTCACAGCAGGGTCAGTCAGACAACATAAGCAGAAGGAAGGACACTCCACTGGGGCACCCTCTCTGCCATTGAGTCCAAATTACAGAACTAGGAAAACCGTGCCCTGTAGCTCTGTCCCCAACCAGGACACATGGCTAGGTAAAGGTAAGTATAAGCTACCACAAAAAGTGCTACAGCACTCAGCTGCAAATGTTCACCATTTCCAACATAACTGCCACTGAAACCAATGGACAATAAGTAAACAAAGGCAAGCATGATAAAGCTAAATAATATTTCAGCAGAGTTGGGACTCTTCTTGCTGCGTTGCATATACAGACACATATTCATGAAGATTTACTCCAAGAACTAATCGTTGTACTGAGAGCAAGCCCAGCTGAAGTCATCACCAGCCTCCCCAAACTGGGCAAGGTTCACCTGCAGAGAGACTTGCAGGACCGGAACTTCAGGAACAAACGCGATGGTTTACAGATGTGGCACTGCACAAGGTGTAAAGCTACAGGAGCAAACTCCTTAGGAGAACGCTACAGAGAGAACTGCAGAGTTATGTATGTACACACAGAGCTAATACAAACACTATATACATTCACTTAAATATGAAATACAGTATGCTAAAACAGAAAGTTGCTAATTGAAAAAAGATACACAACAGACAGCAAATGTCAGACCCACAGGGTAAAAAACCCACAATTTGACACCAACATAGCAACTGTAAACCAGCCTAGCCAAACCTCAAAATCAGAAACCTCATCAACACTGCCTAAGTTTTGATTTTATGGTTAGACTTGCTTCTAAAAATAACTAATGATACACACAGAAAATCTAAGGATACAGAAAACTAGTTGCAGCAACTAAGAATCATGTAAGAAGCTGCTACGTTCTCTAACGTACCAACAAGATACAGATTTCAGATTAGTTCGAAATCTTTCAACCTATCCCAGACTGAACCCTTTCAAAATCACAAATCAGGTTTTATGGTGCTTTGTGGGATTTGCAGCAGTTTTGTGGCCTAAGTCTGTTGCATTTATAAGTGTAAGTATCCATTCAGCATGGTGACAGTAAAGCTGTGACGAACAACTTCAAACTCCCTGTCCACGTCTACTGAAGTTGCTATGCTTTCTGTATTTTACCTGGAGGATAGTTATTCCAGACTTAACCACAGGCAAAATTTTAGCTATGTCTTTAACCTTACAATCATCAGCCTTTTCTCAAACCCACTCATCACTCAGTAGCTGTTAAATAGGTTTTCAAGTTACTGGAGCACCGAGTAATGGAAAAAAAATGTCACAAAGCTGATGGTACACCAAAACAAGGCTCACAAGCTAGGAAGCACCGTTTGTTCAGGTTTCTTGGCTTCCAGACAAGAGGAGACATGAGGGAAGATGATCTTTCTAATTCCATCTCAAAGCACAACACACCATCCAGCCTGTATGCTTCAGTGAAAAAGCATCCAAACCAAACTGTACGTTTGGGAGATATTTTGGCTCTTACTGGGAATTCTCTTCCATTTAACTTCAGTTGGGAACATATCCATTAGTTAAAATATTGCCCAAGACATGGAAATAGCCCAAATGTTGTAGTTATCCTGAGGAAATAATGGCAGCCTGAGAAGATCCCAGTTTCATATCTTTGCTTGCCAGGCAAAATAAGCAGTGAAGCACATTTAAGTCAAATAAAATGCATGTGAGCTACTAGCTTCTCCTGTTGACTAACTGGGAAAAGTTTCTAAAAGCAGGTTCCTTAAATCCTGGTTCCTTACAAAAAATACATTTATTTTACCCTGAAATTAGATGGTAACTTCTAGGAAACTGCTAGTAAAAGAGACATTATTAATGTATTTTAGTACGTTCTCAACTGCATGTACAAAATTACCTGCCTGATAATGCAGTCTTACAAGGGTCATGTACAGAAACAACTACTTAATGTTATTTGGACTGTTATCAATGTAGCAGCAATCTAAACAAATTAAATACAGAAATGAAAGTAGGCCTTACAGGCATCTTAATCTATGGCTTACCTTTTAAGAACTGTGTAATGTAAACAAAGTATGTCCAAACTCTATTCTGTTTCCTTTTTAGATAAATTAAGTGCTACACATCTAGCAGACTATGTTGTCCATTATAAAACTTATTTGTGAATTCAGTTTTCTGTTGAATGAAGAAAAATTTAATTCCAGAACAACCCTTTCCCTGCTTCTTTTTCAGCAAGGATGCAATTGGTAATTGTTGATTCCAATGAATGCAGAGACAATGTGTCTGAGTTTGTCAGGTTTCCGAGCAGTCTTGAACAGGAAGGCGGCCAGCGGAGTGTCGCTGATCAGAGAGAGACATGTGCTTCTATGTCAAAGTTCTCACCAATTTAGCTTGATCCTGATGAAGTCTTTTATAGCACAGCTCAATCTCAAAAACTTCCAAGGGAGAAGCTCATCTTGCTTTGCATCACTCTGTTGGGAGCAAAAGCAACGAAAACCTACCTGGCTTCATTTTAGGGTGAAAAATGCATGATGTATAAAGCAGATTTAACAGTCAGAAGACCTGAGCACTCTCTAAAAATTCCTGAAAAAAACTGTTTCAATTTGTTTTTTAGAATGAGTAAGAAGCTACACCACAAGTAAAAGATGCATAGCAAAAATACTCCAAACTCCTTCTTGGAAGCATGGGCATAGCTCTCCTAAGGGAGGCTTCAGTTCTGTGTATATATATAATCTCCTCCCAAATATATTGCAAAATACTGTAAAACATTATTAACTAAAACTAAACAATGCAAAGTATGAGAAAAATCAGATAACCTGTCAGGTGCTCTACTGACAGAATGACTTGCTTACATGTAATTAATACAACATTAGCCAACAGTGTCAAAAAAAAAGTTGCCTTCTGCATCTGTTTCAGAAGTCACCTTCAAAAATGACTAAGAGCATTTCATTCCTTTCACAGGGAAAAGGTCTGACACCATAACTTAAAATCGTTTTGTACATAAAACGGTATCAAGTCAAGAAGAAGCAGAGACACGTGTCACATGTCACAGCCTTGCAGAAAGGATCGGCTGGACGTGCCCCTCCTCACAGTAGCTTCTCAGCCCTTCCCCGGCAGGTCCCCGGTGCCATTGGCAGCAGCACTTCTGCATCCGACCAAACTGGGGTTCTGCTCCCTGTGCAGGAACCCAGAACGGGAGTTTGGAGAAAATATCTCAAGTCCTGTTGATTTTAAAGTGAATACAGGCTTGTAAGTCAGTACTGTAACTGAAACGCTACACGACACGATGCACAAAAGCTCTTTTCCCCACCTGTCCCTCTGAAACAATACGGAGAGTAAGACGTGGCCGTGTTACTTTCACGCAGTATTGGCAACACAAAATGCAAATTTATAGTTACATTTTTAGCTTTCAAGCCCAGAAAAATAATATGCATTTTGGTATCAATTTTAGCTTTCTTAGCTTCTAACTGTGAAGCATCACAAAACACTTTGTGTAACACTTCAGATTTGAAAACTGTGGACTATAAACAGCCGTGGTTCTTTTTTTCATAATGTCAGTGTATACCATTTTTTTAAAAATAAAGCATCATCTTCCTCTAAGCATGTGTTTTACTTTTATAGGCTTGCTGACACTTTTATTGTCAAATAATTTGAAACTGCCAAGCAATGAAGCAAATTATGGCCAATATCACAATGGGAAGCAATACTTTATTTGGGATATCTGAGCCATGTGTATGAATCGTTATGATCCAACTACCAACCCAACCCAAAGACAAGCTCTCGCAGGCATTTCTTGGGAAGCCTACAGCTACTCCCATGAGCTAACATGTAAAGCTGTCACCTTCCTGCTCTACAGATCTGCTTGGTCTGTACACTCAGAACTGGATCTCCTCATGATAGTTACAAAAACAAATTATTCTGCTGTTGTTAATGATGCAGAGTGATGACAGTGGTGAAACCCAGGTGGATTTCCCACTAGTGCCACACACTCTGGCACAGGGTTTTATCGAGTGTCACCCGCCTGCAACCCACGTCCTCCCCAGCTTCTGTTCTCAGGACAAAACCTTCCCTTCCCCTGAGTGGGTTTGCAATTAGAAAACTGATATCACTGTATCTTACCGTGGACTCCTCGTACCTCAGGTTAAAGGTAAACAGGCATGAATACTGGTGCACTTTACTCAGTGACGTTTACTGAGGTTTTAGGGGTTTGAGCCATTATTAACCAACATACCCATGAGCAGCCACACAGATGAACTGGTGCCAGCCCAGTCCCTAGGACAGTAGGAATGAAGGTACACACAACCTTTTCCTCCTCTTATTGCAATAAGAGCAAGTCATCCCCAGCTGGAGATTTGATTCTGTGTTATCTTGCTGTACTCTGCTCCGAGTTCACAGAGAGCACTCTGTGCTTTACACTACATGCAGCAATTAAAACTTTAAGTATTTACGCACTAAAAAATTAAACCATTTGTTTGGTTAAATACTTCTAAGGCAATTTTAAGCTTAAGGGAACTAGGTATCAGCATTTCTATGAGTTACATCTTTGGAAAAATGCCAAGTGATTTGGAAATAGGGTGGTTTAATAGCAGACCACAAGAATGAATTATAGTAAATGATATCACAAGTAAGAAAACGGAGAGTTAAGTGACACACACTTTTTCATCCACTTGCATCCGGACTCGCCAAGATTTATCAATTAAAAAAGCAACACCGAGCAAGATAACATCACAAACCCCAACAGAGAACTGGAACAGTATAGTGTAAAGTCCTACCATGCTCAGGAAGGTTTTTTTTTTTTTAAGAGGTGCCCTGCTGTGACCAGCTTCCCATCTGACATGGTACAGAGAGAGCTTGTACTGGCTCTGTCTTGAAGCCAGGCTTGGCTTGCTGATTTAAGGCCAGCTTTTTGTTGTCAGCACCCCTGGAGTCAATAGTAACCTTAGAAAAATGCTAGAGAATATTTTTTGTGTAGGAAATGGGGTTCTGGGTATTCACACAAAAATATCAAGTTTTTGTTTAAGCCTCTTGTTCAAAAGAAGATCCTGTAGCCCACACAGGTAATGCAATTACAAGACACGACACAGCTACATGACTATTCTTCCTCTAGCTGTGATTTATATAACGATGTGGCCCCATATTTTTTGTTTGTTCTCAACCATGTCTTTTCATCTTGTCTACCTTGTCCGTGACTTTCCCATCGTTGCTCCTCTTGTAGCACTGTCTCACTTAAGGCCTTCCCAGACCATTATAGATAATGGGAGGCTTGTCTCAACTTTCTCTCACAGAAGATGACAAGATATGCCAACTAAGCTTTGCTTAGATAGGAAGATGGTGAAAAAAAAAGTCTGTCTACATTGAATTTTGAAGGAGCGAGGATTGCATGCCTGTACCTCTACAATGCCAACTACAGAGACCTCGGTGGCTGTAGCAGGAATATACAAAAGTTTGAGTTGACTGGATTGGGGAGGATGGGGGGGGAGAAAAGAGAGAGCAACCAAATAAAAAAAACCTTCTCCAGGTGCTCATGCCCTGCACTGCCCAGGGTATCCTCTCACTGCAGCAGATACAGAGACACTGGCTCCCAGAAGCAGGGCAGCAGCATGATGCAGGTGGGCAACAGTAGGTGGGTGTGCCCCATTCTGCCCTGCCGTCCCAGGGAAAGCTTGCCTCTGGGTCTGCTGCTCCATCCCCACTGCCAAGAAAAAATGGTTTCCTCAACCAACAATGATGTGTGGGAATGTCCTCTCTCACAATGATTTGAGCCAAACAGAAGAACTTCAGATCCACTTATCTCACAGGATATGAAATCTCAGTCTCACTGAATTCACCAAATGAGCTGCACGTATGAGTTGGTTCAGTAAACACCCACGTATTCGAGTAAGATTTTATGTGCTGTTTTCACACACAGGTTAAGAAAGAGTCCCTTGCTTACAGTATTTATCTCTTGAAGAAATCTAAGACAACAGCCTTAAACTTCTGTGCTAAATAAACCCATTTCCATGATCAAGTATAACCCCTCTTCCACCCCCATGCAGTTCACATTAATGCCTTATTAAAAACGTTAAGTTTGCCAGAGCAACAAGCCAAAAAATTTCTGATCGGCTTGTTCACAGGTAAATTTGCCCCGGAGTGCCATCTCCCAGGGTTTCTGCTAAGCAGAAGGATGCCTCTAACACAGAAGTAATGCATACAAATAAAGAATTGGGAACAACAAGCTAGTATTGCTGGGTTAGGAGAAGGAGGCGGCAGCAACGGAAGCTTCACAAGATGCAGAAGGTAAAGTGTCAGTACTGCCTACTTAACAGCTCTGCTAGACCCATGCAGGCAATACACCAGAGATCAAGAAAAGTCTCAGGTGAAGTTCTGACAAAAGGGTTACCTGTTTGACTTGTCTTTTTGCTGAATGGGTGATTTTTTTCCCAGCTTTATTATCCTAATTATTATCCATTTTTAATTGGCATACTTAATAAGCAAGAGTACTCTCTTTAGCAGAGAGAATTCTTTGCTGAAAAGTCAGCCCAACAGAGATGGTGGCAAACCCCAAGTTTTGGCCAGCTTCCATCTGTTAGGAGCCTCCCCATTGGAAAGGTGGTAGCTGGGGCATTCATGGCTCCGACTGACTTGCTCAAACAAGGAGCAAGGATGTCAGAGCTGCAGGGAAGAGAAGGGAGTGTGCAAGGAGAAACCTGTATTGGCAGCTGAGTACTTCCCAATCAAACCGAGAACAGCAAACCTCATCAGCTTCTCACCAGAGTGTGAGATACCAGCACAGGGTAACACCACCACAGCTACATTTTCAAGTCACTAAATTTTGCAGTTAACTAAACCAGTCCATTTCAAGATATCTACTGAGAAGTGGAAGGTACCTACTGAAAGTGAATTGTAAAAGTTTGATACTTCTAATGTGGGCCACCATTCTTAGGTGCTAACATTTGCACTTAAGAGTCTAAGCTTTCAGTAGCTGGTTTTGGACACTCTGACCTGTGTTCCCCAGCCCGGGCAACCGCCAAAGATCACAGGAGTAGGTGAAGTGTCAGACCTTACTTACTGATTTTTACTGTAAATACTTTCAAGTTTTCTTATGTGTGTATGTGTGCATTCACACACACCCACACATGCGTCCAGTTAAGTAAAAGGCTATCACTTCCAATTTTTTTCCATGATGAAAACTAGGCCAGCGTCCAACAGTACAGGTTCCTCTAGTTTTTTAGACATCCTATAGTTGATCCTGAGGTTGTTCAAGCAACCTCCAATTTATCAGTTCTCAAATGAAATCCACCAGACAGGAGTTTCAGAGTACTCTACAGAAGATGACAACTGCATGCAAAAAACCAGACAAGACAGCTGCTAGCCTTTCCATGGACAGGTCCAAATGTTCAAGCCAAGTGCACAGTAATGAGGCAGCAACTAGTATTTCAGAAAAGGAGGCTGCCCATTCCCTAGCCAAGCATGCTATTTTGCCAGTAAGAACATTTGTTCCCTATTCAGAAGAAATACCTACTGTTCATGGCAGCACCTCAAGTCGAAAGTATAGTACTGCAATGTACAACTGAAATCAGAAATATTCTTGCCTTAAAGACCTAAATTGGCTCAGCGTAGACACGGACCAGTATTACACTAGAAGGACTCCTCCTGAGGCCCCAGTTCTGCAAGACTCTGCCTCCACCACAGGTTAACAACTGGTTCTCTGAACAGACCCAAGAGACAACCCAACACTGCCCTGAACACAGGGACTGGGAATTACATATGGTTCAGGGGGAGACACAAACGGTGTGTTGCAGACTAACTGTACCTTCCCTCTGAGCCATACAGTGGTTTAAAAGCCAGGCAGACAACCTCTAAAATTGTATTTTGACCTATACAATTGAGTTCCCCACACCAAGAGCAAGAAGAAAGATTTTGCTACTGAAATCCATCCAAGATAAGCAACATCCATCAAGAGTACTTCTATCATACTTCATGTGTATCTGTATTAACAAAGACCACCATAAAAAGTAGCTTACACTAAATGGCATTTATAAATGATCAATATTAAATCAAAGCTGTTAAAAAAAATACGAGGTTTTACCCTGCTTGTTTTCTTTAAAGAGATGAACACCCTAGTCAAATCAGTCCAACAGCAGCCAAAGCAACTTCACACTCTCAGTTTTTTTCAGGCTATCCTGGGAATGCTAAGCTAAAACTACGACAGATAAAACCCATTTACAGGTGACAACTAAAAAGATATTTCACATACACTATAGAGAGCATAAAATTAACAGGCAGACCATAACACAGCACTTAAAGGAAAGCTAAAATTTGTTACAGCAAACATGCTATTAATACTTAGCGACCTCTGCTTTGGTTAAAAGGCTTACACATTTCTGACACTAAGAAACCTCATAGCCTGAATCAACCAGTACTAACAGAACACATATTCAATTAGAACAAAATTATTGTTAATTCTAGCAAATATATTTTTATATTTTTAATCAAATTTTTCTAGATTAGCATAAAATTAATATAGTTTATAGGTACAACAAAAGGAAAAATACCTACACTTGATGAAAATAGTAAATATTAATCAAACCAGAGGAATCAAGCCAAAGAAATTATTTCAGAAATGGATAGCCAGTTGATTTTGCAATCAACCAGTAAGTAGTAGCAATGCAGTTCATATTATTATTAGAAACAAAACCATAACTAACAACAAGTTGTTTCAAAACTGCAGACTGAAAGGTTAAAGCTAACCATAATTTTTGCATATTATTACAGCACCAAACTTCAAAATGCATAAAAAATGCACGAGGCCAAATGAAAATGCTAGTCTCACCCACATAAAATAGTTGAGCATTAACATCTGACACATTAATATCCTGGGATCTTAAAAGCAGTGCTTTCAAGAAGTAATAAATAGAATATTTTGTTCCGTAGGATAAATTGTTTTAATAGCAGACAATGAAGTACTTGGGGTGGAAAAGGGAGGACTTCTATTATCTGATGCAAAAAGATTGGTCAGTTATTGCTTTTTAATGCAACATTGCCCCCACCTGGACAAATGAATTTTGGTTTATAGGTTGGCATTAGTATCATAAAACTTGATATACCAGTGTAAATTCCAAAAAAGTTTGAAAAAGTCACAGCCAACTTCTGTCATCTTTTGTAGTATACTTTTTTCAGGCTCACCTAAGTCTTTTAGTTGACTTATTCAAAGTCTTCTCAATATTTTCCTGAAATAAGCCACTCTACTCATAAAAAGTCCTTTTGTATTATGCACTTACTCATTCCTACAAAAAAGAGAATAGTGCATTTTCTACAAATAATACTGTATAATATTAAGATAAATATGCTGAAATAGTTTCAATGCAATATGTATACTGCATATGCATATTGTGTGTATATAGAAAAGACAAATGCACATAGCTTATACAGAAAATGACCAATCTTTTGCTTGTAGAAAACCATATATTTTGCTTTTAGATCAAAGGAGTAAAATTAGCAAAGTAACTTCTATTTTACCTAATAGAAAGCTTAGCCTTCATGAATAACCATGAACAACTGAATCTGACCAGTTCTTGCAATAAGCAACTTTCTTTTGTAATATTCTTTACACACCTTGGAGTGACCAACAACTCCAGGAAGCCTGAAAACTGTCCTTCGTCTCTTCTGAGTAATTAAAAAATAAAAAGCCCCAAACACTTAGCATCTTCCCTCTCTTTTTCATCCAGAACAACCTTTCGCAACTACCTGTACTTGCAGTCAAGAAAAACTCCCTATGATGAACAAAGCTTCTGAAAGAACAAAAGGAGGAGCGCTAGAAGTTAAACAGGATCTTTTGACAGCACCAGAAGTTATAATAATAAAAAAATTATTTAAAAGTGCATACAAGTGCCAAATGGAAGGAAACAAACCCAAGTTTAACACAGCTTGAGTGGAATGCACATTATACACATAAAGGCTGTGCTCTTGGAAGGCTGCTGTGCCTTTGGTCTGGCAAGTACAACACGTTACCAATATCAAAACATGGGACAATCATTGTCTCCGTCCAGATAGCACTTATTTTAGTGCCCCCTGGTGTCAATATTATTCTGATGCCTTAAATCTGCATTAGGGTATTAAGGAAAGAAATAAAACCAAAAATATTCCTCAGACTTAAATTATTCTGATAAAGTCTTTTTGCAACACTAGACTGGTTTCCATATCCCCAATTCTATTATTTGACTAAGCAAATAACAATACCTGTTAATATAACCAAGACATATTTAAACATTTAACATAGATGCATTATGCTAAGATTGTACCTTTATGACAGGATGTGTTTGATTTTGTGACACTAACAAAACTTCCCTAGTGCTTAAAATCTTGTACCTGAATGTAATAAAACTATTTGCAGGTAAAACTTTTACTTCCATCACCAGCAGGTTGTGGAAACAGCAATGAGCTTTTGCAGCAGGAAACATCCTGCTTCACCAAGGATACCGTACTCTTCCCCGCACTTTCACTGAAAACAGTAAGCTTAAATCTGAGAGTGTTAAAAGAAACAGTCAAATAAAACAAAGGACATCATCTGACGATCCAACCTGCTTCCATCTACACTTCTAAAGTTATTTTTATTATATAAACAGATAGTCCCACTACGAATACAAGGTTAATGGTCTCTCTCTCTGAGGTCTGCTGCACTTCACAAGCAGTTGATGCTGTATTCCCCTTATTTATGCTTTCACCCAATAATAAACTCTTAATAAATTACACTTTGGCCCTCACTCCAGGGCGGACTGGTATCCCCTGCTAATTGCCCATGCTGCACCAGGCCACGGACCCGCAGGTGGATGTACCAAAGCTCCCGTCTTCCTTGGGATGCCTGGAGCAGGCACAGCACAGCCTCGGGGCACTGCGGGCAAGGGCGCTCCGAGCAGGGACCTGCCCACACGTGGGGAAAGGAGACCACACCACACATCCGGCAGACCTTCATTAACATTGTGACTTAGGAGGATATTTCAAAATGTTAAAAATGCAGAGTGCTTCAGCAGAATAGACAATTCTTTTCAGTATCTTGTAAAGCCAGAATGGACCAACTAAGCTCCAAAAATGTCATCAAGTGCTTGAAGGTCAGTGAACCTGCCAATAAAAGTTGCTTACCAAGTGCTGAATTTTCACTGAGACACATTTTTCACATGCCATAAAAAGACTGAGACCTGCAACTCGTGACAACTGCAGAAAACCATCTCAGGTAATAGCTGTATCTATTTTAGTGACATCTGGGGTCAGGCTTATTTTCTCACATTTCTATTATTTAAGCGTGAGCATCATCATGAAGAATCTATCTTTATTTTAAGATCATAGAAGCATCTTCTATTTGTCAAACGTTGCAGGAGCCCTGCTGATCAATTGCAATAAAACAATCAACTCCTGACGTGCCTTCAGCGTGCGGCAATGCCAAGAATCCACAAAGGCAGGCACAAAACGCTAGGCTGCAAATTGAATGCAATAAACTATCATTTTCCTGAATACCTTCTCAAAATCAAAATATAAAGTACACACTTCACCTTCAGCACCTCCACTGGTTCCTACAACAAACCACCGAACCACAAAGGTGGGAAGAGACATTTGCCTTGCCCCAGGCTTCCTCTGCTGCACTCTGTCGAGTTTGATGGCCAGTTTTCTCCTTCCCCGAGAGCCACGGTATGGCTCCACACTGCTGCACCAGTGGGGCATAAGACAGAAAGGAAGACCCAAGGGGATTTGCTTCCTTCATTTATCAGAAAGCAGATGCTTTCATTTTTCAGAAGGCAGATGCTGATTTGTTGAGACCAATGGTTTTTGCAGAAACACATTGGCTTTAACTGAACTTTTCATGGATGCTATTTCCCAGGGTCAGGTCATAACTTCCAGCCAGAGTCAGAGATCAGTTTGAGGAGAGCTGAAACCAGAGGTTTCCATCTCCCACGGGCCTACTCTAACCACTGAGCCAATCTCTTTCCCCTGTGCAAACCAAAGCAAATTAGCTGCAAAAGGAGAGATCATGAGACACATGTCCAGGAAGAATGAGTAATGGAGGGGATGCTGTTCGATGGACCGGAGCCCCAGGTGCTCATTTGCTTTTGATTCTTGCATAGCGGGAAGTCAGATCTCTGCTCCTTGAACTTATTTGGTTGTTTGAGGGTGGGGGTGGGGGCGTGGGGAGGGAGGGTTTCTTCTTGAATAGCAACTTTTAATTTCTTTCTACTCCCCACCAAACTTTGAAAGACCTTTGGTTATCCAAACTGGATTGCAGGGGCTGGGAGGGTGGTTCAAAAACACCTGGAAAATTTGGTTTCATTACTTTCTGGCTCTGGCCTTGATGGAAGCCTCTCATGTGCAGGGCAGGAGGCTGCAAACTACAATAAGCACTTTTGCTTATGTGTCCAGTTTCCATATTACAAAATGTAGTTACAGCCTCCCTACAGAAACGGCAGGCATCTTGGCACACAATGAGCAATGCAATACCTTAGGATAATGCAGTAAACCTCAGTCTTGGGCTCAGTTTCTATCCAAGCTGTTACAGGCTTAAGATGACAGAAGAAAATCAGTATTTGTATGTTAGCCTGGTCGTACGTCATCGCTGCAGGCCATGATTTGCAACATTCTGAGTAGGAGATTTTATTTACAGGTAATACCAAGTGAAAGGGTAGAGTGCCTACAATGGCAGGTCACCAGGGTGGTCAGCCTACCCATTTATCTGCATGACTTTTTTGACCATGGAGACAGTAGACTCTTGCTTAGGAAAAGTGTTCGGTTTAAACCGTATTGATCATACTATTTAAATGTTCACCACACAGATGTTGTAGTACTTGAATTATTTATATAAAACACTGACTTGCTGTTACTGCAGTATTTACTTTAATATCAGTATCAGTTAAGTACACATATCTATTGAATACCTAAACCTCCCTAAAAATATTTATTTCTATGTCAATCATAATGCTCTGTATTAGTTAGCTGTTTTGGTTTTAATATTTAATAGACTAAAAATGACAGCCCTGCTTAGCAATACAGTCCATATTAACAAGAATTGTCACAAATTCTCTTTACAGTCCTTGCCTTGCACTGAGATCTTTTGGCACAGAAACAGTACCTGTAAAAATGTGGATTACAATATCAGTGATCTAATTCCATACCAGTTTCTTACAGAAGCAATAAACCCATTTGATGTAGAGTAATTTTCAAAAATGAACACCATAAAATCAGGCTGTTCTAAACCTGCCACAGTTTTTAAAGGAGGAGTCAGAATAACAGACTGAAAAAAATAAAATGAAAAATGTAATAGCACAAGTATTTCTGCCTATGATCTCCTGTTGCTACCACCAAATCCTTGTAACTCATATTCTTAAAAGAGCAAACAAAGCATGCACTTGAGTGTTTCAAAGAAGCAAAGCACTAGTCTTCCCAATGTATTTTTTCTAACATTTAGGTGCTTTGTTGACTTATTTACTAACACTTACTGCACTGCACTGCTTTGTACATAAAAAACCTCAGCAGCACATTTCTGTAAAACTCTCAAATGTTAGTCATATCCACCAAATAATGTTAAGAAAAAGACATGAAATTCTACTGAATAATTTAACAAAAATCATACCAAGTACCCAATCTTCCGATTGTATTACATACAAGTACAGGAATCGTTAAATTAGATTTATACCAAATTACTGGCAGAAGCAGAAATAACCCTTAAAACACCTCTAACTCTTTTTCACCAAAAGCAAAGCCCTTTTTTCCCTACGTTCAGGGCTTCCTAAGATTATCCAACAGAGGGCTCCCAGTAGCTATTAAAAAGCTTAATTGAGAGCCAAATACACGAACTCTAACATATACATACAAATCAGCATACTGTCATTTTAATAACCTGTTCTGTATGCACATACACGCTCACCTATACCCACTTTAGAAATTTGTAAAAGCATACAGTAAAACCACCCAGGTAGTGCCTTGTCATAATTTGTATGCTGCTGAAGTACACTAGCTCAAGATTTTTTCCAAAACACTATTTTTAACTGTAGAAAATGAGTGTCTTTTTAAATTGTCTTTATACAAATGAAATTACATTTTCTTATCGTTTCTTTACTCCCACTTGAAAAAAATACTAAGAAAATCATGTGGAGCAAAGTTTGACTGCTACGTGAGTATCAGCCAGTGTAAGGGGCAAGAGCAGAGACTGAAGCCCAGGCAGGTGCTCACGCACATGCAGCACTTACTTGCTAAAGCCAGTCTACACCTGACAAACTTCATCTCATCAAGACAAAGGTGCCACTGGACCGTTTCAGCAAGAGGATATTTCAAACTAGATTAAGCCTTGTTCTCTTTGTTGAGATAGTTACAAAGTGGGGTTGCACAACAATAGCTTTGAAATGCTTAAGTAATCAATGTACTTGGTAGATTATGTTTTTCTGACATTCAGATATCTGAGATTAATAAAACCCAAACATTTTTTCAAGATTTTGCTAGTACAGCAGAAAATGTGAGTTTGCAAAGAGTCCTGGTATGTGCTCTTGGGATTTAGGAAGGACTTCAGCCATCCACTAAACTGTCCTCAGAGACTGTAAGTAAAAGGGTCCTATATATTCCCTTCACCCTGAGGTCTCCCAGTAATACTATTCCCCTCACCATTTAAGGCCTTAATTTTAAATACAGGACATCATATCTTCTCCCAGTAACATACACTGATATTTCCTGTAGGCTACACGCTTTTTAAAAAAATTTAATCAAATGCCACAGCCAATATAGTATCATGTTGGTGTGTCCTGCCTTATCAAAAAAACCTCACAGCACATTATCTACTCAAACACAATGTGATCATAAGTCAAAGCTATTGTCCTGCAATAAATTAACGTTAGTATTTGATGGGTTTAGTAAGCTATTCACCATGGATGAAGATAATACATAAACTATTGTACAAGAAGCTTTAAAAAAGTTTTTACAGTATTAAAAAGAAATAATTACCTATATGTAACTCAGTAAGTTCATTCAGCAGCACCTGCAGGTGTGCCCAGAACATTAGCCAACAAGGCATATTTTTTTACTTCTGAGATTCAGCTTCTTTTCCATAATGGCTTTTGAGTTTAGCTATGATAATACTAATTTGCTTTCCTCCACACCTTTACATCCACTGTGAAAATACGTACCTGCACCCTTTTTGCATGTGTTACAAAAGTAATCTGATACACTGTCAGTGATTAACTCCTCCAAAAGTAATTCTGCACTTTTATAAATGGAGGCTTTTTGACCAAAGCCTTGGGAGACGAAGCAGAAAACCTATATTCTGCTACGTTACACACCACACAATTCAGTTTGTCTTTCAATTTATATCAATGTATTTGGTGCTTGCATTCACTCTGCTTTTATCTGCAGTCATACTGCAAAGCACGCGGACATGTAACGCAAGTAGAGAAAAATTTATGGTATCTGAAACTGTATTATGGCAATGCTAAACTCTAAGCAAAATATTTTTAGAAATTTTTGGCACAATGCAGAACTGGAAGGACCCTACCCTAACTTGAACTGAGATAAGTTTATCTTCTCACACATTCAAAAGTCTACTTTCAGGCCGGGTTGTCTTAAAATAAATTCTAAGTGCCTTTGGCACAGAAGTGTTTAAAAACAATCTCTCTTTTCCCTTTCAACTGGAGATGCAAGTATACAGGACCTTTGGAAGAAACCTGATTGGTCTGGCATGCAACATTGCATTTTGTTTTAAAGATTGGACTTTCGTCATTTTGCAGCCATCATTTTCCTAATTAAGTCCAAGAGTACATACAATCCACGTATGGAAACAGTAGTAGTGTAACAAAAATATCAAACAAACTCTAATCGTTTACTTACCACAAGTCTCCATCTTCAATAGTCTTATCATTTGGGGCTCCAGCATGGCCGTAGTGTAAAACAGACGAGTTCTCCCCACTGATAGGTGAAAAGAAAATTCAGGAAGATTAATGGAAGAAGAAACATTAACATACACAACATGAGAAGGAATATTGTAAACATGTGGCATTGTAAACATCAGTGTATTCCAGTATTAAACATGAAATTTTGCAGTCTGTGACAACTGCCATAGGCCCTGCCCTGGCGTGGGCTGTAATAGCATACCCTGCAGCTCGCTCAGCAGAAATGTGTATAGAATGGGCATTTTGCTACTCTGGCTGCAAGATATGACCCTTCTGCAGAAGGAACTCGGCACAGTTCATATAAATACTTCCCACGTCCATCATGATGTTAAAGCAGCAATTATACAAGAGTAATTTTTCAACCTATACCCATTTATTTCCTTCTGGATTTTTTTTAATTATAGTGGTGTGTTTCCCTATGTAAGATTAAAGATTCTGAGGCATGAAACCCAAACTTCCACTGGAGTCACATCTGACACGTTTGAAATGTTCTAGTGGCTACTGGGACTGGAAAAATTCAGCTGTCCAAGTAAACAGTTCCAGTTCACCTCTGGCGTGGCTACGCGTGATATCTGCTGGAGTGGATACACTGCATGCTGCTCGGACAGCATTTGCAGCATGCAAGGTCAGCAGCAATAACAGGCATGAGAACTGTCACTCGATTCTTACCTCTTATTAAAAATCACATTACAAAGATTTTTATTGCTGAAAACCTTTCAGATTAAACTGCTGATTCACAGGAATAAAACATCTCCAGAGAAGGATGGACCCTTGTTCTGCATTTCTCAAGCTCCATGATTCACTCAGTGACCTATGTTTGTCCTTGGCATCCTCTCTTGTCTACCGATATTCCCCCAGGTCTGTCAAACATCAGTTAACAGACTGGTGAAGATCTTGAGCTTTACTTATTTTTCTTTTACTATTCTCCTCAGATAGATGCTGTCTTTGTTTTTCTCTTCAAAAAGCTAGAATTACATCATATCCAAAAATACATGTGTTGGGACAGGGTTACTGCAGCATCTCTGCCCCCTCCAGCTGACTTGCCAGTCTGTATCTCACCTTTCATCAAAACCATATTGGTCATCCTGCTCAAATTTGATTCTTTCAAGTTGTGATGACGGAACAGCTTCTCATCTTAGGTGAAAGGAATGTGAGGCTCACTCTCAATAAATCTTTTGTTGTATCTGGAGTAAATGAGCCATCTGACATACTTCTCATATTAGACTTCTGGTATGTGCAATTACATAAACAGTAAACATGCACTGTATCCAAAAAGAGATTACCTTTAAGATACATTAAGTACTTGTGATCAGTTAGATATTTAATAGATCACTGGTCATTCAGATATAGTAACTCCATAAGCAGTGATTATGGAGGAGAAAGTAGATGTTGCCTTCGGTTTCAATCTAAAGGGATGGATCACGTCAGTATTTTAAAAGCAGTAAGTTTTTATTAAGTATTTTTTAGCATGTAAGAATCACTACATAATAAAACAGTGAAGGACAATGTTTCAGAATCATGGGAATGATTTTCTGATACAAAGTGTATTTCTTAAAATTACACACACTCCAAAGGTAAAAATTAAAGTTGTTAAATCAAGAGTTTAAAAACCCCACAGAACTAAGGCTGCAACAAATTTGTTTTGTGACGCTGGTCCAATGGCTCAAGCACAGTTTTACAACCGGCTACTAGATGGCTGCCTTTTACTTCCTGGATGCCTGACTTGGGAACCTATGCTGTTGTGCAGATAACAAAAAATGGCTCCATGAAGCTTGCACACAAGATGAAGACAGATGTGAGCTTCCTTCTGAGGTGTCCTGTCTCCTGGGCACTGGTGGAATAGTTCCTTCTGGCCAAAATTCCAGTTTTCCACACCAGGACACTTTCAAACTTAGCTTGCCTTGTCTGAAAAAGAGATCTATAATAGGGCAATGGACTGCAATCAAAACAAAATGGCCTTCTGTGCCAGGCAACGTGTACAGCGGTGTCCTGGTTTCAGCTGGGATAGAGTTTATTTTCTTTCTAGTAGCTGGTACAGCGCTGTGTTTTGGGTTTAGTATGAGAAGAATGTTGATAACAACCTGATGTTTTCAGTTGTTGCTAAGTCATGTTTAGACTAACTCAAGGACTTTTCAGCTTCTCCTGCCCAGCCAGCAA
>JAVKLA010000088.1:32590786-32610906 GCA_034782735.1 Sagittarius serpentarius
AGTGTCACTGTTAGTTTCTTCCTTTCTGTTCTATTAAACTGTTCTTATCTCAACCCACGAGCTTTACTTTTTTTCCAGTTCTCTCCCCCATCCCACTTGGGTGGAGCGGGAGTGAGCCAGCGGCTACGTGGTGCCGAGTTGCTGGCTGGGGTTAAACCACAACAGTGGGCAGCACGTGGAAGCAACTAGAAGGACCTTGGTGCTATGCATGACACTGTGAACCCACATGCTTGGTGTTTAAGGAAAAACACAGAAATAATAAAAAAACCCCGACACCTGGCATGCACACACATGCTCACGCACACACACGCTCCACAACAGTTTATCAGGATTTTAGCTGCAGATACTATTCCTTATCTCCTTCTAAAAATGGGGATAAAGTAGGAGAAGCAAATAGCACATGCATATATTTATGATCAACTTCTAAAAAATTATCATGAAGCTTAAGGGCATGACTCCATGCTAATGTATTTGCAGATAGCTTGTTTACTTATCATCATATGCTGGCACCCTCAGTGTCATATACCATACCAGCTGCATAAACAAGTCATATATATGCTTTCAACAATAGACACTGCAAATACAAAGATGTGGGGTTTCTTTTGCACATTTTAAAGGTTTTAGTTTACAAAATATTTCTGTAAGGTTCGGCACCAACTGTTACAGAACATGCATGAAAAATCTGTTTTTCAGCACCGTTAGTGAAGCGTTAAGCAGCACACAGTGTTTCTTGGCATCTGAGACTCCTTATCTGTCACGCACATCTTGGCTCTGTCGCATAAATGGGATCGTACCACAGAAAGCACAGTTGGTGCTGAAGACCAGATATGCACGCCGTATGCATTTCGGGTTTTTTGTCTTTCTGAAGTGATTGGGGTGAGGTCTGCTCACTTGGGACTGGCTCTGGACAGGTCCCCTGGGCTGAACACGCATTAGCAAGGGAGGTACAGCAGACCTGGTCCTAAAAGCTCTCCCATCTATTTTTCACCCAAAAGAAATCCAGCATGTGCCCTCCAGGACTGGTGCCTGTCTCTGAGCAAAGCCCTGCAGCTGGGGACCAGTGGGAAATCTTGCTTCAGAAATGAACTACTGACCCAAATTAGAACACCGACATGGACACACCTCCAGCCCATTCCTGCCAAGAGGTGCAAGTCCAATCCTCCTCACAGGAAGCATCTTTATCGCTGTGCTGAGATGAAGGCAGGAAAGATGCTTTGGGAGCAATAATACAGAAGTGGTGTTGTACCCAACATGGTAAAGACTACAGCTAGCCAGAAATTGTTCATAATGATTCAGTCAGACTTTCAAGGTGGCTTCAAAACAATTTAAACAAAACCTCCAGCCACTGGCAAAGCAAATGTGCCTTCCTGTAGAAGCTATTTCTTTTCTTCCCAAGGAACAACAGTTGAAAGGTCTGGCATTAGAGTGCCAAAGTCGGGGTTTAAAATGAAGCGCTGTGGGGAAGCGTGGATCACTTGCAGCTCCGCTACTTTCCTGGAGGTCAGCACCTCTGAAAACCACCACACGTGGGTATGCTGATGTCTGCCTTCAGGCAGCCAACCTGAAAAATTCTCCAAGAGATTTCTGTGTATCTGTTTTTATTCCTTTAATAATTTGCCTCTAACTCATGCCAAAGACATGTTTGTTACAAAAAGAATTGCGTGAAGTGGCAGAAAAGCTGCAAATTAACACCACTGAGAATGCAAACAGTAGGAAGAGATTCAGATTACTAGGAAAGGACAAAAAGTCCCCAAAAAACATTTTAGATCAGAAAACACCCTGAAAATACATGATTAGAAGAAAGAGGAGGAATGTCAGCAATATTTTAAGAACAGGACTAAGCTAAGCATCAAGCATTACAAGAAGTGCAGCTATTTGCTCTATATTAAGAACATCTAAAGAAAAACCAACAGATCATTAACTAAACCAGCAAACTGTTTCCATCATGATTTAAATAATAAAATCAATCCAGAAGGAAGCACTAACAGCCTTCTCTCCACTTTTTCATCTAAGAGATGAAATCATAAAAAGTTGTACTGAAAAGAAAGACAGACAAACGGATTCAATAAGTATTCTAATCTTATCCAAAAAGCTTTACTTATGGTGATCCTCAGACAGATAAAGGCATTTTACTGCACTATGTTATTCTTAACCACTGGTATCATCTGCTGAGAGCTGTTACCTGCCTGGAAATATCTGTCATGAAGATCTGAACCGAAGTCTAAGATGCTGCAGTATCAGGTAGTAGCTGACCATGGCTTCTGTGGTGGTTGCAGAGATACTGATGCCTCCACTTCCACCTCCATCTAACTCTAGTTGGAAACTCTGTGCCCAGTTACCAGCGGATGTCATCCATCACAGGGTCACCAGGACGCACTGTCCATGTAACTTAACCTTTGTTTTCCCTTTTGTAAAAATGGTTACTTGGTACACTAAGACACTGCAATGAATAATTCATTAGCATTTGAACACTACTGGGAAGTCAACACTTTGTACATTAGTGCTGAATATATCCAAGTACGTTTATCAAATACTACCATTCTCATTTAATTGCACTTACGTGACATCTGTTTGCACTTCGAACCACTTACAAGTTGACAGTGTTTGAAAGCATCGCTAACTACAGGACTAACCTCGCTATGTGACAACCTGTAATACTAATATATGTGTGTTATCGTTCTCAGCTGATTGGAGAGCAAATACATGCAAGTGAATGCATAAAGCATATTTGGTCACACCAAATTTTCATTTACCATCTCCTGAAGAGTGTAACACTGGACAGGGACAGCAACAAATGCATGCACTCAATGTGTGTCCACTGATTTATTTCTGTACTGAAATACAGTATTGATTATTCTTGATCTCCAGCTTAGTGAGCATCTTTTCTAAAATCCGAATAACAAACCTGTTTTTAATAAAAAAGCATGATTCTCTTCTATGGAAATTATCAGGCCTGTAATCTAAAAAGGAAAGATCCTGTCAAAACATCACAGTTTTAAGTGTCAGAAAAAGAACAAACTCAGCATGAACAGAATAAACCATAACTACTCAAAAATCCTAATTGCAAAAGCTATTTTTAATCATAAATATAGTTAAGTGTAATATTTACAGTGCATGACATTTTCATGGTAATAAAAAATGCCCATTATTTTTGCCATTATTATGTTAATTGAATTCATCAGATCTACTTACATTCATTTTATTAGGACCTAGCTTAAAACTGTTAATATTATTCATTCTTACTTCATCACTTACAGTCAGTATATAGCAATTTATGGACAAAGGCCTTTGTATTCTATTTTATGTAATTTTATTTTTTTTTTCCAAATCAGTTTGTCTGCACTTTTAATTGTAGCGGTAGGATACAACGCCAGCTCCCAGCTACAACAGTGAGTCGCCATATTGTTAGCATCTTGCATTTTAAGGGCAGCCCTTCTCCATGTGTTAAATCCTTCAATGGTTTAGAAGCAGCTCAAACACCGCTTCTATGCCCTGCTAAGCCCCTCCAGCATAGTGGGACAGGACACCCAGGAAGCTCATGTCATCATCCACTTCTGAACTACTGCTGGGGCTTTCCTCCTCCTGGGTTCCCTGAGTCATGTAACACAAGTCCTGGGGTTTTCAGTCCTGTGGAGCGTTTAGTCTGTCCCCACGGGGTCACAAGGACCCACTACACAAGCATATGATAGACATTTCTATAGGTTTAGCAAAGCCATTGATGTTCTCCAGCACCCAAACCAGATCCTGCAGCACGGGTTCTGATTTACTGCAAGTGAATGTGAAGTCTGTACGGCTGTGAAAACCCATATACAGAGAAAACTTTATTTTACCATCACAGCCTGTGACAATACCATAGAAATGGAGTTTCATTTCAATGGGATGTTAATTCTCAAGTTATATGATGGTACTTAAAGCAGGAAACTTTTCAGACAATTTAGATGCACTATTTGCCATAAAACTCCTCAAGCTCCTACTGCAATTTTGCATATAAATTGGAAAACTGCATTTACAAATAAGCAATTGAGTAAACAGCAGAAAGAAGCGAAGATGCTAATTGTCCTTATTACCTCCAAAGCAATATAACATTATTGTCATTAACGTAAAAATTATTTTTTGTAAGTGTACGTGACTTCAGTGTAGGGCAAATGTTTGTGAGTAGCAGATGATCTAAAAGTAGAACATATATACCAACATATATGCCTCATCTAACTGTCATGTATCTCTGATTAGATTAATTCCACTGACTAAATAAGATTAATCTCTCCACAAAGCACACAGCTGTCCTTTAGCATGTATCCTACACTATTCTATTGAAATTCTCCAAATTAAAAATGTGCATTTCTACAACTGCAGGGAGAACTTTTATAATTCTTTCCCAAATACAATACCTTCAACACTAGCTATTCACCAAGGAAAAAAGTGAACAAAAAATTTCCAAACTCCAAAAAGATTTGTTTAATCACATCCTAACCTTTGAGGCAAAAAATTTTGAGAATGATATGAAATACTTAAGGTGCATTTCAAAGAGAGCATTTTTGAGTAACAGAGAATAACTCTAAAGCCCTTCTTCATAACACTATTTAATAAAAAAGCCAATTGCAGCACAGATGAGAGCATAAACATGATCCTGGCAGTAGTAGCAGTCACTGGGGAATCTCTTGAGTATAGCAGAGTCTGTAATGGAGTTATTTCTTTAAGACACAGCACTAGCCACCTTTCTTTGGCTTTTCCAGAGGAAACAGTTCAAAACTAACTGTGGTGGCACCTGCAAACACATCATATGCCTAAAAGGAACAATTTTACAAATATCCAGTGGGAAACTGACCATAAAGGCTGAAACAGTTCAGTATAAACCATTGACTTACCTGCCGCAGATGCAAGTGTAGGAAGTGTGGCGCATGCCACCCCGAGCATAGCAGTAGTGCTGGAACAGGCTGCAAAGAAAGAAAGGTGGTAATTAATAATATATTCAAAACCACCACAAGACAGGGAGAAAAGCAAGTCTTGCTTGAGTACAGCTGTGTTGGTACAAATCCCCAGCTCCCTGATGAGGCTCTCAGCCCATTTCTGCTCAGCTGAGCACTCAAATCCACCCACATCCACAGCTCAGCAGTCCTGCAGAGCGTCACGCGATTTCCACAAAGCCCATTAAGCAACTCCGCAGCAGAGAAGAGGGGCTTGAGTGCAGCTCGGTAACTTCAAATGGCAGATTGCTTTCCTTAACAACTCAACATAGAAAGGCAAATTATTGTTGGAAAAAGGTAGTTCATCTGACCACAGAACGAATGGGATGGTAACAGTTAAATGCTGAAGCTGGCCAAACTCTCCAAAGTGGAGTTGAGAAAACCACTTCTTGCTGCTTTTCAGGTACGCAATCACATCCATGACCCTTATTTTCAACCCTGTTGCCTTCAGTCTATGGCACGTAGATTCAGCAAAAGTGAAGTCCAACCAGCCCTTCCTAGGGGAGGAGCTTGTCAGACAGGGCAAAGCTCTTCTTCAAAATAGTTTCAGCAGAAGCTCTCTTGTTTTTACCACCCCACTGATACCCTCTGCTGAAAGCTGAACTAAATACCCCTACATATGTGTGAAGCCTGAATCACATCTGAGTGTGCTGTACACCCTGCTCTCCAGACAAGCCAGCAGAGCTCTCCAGTTAGGTCAAGCCAGGCACTTTCTGCTAGCATCACAGTCCGTGCTGGAATGGGTGGTCTCATGTTTTCTTGTCTGTAGCACCATAGACACAGAGAAAACATAAGACTATTCAATTTCAGATTGTGGTACCTAAATACCTCTATGATCTTCCACTGCCCAAACATGGAAAAAAATTAACACAAACTCAATCCCAACAGCAAGATGATCAACGTGGTAACATTAGGCTGAGTCCGCAACAACCTATGAAAAACATTACAACACAATATTGTTTGCTTTTGTGTGTATGAGGGCCAGGGAAGGGAAGGAAGAGCAGCCCCATGCTCTCCAACAGTACTCCTCTTGCACTGTTGTCCTGCTGGAGGATCTGTTTGGCTTTAAAAGCATTAAAACATTTTCAGCTTCACTGTCAAAGTCCCCTTCACATAAGGGCAGATGTGCCTAAAGCACAACTAATGTAGGACTAGGTGCTTTAAGAGCTAAACATATATCATGGATCCTTTTATTCTTTTTGAAATATGCTCTAATTACAATCCAATTCCCTTTAATACGGAATGAATTTCAAAAACTCATTTGTTGTACTACTGAAATAATTTCATTAATACCAAGTGATAATGGTGCTATTCAAAGAATAGAGATGTTGTGATTTTGTCCTTCAGCAGCAGCAATCCACAGAACACAATTCAAATTCTTTGAAGGATATTAAAGACATTACACGTTTGTAAATCCAAACCATATTTTAAAATTACATAAAATGACAGTATTTAAAGAGAAACAAAGCAAAACAAAACATACAAATTTATCACACAAGAAAAAAGAAGAGCCTACGTTTAGAGATGTAGTAGGGAGACCCAGTTTACCAAATCTCTTTTCTGCTCAAAATGCTGCGGTTTTACAAGGTAGAAATAATAATTTCGTATTGCCCCAGAAACTAGTAATAGCAAAGAGTAGGTCAAATGACAGAGAAACTAAGGAGAAACTCTGACATGGTGAGAGCACAGCAGAGATACCACTAAATTGAGCTAATAAAAAATTATCACCTGAGCTGTCATTTGCTCTGATGCAAACATTTTTTCACCGAATGGACATTTCATAAGGAAACCAAGTTAGAGAACTGCTCTTCCCTAGCATACTTGCAGGCAAGGTTTACTCTGTAAGACAACACTATGCACAAACATTTTACACAGTAATGTATTATGTTATATTCATATAGTTACATTTTAGGAAGCAACTTTTAGTCTGTTTTATAACCCTTCACCTTAAATGACTGAATAAACTATCTCCTCTAGACAGCAACTTTCAGTAACCTTCTGAAGAGTTTTAAAAATGAAATAATGAAGGTTGTAAACATCCTTCCATCACCAGTGATGCAGGGATAGCAGGGTTTATTTTTCCATATGACAACTGATCACATATTCATGGTTGCAATTTATATGAAACTGTGCAGCTGAGTAATAGTATTCACCTTTTGCAGTACTCCCTGATTAGCAGTAAAAAGCGGTAAATAAATTAAGACATGCTTCCTATAATCCAGCTGTTGCCTGAACTTTGTTTCTGTTTTCTAAAAAAGGAACCTGATTGTTTCATCAAACGTTATGGACTTTCTTTTAAGAGTAAGAAAGAAGTGGTTATTTATGTGACCGAGCTGAAGATAGTACAACTTTGCCAGGCAGTGAGTTTTCTGGTAGTAAAACTACTCACGTCACTTTTTTTGAATTTATTTTTTTGGGCTATGGCTCATTAGAAACATGTTCATGCAGTTGGAAAAAACCAAGCCATTTCTGTCAGAGACAACCAACGTCCTTGTATAACATGTCTTAGGTAAGTGAAGGACTGCATATCCCTTTAATGGAAAATGCTGGCTTTTCAAAGCAAAAAATGTATATATAGAATTAGAGAAGCTGCCAGACCTTTGTAGTTAAAATTCTGCTTCCACTGAAGTTAATGCAGATTCTGCCACTAGACATCTTCACACTAGGATTTCACTGTCTACACGCTGCAAGAATCTTTATCCAAAAGTGCAATACAAAAGTATGATCTCTGAAATAGTTGGATGCAATATAATTTAATCTGGCACTCCACATATATTGCAAATATTGCACCTTGAACTTTGCCTGGCCTTTTTGATTGGAGGATATGTGTGTTTAGGCAGTTTTATGTTGGTGCTGGATGCTTTGCCATGAGCTTTTAATGCAACCAACACAGATACAAGAGTTAAGCACCTTTTTCTCTTCTTCTTTCACAGGTTTCAAAGCCTCCTGTCATGTTTTATGCAATATTTCCCTGGACGGTGTATGTATTACTTATCATGCACGTACTACCTTGGTGTATTTGCATGTCAGATGCTACCTTTTAAATGCACGCAGCTTTGAGCTGGCATGGGTTTTGCATTGCTTTTGAAACAACTTTTTATTTTTTTTTAAAATGTAGAACTACATCCTGGGTTTGGTGCTTTTTCTTTTTGCCAAAAACATCAGCTTCTTTAATGGACTGACAGTACGTGGAAACTGAAGGTAGTTTTAAAAACCTCGTTGTTTTTTCCATTAACTTAAGAAAGAGCAAGTATCAGCCGCCATCAACTCAGGTAAATCTGACATGAGTGCACTTGCCCCCACCTTGAAAATTTGCTGAGGCACAAGATAGTGTCATCCCCACCATTCTACTGAGTCTTGGCTACCTTATTGACTATACTGACTTGACAGGGAAGAAAACTCCACCTTCAGAAATAATGGTTCTTCATCATTAGAAATAACAGAAAAAGTATATACTTGCTATATTTGAGATCTTATGGAGTATTGCATACATCCAAACAAAACTCCTGAATGCTTAAAAAGCCTCAACTTCAAAACAGCCTAAAAAGCCACTGAAGTAAAACCTGCTATGGATAGTCTTTCTGACAGATTATAAGAACCACTCTGACAACGATGATTGTGTCTTATGATCATCTTCGGTCCAGTTTCTACTGCTGTCTAATGCACACTGACAATTACAATCAGATCTGTGCTATGCATGTAAATTGAATCAAATAAAGTAAAAAAAATTAAGTGGATTTACAGAATAAGGGCACTTAAAGCAAGAGGGACAGAAACTATCTGTAATTACTTCCCGCACACTTGTTGCTTATTTTCAGATCTTCGTCATCAGTAGAATACAACATATCCATACGCACTCACCACAGTATGATTTTTATTTCCCCAAAGAAGTAAACAAGTAATTTCTAATCTGAATTCTTGTCATCAGCTCTTCTTGAGTTATCACACATATTTATAAGAAAATCACATTTTGTATTTCTCAGCTATTCACTCCCGAAACCAAGACACTTCTAGATCATAAAGGTTCAATTTGTAAATAAAAATCCAACTATTTTGGTCTGTATCTTACAAAACAGGTAAAAACTGTAATTACAGAAAATGCCATAAGTATGAAGAAAAGAAAGAGAGGGAACAAAAAGTGGCAAGAATATCTGACAAAAAAGACTATTAAAAACTTAAGCCAAGTTTCTATAACATGGCCCAAATACATTCCTCAGTGGCATCTTCTGATGGCCCCTCCATCCCAGTCCCACATTCCTAGTAAGTACAGCAAAGCGCTGCAGAATGAGACATGCACATCACTTTGGGATGGAACAACAATTACTCATTCCAGGGTTTCCGATGAAGGAAGACCAAACCCACTGAACAATCCTGTTCATTATTCCCAGATACTGGAGCCATGTCAAGAACACCTGCTGGATACCGGTAGTTCACGAACCACATTTTTAGACTGTGCATCAGTGAGATCTGCTGTCAGAAATGCAACTTGCCTTGTGAAGCATACAACGTACAGAAGAGTCAAGGATACTCATGGGTCAATATCTTATTAAGGTGTATATATTGAAAATATATTTATATACAAAATTTTTCACACTGGATCACTCACTAATTTGAGGATGTTTCAGAACCACAGTAATTTCTTCAGTGCACATTTGAGAAGGTGGCCTCCTAACAAAAATAAACCTTTACACACATCAAAAATAGTATTCTTTGAACAGAGCCTTTGAGACATGCCTGGAAATGCAAGCAGGTGGTTTTGAACTATAAATTGGAAACCACAGCACCTTAAGGGAGTTCTGTACAGAACTTGGAGGATTTTCTGTAGTTTTTTGAGGGTTTTTATGAGTACAGTTGGAAGACGTAGATGAATATCTGTTAGTTATCTGTTCATCGAATTACTTTTGAATTACAACTAGAACATGCCCTTATGCTTTTGTACTGTGTAAATATTGAGTGTAGCCAAAGGTTTTTTTAAAGAATTCACAACAGGTTCAATTTTCCAAAGCTGATCTCTCTATGCCAGGACTGAAAGCCACCATTTTGATCATTTAGACACATAAATATCTTCACATGAGAAAGCTATGAAGCCCAAATAACACAAAACTGTTAAGCCACAGTAAATGTAATTTGTCCATGACATCTAAAGTATTTATACTTAACATCAAACTAGGCTGGAAGAACGGAGCACAAAGGAAAGAAGAGGAGGCATCAGTAACAACCCATCAGTGGATATACGAGCAAGGTCAGCAGTGCTTCCTTTAAACCCACACTAGACACTGTGAGGTTCTTAAATACAGAGCATTTTTCTTTGTTAACCAATTTACTTTGGTAATGTTATTCATTTTCCATGGGCAACTAGATGCTTTAAGGCTTAGTTCATCTAATCCTATTTTCATTTAGTTCACAACACAACACTGCAGTATTGCAAAATACATCTGAGGTTATTTTAATACAAAAAAGTCAGTACTTCATTGCGAAAGAGTAAAGAAGGGGAGTGGAGAAGAGTAGGAGAAATAATCCAGTTTACTATTAATGAACAAATGGTGGATTACAAACTCACACCAGAACAAGAAAATTAGTACTATGAGCGGATGAGCAAAGATTTCTTCTACACCTCGGAGACAGTATCATTAAAGATTTATGAAAGCGATGTTATTATTTAAGTGGTCTACATGACTGGAAATTGTTTAGAACAAAACTTACTGCTCCATGAACAACAGGAGACAAAACCACTTCTATGCATTGACTTCTTAAACCAAACTGTTTACACTACTTCTAATGAAAATTTTAGAGATTCAAACCATTGGCTGAGTTATTTTGCATGCTCATGGAATAGAGCTGCTGGAGCTTACTATCAACCAGAAATACTGAAAGTAGCTATACTTTGAAGCATCTGTATTTAAAATTGTCCTAATTCGTATCATGCACAAGTAGAAATTGTGGTTGTTTTTTTTTTAAATGTTGATCCTTCTGAATTCCAGCATCTAGATTCTGTTCTCATTTTTGGTGTGTGTTATTTAACTAAGTTATTTTTATTTATATGCAGCAAACACTAGATCATAATATGTCCTTAGAAGAGAAGAATGTTACCTGAGTTCAGCAGGGACAGAAGAAATATAACTTTAGCAAGCAGGTATGACACATGAAACTGGCAGAATATTAATGTAGCTACAGTGCAGAAAATCTATTATGAAATAAGGAAAAGCTGTGTAGAAGCAGCATAGAAGTGAGTAGTCTCACCTTTGTAATAAAAAATTAATGTTGATATTTCTAAATGTGCTACTTCCATTTACTAAAATGGATGACAAGCCAGAGCTCAGGGCAGAACAGAGGATAAGATTACCCCAAAATATAGATACATTTTAAGAATACAAAATGACACAGATCAGAAGGAATGCCATTCCTTCAGGAAACAAAGCCCACCAAGGCAAAGCCGTTTCACCAGTCATTAATGCTACCTGGAAACCAGAGACACATTAAACAGAAAGTCCATAAATAATACAAAAACTCAACACTGTCACATATGTCATGTATGATTTGCAACGATTGAAGGTAATTGATAATCTCAGTTCAAGAACAGAGAGTTTAGGTGGGGGTAATTAGCATTTTAATTGCATAATTGGGAATTATAAATTACCTGTCTTATGTAAAGAATAACTGAAGAGATTATATGACATTAGCTAATATTTCATCTTGTTGGCTAAACTACACAGTGAATTTAGAGAATCTGGAATTGCATTTTCCTCACACACACACATACCTATATTTTCTCTTTTTTTTAATTTCATGGCTGTCCTTTTATTACCACAATTAACTATTCCACATGAAGCAAGTTTTCCCCCATCATTTTGCAAATCTAACATTTTTGAATAATTTTTGGGACAGAGAACAAAGAAACAACATGACTACGATACTGCAGTAGTTTAAGAATGCCTGTGGAATTATCTCCCCTTCTCCCTCCCAGACAAATTCATGTAAGTTTTTTCTAACAGCTCTGTTTGAGTTTAAATCCTTTTTTTTCCCCCAGTATGAGGAAAGGGCAAGAGTTTTAACAGATGCAGTTCTAAAGAACTGCATATACCCACTTTTACTTGATTTGTCTTTCATCTAATTCTACGCTGGTGTGACATTTTTCTACCTCACGCTGAAAATTCACCAGACTATGCATTTTCACAGAAGTTCTGCTAACCCATTTCATTACCAACATTCAAATGCCAACAATGATTATGTAAGTCTGTAATCTCATACTCAGCTGCTGCTTTTCCAGAAGCTTGGCAAGACAACTTAACAGGTAACCTAGAGACAGGACAGTTGCCAGAGCGCTCTGTAAATACACCATTTCAGTAAGTCAATCTTTAAATTAACGCTCAAGAAGCCTTTTAAGAAAGTCTTCAAGTATGGTTGTCAAATTATTATTTTCCTGAAACCCTTTTAACTCTACTTGGAAAATCCACTTATCATTTGTCAGAATTGTTTGATTCACCTGCATAAAAAACAGCTGAATTTTGATTCAAATATTATGACTGTTAAACTACTGAAATCCTTACAGTTACTATTTCACAGCAATTAGGCTGATTAAGATATTCATAGTACAAACCTGCAAAGATTTTAATGTTAATTCTGACAAACTTGCAAGTCAAGGTCTACCTCACTTTCTGGGTTTTTTGTATGCAGAAGCTCAACTGGCAGTAAGCATGTGCTCTGTCAGCAGAGGAACATGCCTCTTCCAGAGCTGCTAAGTCTGCCAAGGGTCTATTACAGAGAATACAAATAAGGTTTACCCAAAGGATTGCATCAGAGCTCCAGTGACTGACAGAAAAAGCATTAATAGTACAAGAGATTGCCATCACTCAGATTTCGGCTATGATTAGACCATTGCCCATAATGAAACTGAATTGATTTGAGTAACCGTCCCTGCAGCTGACAGAGGTAACAGACCCTGTGTGCAATTCTGGAGTCTACTGCAACAGCAGCAGAAACAGTCTTCAGCGGCCCTCCAGCGGGGTGGTTCAATACTGGCAGCAGGGAGAAGACAGCCATAGAGCATGCGTTTCAAGGTGGGAAATTGTCCTCCTACACTGTGATAACATCACCTTCTGTATGTTGCTTCATCTTCTGCCTGCCTGTCAGTCTGGAATTCCCCATCTGCTGTATTGAGGTAGCTAACACAGCAGCAGGATCTCCTCATGCACAGCAATGTGGAAGCTATAAAACCTTGAATCCAGGATGTAGTTTCATCCATTTGCTACAGCAGAAGGATTTTTAAACAAGTTTTCAATCTTCACCAAATACATAAATGGAAAACTGATCCCACTGCTGCACTACAAAGCAATGATCATTAAGAAGGGTCTCCATTTTATTTCTTCACCAATTCTAAAGTTCACTGGAGTCATGTCCATTAGTAACAAGGCAGAACTAAGTTCTGCACTGGTCTAAATTTCATACTTAAAAATTCATACCATCTCTTTCTGTAATATTAGATTCTTAGATTCACTGCTCCATTTCCAGCTCTAATAATTCTAGATCTCAACTGGCATATTTTAAATTAAATTTTTTGTAGTTTAAACCTATTTATCAACAGCTAATTAATGAGGTCTAAATCCTTTGATGACAGAATGATTAAACTGCATTTTAACTAATCCATCTTTAATTAAAATGCTGCCAGCCAACCATTTCTGGATGTGTAAAAAGGACACATTTATAGATGCTCACTCTTTAACTATGCATTATGTAAAGCCAATAATTAGAAGAACTCATGATTTCAATTATATTTTAATTACTGTTACATATAAAACATGCTTTAATAGATGTAATGCAATACATTTTCTTTCTTTACAACCCACTAATCATTCCTATTGGGGTGACAACCAAATAAAAAAAAGTTTAATATATGCGCTAGTACAGGAATCTTGTTTTAGCTTTGAGCCAATTCTCCATTTCTTCTTTGCAGCAGAAAGGTACTTAATTATCTCCAAACCTAAAACACAAATGAATCCCTATAAATCCCTGTTAAAACTCTAAAAGAAGATTAGTGGTAACTGACCATAATAAAGAGAAATGCTTTATCCTTATTATTACACTTGCATGTCTTTGGGTTTCTTCAACTCAAAACACCTGCTAGTTAAGGAAAAATTATAAGGTGACATCTGTACAAATATTCATACTTCTTTCCTTTACAATTCTGGCAAACAACACAAGCCAAGAGATGCTTTAGTTATTGCAGGAGCCATCAATTTTCATTTGTTTAGGGCATCCCATTGCCTCTGTCTAGGAAGGGAGAGTGGTAGATAAACATAATGTGATGACTGTAGCCAGCTCACCATTACTTGCATTAATAGGAGGCTGAGACTTGTAAATATGAAAGTGATGGAAGTTTAACTGTTCTTTACTATGGCTAAGTCAGTTTTTAATGCAAATATGGAACAAATTATTTCTTCTGAATCGCAGAGAATACAGATAGCGGGCCAGGAACACTCAGTAACCTATAGCAATCCAACCTTTAAAATTGCATGTTACTACACTAGGTATTTTTTGCTGAGACAACCTAAAATTTGATAAATTACAGTTATTAAACATGTTTCTGAACTCTGCATGTTCCAAGTAGTTGTATAACACAGTATTCAGTCTTAGGGCTTCACTGCTTTCAGTGATCTGAATCTAGCATGAGGAAACCAATAAGCTTATGGCAGAAGCCTGCTTAATTTACCCATTTAATTGTACTTTACAGATATTTAAAAAGGTGTATTATGTTATTTCTACTGACTCAGATAAATTTAATTTTCATAAGCCGATTTCTACTGTTCGGATAGATAAATGAAATTGCTGATATCTTGGTTTATTTCAAGTTTTCTCTAAATAGAATTTAGCATTTAACAAACTGATAGTAAGATGCTTTCATATCACAGGTGCCTATGATGAAGTCACTGAACATATGGATATTGAAATATCTGCACAACAAGACTTAAGCTACTGCATAGTTTGATTCATATAAATACTCTCCTCTCAGTCCCCTTTTTATCTATTCCTACTTATAGAGAAAACTCTTAGGGGCAGGGAATGTATTTTACCACCTTATAAAGTGCACTGCCCATTTATATGGTGATTAAATAACAAGAACAACAGCTTATTATGAAGAGTATATGAACTGTATCTCGGGGGGGGGCAGGGAGAGAGCATGTGCACATCTGGAAAGGTAATTTTGAATATTTAAGTATTCATACTTAAGAGATGTCAAGAATAAATGCTGATGTGGCAAAGTGCTTTATCAAGGTTTATCAAGAACACTCCTTACTTTTTAAAAGATTACAGTACTACCTTGAAAAAAAAAACCAAAAAAGCAACCCTCTTAAATTTATTATGTATGGCATCCAATTGCTGTTCCACCATGACAGGAGTCTTGTAGTGCCAACACAAGTGACAGACAAATGAGACTGCACCTCCTCACATAACCTGTCCTCCCAACCAGGTTATTGTTTTTACTGTCTCTTATGTTGCCTCCCAGTATGACGCCAAGGACAAACATGTTTAAAGACTGCATGTACAGTAACATTAAACAGGAAGAAACATTCAAGAAGAAGAAATATTTTAGCTGTTAGAAGTGCTGGGGAAGGACAGTAATAAGACCAATACCAGAAATAACAAATCAGATATGTATGGATGAAAGCAACAGCTTGTCTTACTTGCAGTTTAATTTCCTGATTTATTTGAATGCTAACTATAGCAACTGCTTTTGTTCTAAGATGGCACTTTGGCCAGTAAGTGCTATGATTTCCTTCTCTGTCTACAGAGACTTTCTACCAAAGCAAGGACACATCATGCAGATGTCAGCTGCCTACTTGCTTTCACACTAAGCAAGTCTAGTACACCGGAGTAATGCAGGAAAGGAGAGGTGACTAACATTTTCTTGGGGGATGCTTTTTTGGAGGAGCTCATGCCAGACAATTTTACTTCCCAGAAAGCAAAACTCTCCAACCCATCTGGATCTCCAGTACGCTTTCTGGAGTAACGCAGTGTATTGCTGCTTTCCTAGCAGAGAACATGCAACTAAATATTGAAAACCTGGTTAAGTATTTTGGAATCATCTAGTTAACTCCAAAACACTATCCAAACTTTGCTTAAAATTGCATTTTCCTGCCCCCAGTAGCCTAGAGTAAGATGGTGTGCTTGGCTGGGTCTGCTCCCAGATACTGTACTGTCAAAAGAAAAGAAAAGTTTTCCCAGCTTGTGCAGATAAATGACAGACCAGAGATGTCCTTCTCTGATCTTCCTGACCATGTTTCAAGGGTCCTGGTCATATAAAATGAGTGAATAGCTGCCCAGAGGACACCACCATTTACCACAAATTACTTCTTTATGGAAGAATCAATTTTATAGTCTCCTGAATTTCAAACACTTGCCTCTTCAATTCAGTTGAATTACTCTTTTGAGAGCCAACCCTGAGATAGATGACTCCAAGGTTCGACTCTTGGGGCTATGAACTATCTGTTATAAAAATCGAGGGAGGACTTATAAGTCTTTGAAAAAGACTCCAAGTAAAGAAAACATGTATCGACACTTTAACATTATATGGCTAGAAGTGTCCGGATTAATCTGTTGAGTCTCCAACAACCTTCTGTCCCAACAGACCAGAAAGCTAAATTCAAGTCAATCTAATACAACAGAATCAGAAAGCGTTTTCAGAAGAGCCTGTCCTGGAAACCCCAACATGTGTGTTTTTCTGCTCATACAGGGAGAATTTTGCAAAGCTGAACTCATGAGAATAAAGCTTTAAAAACATATTAACTAATTTTCAAGTCCTAAGAAGAAAATATGCAACTTTCAAAACAAATACCATTGCAAGACATGGGGAACAAAATGAAATGCATTCAGCAGAGATGATTCCAACAGCTCTCAAGGTCTTGCAGTCTCAAGAAGAAATCCGTAACACTGATCGTGGTTCCCTTAGTCCATGCTGCAGAATACGAATCATCTTTCAGGTGAAAGTGAAGGGAAAGTACACCCTCAACAGAACTTTCAACAATTCAAGCTGTCACGCAAGCCTTGACAAATCCACTTGCCTGCTCATAAGTGACACACAGAAAATTGCTCAGCTCAGTGCTCATCAGTTTCTGCAGATCTACTGCCTTTATTAGAAAGAATTAAAACCATAAGGATTAGAAAGATGACATCAACCAACTATAAATGAGCCTAACATTTCACGGCATGCCTAACACTCCGAGGATGTTTCGGTTACTCCACTCCTGGCATTGCAGACCCTTCACTAGCAGCAAATAAAACAAGAATTCCAGTATCTGGCCAACAGTAGAATTTTCAGATCTGTTAAAAAAATTATGAAAGAAAAAGTTCTGTCCTGATGCTTCACATATACTTAGGGCTTGAAACTGCTCGTGTCAAGATGTCAAACTGCATAGCAAAGCCACATCTGCCAGGAGGCACAGTCATGCTTTTGTGCCAGAATGGCACCTTCTGTTCTGTCTGTATAGAAGATTTGTTACCCACCAACCACAGCTCCTTCTCCCTAAAGGAAGATGAAGGCACACAGCAAAACAGGGCAACATGCAGAGGCAGTACTTGCAGGACAACAGCTCCCAGACTAACCCCACAAGGTCTGCAGTGCTTTCTGCTGATGTAGATGAACAAGCAATTACATCCCCAAAGACAGTGGAAAAAGATCTACATAGTCACACTGCCTTAAAGCATGCCCCAGGGTTTAATGCCGCATCCAAGCAGCAGTGGGCTGATGTCTAAAATTCTCAACACTTATTTCTTGTCTTGCAAATTTCTGCAACAGGGATGTGAGCAGCTCCAACAGTCCAGGATGCCTACAAGCCACAGGCCCCAACTGTGCCAGGAATATAAAAAGTATTTCATATACTTCTTGATTCAGCTGGCAATTATCTTTTCGCTAGTATATTATACCTTTCACCTCCCTCTGGAGGTGCCTACACACAGAAGAGGTAAACCTCCTTCACTGAATTCAGTAAACTTAGGAGATATAAACAGAAATACGGGCTTTATTTGCCATTCCTCAGTAACAAAGTGAGTAGGAGATGAGATCAGTGCTGAAACCCCATAAGCAGGCTACAGGAGTAGCCACTCTTACTATCAGATTTGATAGGTCTCCACAAACACGAAGCAAAATGATCCGGGTCATGCACTAAGCACTCGACAGAGGACCAAGACCAGGGGGGATGTTAGAAGACCAGGACACCTTGTTGAAGACCATGGCACATCACGGAGCAGTGAGGGCTGCCGAATTCTCTGAATTCAGGCTAAAGTTTAGGAAACTGACCACTGGTTTGCTCAGACACATGCGTTTTCACACTTAACTTGCCTAAGTCCTTACTTAGAGAAGTCTTTGCAAAAAAAGCTGGTTTTCCATTTAAAAAGTACTGAATTTATAAACAGGTAGAATTCACCATTTCCCTTGTTTATGGTTTATATCTTACCTATGTACCTCAGTTCCTATTCAAGTTTGTCTGGCTTCACCATACAGCTACTAAACACATGGGGGCTTTTTGTTTAAGTGCCCAAGTAGCCCCAAACAGTACCTGTACACTCTGTAAAGGAATGCCTGTATCTACCAAAATTACTATTCTTGGATAATTCAGTGTGCAGGCACTCTTGTTTATCAAGGAAAAAGTGTTCCTTGCCATCCCTTTCAAAATCGAGCTGACATTAGAAGACATTAGCCGTGACTTTCTACACAGACATCAGACACAGAAATACTACAGAGAGAGATTTAAAAAGCATTGACTTGGACTAGATTCATTCCCCCTGAGGTAATTAAGCCTTTGTTCTGATGTATATATAAAAATCTCATTAGCTGTTTCTAAGAGAGTTTCACTACACAGAGGACATGTTCAGTTGTTTGCAAACTCTCATGTCTAAATTATTTCCAGATCACAAGTCCAGTATTCTCTAGCTTTCATCCAAATCTTAAACTTATGACCTCTTTCTTGTCTATATTAAATTTTTTTGTATTAATAAGCTCAGCTGATCAAATGATCCAAATCTTACTGTTCAACCTTCCCATCATTTTGATGACTTACTAACTCCCAAAGGTCTACATCTATATGATTTATTGGGATCTAGAAATTACTTCTAGAAGTGAAATACCATCAGATTTAATATCAATCCCTTTGTAACCCCACTGAACAAGCGTTAGAAGATGACTCGTTCCTGACAACTACTTCTGTCAGTTAGCCAGGTTTTAATCCATTTAATGTACCTTATTAATATTGTATACAACTAATCAGAATGTTGTATGATAGTAAGTCAAACGCATTACTGAAGGCTAAGTATATTACAGCCATGGACTTAACTTTATCAACTAAATGTAATCTAATTTAAAAAATTAAATGCAGGTTTCCTTAATAAGATGTCCTTCATAACACCACATTAACTCAAATTAATTAAATACTTGTCCTCCATTACTGGAACCTCGTATCCGCACCGTAATAGTTGCCAAATAAGCTTCCCTCATCTGCAATTGAACCTGGCATCTCCCATAACCCCAGTCTGCACCTACTGGTTGTTCCCTTTCCTGCTGCCCCAAGGGTAAATCAGAACCAGACGACCTGCTAAAATTTAAACCACTTTTTATATCTTCTATATTGCATACATATATTTGTATTAAAATAGTTAGGAAACAGCAACAGCAAACAAAGATCATTCGTTTTCTCATGAAACAAATGTGCAGTTTTTCCCTTTTAATACTACATCCAGTAGAGAAGAAATGGAAGTGTTAAATGAGGTCAGTCTACATCATGGATTAATTTAATAAAGTTAATCATGAAATGATTTTTATATTTGTAGTGATTTAACCTCAGCCAGCAACTAAGCACCACGCAGCCGCTCGCTCACTTCCTGCCCCCCACCCCACCCCCAGTGGGACGGGGAGAGAATCAGAAAAAAAAAGAAAAAAGTAAAACTCATGGGTTGAGATAAAGACAGTTTAATAGGACAGAAAAGGTAGGGAAAATAATGATAATAACAACAACAAAGTATACAAAACAAGCGATGTACAATACTATCGCTCACCACCTGCTGACTGATACCCAGCCAGTCCCCAAGCCACAGTACCCCTTGGCCAACTCCCCCCAGTTTATATACTGGGCATGACATCCCATGGTATGGAATACCCCTTTGGCCAGT
>JAVKLA010000088.1:32611006-32645373 GCA_034782735.1 Sagittarius serpentarius
CTGGGCATGACATCCCATGGTATGGAATACCCCTTTGGCCAGTTTGGGTCAGCTGTCCTGGCTGTGTCCTCTCCCAGTTTCTTATGCACTCCCAGCCTCCGCTGGCAGGGCAGCATGAAAAGCTGAGAAGTCCTTGACTTAGTGTAAACACTGCTTAGCAAAAACTAAAACATCAGGGTGTTATCAACATTCTTCTCATCCGAAATCCAAACCACAGCACTATACCATCTACTAAGAAGAAAATTAACTTTATTCCAGCCAAAACCAGGACAATATTCGAGAACATAAATGTGATATATTAAGGCAACTGATAGCTAAAAAGTTAATTTTAATTATTCACTTTTCAAGTATATTTAAACTGTTTTTTTTAAAGGACTACTTATTTAACTACAGATGTCATTTGGCTCTTAATTCCTCCAAACGAATGACTTGTCCCCTTCCTTTTTGAGTTTGGTTACTTTTATTTGTCCCCAAGTATTCAGCAGAAACCAGTTACATCTATAAAAAAATGTCAATTTTGATCTGCCTCATGAGATGCAACAGCTCCAGATAGATTTTCAGTCAGAAGACAGGGTGACTAGAACAGCTATTATTAACAGCCATTAGACTGAGTGGCAGGACCAGAAGACAGCTCCCTAGATTTAGGCTGGATTAAGTGGATACCGTACACAGACAGACCTTCAAGCACTGTAAATAACTTTAAAACCCTACATTGTGGTTGAACTCTCTCAGCTGTCAGAATTGGTTAGGTCACATCACATGAGATGGTTTACTGCAAAGTGACAAGCACTTTGCTAAACAGCAAACTGTATATAGCTTATCATAATAAATTAAAATTACTTAATACAGGTACTTGAGCAAAGGTCTGCAAGAACAAGTGAGGTACAGGAGATTGTTTGACATAGAACTAATGAGAAAATCACTATAGGAAAGGAGAAAATACAGCAGCTTTGCTAGAGATTTCACTGGCTTTTAAATAACATTTTCTGCTTCTCCCCTGTGCTATCAAATTATGCTTTGGTTTTATGCCATCTGTACTTAAAATGGACTAGTCAAATAGAAACAATTTTTAATTGAGCAGATGCCCAAGTTTCATGACAGAAAAAGCATTGGGGTAAATACCCAGTTTTCATGAAGCAAAGACAGGACTTAAGTGTTATTCATATTAAGAAAGGAATCAAAGCAAACCTTTGCAGCTAAGATGTTACATGGTAGTTCCTGATTTTGTTTAACAAAATGCATAGTGATCATGATAGCGTTTAACCTTCCTTTTCCTTTCATACTTGTTTCATCTTGTTCTGACACATTTGCCACCATCCATCACAAAAAAAACCCACACCAAACAAAACCCCATAAAATACAGAGCAACATAAAACTGAAAAGGCCTCCAAACCCAAATAAAATGGACCCAAAATAGCTATTGGAGAAGGGCTCAAGTGATCACAGAAATGCTGCCATTTCTTCTTTATTAGTAGTATGTTCAAAGTCCCCCTTACTGCTCTCTGAAGCTCCAGGTTTGTATTCTGTAGAACTGCAGCATTTGTAACAAAACAAGCAATGGGAGAATTACTTTTACTCAAATATTTCATGCTTTTATGCTAATTACCTCTATGAACTTCAAGAGAGACCACTTTATGCAGCATTCTCCTAGTGCCAGAACCCTGCTTGGGAGAAGAGGCAGGAGCAGTTCTTCCTGAGGACCTGCCTTTGCCTCTGAGCTGCCCCACGCTCGCTCCACCAAATCGGTGACCTGCATGGTGAAACTACGCTGCTGCTCACTGGTTTCTTTAGCATGCTACTGGGGAAGAGGACTAGTGTGCAAGCAGATTGCGCAAACTTCTGCCTTTCCTTTTTGACAGAGGCATCTCTTTATGCCCTTCCTGTATTACTAGTAAGGCTTTTAAATCACTAGTAGCTGAGAAGATACAAGGCCATTTCAGAAAGCATCTAAATATCTTGGAAATTTAGGCCAGCATCCCCAAAATCCTAAAGCACTGATTCATACCCTATCCAAAAAGATACAGTTGCCTTTAAAAAGTCCAGCCTGTAAAAGCTTAAATTCTACTGAAAAGGCACTATGGAAGTGGGACTACAGCACTTTTCAAAACTGAAACCAAGGTCTTTCCTTACATTAGCAGCAGCTCCTTTGATAACCTAAGCTGAAAGGAATTCAATATATTTTTCACTCTCTAGCCTTACTTTAAATTCTCTGTTAGCTTGGATAACGAAAACAGATTAATCCATTTCACTTGCAGCTTCTTGTGCACCAGGTGAGCTCGTCAGCCCCCAACACAGCCCAAGCCTGCCTTTGGGAAAGCACAGCTCCTCCAGGCTTCTTCCGGCAAGTGAATTATTTCTACCAGTCTTCATCAGAAAAAATGGGAAATGAGAGGCTTAAGGATAACATTTAACAATTGTGGTGACTCTGTGGGAAGAACACAGATTTTTAACTTCTCTTTTTGAATTTCTATTAATTGCAACTGAAAATGGATACCTCTGTTAAAATGCACACAGTACGGAAATAAACTGCAGTTCTCCAAACTATTTTGTTTACTTTCCTACAAAATAAGCAATGCAATAAAAGCTCTTTAAATTGCTACAAATCATCTTTTCCATGTGTACAATCATTCAGATTTTCATCTTGATCATAGCTAGTCAAAACAAGACCAAGATGTACAAAGCTCACCCACAGCTAAAAAAAAAAAAAGTGGTATTTTTAATTTGTACTACTATTTTTATAATACATTTTATCACGTTTCTCTTGAGAGAGTTTTCTGCATAGTCTTGCAAAACTGCTTTACGAATACTCTAAGCTTTTGGGGGAGAATAAAAAAGTTTACCTATTTATTCCAGCTGCTTTCAGTACTTGCAGTGATTACCGCACTAGGGTGAACTACAATTTAAAGACTGCCCAGACCCATGTTCCTACTCCGTCATTTACCAGCAGTTTAATTTTGTTCTCCTTATATTCACTAACCATGTTAAGAATCTTTAAAAACAAGTCTACCACTCTTTAATTAGTAATTTTCTGAGTTGTATTCTGCTTTTATTTCACCTCTTAATGACTAACAGCAACAAAACCTTGTAATAAAAGCAAATCTGATTAGCTTAACAGAAAACTGGAACTTGGCCTTAATATACCAAACAAGCATAACTGCAGAAGCTGTATATTGCATTTGAAAGGCAAGAGGGGCTTATGGGTGGCTTTTGGGGCACATCTGAGTGTTATCACAGAGGAGCAAGAGATCCAGCTGAGGCTGGCCATTTGCTGTTATAGGTACTGCACGGAGAACTGGGGCTTCTGCTCTGTCTCCACAGAGAAGAGAAATAATGAAAGGAAAAACAAAAGGTGGTCAAAGAGACTTGTTTAGCATCTCCAGGCAAAGCTCAGTACACTTTTTAAACTTCTGGTCCAAGCCTTAGCCCCTGAATACACTGATCCTTGTTGCAGCTGGTTGAGTTGGTGGTGTCTCAGCTGGCAGCTTTCTTGACTTCTGTTATTAGATAAGCATTTACTGTAATTCTAGTTTTCTGTTCTGTTCTCCCATGGCAACTGTTGTGCAAGGTGAGTTCATCTACCACCATTAATGAACTGCCTGTATTAACAGTATTAAAAACCCAAATATTTTCATACCACAGGATGTACAGGGGGAAAAGCCTTCATAAGGCTATGCATTGTCACACTGGCACTTAGTGATGTTTTGATGCACTTGCACCCAGACAACAGCAATCTTTAGCCACAAAGAAAATAATACATTTAGGCAATATGTAATTCATTTACTAAGGATTCTCATGTGCAATAAATCCTTAGATAGGGAATATCACTAGGCTTCACAGAAAATCAATCTGATAGTCTCCTAGTTGCAAAAAGATAAAAGTATACAATATTCTATGAACTACCTATTTTTATTCAGAATAAAGATAATTATATAAGCCATATACAACTTCTGAGTTGTATCTACAACTACCAAACTATTACCTCTCTTTGAATCTTCTTTGAATAAAAAGGAGGAATAAACAAACAAAAAAGCACACAAATAACATCTTACCAACCTGATGAAATCCTAGTGGCTTCTGACACTCTCAAAAGTAAAATACTGTCCTTTTCCTTCCCATTTCCCACTCTCATTTCCTAAAGACCCTGTTAACATGAGGAATCTGGTTTTGTTTTCACAACTTATTGATTTACTCTATGTTGAACTTTTCCAGTAACAGCGAGTTCATGTAAAATTTTTTTGTGTAGATTCTTTGTTGGCTAAAGATCATATCTATGTTTTCTTGTACTTGCTGTTAGGTTTAGCAGCTTTATAAGCATTCCTCTTCCCTAATCTCTTTGGACTTCCGTATCTTTCAACAAAGTCTCCTTGTAATCCTGCACTCCGACACAGAGCAGCGTTTGCTTTCTCTAATCACTCTGAAAATCAAGACCTTTGAATGCGATTATAGATACTGTTTTTTATCTTGCCTAGACTTCTATGACAAGAGATCAGAACTACACACCAAACCCCCACTAAACCTTTGTGTGCTGCTGCGGCATTTTCCTGCAATATACCGTTCCCACTTGTATTTATTTATACTGAAATCTGGGGTGTGCTGCTTGGTTCTTCTCATTGCAGTGGTCCTCACCACTGTGCTGCAGGAAACAAACCAGTGTTCACAGGCTGCATATGGCACACAAATATTTTTTTGCAGACTAAGGACACACATAACAAACCCTCCGGTAGGAGTGAAGTATCGTGGCAGTGGCCAGATTCACTGGCATTTTCTTTCTCACCTCTGCAGATTCAGATGTTTAAGAGTTTGTTTAACAGTCCTCTGCCAGCCTCTTGCATATAGATCAGGGGAGATAAATAGGGAGTAACAGGTCTTGCCAAGAAAAATTTGGCAAAGTTCATGTGTCTTCTGTCCCCAAAACTGTGACTGTAGGATTGGGACTGCAAGAATATTCAGAAGCTGCTAATAACCCCACAGGGCACTGCCGCTCCAACAGCCTTTTGAGACAGATGTGTTTCATACCTGTAACGAGAACTCCTGAAGCTGCTAAAGCCTCTAAGACATTGAGCTCCATCAGGGCTTATTTAAAGCAATTTTAAATATTATATATAGAGAGGTAGGTGTGTATGTGTGTGCATACATCCCCTATAGACTGACATACATAAAAATAATATTTTAAACATACATAGAACCTCGCTAGAGTACTTGAACTTCATTCTTCTTTCATCCATGCAGCCTGTTTCATCATATCACACCTTTCAGACTTTCCATGATCAGTATTTCTAATAACTTCACCAGCAATGAAAATGCATTTTGGAGGCTAACTAGTGCTATTTAAAAAATAACAGTATTTCTTTCAGTCTCTTTCCACCCAACGGGTTTAAACCCTCATTAACAAAGGTTTTGACAGCCCATGTATCTGCGGAAAGCCCTCCTGAATGTTTCTGCACTTTGCAATACTGAACAGAGCAAGCTCCGTGCCAAGTACCTAGATCTTGAAAACACTCCTGATAACTTCTTTTCTTTCAGAATTTAACCATTCAAAAATCACTGCTTTTCAGCTCTTACATTCTCCCTGCAATAACAGATTGTCATTACTTTATGCTTTGAGAAAGACAAAATGTTGAATGGGAACAAACAAAAGATCAGGCTGATAACAAGCAAAATTCTCCGCACAGGTATTTTTAATTTCTACTCTAACCTCAATTTTTTTCAGCTTCTCTACTTCGTAAATAATTTTTTTTAGCAAACTCCTTTCACTGTTATTTTCTGAACTATCCTCTCTCAGGTTCATTACTGCTTATTATAATCTGTCCAGAACTTTTCTATGAAACGTGCATCCCAAATATCCTAAATAGTGGGACAGATACTGCGAGACACATTTCCTTGTTTTAGTACATTGCATGTGGCTGAAGAGAGACTAAAAAACATTGAAAAGGCACAAGTGAAGAGGGAGGGAAGGAGGAGGAAATAAAGACGTTTGCAGCCTTGATCTCTGGTGCAATTTAAATAGCAAAAAGGGAAAGAAAGTAAAAAATAAAATTAAAAAGAATAAATACCAGTTATTAGGCTGGTTCTTCTAAAATAGCATGTCTCCATAGACATTTCAGAAATGGCTGCCAGCCAAGTATTTTTAAGCAACTTCAGAGAAACAAGATATGGAAACAGGGATGCTAAAAATGAAGCTGGAAATTTGAACTGATGTCTAATGCCATTATAAGTCTGGAAAGCAAGAGAAACTATAGCTTCAGCCATGATTCTTCACTAATACATGTGGACGGGAACCTCACCACAGCTCTGCTCTCTGCTTCAAACTCCATGTCAGCAGTTGGAAACACAATCACAGTTGCTACAGAATTTCCACGTTACTTTTTCTATACATCCCATTCAGAGAAAAAAGCAGCATGTAGAATGCACATAAAAAGCCACCTTCTGAATTTTGAGCAACGTACATTCAGTCCAGTGTGCAATATGATTTAGCATGTATTTTTAGAAGAATATCTTGCAAGACAACACTTTGAAGTATTTGTTCAATGAAATGTCATTCCTATCAACAGTCCTATTCTTTGGACAGTCACATAAGACCATTCTTTCACAGCAAAAGGCAGCATGAGAGTTTCAAGGCCAGCATTTTTTCCTAAGTCTTTTGCGCAAGATCAAGTCTGTATTTGAAGAACATACAGCTTCCCCCCGCCTCCCCCAATTCTTAACAGCTTTCTTTTTTTTTTATTATTCCTTAAAAACATTCCTCAGCACAGATTTAAAGCTTATGTTGTTCACACTCAGACCAGCATTACCATGCAGGGTTTGTACGTGTATCTCAGAGAGGCACACTTCTAGGGAGTTTAACAGATACTTTGTTATAACAATACAAATCAGCAAGACTAGTGGCTTTGAAAAAGTATTCTTGTTAGCAGTATGCTGTGTGAACATTACTTTTATCAAAACCGTGTGCCAACTCACTCTACAAATAAATTGAAACCTCATAAAATTGTCAAAATTGTATCCCTTAGGAACAACAGAAGTTTGATTCACATGCACTTTCTGCATTGTAAAATATTGCATATTTTGTTTCTCCTATGTAAAGCATAATAGGCTACATAATTTGATTTATACTTTGGGGATCCAGTACATCTATTAACTATGTAAAAGACAGCACACCAAATATTTCACAGTTTATGCTCCAAGTTTCAAATATTCCTGACACTGAAATAATGAATAGGTGCAGGCAAGAAAGCATTGGGTGGAAAAAAACAAAAACCCAACAATGAAAAAGAATTGTCTGCTGACTACTGCCAGCCTAAATCATTACAGAGTAAAGCAGAAGCCAGACTGGGGAAATACTAAGAGCTGAGAGACCAAAAAAAAATCAGCTTCCCAATGAAGTAGTAGCTTTCTAGTATTGGGGTGGGGAAACATTTTTATTCATGCCTATACCATCATTTACATTGAAATTTATATTCCTATGTGAACTGAAAAAATTATTTTATTATGCATAAACCATAATTAATTTGAAATATGAAGACGAAATAACTCTAGATAGATTGTTACCATGAATGAAAACCTTACTTCAGTTCGCCAAGTTTGGAAATGAAAATCACATATGCAAGTTAGAAGCCACTTTTCAAAAAAATCCCCCACAAATCCTTGTTAAAAGTCATGTCAGAAGAGTCTGGCACATGCACTAAAACCCCCTGACATTCTGTGCACATTGATACAGGAACAATTATATTGAACAGCACTCTGTGCACACAAGAGTTAAATCTGTACTTTGGAACAATTCTATTTTTCAGATTATGAAAACACAACTTTTCTGGATTTTAAGAGTAAATAAATTATTCTGAATAGTAGAAACGACTGCTGTAATACACATATTAAAACTTTAAGACCTGAAAGATCAGCTTTTCATTATGTCCAAGTTTTATTAATGTATCAAAAAAAGCCTGTGCATGTGAACAGTAAACCCCCAGGTCCCCAAACAATAGTATTGCTCCCCTGGGTATAAAAATTACAAACTACATCCACAGTTGCAGTACACCCAAACTCTGTAACAGATTAGATTTAAAAATGAGCAATGCACCAAGGCAGCTATTAGTCTTTCAAGTCAAGTGTCAACTTCAAACAAATTAATGACCAAGTAGTCTTAACCAAATGGTGTCTTGACAACTACAAACTGCATTTCTAAATCCAAATTCCAGTGCAATATTCCTGAGTAAGTTTTCTGAACTGCAGTGATTTACTTGAGTAAAAAACAAAGTGCCACATGTGGTTCTGAAATAATCTGCAAGCTATCACATCCACTTCACCATCCAGTTCTTTCATTAAAGACACATACTGGAGATGAAAGGAAGGAGATCAGAGCAGGAATTTGATATACAAGAGCTGAAAGTTACATCACACATGCAATCCTTGTCAAATTCCTCCAACTACGCCTGTCTACACATAATCTATAGCTAAGATGAAACTGAATATTCTCCAAGAACCAGCATGATGTGAACCATGCCTCAGCTTGAATCTACAAAGAAATCGACCAGTACTTGAGATTTCTGTACACTATCATCCACTTTCAGCACACAGTCCTGGAATTAGAGAAGACAAGTAAGCAGACAGGAACAACTAATTGTACGGCCCTTCCCTTAGAGGTTTATTTTTTTCTCTTCAAAGCTTTATAGATTGATTGCAAAGCCATGCTGTAAATCAAAAGAAAGCCACTACTCATTACCTAGTTAGAATTTCCTAGGCTCTCACTGTGAAGCTATTTCTCTCCTTTTGATCTCACGGCCACCAGCAATGTCTACAAGTGCACTACCTATCATGGCAGCTGATCACATTTTTTCCCAAATCCCTTTTCAGCAGCTTGATGAATTTCCACCTGCTTCCAGTTCTAAAAGAGAACCAGCAAGATAAATGATACATGGGTTCAAAATACTTGTTCAGGTTGGAAAAGAAGAAAAATATATGTAAAACCAGCCAGGAGTGCCTCAGAGTTAAAGAAAATTGAGTGCATGGTCTGCCGGTGTAGACCAACATGCCCAGCTGTGATTGCCTATGCTCCATCTGAAAAATAAAGGAATAATGCTTCCCCCCTCCCCCGAAAATGAAGATTTAAAACTACTGTTGCCACTGTAAAAGTTATATCCCAGCAAAGAAAAATACATAAAAACCCACATGCTTCCTGCTCATCCTTATCAGCTTCTAAATTTCTTCCTGATGGATGAAAGATGGCATGGAAAGTTTTATTTTCTGGGTTTTTTTTATCTCTGAAATACCAGGAAAGATCAAGTTTCTTCTTTCCAGTGTTGCTGGAGGGAACTGCTCAAACAATGCACTCCTCTTTTCCAGTCCTTCAGCAGGCAACAGCATTCAGTCCTTCACTCAGTTTCTTTCTAGATAAAAGCAAATACTTTAAGCCAAGTTTTCATCGCTGCCAGCTTTGAGAAGCCCTGTGCCTCCCATTTTAGTACAAACAGTGCACGCAGCTATGAACAGCAGGTCCCCACCAGCACCCCAGCCCATTGCTGCACACGCCCTAGCAGCTGTGGCTAGAGCTGGGCAGCAGCAGCCCTGGCTGGATGCAAGAGAAGGTACGTGTACGAGTGTGATCATATCTCTGGGGTCTGGGGACTTGTGCTGTGAGGGACACTGGATGCTAGCAGAGGGCTACCTAGGAGGCATGGAAGCAGTGAAGGAAGATGAATGGCACCTGGTAATGATCTGGCATTTATTTGGAATGACAATGGTGACAGATGTGATTTGCCATGGTTTGTAGCTGTAAGTTGGAAGCCTGGAGCCCCACACCCATTCAGGTGTTGAGGATCAATGCAAGGCCACCAGCAGACTGTCAAGATGAACTTGGTGCACACTGCTAGCTGGCATGGAGGAGAAGGACCCCATACTTGAACTGGTCCCACTAGCACTCTATGGGCTCCCCACTCAGCCCCACTGACGACGGCCAAGCAAGCTGGCACAGTACAAACCTGTAATACACCACCTTTGTCTCACACATTCAGAAGTAAAATACTTGAACAGTCTCTAGCTACACATGCTTACACCCATTGATTTTTCCAAGCTGTCTTTAACAAACCAAAGCAGTGGCAAAGGGCATAACCCTACCCTTCCTCGCTGCTTCACCTCACCGAACAGGAGGGGAAAGTGGAGCAAGATAAAATGTATAGACTGAACCTTGAAGGAATGAATACACCTGGCAAACAGCAAAGTAATTTAGCTAAAAATAACACATGAGGATCATACCCGCAGATGTAGGTACAGCAAGAGTGAGAAGCAGTACATTTTGTGTAGAGCAAGTAGGATAACATGCAGGAGGTTACGGGGCTCCATGTAAGATCTCGCCATCTCACCTGAGCTCCATAACATGGTACAAAATCTCAAGGCAGTGCATTTCCCCACAGTATTTTGGAATAAACTTCTATTTGGCACAATATTTTGGAATAAAGTTTTGAACTGCTGAAAGGCCTCACAAAATCTTTTAAAATTACTTCTTCATGCAATTATGCACTCTAAGCACACCTGAACCAAAACTTAACATAACTTTCCTCCAAAAAAAATAATCAGATTTCACTGGAAGATCTACATAATAGCTAAAAGATATCACTTGTGTCTGCCCACACAAATGAATCTGCATCCTTTAGCATGAGCCCAACAGAAAGAAACTTAGCCATATTTACTTGCAAGGTCCTGTCTCTTTGTTTCTCAAAAACAGAAGCTCTTCACTTAATGTTACCTGAGACTATTTTGAGTATCATCAATATTTTAAATTTAGAAAAGTACCAAACAATGTGATAAATACAAATCACTAACTGAGGAAAAAAAAAGTACAAATGAAGGTGACCTTTCCTGTCCTAGGGCTGGTATATTTGGGACTGATTTGTCTTTATGCCTCACTGTGGTATTATGGTGAGGGAAAGGTGCTTCTGCCCATCTCAGACTTGAACTTCAGAGACAGGTAGCGTAACATCTCTCCTAGCATCTCAACTACTTTCACTTTGCAAAAGCCCTTGAACACATGATGCAAGTTCTATCCATTTCATCACAGTTTTATCACAGTTAATGACCAAATTGTACTTAGCACCAAAGAAGATACATGAGAAAATAGAGAGAGATGGAGGCAGGAAATCTGCTATGTTTGGATCTGCTGTTTTAAGTAACAGAAAAATATAATTTTAATTTCTGCTAGGAATAATAATGCATATGCTTTGACTGGTAAGACTTAAGCAAACAAACACCAGAATTAAGGAAGTGAAAATGCACACATTGCATCTCTTCAAAAGGAAGCAGATTCCCCTGAAGACAAGCATCAGCTCCTGCTACTCACTGCTTTCTGCAGACCAGTGGCTGGAATATGAGCATATTGCTCTTGTTCACCAAAACATTTCACTCACGCATACTGAATATCAGATGCTAACCTGTGTTCCTAAGCAACCCCACACTTACTCCACATTCTCCCCCTGTGCCACCAGTAGACAAGAGGTTTTAATCTTCAATTCACACTGCACCCAACATGCAAGAATCCCATCACGAGAGGCTTGGGCACAGCACTGCATTAAGCAGCATTAGGCAGCTTCAGCCCCTGTTTTGTCTTTACCAAGGCATGCAGACTATAACTAAAAGCATTGTTACCTTTGAGTTGTTTATAAAGGCAAGTTTTTAAAAAAATCCTGGCTTAAACATAAAATGCTTGCAAATACAAGCTAAAAATTTATATTCTTGCCAGCAGGTATGGAAACATTCATTTAGAGGTACTGAGGGTTAAACTTTTTTCTGACATTTATAATATTCAGTGCTGGAAAAAAATCTCTGCAAAGAATAATTGCTCCCACAGGGACCAATCCATGGGTCACAGTTTTTTCCACTTGACGGCAACAGAGCCTTGAATGAGATTTTCTATAAAACCTAGACTTAAGCTTGCAGCATAATCACAACGTTTGCCCTAGCTCTAGAAGCTGAACTAAAGCACCACTTCTACAGTGTAATTATTCCACATATGTTCCAAAAACCTATAGGGAAATTTTATTATTCAGAAGAATAAATAGGGTAAAAATAAATGGTTTTTAATTTTAGCCAATTTTTACACTCCTCATGAATTTTCATTTTTCTTATGCAAGTTTAAGTCCATGGGAGAGAGGATTTGCCTTGAAGAAATAATTAAACTTTCATCTTCAGTTATGCTTCTTCGCAAATACACAGCCACCCGCATAGCACATAACACACAAGTGCTATTCAGTGACACAGAATGCCAACATAATCACCAACACTTCACAATCTTCCTTTCAGTTCCAGATTGAATAGTTGAAGTTTGAACTTCTGTTCAACAATACAGAGTAAGCAGAAGTGCAGTAAGGGCTTAGGTTAGGACAAGGTTGGGGTCCCAATATAGAGGTGAACTTGCCCTCAATACATTTTTGAACACTTAAACTATTTTTAGAGAATAATGCAGTAATTTGTCATATGGGATATGTAAACCTACTAGCTTAAGGATAATAAAAGATTATAACACTCAATTTATGAACAAGATTTAGTCAGTTGGAGAAAGCGGAATTTTTCTGGGAAGGGAAGCTGAGGAAGCAGGACTCCATCTGGTTCAGGAAGATGCAGGCACCTTTTGCGACTAAGTCTACCCGGGACACTTTCTTCAATTCCTGGGAACATTTCAACACTCCTTTCTTAACACAGAGGCCAAAAAAATGACTACACAGGTGCTCTATAGGCAGGTCACAAAATCTGTATGTCCCTAAGCTCATTCACAAACAAGCTGCACCCTGTTCACAGGGTCCTGCTGATCCATTCACTGGCCTCAAGCCACACACCATCCCTGCAAGTGCTGCTCCTCTTTCCCAGAGCTCAGACTGTTTTCCAGCACCTGATCTGGCTGAAGAGAAGGGCAGAAAGACCAACAGTGGAAATCAGAGGTTAATGCACACTGATGGGCCGAAATATAAGAACAGATTAATTCTCAATGCTTATTCTAAACTGCACTAGGGACCCAGGGAGCAGTAATTTAGCAATCTTCCTAAAGATGCCAAATCTAGCTCCAAGGGCCTATCGTAGGTGGTAAAATCACTACACTGATCCCAAGTATGAAAATGAAACACAAAGTAATACAGAAAACTACCAGAAAGAAGTTACAACACCCATTCAGGAACTCTTACAAGTAACAGAGACCTCCTTGCTCCACTGGCCCCAAATAACCAACAAGCTCACCTGACCCAAACAAATTCAAGACCCCCTGGGAAGGTCTTAGAGTCACAAGCCTCTTTGATCTGCAACAGCAACAGAAATAGCATTGGCCAGGACCTTCCTCAGTTAAACGGTTTCTTGTCATACAATACCGACTTCCTTCTCACAAAGACAGAATTTCTGATGGAAACCAGATGACTCCTCCCTCAAGACAAACATCTCTGAAATCTCCCCAAACCTTACAGGACTGGGAAGCCAACTCATGAATGCTGTTGCCATTTCCCACCCAAACAACACATTAATCATAGACACATTCTTCTTCTCCTCCTTCAAATACACAATAAAGAAAAAAAATTTGTCCTGGAGAGTTGACTGAATCTAATGTATTACACCCAGTGTCCAACCTTCCACTACAGAGCAAATCTAGAGATTAAGACAGGCAAAAGACTATTAATAAACCACATCTCACATCCTGAACTTCACACAACCCAAATATTTACATCTTATAGGTACACCTTGCACCCAAACAACTTCACACATTTTCTACAAACTGCCAGAGACATAAGAATGCCTGCCCACCTCTGCCATTCAGTGCTGACCAAAAGGACATAGCAGGTTCATTCTGAAACAAGAAAGACCACAAATTCAGTCCAATACTCCTGAAAGATACAATATTTTACAAGAGGATTGTACCAAGTGAGAAGTGATGGCAACTGTACTTTACACTAACGGATTAACTTGTGGCACCTTCAAATATCACATATCTCATTGGTTCTTTTAAATACATAGGTTTCAGCAGATGAATCAGAAGACAGACTCAGTTGTCAGCAAAGCTTTTCATATCCCTCACTTCCCAAGACTGCCTCAAGGCTCAATTTGATCTACTCAGGAAGAGCTGTTGAAAGCAAAATCTAAGTAACCCAGAAAGAATGTTGGGTTTTGAGGAGTTCTCAACAGAGGCAAATTCCTTTTAGCAGAAACATCACCTCTACTGTCTAATATGATTCAGGTTTCTCCCCAGTCCTAAGTTTCACTTAGAGTTCATTTTCCATCACTTCTGCCTCGCAATTCAACTCTATTCTGCCCTGCTATATGACTCAACCTTAGTTACACATGCTGTCTTCAGCGCTGCTTGGACAGCAGAAATGCAGCATAGTTCGTCATAAAAACTTCAGTGCTAAGCAAACTCTGGTAGTCTTGCACCTCTCACTACAGGCAACCACCTGCAGCTTTGTCCTTTGCTGCCTTCGTTGACCTCCCATATATTTTTTTTTCAATTATTGTTTGTAATCTCAGACATTAATAAGCATCAAGTGACCTAAGCCTATCATTTCTGAACAACACATAAAACCCCACGACAATATAGGTCAAAAAAATTACAATGTTTGAGAGCAACATAACATTCTGCTAATGAGACCAAGCTCATCTGCATGGAGAACCAAACTAAAAAAGACTATCACATATCATCCTATAATTATAATCCTGACTTTGTGTTTTTCAATGCTGCTGATAATGAGTATACTAAAAAAACTACCACCTGCCAAAATAGTACACAGTTCTGCACAATTCTTCCCCTAGAGAGATGATACAACAACAAAAACCAAACAAAAACTAACCAACCAACCAAAGGAACCATCAGGATACATGTTAGAAATGCTGCTTAATAAGCTAGAAGGTGGCACTTGCACACTATAGTGATGAGGATGCTCCAAGAACCAATTTTGAAAAGAATTTATGCAGGTGGCATGCCAGCGGCAAGGAACAGAATCTGCTCATTTTCTTTTCATCTGTGTAAAATGGTTTTGATTTTCAGAAGGTCAGTGTGCGACATCATGTTATTAATGTACAGTCTTGGTATTCTACCCATTTCCTTCAAGCTGGGCTTCTAGTCTCTGAGCATGATCACGCAGCAATTCTGGTTATCAAAATATGAGGGCCAACAAACACGAAATTCTCATCTCTCTGCTTTGACAGTAATTAGCAAAAATTATTGAACTAAAGCTCGCAATGCAGATAAAGCCTCGCATATGGCAGAATCTTTACTTTTGACTTGTCTGAACAAGCATGAACAAAATCCACAGCAAATAATAATCACTTCAGCCTGCTGTCTTTTACAATAAATTCCATTTCACATATCCCCAATCTTAGCTTGTCATTAGTAATGCTAATTAGTTTACTATCTCAATGCCACACTAGATTCAGTAAAAACTGAGATCATTGCTAATTTGAGAAGAAAGCTTCTTTCCTTAATATGAATAATAGTAATAGTCACTCTACAAAACACCCACAGAAATTAATGTTACTTGTAATTTTCAATCAGATTCAAAATTTAAATAAAAATTGCAACTACCTTTTGATTTCCAAAAATATAATAAAAGCATAATTACAAATTATCACAGCACTAAATATATTAACAACCCTGTAAGGTCATGAAATGACAGAGCATTTAAAGTGGTGTTGTATCTTGCTATGCAAGCAAGTCCAGTTCTATATGCACGCATGTTGCATACATCCTTCCACAGCTTGCTTTCTGAAGGGAACCATTTTCTAATACTGGCATGGTAATTGTCTTTGGTATCTGTGGGCTGACAGAGGTTTTTATTTTAAAGCTCTCACATGGTCTGATTCCACAATTTTTTTGCAGAAGATAAAACCCAATTATGTGGAACTTCAATCACAAGTCACAAAAGAGACCTGTGCAATTAAACAGCACTCTTCTACACAAAGAGCTAATTAAAGTGACATCCAGGAGGTGAACCAAGCTGTCCTCTACTGAAAGTGAGAACATACAAGCTTGCCACAGGACCTCCTGCAAAGGGAAAACGCTGAGAGGTTACTGAGCATATACTGGAACTGTTCTGCTCCCTCCCAGCAGTTAATGGAGTCCACCACCAACCACCACGACCACACAGAGCAGCAGTTCAAGCAAATCGGGTCTCAGAGGTTCCAGCAGCCCCATGCACCCCTCCAAAGGAGGTTTCTGCCCCCTACATTTCTCCTCTCAGCTGGCGAGAGAGGGAGAGCAGGATGACTGGAAACGAGTACATGTTTGCCAGGGCTGGGGCAGCTGGAACCTCTCAAAGCACATTTGCCACAGAGAAGTACTTCTCCTAAAGCACATGAGGTGCTGAGAGAGGTCTCCACGTTCAGGAGGTAATCCTCACTCCCACTTCCTCCAAGTTGAGTGTGCATAAATATGCATTTGTGCCTCTGTGTGTCACAGAAGAGGATCAATGCTCAGCGGTTTTCTAAACCAATTTTTAAATTCACATTTATTTTAAGACTATTTACAACCTTAATTCAGCTGGATTAAGAAATCAGCAGAGACAGCCTAATTTAAAACATCAAAGGACCAGCTGTACCTGAGGTAAGGTAGGCAGAAGTGGAAGGCTGCAGGAAGCTTCTCTGAATCCGGTTGCTCTTCCCAGCAAAGATACTATATCTGACTTCCCTCTGGGCACTGGACACCTGAGATTCAGTGGTTCGCTCAACCAAAGCAACTAGCAGCTACCCGACATGTGCTGTCAGAGCTGCACTGAGCTGCCTACCTGGCCCTGGACCACTGTAGGTCATTTCGTACCACCATTTTTAGGAAGTTCTGGATAACTCTGAGCTGCTGTCTCCTACTAGGTGCTGCCCAGGCATGGGTAAAAAACCACCGGCCCAGCTAGTCGCTTCCCGGCCAGCCCCAGTACAATCCCTGTTGAACAGAAGCTCCTGGGCTGCTGTGCAGTGCGGACATTTTGCTAAAACCAGAAATTGCTGCTGATCCATTTCTTCCTTCGACCCTTCTACTACAACTAGATATAAAGGCAAATAAATAATATTGGGTACAGGATTGTCTTAGTACCAAAACGCCACCCAGACAGCAGGCAGACACGTACACCAGTCCTATCACACAGGCATGCAGAAACAAAGGAAAAACAAGTGGATTTTTCTCTTCTTTTTTAAATGTGGGGAAAGGCCGCCTTCCTCCTCTCTTTCAGATGTTTTTCATGTATTTTAAAGTTTTAAATCCAGCCTTTTGACAGCCATAACCTACATTTAAAAACCCATCACCTCTAATTGTGAGGCAGCTTTGGGAAACAAGGCAGTCAAGCCATTTTCAGGCTACACAACACTACCAACTGTTTTAAAAAAAAACCTAAAGGAAAAGAAAATCACATTTCAGTAACTGCGCAGACTGACATATGCTGCTTCAGATTAATGGAGCGCTGGTCTCTTGTCTAATAAAAATAAATCCTGTACACAAATACCAGTGAGGGTCATGGCACAATTCAACAGCATTCCCATGTTAAAAAGCAACTGTGAAGAATTCACCTCTGTATTTTTGTCAGCAGCAATGGGCATTCTTGTTTACTATCCACACACACCTAAGCGAAGGACTTACAAAGGCTATGCTTGAGCTGAAATTCTAAATATAAAAACTGGATCATGTAAAAAATGGAAATATTTTCAAAGATTATTTGCTGCAGAAGTCAGTGACTTTCTCAAGAACATTCAAAGAGCAAAATCTGTAAGGACATGGTAAGTGGCAAATCCTGATTAGCTAAAATAAGCAGCGTTTCACCGAAAGTAAATACCCAAAGGAGAATAAAATTATTTTGGCTATTTTCTTTTTTCTAGTGAAATAACATGTATGTTTTATTTTCAGTTTGTTCCACTGGAGCAGAGGAGAGAGAGATAAATGAAAGATGAGAGCCATAATCCATGAGAGCACTCTCAGACTTCCACAGATAGTGAAATTTAACATTGACAGATATGACAGCAACTCATCTCAGAGTCTAAGCTCTGCTTTGGAATCAGGGACAGCACTAAAAAGAATAGGGATAAAGAACTCCTATCATCCTTGGCTGGTAAGAGAGGCAAGGTGTAAAAATAGTCTGTAAGCATTGTAACCCAAGAAGAAAAAACCTCTGTAGCTGCCTTCTTGCCATTTTATTCTTTAAATTGTTGCTGTTACAGCAGAGTGGAGTTTAAGTTTAGTATTAACCACTACAAAATCCCCACAATTATTTATGTGGTTGTACAGACCTAAACGATCCACTGCACTATACACAGAGGAGGCATCTATACAGTTGGGCAACAAGCTCTTGACCTGGCTCGCACATGATCTGAATAAACTCCAACTCCCCCCTCTACAGCCGCATCTGGAGAACCATTGTCACACCCAGGAACCTCTCCAGCTGACTGGTGGTAACCAGCTGCTGTGAGATCATATGGAACATACATTGCCCTCCATCACTTGTATCAACCTTAGCACCGAAGCATTTAAAATTGTAAGGAAATGTAGGCAAACTTTACAGGGAGGAAAGCAGACATGTGGAGATCAAGTGGCTTCCCCTAGCAAGCCAATAATAAAGCCAACAGTGCCTGAGCAGTGTCCAAGAGCTAAAGGGTCATGTGCCCTCTGAGCAGGTATGGTCGGATTCTTCTTACTTTGCTGCTTTTACTGATGGAAACAACATGCAAAGTACTGTTACCCACCTCTGACCCCGCACATCAGGCTACCTGCCCTTTACACTAGCTAACTGCTCCTTTGTTTTAGAAGAGCCCACTCTACAGGACCAGGATCCAACTTTTTGGATCCTAGGTAATGGAATCACAGTTATTTGCACGGTAACACTAAGGTGCTCCTGTGCTCAGCAGTTGCAGAGGGTTCAGAGATAGTTAAATAATCGAAGGAGATCTTGAACAGGGGAATGAGCGTTCAGGCCTGGCTTAGTGCTGCCCAGCATCATCAAGGCAATGATGACTACATTATCATTTAATGAATTCAGGACTGTGCACACACTCCTATCACAGGGCCTTCAGTGCTACTAAGAATGGGATAAAAACCCACAGAAACTGGCAATGCATACAACAGCTACATGTCCAATACTCTTTACGTAGAAAGTTGCTCTTCTGTTGCTACAGCATACACTTTCACATCATTCCCCAATCAAATCAACAATTCCAAGTAGCCATCCCGACCTTAAAATTGTTCTCTTCAATAAAAAAGGGAAGAAATGAGAAAATGCACAGAAGATTCAAAACTTCATTTGGTAAATACTAAGCAGATGAATAAGCACCGCTCTAGGAACTGATAAACACTGATCTAGAGAGGTTAATCTCCAGTGCTTCAGAGCATCCTGAACAGATGATTGTAGGTCCTAATTAGCACTTTCAGTGTGTATGTATGTATCTATATATATACACAAAATATTTCTGTTTATATACACACACTTAAAAATTTAGCTGAAATCACAGATTTTAAACATACTTCTTGAGCTGAAGAGATTTCTTTTACCATTTTGCTGTATTTTAACAATATATTCACTACAGAGCAGTTTTCTAATTAAAAGCCTTTAATTAAAAAGAAGATTAATTAAACATGAGATAAGCACAAATACTAAACAAACTACTTCAGAGAAAATCCAGAATCTGACCTACCAAAATTACTTTATATGCAATTACACATGCTGTGAATTACTGTGTGTAGATAATTGCCTTGGCTGTCTCCTTAAAGTTAACCGACCACATATTAAAGTTAAATAACATCAAACCAAAAAAAAAGAAGTCAAGACTTGCAGTTAAATGCGTTGTTTTTTATGTATCTCAGCATTAACGCATTACTGGTTCAAAATGATTTACCAGTGGACCTTAATCATAAAGAATACTTCCAGCATATTTCTGAAGCTAGCTTTCAACCCTCCAAATAAAAGATACTATCTTATCTAGAGATTTCTCCAGAATTTACTTAATTTCCTTCAAATTACTTCTCAGAGAATAATCCCAATCCTAGAAATATAACTAGCTTTATATATTGTTGACTCTTAGATACATCTCCTATAGTATTTTAACATGTTCTTGCTGTATATCCAGCAGAAGTAAAATGACTAATTTTTTGTAGGAAGGCTGCTTAACTGAATGAAAAAAGAAAAGGCAAACCTTAGGTCCTACATGTAGTAATGGAAAATTTTAATTGCTTTTGGGATCTCTGGCATTATTCTTCCTAGCAGACAGGGTCAGACCGGCTTTGTACCCAAAACCACACATGCTATACTCCACAATGTCAAAGAATGAAGTAAAGCAATATGAAAGGGGGTTTATTGGCCACATTTCAAGAGATACCTATATTCATTTCAAAAATTCACAATTTCACAGCCATCAGTGGGAACTGCAAATGCACCTGGGGAAGAGGGTCACACAATTCAGAAAACTTTCACAAAGGGAGTGGAAGCTCTATAGACATCAGAAAATGAGAAACTTCATTAACTTTTAATTGATCTCTTAAATACAAGTGTGAATACTTTTGATAAATCTATACAGACTAAGAATTTTGGTTCTCTGCACCCTACCAAAGCTGCCTAATGCAAGCTGTCTAGCCTGTTGACAACAACAACAAAAAAAGATGTATTAAAAAACTCTGCTATTTCAATGACAATTGTCTGGTTTTGGATGTCACCTATTTTTAGGTCTTTGAAAGTTCCCTTCTTAGACTACATTAATGGGTTTATCTGCATACAGAGCAGAGATTTCCTAGACTGTTTTCTAACTTCATTTATAAACATTTCAACTACACTTTTTCTGCCAGAAAGGTGTGGAAATGACAGGTTTACATTTTTAGGACCCTTTTCCCCTAAGCAATAAGGGAACAGAAAGCAGAGCTGGGATGAATTCTACCAGCAACAGAAACTGAAGTTCCAATTATAGTCTCCAAGGCAGACACTACAGAAGTAGTCTGCCAAGACCTCTTTCATTAGTGAAATAACTTCAGACTCTCTCAAGAAGTGTAATCTATCAAGACATATGGAAGAACAGAAGGCAATTTTAAATAGGTTTAATAGACAGTTGCCTAATTTATTTATTTTTTTAATTGAAAGACACAAATAATCTTTTCAAAAGGTTGATGTGTATGGAAGAAGCTAGCCAGAGAAGAATGAAAGTCCTGGAGTAAAAATGCAATATACCTCATAGACTTAGAGAAGAGTGTATATATATGTATTTGTTGCAAGACATTTAAACCATACTGCCAGGATCATGACATTTAAAAGCACTTGAGAACAAACTCTGCTCTATGGAAATTTTTTATTACTATTGACTTCCAGAGCCAAAATTTCACTATCAGCACATATAGCATGGGCAGAGAGTAAAATGAACACAAATACAAGGTTCATTAATAAAGTTAACAGTGGAATGTATACAACTTTTTTTTCCCCCTGTTACCTGGTGGTATACATAACTGCAATATCAAGCACAGTCAGATTACAGGCACGAGCCTATAGAGTCTGTAGAAATTTAAACTGCTTAAATGTAACATTAGTTTTTCCATATTGCATATGGTCTAATGGTATTATTTGTTTTTTGAGCTACCTTGAAATCCTGATGACAAATATCAAGGTCACTTCATTTTCCCCTTACTGGGTGCCAAATTAGCCTGCTTAATGACGTCTGAAAAATTACTATCAAGAAACAACAGTAACTGAGATACTACTGCTATTTTCTATTTCTTCATTATGCAAATACTTTGAAAATTGGAAATACTGTATGCGAGCTAAAAATAAAGGGATTTGGTGATCAAAACCATGCTTTGTAAGATAGACTGCTGATGATCTAATGTAAATATTGATTTAAAACAGGAGGCAATGTTTTCCTTGTATCTAGACACATCACTACTGTACCAGTTAGGAGCAGACAATCCTTCCTGTATGTGCCTGTACAGCATGTTTTCTTCAACATAAGAGATATATGCTATATTCTTACTGACTTCTTAACAGCTGTATTAACATCCATCACGTTTGTGAGATGAGCAACTTGTACAGGCTAAGTACAGGTCATGCCAACTTGTAATTGCAGGCAAAATGTAATTGAACACAGCCTTTTATAAGGTTCTAAACCACTCATACATGCAGTCTTCTAAGCATAACAAGCATAAGCACCATTTTATGGGATGGCTTCAAACAATAATAACAGCTATTTTGTAAAGCTTCTGTAAATTACTAAAACTTCAGAAAGAGAATTATGATACACGAAATGATCACAAAAAAATAATCAACCATCATCAAACGCATGTTTGAAACTGACGAGGTACCACCTCAAAATAATAAAATAATGCTTACAACAGTCTTCAAACAGCAACGAGCTCTCCGTCTCAACTGAATCAATGCTACTGCTTTGCCTCAGCTATTGCTTCTACCCCTACTACAGAGAGACTTTCTCCTTTTTATTACAGTTATTGAAAGAACTCTTACCTCTCCATCTCGTATTCTTTCACACCTGCTTTTACTGCCTTCATTACCTGTAAGATACATATTAACATGGGACATTCATAGCAGGAGGGAATCTCATATTTATAAATTTATGACTTATGACTGAGTATCTCCAGAGGAACCTATATTACAAAAATATCATCTGTACTTCATTTAAATTTATATCAGTAGATGCACTTTAAAACTACATTAGAAATCAAACTCATTTTAATCTTTATAAATGCCTGCAGTCTCCAGCAATAAAGCAAGTTTAATTGCCAAACCACTATATCCTAATGAAGTGCAGCTCATCAAAATACCAATGCTTAATTCTGAAAGCTCTAGTGAACTTGGCAGCAAGTCCTTTTGTTTTACTTTTATGAAACACTAGCAAAACAAAACTGTGACCTGGAATATACTACAATGGTAGATTCTCTTTTATACTTCACAATCTGAATCAACAGAAAACTACTAGAGTTAACACTGTTTTACAACCCATGTCTGATTTTTGTTCTCAGATTTGCTGAGAATGTGCACCAGTTTTATTCCTTTGCCTGACTCTGTATTATAAAAGTTCTGGGCGGCTGCTCTACGGAAGAAATTCTCTCAAATGTAGTAAGATTATCCCAGGATAATGAAGGACTGAGGAGAATGAATGGCAATTACTATCCCTAGACTTTGCAATTTTACAATATTCACTTTAAAATATTTTTACACTTCTCAGTTCAGGAATCTGAGAAGCAGAAACAACAACAGTTGAGCCAGTAACCTCATCGGCTACTTTTACCTAAGCTCCCTCTGGTCATCGCTCAGAACTCACGGCATCTCTGCATGACTACATGGAGCACAGGATTGACACCCAAGTTAATTTTGTCATCAATACTAGTAGAGCAGTATGACTCCACTGGTACACTGCTATGTCCAACCTGAGTAGGCTTGCTGAAAGCCTGGATTTGTTTTCGCCATGCTGCTATGTCAAAAGAATAGCACCGTGAAGCACTGTACTGGGGGACATACTCATCTCTGAGGAGCAACTTAAGGAATCTTTGCACCATTCTCCACTGTGCATGGAAACACTCCTTCACTTTGTAAGGATCTGGAGAGAATAACCTGCTAGTTAAACTTTTCAGAGCTGCACATGCTGACATGGGCCAGAAGAATAATCTTGATCTCTTCTCTCTCCATCACTATACAGGTATTTGTGCATACAGGACAGATAGATTGCAAGCAGGTCACCTTCTGCTGAGGCTCCAGCTCTTATCCAAAACTACACTTCATTTCTCACACATCACAAATGCACCAGTGAGTTCAAGGACAATGCAAGGTATATTACTGGGCTGTAATAGGAGGGATATTATCCCCTTATTTCTATCCAGCCTTTCCATTATTTTATTACTAAGCAATTCAGCGTTGCTGGGAACATTTTCTGAGTACCACTGCTACACTAAGAGCAAAAATTATTAACAGTAAAGGATCCATTACCTCTTTATGAGCTTCACTGGAGATTTTATTGGTGTAGCGCAGAACTTCCAACTCCATGTCTGTCTTAATCACACGACTTAAAGAAAAGTAGAACAGATATCAAGTTAGGTTGCAACTTCACAGCTTAAGAATATGAAATAAAAAACCTGAAAATAATATGCATTACCTATGGTAAAATTAGATCAAGTACACCTCAAGAGCGAAGAGCTATTACAGTATTCATGACAGAAAAGTTTTGTTGGCATTGATTCACCATTAGCAAAACAATCTTACAAAGGGAAGTCACAAGCATTTCAAACATCAGCCTGCATTATTTTAATACTAATAAACAAGTGGTCCAACCAACGTTTTTTCAACTCATTCTACAATACATTAGGAATAACAGCAATGTGTTTCTGCATTTGACATAGCTCAAACACTACTTCAAATGGAACATTTCTACAAGCATACTTGATTTACTTTTTAAACGCAATTTGAAACTAGTTTACATAATGAAATTCCCAGAGCTCCACAATTTCTATTCAGCACAATCCTAACTCCCACCTATTTGCAATACCTCAAAAGGCAGGGGCAGGGAGGGGGATGTGAAGAAATGCTATTTCTGTTTGGTATTAAAAAACCCAAAACATGAAATTCAGAAACCACAGCAGTAGTCACAGCCACAATGTCCATTCTTTTTCACATACTTCTGGAGGAAAAACCCCAAAACAAACCAACCCCCCCAAAAACCCCATCCTGCTTTTCGTGCCTTAAGAGATACTGAATTTGTGTCTATTTGTGAGCCTTGATACTCTGTTCTGAACTAATTTAAAAAATTTACCATTAAACTCTTATGTACTTACACTACTTTCTACCATTTATTTCAAATAAACCAGCTATGTAGTGTGACATGAACAGGGAAGTAGAGATAGTTGCATACCTTTTATTAAAAATCACCTACTCTTTCCACTGCTACACATACTGATTTCCTAGTATTTCTCATGCTTATCTCAAAGGCAGCCGTGAAGTACATACTTACTGTTTACAAAGAACAAAACTACATCTACTGAATTGCATGAAAATATTTAAATTGTTTTCCAGCTCCACTCCAGAGCTTGCAGCAGTTACAAAGTATCATAACTGTTATATTTTGAAACTGCCACCAAGACACCCCTTTTTTATTATAACATGCTCCTACTCACACTGCTGTGGAAAACTATTTACTGTATTTCTGCTCCAGTAGTTTGTTTTAATGAGTCCAGAAACAGGTTTCTCAGCCATCAGTGCCTCTGATGTGTGATAAGAGCATTTCCCACAGACGGCGATTTCATCGCTATGCGGCACAGCCACTCCCCTTCAAACACAACTTTTCTGGCAAGAGTAACAGTACCTTTGTAAAAGCGCTGATACCAACCAAAATGCTCTTACAAACAGCAGAGAGGAATGGACTGACATTCTTAGTCAATTGGAATATGACACAAAATAACCATTATGCACATTGAGAATGAGAAGTACAAGGTTTTAAAACGCATGCCGAGGTGAAAAAATTACACTGGGATGGTATAATCTGCTCACCATGGGTGAGGAAACAAACTTCTGCTTCTGCCTTTCAGCCAAGACATAAAGAACAGTAGCTCAAATATATTCATGTTAGAATGAGGTAGCAAACGCTTACAGATTTTTTTTTGTTTAATCCTGTTCTTCAGAAGACTGCATGTGCTAGCAGGATAATTTAATACTTGTTTGATGTGCCTTTATATTACTTTCAATATACAGTACATATCCCTGATCTGCAAGTGCCTGAAAAATAGGTTGTTTCATAATTCAGTTGTCTAATCTCTTTATTGGGATCTGCTAGTAATACAAGTTAGTAACTGCAAGTGCAAACAGTATTAGAACCTATTTTATTTGACAAGGTCATAAGGTTTCAGGGTCAAGGTATTTATTTTAGATCATAACTTCTCAGGTATCTTTTTGCATATACAAATTCATGCTCAGCCTCAGACAGATTTTCTATGCAATGCAACACCTTCATTTACACAAGGTCAAGCACTGAAACATTTTACAGAAAATGTTTAGTCATTCAGAGACCAACAAAAACCACGACCAACCATTAGTAGGAAAGAGAGGGAGGACGTACAATTGTGCAGGGAAGACGATCATCTTCACCCTCCACTAGCTACAGAAGACAAAAGGTCACTAGGCTCCTATGTTGTCTACAGTGGTACTGTTGATGGAGTTCCCACCAGCATTTTTGGGTAGCAGAAGGGCATGTATTTCACCACCTTCTCACTGTTTTGATGGCATAAAAAGCAACACTCTCCCAAGCCAGGTTTAAAGCATTGCTAGTCAAGCACTGGGGTTAGCACTGTAGGGCAATGTTGCAGGTGAACAGTGGTCCACAGTTCTCATGATGTTTTCCCCCCCACTTCCAATACAATGCCAGGAAGGAAATCCCACCTTTGCTCATGAATGTGAACTTCAGTGTTCTATTGAAGACAGCTCTTGGACCAGTTACACACTCTGCATACATTCATTAATATTTTAATGGTTAATATTTTAATGGGAACAAACCATTTCCAAGCTCCAGCTAATGCAATTGCAAAAATGTACAGGTTCAGCACGTAACGCAGGTCTCAGATTAACACGCAAGCCATTCAATGCAATCAAGTTAAAAATAGAAGACTAATTCTCCTGCTGTCATTGACCTATAACGTTTCTTCTTCCTCACTCTCCTCTTTCACACACATTTTGTGCTTTTATTTGCACTTGCCACATAAGCAGGTGGTTTTTCATGCATGCCAGTCATCCAACAGAAGACAGAAGCTTTAATACAAATAAGTATCATTTCAGTCCTGAAATTAAGTTTGGGCATCTTAAGTGGCCAGATACCAAATTTCACGCACAACCTATTTTCCATTAATCAAGTGGTCAAGAGTATACAGAATTTGAGGCAATTATAAGGCTGAAACTTGCATAACTTAAGTACATTTTCCTAAACCAGTGCTTTCCTCAAAGATACACAAAGGTTTGCTTCTCTATGTGTATTCACCATTCCTGATCATACCGCCAGAAGTATTTGTTCCCACTTATCAGCTCAGTGTTTATCCGCTGTCTTGTTTTGTTGTTTTCAGTACATGTGTGCAACCTTAATGGCTGCTTTCTGTGACATGTGTGGAAAACTTCTGGGTACATCCACTCCTTCTTGTCCTTCTGGAAACATTACGCTTACAGACCCCCTAGTAAGTACAGACACTGCCCATGTAGACAGACTCCGCAGTCCTGCCTTGTCTTCGCCCTTTTTCACCTCTGCTGTTACATTTCCACATTTTATTTATAGGAATTTCTCTACCGTAGTTGATATATTTATGCTCTTCTGCCTAAGAACTCGCTAACTGAATTGGTATCAAAGCCAGTAAACACAGTAATCACAGAGGCAAAGGAGAAGCATTACAGCACAATTCTGAAAGACTTTGCACGAACACCTGTCATGGTTTAAGCCCAGCCAGTAACAAAGCACCACAAAGCCACTCGCTCACTCCTCCCCTGCCTCAGCCCCAGTGGGATGAGGAGGAGAAAATATAAAGAAACGCTTGTAGGTGGAGGCAAGGACAGGGAGGGATCACGCACCACTTAAGGTCACAGGCAAAAGACAGACTCAACTTGAGGAAAAAACCAAATCAATTTAATTTACTACCAACCAAATCAAAACAAATATAATGAGAATTAAAACCAAATCTTAAAATACCTTCCCCCTCCCTCTTTCCCAGGCTCAACTCCACTCCTGATTTTTCTCTACCTCCTCTCCTCAGCAGCACAGGGGGACGGGGCATGGGGGTTGCAGTCAGTCCGTCACACATCATCTCTGACACTCCTTCCACCTCAGGGGGAGGACTCCTCACTCTTCCCCTGCTCCATCGTGGGGTCCCTCCCACAGGAGACAGTTCTTCATGAACTGCTCCGTCGTGGGTCCTTTCCGCGGGCCGCAGTCCTTCAGGCACTGACTGCTCCAGCATGGGCTTCCCCATGGAGTCACAGCCACGTTGGGGGGCACCCACCTGCTCCTGCGTGGGGTCCTCCCCAGGCTGCAGGCGGGCATCTGCTCCCCCGCTCCCCTCCGTGGGCTGCAAGGGGACAGCCTGCCCTCTCACCAGGGGCTGCAGGGCCACCCCCTCCTCCGGCCCACCTCCTCCCCCGCCTTCCTCACTGACCTCAGGGTCTGGGTAGGGGTTTCTCTCATATCCCAACCTCCTCCCCCGCTGCAGGTTCCCCTTCTTAAATACATTATCCCAGAGGTGCTGCCGCTGTCGCTGATGGGCTCAGCCTTGGCCAGCAGTGGGTCCAACTTGGAGCCGGGAAGCTTCTAGCAGTTTCTCACAGGAGCCACCCCTGCAGCCCCCTCTCCTGCTACCAACACCCCGCCACTCAAACCCAAAACAACACCAAACATGGGAGTTCATCTTGAAATAGTTCAAAAAGATGTTAAGAGGTTTACAACATAAATTAAAAAACCTCTGGAAAAAACAAAAAGCGTAGGCCCAGCTTTAAGACATTAACATACAGATCTCTTTCCCCAAAGAAACAATTATAGCTTTCCATCAAAGTAATGCAAAATACAGAATATAGATCTTCCACACATAACTATCAAATCCCATTTTCATTGAGATTACAGGAAAATACAGTATACACAGGCACAAAACAAGTTGTACATTGCTAAATGTTTATCTTCTAGCACCACCATGATTATGGTAGACAGACATTGGCACACTACAGTAACAAAAGGCCATTTTGCTAAGTGCTAGTGTAGAAAAAATTCCTTCTGATTACTAGTGAGATAATTTGGACAAGTTTAGAGTTTTTCTTCTGCTAGATGACATTTTATTTTCAAAACAGTGAAATTAATACTTAGCATATACATTCAGTGTCAAATTTGAAATGGAAGCTCTGTAATTTTAAAAGAGCGTGTATGTGTTTGGAAACACATTCTCTCAATTAAAAAAAAAAAAAGTGCAAACACCCTCTGCAAACTGCTGAAATCCAGTCTAAGGTCAAGTTCTTTTATGTTTTATCCTTAAGTTTCATAGCACGTCAGAAAACGTTGAGATCTTGAAAAAGGATGAGTAAGCAAGGGAGGCAACAGATCCTTAATCACAAATGCTTTGCCCCTTGTCAGTACTTAACCATCTTCTCCGCTTTTTATTAGAAGACTGTATAATACTAGAGTTGCCTTTTGTATCTCACAGTTCTCCCTGGCTGGTTCAGAAAGCTTAGCCATTTCACCTCTTGCTGGCAGTTTTGACAGCAAGGTATAGATCAGAGTTTTTCTGACAAGTATCATGTAAAACAGAATAGTTCAGAGCTTGCTGAATTTGAAATTATATGCATCTATGCAAGCATACGATTCAAATGAAGCAATTTCCTACCCTAGAATATAATTTAAAAAAATTCATCTTCCTAAAAGGAAAATATTCTTAATTCCAAAAATATTATTGCTTTCCAAAGAAAGTTTCATAGGCAATTACTTGACATTCCAAGGAAATTTCTACTTCAGGAAGTTTTAACACACATAGCCTGTCATTCACGTATTGATTTCACCAGACACTTAAATCCTAACAATAGTCTTTAACATACTTCTGACTTAAAATGGAAGCCACCAAAGTCGATAAAACCGTTTAAAACACTTTTGAATGCAAATCTGAACTTTGGCTTCACTTAGAATTCCCTTTCCTTGAAAGCCAGGTGGAGGGAAGGTGCATACCAAGCATCTCTCCCCCGAAAGATGGCAGAGAGGACAAAATCAGAATTCCAGGCTGGCAGTCACAATTCACAGAAGAGATTCTCTCTACACCGAAATGAACAGCTCCAAGCGCTGCCTTTCTACTGCCTCAATGCTCCATCTACCTCAGTACAACCTCAGGTCACGGACCTCATGTTTGTCCATCCCTGAGCTTCCTGAAGATTTAAACCCCCATTAACCCAAACCACAGAGGAGAAAAGCTTATCAGGTGACACCTTGGTAAGGTGGATGGAACCTGAATGAAAGCTAACTTGGGAACAGGCTTGTAGCCCTAATCCAAAGCCTTCTGCAGTCAAAATTGCCATCTCTGTCCCTGCAGTGCTGCTGTATTTACAGATCAAAGCTTAGAAGTTAGACCAGGCCCTCTTCAGGTCCCCTTTCTTGCCCCTTGTCTTTCTCTGCTAACAAGAGCACAAAAAGGCGGGCAAACAAGAGGAGCACAAAAATGACACTGTCTGGCTAAAGATATAGCTCCCTCCTCTGCTCCTCAAACAGCTTGTCAGGTCACTCGGAAGATCCTCCTCTGGCTGCTGGGTACATGATAATGAAGTGCCAGAGGCTGAAAGTTCCCAATGTCTTAAACAACAAAAAAACTCCATGCCCTACACCAAACCAACCAACTAGAACTCAGGACCAGCCACCTCTGCAGGAAAAGACGACTTTATGAAGAACTTCTAACTTGACCTACCCTTTCTATTATTTTTGTAAGCAATGTAGCACAGCATCAGGGGTCTCAGAGCATGTGTGAACATTTCTAGATCTTCGCTATCAGTATCTGTAATGACAGGAGCTTGACTAATTAAACACTAATGATGTTTCAAAAAAACCACGGGTTTTGCTAAGCTCCTTTACCTAATTGTGTTTAATTTGTGCATCTGAAAAGCACATCCCTACACATCAACTTCTGAGCCCGTGTTCCATCTACATTACTCAGGACTTTGCACCTCAAAGGCTGCACCAACTCTTAAATTCAGAAATCAATTCTATAAGATAACTTCTTTGTTTTAGAAAAGGAAGGGACCAAATTCTAGAAGGACAGAATAGGCAAGATTTAAAAATTGGTACCCTGAGCTTTCTGTGTTACAAAGCACTCACATTTCCCCCGACGTTCATCAGCAGGATTTGCAAGCAATGAGCCCCACTGCTGCGCATCTCCAGGTCCATCCATGACTCAGTGATGCAAGAACGTCTAAGCAAAGTTTCTCTGCTTCCCACTTTCCTTTTACAACTTTTTAATGTCATGCCAAGCAATGAAAAATGGCTGTAACAACAGAAATGTGACCTATTAAAAATTCTACACGTTCTGAAATCGCATTGATGTTCAGAAAACATCTCCACAGTTTTCAACCTGGCAATTAGATGTAGACGAAGACAGCAGAAGATTGTTCTCAGCATATGTGCTAAAAATAAACATTAAAAAGAATAATACGTAGTAGCATATAATACAGTAAGCTACAACAGTGGTAGTCAGAGTGTACACTTCCCTGCTGGTATTTTAAAATTTTGAGTGTATGTCTTAACTATGGATTTGCTTCCTCACTTCTAGATTAATACACGGAAAAAGCTTAGAAAAAAACCTAACTCTTTAACAATAATCCACTATGTTGTTTCTTCAGTTAATTTCCTAAATAGAACACTAGAAAGCCTTAATTATGGAGCAATCCTGAGGACAAAGTCAGCAATGCTGACCAAAATAAGAAAACTGGTGAAATGCAGTAGCTTTGAAAGCTACTAATACACTTAAGTCACACTCTAATTTTGTCTATTCTAGATATGCTACAGCAGAATTCCCCTAGAATTACCAAGTATCGTTACATGAATAGTAATTCAACAAAATTAATGCTGTTAAAATAAATCCTGGAAAAGTAGTAACACCTTATTAAATATTACCTGTTCAGACACAGTTTTCATCTACCTTTGATTTTCGTTGCTAGAATACGAATTATCCTCAGTTCTTTTCCTATTCATACAAACTCACATTTACACAAATGTGACTTAAATCCTAACACATTCTATCAAAATGTATATCCAGACACAATGCTTAAGAAATGTCACATAAATTCTCCACTTTTCAATGCTGTTACCTGGCCCTGTTTTTACTTTTGTACATTATTTCCACCCCATAATGCGAAATCAGCTTAAAATTAAAACTCATATAGTAAAGTAGGAGACTTCTGCTGAGGGAATCTCTCTGAAGCAATGGTACAGGATAGAAGCACATTCAACAGTACTCAAAGAGAAAGATTTTATGCTACTCACCATTCTGCAATGTCAGGATGAAGGATTTTGTTGTTCACATTAAATCTACAAAAAATAAAGAAATACAAATATTAAAAATCAGCCAGACACACAACAGCAGAGACTACATATTTACTTTTTTTTTTAACTGTATCTTCTCTGAGGATGTGAAAACTTGTGAAAGCAAATATTGTATCAGAATTCAGTATAGATCAGTATAGATCCCAGTGAGGAGAATGCACACACTGACCTTCACTGCGCAAGTATTTTATTTTGAAATGCATGAGACTAAACCAGATATGTAGTTTTAAGAATGTGCAGAAACCAGAGTAATGGTATGTGCAAGACTCTTTGAACTTCTTTTGACAATGACAAAATGTTACCAATTCAGTGCTATCAGTGTGGGTTGGACCAGATCAACCTCCAGAGGTCCCTTCCAAATTGTTCTGTGATTTTAACTTTGCTCCTCAAACACCCTTCAATGAAATTAAACACAGTGAATTGTTAATTTCATCCTTTGTTTTATGCCTTCCCATTTTTGTGTGCACAGAATGCAGCATGTGATTAAAAAAAGCTTGCTTTCAGGACTGTGAGAAAGAAAACAACCTCTCCTTGTCTTTTCCAATCTACAGAAGAGGCAAAGCAAAAGCTTCCATCTCACCTTGGCCTCAAACACTTAGCTCTTTTTTTGTTTACTTTCTACATTAGCAATTCATGTATTCTTGAAACTATTTTGAGGCTCTCTAAACAATAACATTACAGTGGCCAATAGAGTAAGAAGCTGAGTAATTAAGTGGAACACAAACGGATTTTCAAGCATTGTTCAAGGGGTTTTTTGCTTACAATTTAAATGCCGAAGGAGTGTTCTGCATCAAAGATGTTTTGTCTGACTCAGGACTGTTGGCTCTTCAGTTAGGGCATTTAAGAGAATTAAAATGCTCCAAGGCTCCCAACAGATCTTCAGAAGAATGTTATAAGGCAACAATTCATTTTCCCATGTTTTTGAAGGAAAAATTAAATCTATTTCGGGTTATTAACCACTCTTGATACCTCAGAAGGGACAAACTAAAGCACAAATCCAATTTAAAAAATTATTTAGAAGTCAATTCTAATTGTACCAGGGTCTTCCTGCATGCTCAAATAGCAGAAAAAACACTGTATTTCTCTTTTTCAAAAACATATACTCATAAACTTATAAAATCCTACCAAGGTCAAGGTTAATAGTTTTGTGTTCCTACTCCAAGACAGAAAAAAACAAGTTATCACAACATTCAACAAGGACAAGCTGTATGGTATTCGGTATTATGGGTATTAATTATATTTTCCAGAAACCACTGGAAAAGCAGCACAATACAAAAAGCCACGTCTCACAGCAATGCATCATTAGAGAATAAAGCTGGTCACTTGGAAACAAGAAAGTCTCATAAAACCAGAGAAAAAGGGCACTTTTTCAATTCAGTCACCACCATCCCAACAACTATTACCTATGTACACCAATGCAGAAATAACTCTGGAATGGAAGAGCCAGTTAAACACAAATTTATACAGAACATACGAATGATATAATAAAATCAATCTATAAAAATTCTAAAAAAACAAAAGCCTGAGCTCCCTGTTTGGCTGGAAAGCATACCAATTAACACCACCACAGAAAACCAAGACAACGAAGAATTAAGCTGCAGCTGCAACAACAGACACAAGGACTTTCAATAACTGTCATCAGTATGTCAGACAGAAAACAGATCAACGAAGGCAAGCGTAAGGAGACACTGCAGCACTGCAGAAAGCTCCAACACCAGCTCTATGCAATTAAGTATTAACTACGGTTATTATGAAGTAACAAAAGAAAATAAAGGGCAGGGCAGGGAGGTACAGAAGGCAGCTGACTTAGGCTCTGAAAATTCACATCTCTTCTCTCAAGAACCTGTCACGCTCACTTTAACCACAAGCACAAATGGATGAAACCAAAAGCAAATCAAACAAGCCAAACACGAACTTCACAACAGAAGATTGTCTCTGAGCATTTAAAAAAAAAAAAAAAAATAGGGGAGGGGGAATTGTACACTGGTGCAGGCTTATAAAATAGCTCAAATAATGCTCTTCTAGAAAAGCAATTTCAGCTGAGAGGTGTACCATCTCTGTCACAGTCCCTGGATTTTATCTTTCCTGGCCTAAAGGCTCTTCTTGAACAGTCTTTGTGCTGCCAGAAATACAAGTTTTACTTACTGGCTGGGACCACCTACTATGTGGCAGCTCCTTAAAATTCTAGTTGCTGTCAATTGAGGAAGCTAATTAAACACACAGAAAGGCAGTATGGCTGAAACAAGAGGGTGCTGGGGGGGGTGGAGAAGAGGCAGAAGGTCATCAGCTGAATGTCAGTGTCGTGGTTTAACCCCAGCCAGCAACTCAGCACCACGCAGCCACTCACTCACTTCCCCCCCACCCAGTGGGAT
>JAVKLA010000088.1:32654541-32680264 GCA_034782735.1 Sagittarius serpentarius
ACTGAACTGAAAACACAGCGCTGTACCAGCTACTAGGAAGACAATTAACTCTATCCCAGCCGAAACCAGGACAGACACTTTCCAGTAACTGGGAGGGAAAAGGTCCCATCAACTCAGGACACATCCAGTAAGCAGAGGAGTAAAATGAAACAAAGTCATTGCCACATATTGATTTTATATTCACAGAAAAATATTCAGAGACACAGACAACTCACCTCATTCACATAGTGGACTTCATCCACAGCGTATTTTTTCTTGAAGAATTCAGGGGGATGAATCCTTTGGAAAACAACAAAAAGAAACATTTGGGTTTAGCTTTACTGTTATATTTAATAAGGCCACAGACAAAGAAATAATGTCCTCTATTACCAAAACAATAGAATCAGATATGAGGAATGTTTTAATAATCTTATCTTTGACTCTTTCTCAAAATAGGAGATTACACAGAAAGTTGCCACAGCTACAAAAATCAGCGTGCTTTAATCCAGTCCATGCTTGATACTTAGATTTCATGGTCTCCTCCTGAACTAAAGGGTTTTTTCCCCATTCACTCTACACAAGACAGTTTTATTAAAGATTTTTGCCATGCCATTTGTATACGACTTTATAACTCGCAAAACGTTGGAAGGATGTGGAAATAGCAAAAGACTGGTTTGCCCTGTGTTATAGTTAAAGAATGAACAAAACATTCATTTTCTACCCTGGCAACCCCCCTCATGTGAACACAAAGCAGACTGAGGGCTACTAAGACATGGGCTCTGCCGCCTCTATTCCTCAGGACACCGGAGAGCCACTCCTTTAACTCAACAGGGCGTGCAACTTCACATGTTCACGTCCAAAACTAAATCACTTTGGCTGGTTTCTCCCAGTACCCAACCAGAGACTTTTTTTCTAAATCCAAGAAGAATGTGAAAGATCTGCTTGCAGTTGGGGCAGACGCCGGCGTGGATCAGGGCTGCAGGGCTGCCCCACTGGCCTCAGTACCTGTGGCTGTACCATTGCTCATTCCTTCACTTTATGGCAGCAGCCCATTATTCATGAGACTTCAGTCTCTGATTACGATCTCTATCCCCCCCGAAACTGAAATAATCAACTGTAATTCTGAAAATGTAGTCTCAAAAGAAAAAAAGAAAAAAACTCCACCCAGCTTACATCCTTCCACAGAGTTAAGAAAACAGGAGAAAAAACAAACATGGTTGGAAGAGCCAGAATTTGAAGGATACTGTGCATTTTGCTTCCTGAGAGACAGCAGGAGAGCAAGAGGTGTGCACAGGACCGAACCTTCAGCTGTTTAAACATTAGACTACAAAAGCACAAAGCCAGTTGAGGAAAGAATAAATTAGGCTGGAGACAGAAGAACATTTATAGCCCTTGCAGTGAGGAACAGCAGAAGTGGTGGGACAAAGAGCTCAGGATCTTTAGGAGGTGCTCCATAACAAAGGCATGCATTGTAGCTGCCTGCAGTACCAGGTGGCTAGAGGTCTGATTTATGTCATTTTTTCAATCTTGTGAACTCGTTTTTCATTTTGCATTCCTTTATGCTCCAAACAGTACCAGGTTGAGACATGAATAACAACATGAGAACGTTTACGGCGCTATCACAGATTTTCTTAAAATTTATTTATCTGTGTACCACTCAAAAGTAACGCAAAAATTTCTCATTACATGTTCCCTTTTGCAATAGTCCTTTTGTGGACTCTTCCCATCACTGCTGGAGATTTAAAAGCAATTATCATTTATCCTCTCTCCCTGGCTAATTTTGCATATAATTAAAAAAAAAAAAACACTATATCCTCTTATCTTTCTATAGTCTGTATTTTATATTTCCTTTACCTCCAACTTTTGCATACTCTGTTTCTCCTACGGGCATCTCCTTTTCCCGTCCTTAATTCCTCACACATTGAAGTACTTTAATATTCCAGAAACATCATGAACAGATTTAGCACTTTCCGGTTCTGTTCTCTTCTACAGTTTCAACCAATTAATCAGAAGAATCCCAACTGCAAAACCAGCTAATTTATGGCCAACTGTAATTTATGCTAATATATGCTCTTTAGAGCAATACCTCCAAAGCACCATTTACAATTAGCTGCATTGTTTGAATCGAAGAACTGTTTCTTGTAAAGTAAATATTTCTTAAAAGTATACCCAGATATGTGCTGGATTTTATTCACTTCACTTAATGCAGTTTAAGTAAGATTAGGTCTCATTTTCCAACATGCCAATAAGAAAATTTCTGTCTTTTCACAAGCTGTTTTTCAGCTTTTTTTTTTTTTTGCCAGTTGCATCCTGTAATTGTGTGGTCTACAGCACACTGCTGCTAACTTAATTCTTTGGTTATGGTTAATATTAATGCATTATTGATTTCATTCCAGTTGTAATCCCTGCAACGTCTCTTCTTATGCACACTATTACTCTTGAGGAACAAAAGTAGCTCATCATCCTTTCAAGGCTGAGGATTTTTTCTCTACTTTGAGAAAAAGAAAACAGCAGCTTCCCACAATGCTCCATCCTTTCTCTCAGCTATTAAACTAAGTCATCTTCCAGATACTTTCAACTCCATCATACCTAAAGACAAGCTGCGATGTCTCCCAGATGCATACCTCCTTGCTGGTCTTGTTCTTGCTACCTTGCTCAGAAGTCGGTAAGACTTTTAGTACAAGGCTCTCCCTCACTTCTTTTCTTCAGCCATTTAGCACCTCTGACTAGATGGTAAAATAAATGCACATACACTTCCCACAAACTACCATCCTCTACCCATCCCACAGGAGCCATGATGCTTCAGTGACGAAGCCACCTCTCCCACTGGGAAGATTTCTGCAAAGACCTGCCTTACTGCAGAACCATACAAGTGGAAGGAAAAAGTGCACATGCAAGTCTACACTACAGTAGAAAATTTTTGTGCTGTCACATATAGAAAGCAGTATAGAAGGCAAAAACAAAAGCTCAGGGAGAAAGAGCAGCAAAGATGATCCTCATTGAGACCTTTCCATATTCTCTCCAGCCTCTTCAATATTTTTCCCTGTTTAGCAGGGATCTATGAAAGATTATTTTGCACTAATACCTTAGTTACTGTAAAAAAGTACTAGTGCAGAGTTCATTAGCAGATACAGGGCTCAATATTCATTTTTATCCAATTTAAATGCGAAAGAGGCTAAAGTCTAACACTGACCATCACTGTCACAGGGAACGGTACCTTCCACAGAATGCTCACTGGCTTCATGAAAATCAGAAGTTATAATCAGTTATGGTAATTTCATACATCTGATACTTCACAGAGATGAGGAGTACTTCTCTCCACACATGAGTCTCAGGCAGGTAGAATAAGTTAATTGGTTACAATTTTTAGGTTTGGCTTTGTCTTTTGTAACACTGCTATGGGCTGCCAGTTTTCAAAATTCTGATTAATCACTGCAGAGACTACATGCAAAAAACCCCACAGCAAGTCATAAATTAATTAGAAGGATTACCCAAGTGGAAGATACGGTCCCAGGTATTATTGAATCATGTCTTTCCTTACCTATCAAGAAAAACCCCAACCTTTTGTAAACAGACATGAACAGAAGCAATGGCCTAACCTTTTTACAGGCTTGGGGGGCAGGAGGGGGAAATGTGCAAAAATGTTTAGATTCCCTGGCAATATAAATCAGCAAAAACCTACAGAGGATAATCCACTTCAGCCCTAAAAAGGCTCAATATCCTTTCCCTATAGTTTTGTAACTCCAGCCAAGCAAATAGCAGTGTTCATTAGAAACGTCAATAGTTAGCTTCCACAATAGAAGAAGTCATCATTTTATCTCATGATGGAAATAAGCAACTCCAAACTTCTGGAACAGCATCATGCCCAAGTACGCATGCTGAAGTCACTAGGCAAAAATCTGGCATCTCATAGTTTATGGCCATTAGAAAGAAAACATTAAAGAGCCCAGCACTTCTATTTATTTACAAGAACACAGTCCTCATTTTTTGTCACCCAAGGATCCCTTAAACAAGAGACTGTCTCTAGTTCACCACTTACAATTCATCGCAATTTCCAGCCAGTGAAAAAGCTTGAGTTATTTTGGGTTAAATATCAAAGCTGTTTACATTCTGCTGATGCTTTCTACGTAACTCTCCCCTCTTCCATGTTCTTCTACCCAATCTAGTTCACCTACTTGGTTTCCTGCTCTCAAGATTTTCATAGCAATTGGGAGATGTTGAAGATGGCCTAAAGATGTGAAGCTACATTTTAAAAAGAAGATTCAAATTCTGATGCACTGTCTCATTTTAACAGCTAAGGTTTTATTAAATCACCAAATATTGAAGATTCACCTTTCAACCATAACAAGTGACAACTTTATTATAAACAAAATTCTACTGAGGTAGCAATGGGAAAAAGAAGAGAAGGAGCAGCAGCAATACTTTCACTACAAAAACACAGTGTGAAACATTAAGTCAGACAGTAAAATAATACTCCATGTTAGCTGTACCTCATTTCTCTTATATAGCAATCAAACACAAAAACCACCAGCAAAAGAGTAAGGGAGCATAGTATTAAAAACTAGTAACCAGGAATTCCAGTCAGTCTACCAGCTTAGTGAAAACTTCCAAGTTTATTCTAAACTTTTCCATTTGGTTTAACCAAATTCACAGTGGTATATGATGGCATGTTTAAGAACCAAGATGCCTCACCAAATCACAATCTAATCACACCAGTGCAGATTTTGCCACCATCTTTGACAGACCACAGTATTACGACTGACTCCACTTCGATGCAATCCTTCAAACAGGAATGTAATACCGACTCCTTTGTTTATCCATCAGTAAGATGAACAGCTCTGACAGCCTATCTGTAAATACACCAAAAAATATATTTTGAAGCTTTCATGTAGTTGGACAAAATTCACATCTCAACTTTTTTGCAGCATTTTATTAACCATATTGTGTTTCCACTTTAAACCCAATAAAAACTTTGTCTCATTGTCTAAAACCATTTTAAAGCTGTTGTTCATTACATTGCAGAAGAATTCATAACAGCAAATCTTAAGAGATTTGTACAAATTTGACATTACCGTAAGAATTCCATTAAGCAACATTTCTTTGTATTCTAAAGGACTCTGGAGCAATAGCCTCGTAATACCAACATGATAGAAGAGTGTTCTAGTTTTCAGAACTGCTTTCAGAAGAGAGGTACAAATGAGATGGATCTAAATCATAAAAGAAAAACTGTGAACAGAATTCATAACAGCTGATAGCTGTTCCTGAAAGAAATGCATCTAAGCTAACTGCTAATATATTTGCAACCTAATTGCTGATATACATTCATATGTGTATGTTTTCATTTGCATCTAAACGTTCTTCCAGACAGTCTTCAATATACATAACAACCTATATAACAACCTTTTCCTACTGGTCACTTTGTATTTGCGTTTTTTAATGCTTCTAGGACAGATTTGCAGGTTTTACAGTGGATCAGCTCTAAAATGAAATTCAGCTTTTCCTGAAGAAGTCCAATTTAGATTTTCTTCAGCATTTCAGCTGGAGTTCCTAATTCAAGATTACTTATTTCACTGCATAGCCTAGAATGTAAAACTCTTCCTGTTGGAAAAAAATATTCTTAATGGTATGTTCATTACAAAAATCTGAGAAATTCTAGCTGGAGCTAATTTCAAAACATCGTCCACCCATTCTATATTTTTTTACTAAATGATTACAGACACACACTCAAATAGATACATACGTATACACCTCAGAAATGACCTGAGCACCTTTAGCAGAGCAAGTCAACAGCAAGAGGTCTTGAGCTTCCTGAAGTGTGGCAAGCTGACTGAACCTCCTCTGAAAGTTCCACAGAATTCCTCCCTCCCCACAATACAGACTAACCAGAAAGCTTTAGCCTCCCTGTTAACACCAAGAAGCCATGCCGTTCGCTGCATCAGCCAGTTCTGCACCAGTCTGCTACAGACATTCAGTCTAAGAAAAAGTGCACTGAATTGCAAGGTCTCTTCATAGGGCTGTCTTAATTTCAGCGCTACTTTTATATACCTTGCACTTCCTAACATATCTGCAAGTGATTCACAGATTATAACAGCCCAGAGAGATCAGAATAAGCACATGTATTTCATTTTTAGTTTGATTTCTGGGTGCTTTCATTTTCAGACATCTGATATTGTTAGATGTCCTGCTGTTAGATTTTGCTAACAGCATCCTCTCTCTCTTCCCTACTCAAATTCTTACAGCAGGCTGGAGAAACCCTTGGTCAGCTCTTTTAAAATATTTCGATAAAAACATAACCTTTAGGAGCTACTTAACTTTCTCTAGGTTTACTGCTGGAATAGAAACTAGTTCATCACCGTCACTCTATGATGCTTCACATATTTTTTTGTTTCTCTCAAATACAGAACAAAAATACTTCATTGAATATTTACCTCAGTAACAATGCAGAAGTGGCAGTTGTACCATTTCCATCTACTAGCAGAAGCTGTTTGAATTGTAACTGCCATTTTTGCTTTCTCTTTCGTGTTGTGCTAATTCTTTGCCTTAAGCTGGTCCTGTCGTCCACCCGGGATCATTCAGAGCATCCCATTAGCCAAGTTCTCTTGTGACCAGCTTGTCGGAACAGGTAGACACATGAGAACCATCAGCACGCTTTTAAGTATTATAGGTTTTATGTTCACTTACACATTACAAAAACTAGTTCTTACACCTACAAAATTTATAACAAACCTTTAATATTAAGATTTGAATGGTTTTACAGAATTCCTTAAGTCTTCATATCTGGCCTTGTTGGTGTCTTGAAGCTATTCTGAAAGAAGGGTGCCTTACTGCACAGCTACATATAAAAGAAAGCAACAGGTGTATCCTAACATAAGCTCCAATGTGAGGTAACCGTTCTACTGCAAAAGGAAATACTAAGTTAATACCACATAGTACAAACAACAAAGCACTACTCCAGGCTGACCACACATGCTATCAAGGAACACGTATTAGGGCCAAATGAGAATCAGTTGCATTTTCTAGGCACTGAATCTGGCTTTAGCCAAAAAAACCCATCAACATTAATGTATCTTTAAAAAGGATCAGTAGGAATCTCTAAACGAACGTCAACAACCATTTTAAGGATCTCTTAGTATGTCAGGGAGGAAGACAGCAGAAGTACTGACACAAAGCAAGACATGCCATACTAAGACTATCTCCTGCAATTAAAATACAGATCCAGAAGTCTTGTCCACTACTTATTGTCTTTCAGATTCACAGCTCCTGGCAGTTACCAAAAAGTGGTAGTTAAAAGTAAGAATTAACATAGTTGAAACAATAACAAAATAGGCAAACATCAAAGACACTATTCATGACAAAGCCTAAAGCAAAAGCATTTCTACACAATAATGTTCATGGTACAGTGCTCTCTTAAAAGGTCCTACAAGTATTATTGCCCAAAATGCATGAAAAACCACGCAAGCTCGTATCACAGAATCAGAAGAGGAAGATTCTTGATGCAGTGAGACAGAACAGCTAAAACAAGCAAACTTCACAGTCAAGCTTTGTGCTTCATGGGGATACAACAATATTGCTTCCTCCATTCCACCCTAAATTTCACATTCAGAGTAACAATTATAAAACACCACTTTATGGCAAATTCACTTTGTCTTGACCAAATAGTCTCTACTAAGCAAAGTAAATGCCTACATTACCCTGCACATAGTGCCTGTACATGGCACATCACATTTTTCCTCACTTACATGAGGGGAAACACATGCACAAGGAGTAAATTGGACAAGCGTAGTCTTCAGCAGTTGAAGTCCTACACGGTCAACAACTCATTTCTCAGGCCTTGCTAGAATGAGCTTAAAGCTGAGTAAAAGTTTCAGTGAGACTGCACACAAAGAATAAGAATCTTGGCAAAAATTAAAGCAGATGACTAGAAGTACATCAGAAAAGCATGTAGAGCTTTAGGAGGAAAACGGAGACAAAAGCAATGTTTTAACGCTGTCAGAGATTCACCAATAAACTCCCTCCTCATTACAGTATCATCAAGTTAACAGATGGCAAAGCATTAACCAAACAAGAGGGTGTCGAGAACTGCTAGGAAGAACAACACAGGAAGCTTCACAAGATATCAGCAGATGTTCCTGACTTTGTCAAAAAAAATGCAATCACCTATATATCCAAACAGAATTTCACTATCTCAAACAAGAAGATTAAAAGGCATCAAGCTAGACTTAAAACAAAACAGTACTAATGGGCTCGCTGGTATCACAGGCAACCTCCAGCAATGTTTTAACTACCTTAATGTTACTACTTCCTTTCCACATTTCTCTAGATTTCTGTTTTATCCTTTGAAAGATAGAAGTACCCACCTACATGTAAACTCAGACTCCTTGCTCCTTTTGATACAGTCCAGAATAAGATGGATTTTGAGAAAACAACAGAATTTAAAAGAAATTGAACTGAAGATGAAGACTCAGGCTGATTCAACTGGAAAAGGTAACCATGGCTGTAACTGAAGCCATGTCTAGCAGTAGGACAGAATGGTAGAGTCCACATGCATAATGCCGGACACAAGATGCTGGGTATACGACACTGGACTTCCCAGTGCTACACAGATTATGCAGAAGCAGAGTAACTATGAGCAATATACTGACCATTGGACTTACAAAACCAGAAATAAAGTATTGAGGAGAGCCTCACAGTTCTTCCTAATAAAAGCTAAGCTCTGAACTACCTATTTCATGTACTTCAAATACAGTCTGCCTGCTCCTGCTTAGCTATTCCCACCACAGACATTCCCAAAAGATGAAAAGTTCCTTACGCTTTCTATAAATTCTACCTCAAGAGGCAGTGCCTCAATTAAACATTAAGAGATACTATCAAGAGCTACACAAAAAACCCAAAACCACAGAAAACTTGCAATTGGTAACCTTTGCTTTATTTCTCTCTGCAAATAAAATTTTTCCTTGGAGAGAAGGGCTCTATACTAGTACAGAAAAAACTGTAACAAAGGAAATGTTTATACACTGAAATCCCTGAAAGATTTCTTGTAGCATAAGACTGCTGACAAATACTCATTAGAAAGCTCTCTTCCCAAAAAAGGGGCACAAAAAGAATTACAATGGTTAAGAGGGTACATATAATTTCTAGGTCACTATATAGTAAGTGTTCCACTCAAACACTGGTCTCAATTCATGCTTCTTAACTGAGAAAGTTACATACTGAATCTGTCAATAGCTGATGTTCTGCTTTTACTTTGGAAAAAAAACGCCTATATTGGGGGGAAAAAAAAAGCACTACAGCAAGCTCTGGAATGTGTGCAGCATATCCCACAGTTCCCACATTATTCGGTAATAGCATGAAAAAAAGCAGTACTGATGTTTACAGCAGCGTTAAGATGACCTTAACAGCTTTAAACAGGAGATGATAATATTCCCATCTTACAACTTGTAAAGAAAACTAAACCACAAAGAAATTAAAGGAACGTGCCACAACAACTCATTGGGCAACAAAGAATAGGCAGAACCTAGCCATGCAAACAGTGCCCGATCCACTATGTCACATTGCCCCTGTAAGACAAAGAAGTATCTGGCATCCTCCAGGACCAGGGTCAACGCCACACATGCCGACACCCAGAGCTCCAGCAAGTACACAAGCAAAGGAGTACACAGCAAATAAAACACAATCTGCCTGGTTTTCACTCACATTTAGCTTTTAAGCAGCATTAATATTGATTATACTTTTCCCTATCCTATTTTAACAAAACAGTTGGGACTGTTTTTTCCTCTTTGTGTTTCTCAACAGAGGCAACACTCTTTCAGAGAGTCCTTACACAACACAAGTCACAGGGAATAAAAAAACCTAAAGAAAACAGTTAAAATCAAGAGCTGAGAACATGGAATTTTAAAAGTGGAAGAATAGAGGCACCACTGTAGGTATCACTTGAGGGTTTTTTCACTGAAGCGCCATCTCAAATCCAGGCCGACAAGAAGCAGAGAGCTCTCTGCATTCAAACTGGGCAGCTGCACAGCAGAAGGCAGCATGGAGGAGCAGAGCCTTGTTGGAGCACTGCTGGAAAATCCCCACAGGCATTTCTTTTGCTGCAACTTACCTTCCTACCAGCAGCAGCCGAGTCCTTAGAGGAAAAACACATGGCACGCCTGATCAAAACAAAACTTGGATTCTCTGATATTTCAAAATGTTATCAGGAGTTTATATCATTGAACTTGATACTCCTGCTAGCGCATTACATACAGTATAAAATAAGAAATGCCTGGTGGGGGTTATCAACATTCCCTGTTGTACCACAGGAATGAGACATGCATAGGCAAGACTTTCTCATGTTGTGGTCTGAAGCCACATCAGGATATTAAAGAACTCTGGTGCAGCATTGTCAAGCAGATTTACTTAGTGCTGGTTCTATTTCTCAATACACCGGAATCAAAAAGAGGAGAGGTAAAAGAAGCACTTTGACACTTACTAAATCACCAACTTGTGCATCCCGTTAAAGGTGTATGCTGGTAGATACTGCAAATCAATGGACTGATACAAATTACTATTATTGTTTAAAACGTTCTCAACAAGAAATACAAGGAAACTTAAGCAGCTAGAAAGCAAAGATTTATAAAAATAATTACTGGAGTAAAAGTCATAGAAACAACACACATTCATCCTGGACCAGCAAGGCTCATGGACAATTAGAATACTGGGACAATGACTAAACTGATGATTTGAGAAGTCAGAGCATTCGAGCAGCACTGTTTAGAGAAATCAGTGTAGTGGCAAGAGCAATCCAGACACTAATTATTCTGTAAAAGTAATTTTTATCCACAGAGAAATACCATAATAAATGAATGGGAGACAAGAAATGGAAATCACTGTACTATGCAGAGAATTCAAATAATGGAAAATAAGCAGCATGGGGAATTGCAAAAGTAAGTCTCGTCAATCAAAACCGATCAGCTTTACAGTATGGTTTTGAAAGGATCGGATGAAGGGTAAAGCAACAGATGTACTATCTGACTAATAGCAAAATATTTGATAAAAATCTCTCTCAAGACTGTTACTCTCCAAAATCAACTCAAATTGGCTTGGACAAGAACACTACGATGTGACCTGAAACCCAATGACGAGTCATAATAAAAAAAATGAGAAGCCTAAAGCAGAAAATAAAAATAAATAAATAGATAAAAAGATGAGCTTTTCAAGGGCTGGGAAACCCTCCAACACTACATTGAAAAGTGCTCTATCAATTTAGACTGATGTTCTCAGAAGTTAAAGTGATGAACAGCAATGGCCTGCAAGCCTTGATTAGCGGGATACTGCAAAGACTGAAATCAGTTCTGGTGCTATTCAGAAACAGAAGCAGAACTGAATGTTCACGAGATCCACAGATGGCATTTGCAGGTGGTAACAAACTTTGCAGATAAATTGCAATTGCCAGTTGGTACAAAACAGCAATAAGATGACCTAAAGTGATTACAATCTGGTATTTTTTTTAAAGAGATCAAACTGATAGACATGGAAAAAGAAAACACTAAACATATTTCATTTTAGATAAAAAATTTCAAGAAAAAATACCAGGGGATGATATGGCAGATCAGTTCAGAAGAAAAAAACAAAGACGCTTCTAGAGTATACTATCTGAATACACAGCTCCAGAGCATGGTATAGAGAAGAGCACCTGTATGCACCACATCAATAAAACTCGTCTAGAAAATGTCCTTCATTCCTGCAAAATCTACATCAAGAAGAGCAATTAAGGTGATGTGGAGTTTGTTCCCTACAACACCCACATACACTCCACTACCTTTCCAAAGAGTTGTCTCCAATTTTAGCTTGCACAGAATGGGCTTACTACAGACCTTGACATCTTGTAGCCATGCCTAGGGCTAATTAATACACCAGTCTCAGCCACCGTGATGTAGTCAGATAAACATACCATGCTGTACACAATTTAATACTCACAATTATTCAAATTCCAAATGCCACAAAATTTCACCAATCCCCATTAAGAAAAAAGAGATCAAGAAAGTGATTTCTTAGCTTCTAATTTTCATGGTCACATATAGTCCATAGGGGGGGAAAAAAAGGTAAAAGCCTAAATAGCCTGAAAAGCTTTTTACAAAAGCATTTGGGGGAAAAAAGCAAACAAACAAAAAAACTAACCACATACTTCTACTTTTTTTCCAAAGGCAGTAAAAATTCTCAGCTTTGCTGAAGTCACTCGAGTTTAATCACCAAAACCAAAGGTTCATTTTGGTTGTAACCTACTTAGAAAATGAAGACGTTTGAAAAGCTTCCTCATTAGGTCACTAAGAAATTATTAACATTTGCAAAGCATTTCATTGTGCTTTATTACAGCTCCAAACTGCCAGACCAAGGTTCAACTTTGCAAATACAGATAGCTTCCAATCAAATTCATGGAACAACATTACTTACAGTGGATGCAACGCTAGATTAGTTATACTTACCAATCAGCCAGCAGGGCTTCAAAGAAAACACAGGAAGTTGCACATAAATATTGTTCTGTCCCATTTAATATGTATTTCTAAAGGTAGAGCATGAAAGTGTTAAATATTTTTGTTTTCCATTAAAAACACTTTACGTGGCAAGGCAATTAAGTTATTTTGGCATCCGCTCCACAGAAAGCAGCTGCTGTACAGTATGTTTTACTTTATAAAATATCTTTAATCAGCACACTGACTAGTTCTGTCATTTATAATTAAGGAGGTAAATGGCAGGTGCAGCATTAATTAGTGAAATTGAAGTCTCTGTGCAAGACATGCAGTCATACCAACTTAATGCTTCCTAGGAATAGAAATGATTGCTAGCAGCTTTGCACCACAAACTTGGCTAGGTAAGACTATGCCAACAAAGAGGGGCATTTACAACACAGTTATGCTTCTGAAGCCTTTACAATCTTGTATGACCAGATTTCTTAATTTCTTAAACTCTTCCTCCAAAAGTAATACAAAAATACTTCAGGAGCGCAAAAGCCTACCCGCTAAGACATCCTGTGAGTCTTTGTTTCTGCCTTACAAACAACTGGAGGGGCACGGGACAGGGGTACAGATCAATAGACAGGCAAAGTGGTTCTCTTAGTTGAAAAGATTTTCCCAGCCTAAGAAATGGGCTAGCCCAACATTTGGAGAAATGCCCACGCTCATAATTTAACAACAGAGCAACTGTTGTTGCAGTCCCTTCCCAATATGAAAGTAGGACCACTAGTTCTACAATTACCCTCATAAGAGTTCTGCGATCACCACCTTAAGAGGTTGTGGGGTTTTTGGAGAACATCCATAGTCTGTGAGTTAAATTAAATCTCTACTCCCTTTTAAAACTGCAGAGGTTATTTTGGCTTGAAGGGCTTCTAAATGGTAGCCTTAGAGCCATTTACAAATCTTTAGAGCATACACATTCAGCAAGAAGACCTAAAAGATGAAAAACACTTCCAAAGAAGTGGTAGTCACCCTCAACACCGGTACTACGTAGTGCTGGGTCCTTGGCAGACCACAGCCCAGGGTGGTGCATTCATCATCTCCATGTTCACCTGTTCTGCAGAGTCCCCAGGCACCACCTCAGCATGCAAAACTGCTCATAAAAACAAGTGCAGTTGGCGAGACTAAAACAATTACAGTGTTCATGCTCTCATTTGTAAACTAATAGTCTGCTCATCTCCAAGCAAATGCTCTCAGACACTTCACTGCAGTCTTAGTTTGGCCAAAACCAATTTGAAAGAAGCCAAGCCACCCCACTTCTGCATTACTTCCAGGCAAAAAAGGTTAACCATTCTGACTGCCACATTACCTAAGCTACATTTTGAAAACAACGCAAATATGTGTCCTTCAGAAGTTAAACTGCAACAGTACATCAAAATACATTTAGTAATACATTAGTAGTAAAATCGTAGCGAAGAGCCTTCTGCATTAATTTAAGAGAATATATGCGTTTCTGCCTAAACTCATGTAGCCGATGCCCAAATCTGTCTTAAATAGAAAGCAATATAAACACCAGGCAAAGAAACTGCACTCTGTGCTATGAACTAAAAGACCAGCTGTAGACCTCTGTAAAATACCAACCTTGCAAATACCGTACAGGGCGTTGAATTGATTTGTGCTTCGTTGGCTTTAAATGAATGTTCCTTCAGTGGGTAGATGGTGCCTTCCACATGCACAGAAACAAGCACTTCCAAGGCAAACTACAGTGGATAAACAGCAGCGGATGGAAGGCAAACTTATTTGTGTTTTTCTTTCAGTGCTAATTTTGACTTAAAATTGAGTCTTCTGGGAAGGAACAGAGTCCCTAGCTGTGTGCAGTACCTCCTTGCCAACCAACTTACGAAGCAGATCTGCTACTGACTCACAAATGAGTTATTCATGTATCCTCCTTCTGACAAGCAGAAAAAGTACATGACCACAGCTTACAGAAGAGAAAACAAAGATTCAAAGCGGGGATTCAGGAAGGGTAAGGAGGAGAATTTAGAAAACAAGGATGCTATGATAAAGACAATTTGTTACACTCTGCAAGAAGACATGACAATAAACCACTTTTAGCCAGACTTGTAATTCTGTAAATGAACCAATAATAATTGCTGCACAAACAAATCAAAAAGGTCACCATTTATAAACACCACAATATTTTGTTTGAAAATACAAAATGAGATGGTGGAATTCCAATAATATTTTTAAGCCTTTTCAGATTAGGCACAATCAGCATAGGTACGAAACAGCTGATTTGAACTAGCAGAAGAGAACTTAGGGGGAGGAAAAAGTTTTGTCTGTAAATGGGAACAAGCACCACTAGGGAACAGACTTTAGGGAGTACACACAGCGGTTAAACAGAACCTACCCTCCCAGACAGGTGCAGCTCTTGGCTGAAGTATTTCAGACAGCAGTATTCACATTTTAATGTTATCACAAACAATTTCAGCTCCCAGGCAGGTCTAAGACAGTGATACTCATATAAACTCTGTGAGAAGACAGCAGCCATGCCCTACCATATGGTCTGGCACAGTGCAGCATATGGGATTGGTTCCGATTGTTTTCCTTTTCCCAAAATTAGCATTAAAATATAAGTGATAGCTTCAATTAGAAACAAAGCAACCTGAGCTCAAAATACTAAATTAGAAGTAATCCGATGCTCTGAGACAACCTAGACAACAAAAAAATTTACAGTTTGTTAGACGGTATAAATACAGTTAAGACTGAGAAAAGAAATGAACACATAAATAAATCAATTCCTCCACTACTGTGGCACTGAGCAATATTTACTACCAATGTGGACAGAAAGAGAGATGTTTATGGCATAGTCACAGAACAGAATTAAAATCACATTCCCCAGACTGTCAGTTCATACTGAAAAAAGTATCAGAGGCTAAACTACCTTCCACCATTCAAAAAGCTTCATTAGCTAAGGCAGCTGCAAACTGGCAAAGCAACTTCAAAAAGTCTGCTTTACTATTTAACTTGTTCGGTCTTAAGACTTTTCTTTATGGTTCAGCTTCCTTTCATGGATACCATGAGATCCATCGATTCCAATTCTAAAGGTATTCTCTACCAAATGGTGGTGGATCATTTGATATCATATGATCAATACCAACTGATCACGTTCTGTATCAACATATGTACATATCACTACAACTCACACCAAACGATTTGGTGGAATCTGATTAAAATGAGATAGCACTCCAGCTCTACAGACGGTTATATTACATGAAGTACTCAGATACATTGGAACATAGTTAAAAGACATCTTACTTTCCCATCCAAACTGCATAGCTTTCAGGGAGTTGTGGAACAAAAAGCATGGATCTTCCAGTATCAACATCTACTGCTCCAAAGCAGCCTGCTTCAGTTACTCCAAAAGTCCAGTGAAAGTAAGATTCCTAGGTTAAAACAAAATATATTCTTAAAAGAAAACCCTCACTTCTACTAGCTCTAAAAATACACTACAGTACATACTAATTCCTGTTTCCACATATCTGAAAGAGATCTCTCTTGCTTTTGGAGAGAGGGAAGTGGTTTAGGTCTAAAGCTTTTCAAACTGAGTAGTTTTAGGTTACAATAATACAAATCCCTTTGTTGGCAACTGGAAAGGATCAGAGATTAATAAAGAAATGAACAGGTCAGCTCAGCACAGTAAACGTACACCACACAGTAACATACATTCTTCCAATCTAGAATTAGCAAGCATAGTATCAGCAAGAAATAATCATGTCTCATGAGACAAGGCAAAAGCAGAGTGCAGATTCATTGGGTTGTGATGGCAGAGTGCTGAAGTGAAGACCCAGCCTCCCCCAGAGAAGAGGAAGCTGCACTAAGAACAGCCTTTAGCCAAGAGCTATTTTAAGAACAAGCAACCAAACAACAAAACACCTAACAATACAAAGATGAATTTTGTTAAGGACAGACATATGTTCTGATACCTTGAAAGGTGTATCTCCTCTAAAAACAGACCAATAACCAATGCTATCTAGATTAGAATTTATTGGATGTTTCTTCATAACATACCACAGCCCAATTAAATTCACAAAACAAAGTACTCTAGCAGCCATGCAAAGTATAGGGTATGCATAATTTGAGTTCCATTATGCCAGCTTCCGCAAAGACTAAGAATGTGTTCAGCATGACATTAACAAGTTATTATGTCCTATTTGTGACAGAAGAACACATGGGTGCTTAAGGAAGAGTCTAATTTGAGAAGATGCACGCTGTAAATTCTAAGATACATCCTGCTTTGTGGAATATACCATTTACAAAAGCTTGAAATATGCTTTTCTATGAATTAATTCAATTTAGGTCCACTGTAACATGTTTCACTACAGAAAGAAGGTTATTTTTTGGGTCACAGACAAGACTGAAAAAACTAAGAAATATTCCATTGCTGTCTTTAATATTACATTAAACACTGATAGGCAGCTGGGCCTTGAACAGGTTTAGGCCCTTTAAACCAGATAATGAGCCTGCATACTAAAGCACTGAAAGAGAGAGTAACTCAAAGCTGAAGAGGTAATGTTATAAAGAAGCCAATTTATTTAAGTGAAGCAAGGCAATGCGCACGAGAGACAAAGAGAAAATAATTAAAAATAATTTTTAAATACATGCAGTTGAAGAGAGTTTCTTAATTTGATTTGAAGTTTTGATTCAGCTTTTACCTGGCGAAACACGATACCAGTATCAGTACAGTATCTCTGAGTTTCTTCTCCACCCTGCAGCAGAACAATCGAATTCTTCTGGACATCCTTATTCTGTCTCAGGCGATCACACAGTCGTCTTCTATTCAAGGCAAAGAGCGCTACAGGCACCTTCAAGGTCTCATTCCCCAGCCAAAATGAGGGTCTAGAAAAGATTTTTTTAATTGACAATTAATGGAAGACCAAGACATGGGTTAGCACAATTCAGATGCACACTGTTTGTTACTTTAGTCTAGAACAGAAAAGGAAGTTTAGTTCAAGTCTACAAATAAGATGCTAATCACTCAAGGGAAAGAGATGCTGTATACAAGCATCATTCTTGGGCGATGATCAAACATTGCTCATACGAGTACCAAAGCAAAAAGATGGCAACAGGAGACAGGGCTGGCTGCAGCTATGGCCCACAGAACGTCACTTGTTACATTCCTTTATGTAAAGCAACACGAAAAGTAGATGCAGAAAGTGACAACAGCCTAGGTCAGCTGAGTAAAGGCAAACCAGGAGAGAAGAAAACAAGTTCTGAGTTACTGAAAACAGAAGTGGAAGGTTACATTAAGTCTGGCAAACTTCAGCAAGTCCTTCTGGGAAATGTTCAGTAGCTGAAACAGGGACTGGAGAGAAAAGATGATGGATAGCAGATGCAGGACAACAGCATTTTGCATACTCACACAGTATTTGCAAATTTTTTTTTTCTATGTACATACGTTTATTCTTGCACGCATACAAGTGGCTTCAGCAAGCGACTGAACTCACACACGCGGCCACAGGAGCATGTCCTGGGTACCAGTGACCTCCTGCTATACATCACCACCTGCCCTTAAGGCAGCACAAACGTGCTGAGACAGCCCATAAAGTTTCTGAAAGACTGTACTCAACAGAGCTGCAACTGGGAGAATACAGTTTAAAAGTAGAGAGCTCTCTCTTAAAATAAACTGGTTATTAAGCAATTTAAGGTGTTTAAAGTACTACAAGAATATATTGCTGATTCATTCACATTTGTTATAGGTCCATACCTGCACTTTTTGGAGCTTCACCTGTAGAAGCACAGTAGCTTGTTACAGGATTTTTTATTTTTTTTTTAAATCAGATGAGGAAAGAAGAATCTAAGAGCATTCCCTTTTTTTTTTTTTTTTATGTTTAATATAGCAAAGCTGCACTTTGGAGCTTCAGTATGACAGATGAATACTGTTTTATCAATAAAATCCTATGATTTAAGACGTTTGTCCCTCCACCTCAGCTTCTCTCAGCTTACTGAAGACTGACTGGCTCAGTGGTCATTTTCTATCAGACAGACTTCTAGAGGAGATGACAGAAAGGTGCAGTTAAATTGTTACTACATTAAGATGACAACAAATGAACCACCAAGGGACTTAACCTTAAAGAAGCAGAGCTCCACATCTTAATTATTATATAGTTTTCATAGGCAATCTGAAAGGTAACCTTTGATTTATAGATGCATAAAGTAACCTCCTGAAAGACTTTATCAGTGTCAGAAATGTAAACGCTATAATTTCTTACTGCAGACACAGCATAAAAGAGCTAATAAAATACTTTATTTTACTTGTTTATAACTACTTAATATAACAGCATAAGTAATTTTAGAAGGTGAAAGACTGCTCTTGTTAATCCAATTTTCAAACTATCTTCCTGAGTTCAGCTGATGGTGCACAAAATCCAAATGTGTTTATTACTTCCCACACACACCTGATAACCCAGTACCATGGCAGGTGATCATTACCAGGGCTGCAGACTACCTATAGCGGCACATCAGCATAGCGTGGAAGCGTAGCATAAGCTTTTGTTTTGGGGTACCTGTGACTGTAGGAAGGATGAAGCAAATTCATAAAATCCTAGCAAAAAGCTACTGAAAGTTTTAAATCAGACAGTGAACCTTAAACTAAATATGGGCAAGGCTTTTCAGGTGCAAAGCTGTGGCTCAGCAACTCGGCAATGCACAAGAGGTTGAAAACGCTGTTATCCAAGCAAGATAACCTCCTAGAGTAACTCCATGCAGGGGCCTGGAAATCATACACTCACCCTACTGCAAGTATAAAAGGGAAGAGAGAATATTATCAGATACCCTTATGCCATAGGTTGCCCTTGGATCTTTGTATCTGCTGATAAAAAAGAACAAAACCAAAAAAAGGCAGAGGCTGTAGCACAATCTGTCTTATGTTTTGCTTCAAAGGAAGGGAAAAAAGTCACCTTCATTGTAATTTTACCCTTTTTACAAGTTTTGTGGGGTTTTTGCTGTGATTTAAAAAAAAAAAAAGAGAAAAAAAAAGGACTCTGACCTCCCTCTTTCTCCAGGCCTATTCCTACACCCTGGAGCTCACAGGAAGCTGCTACAAAGGCACATTTTCATCTCCATTAAGTTTACGATTAATGCTTTTATTGCACTTAAAACCTTTGACAACCAAAATGAGACTCAAGGAGAAATAATGATGTCAGGCAGCAATTCCTACTGGTAGTCTCACTAAGCCACTTTAAGAATGTCTTTTACTGGGATCCTAACACTCAAGCTGAAATGCATTCTGGTGCAAAATGACAGTTCTTCTGCAGATTTTATCTAAGCCTGTGGCAAAACTGTGTTCTTCCTTATATATAACAAATCCCACTTTCCCTACTTGAATTTGATACCACAATATTCATCAACAGAAGAATTTGGGCCTGTACAGTTGTTTTAGACTGGCAGAGTTTTTTCACAGGCATGACCTTGGTCTCTATTTTAAGGCTGCTGTAACAGTCACGGCAGCTGAGCACACTGGTCCCCGCAGCAAGGGTTGCAGGACACAGGAGGGCTGGGCTGAGCATTGTCACAAATATTGCTCTGTTCCTCAGGGTCTCTGCTGAGCACTCGTATGTTAATTCGTGCCTTGGACAGTACGAGCTTCCCAGGCAATGGACCTACTTTCACAACTGAAATTCTCTGAAGAAAACCAGCTAGGTTTCAGAGAGGACTCAACTTAGAGAACTTTGCTTCCTCCACAGCCTTTGTTCTCTCTTTCCTCCTGCAAGCACTTGGATACCAAACTGATGGCACCCGCACAGGTTGACTAACATCACGGGAAGACACCCACAGGTGCTGCTCTGCCTGCAGCAATCTGGTCACTCTGCACGCATGATCTCAGCACGAGCTTTCCACAATTTGCGCAGAAAGCTCTTTTCAGAGACTAGCACTGGCAGAGAAATTTAAGTTTTACAAAAAAGAGTACGGCTGTACACCTGGCTTTCTATTGCAAACAATGATTAGGGAAGAGAACTCTCACAGTACTCAAGATCACAAGAAAAGTCTTCACCCACAGGACTGGCTGTGTAACCATTGCTCTGTTGTGACCATTGCTCTGTTACTAAGAAATACATGGCAGGCAAGTAGGTTATGACTGGCCTCGTCTTTTTTCCATATTCTTTCCAGCCCAACTGTTACAAACCCCTGTGACTACGCAGTACTGTCTATGCCATGATTACTATTTAGCAGTTTTCATTTTCAAATATAAGAAGTTATCACTATGCCACTTGTAGTAAGTTGAGCAGGTACATGCATGTAACTGCCTCACATGTGTATCAGCCCTGCAACACATGCAATTACAGCGTTATCAGCATAAAACTCTGTTATTTGCCACCTAACAATACTACCACAAAGTTCTTTCTAGAGGGGAAATTACAAGATGTCAGTTTTGGTCTGTGAACCCTAATCACTCAGTTTATATCACACAAGACACACAAATATCAGAATTTAATTAGTACAAGACATTGACTGGTCCTTCAAGGTCTGTTTCTTCTGAAGGACTCTGGCATCTCCAGCCACAAACTCAACTCAAAACTTTCATGTAGAGTTATACATTTGATAATGAAGCGTATTTAATGCAAGCACTGCTTTTTGGTGCATACCTCTGAAGCTATGCAGGCTTCTGCAAATAAGCACTAGTCAGTGCCAGGAATGGCTACTTGCAAGACCAGGACAGGACAAGTCAAGCACAGCTTCCTCATTTTCTCTAGTCTGGTACCAGAATTCAGCCACTGCTTAGTCTGGTAAAAGCCTCCCACAGCAGCTGACAGTTTCCCTCCTGGCTGTCACACAATTTTTATGATCACTCAGGCCCAAGCCCACACAAGAGCTTTTTTATTATACTGGAAGTGAAATGTAGCTAGGAACATTAAACTACATTTGTTTCTTTACAGGAATTTTTTATTTTTTTTCTGCTTGGAACTGTTTATTTTCAAGGCTTATTTCAGTTTTGTATTTTCAAAGAGCTTACATTTTGTTACTGTACGATCCACCTAACATTTTGGATTTGTTTTGATGCAACCACCAGAACACACTGGTAGCCAGAAATCCTATTTTATTTCTGGTTTTCCCACCGTTTTTCAATTAACCTTTTTTATTTCTGTTTTTTTTTCAGAAGAAAATTCATGGACTGCCATTTATGCTCTACTGAGGTCACACAGACAGGATCCACATTTCAATGAAGATGAAAAACCACTGAAACTACTTTTCAAGAAGTTATAATTTGTTTGTTACTGGGCCTTATTTATTTGTTTGGTTTGAGTAATGGTCATCAACATCATCCTGAAGTCTAGCCAATTTTAATGCTGTTTCCACATCAAATATGTGAAGTACAAGTGGCCTACACTAACACCAGCACAAGCAAGTAAGTGATACAAGGGAAACAATAAAAGCAACTACTGCCGTTTAAGGCAAAAGCTGGGTGTTTTTTTCATGGCAAACTCAGTGCTTGTAAGTCAACAACTTGAAGTCCTGGCCCCGTTCGATGTCCCAACTACCCACCCCAGCCCAACCTCGCTCTCAGCAGGGCCGGGCAGGAGCGTTCCTGCACAGGGAACGCCCAGTCAGCACTGGGGGAAAGCAAGGGCAGGAGAGGACCTCACAGGGGAGCAACCTCCACCCAAAGACTAAAGAGTCAGAGCCAAGTCCCAGAGCGACAGGTTTTTGGCATCTATGAAAAGTTCCCCCTTCATTTTGATGCATTTTTAATGGCACCTTCTTAAATGGCTGAATTTAGTTATAAAATATGGGAGAGACCTTGCGCTAAGTAATCCACGGCCACCTTTAAGGATGATTTCCCAAACCTAACGCAACTTAAAAGATAACCCACGGCTCGGGGCAGGCACTGCCGAGCCGACCCAACCCGGCAGGCAGGGTGCCCGTGGGACCCTCCACACCTCTCTCTCCGCCCGACGCAAAACCTGCTTTAGTTTCAGGGAGCCCCTGCTCCAGCGCAGGCAGCCCGGCCTCCCTTGCAGGCTGCACGGCAACAGCCCGCCGCCCGGCCACCCCGCCAGGCCCGGCCCGGCCCGGCCCTCCCAGGCCGGCTCGGGGCAGCATCCCCGAGCCACCCGGGCCCCTCCGCGAGACCCCGCCGGCCTCACAGAGCCGAGCCGCCGCGTAGCACTCCGCTGGGGTGGGGGTGGGGGAGCCGGGAGGACGCGCAGCCTCGCCACAGGCCGGGACGGAGGGCCCGGCGGGCCGGTGAGGAGCGGGGAGCGCTGGCGGTACCGCGGCCGAGGAGCGATGCTTACCCCGCCGCGGCCATGTTGCCTCGCCGGACTTCGGCTGTCACGTGACGGCGGAGCTGCGCGGGCCGGGCCGTTGCGGCGGGGCGCGGCGGCGGCGGCGCCGCCTTCAACGCGGGGAGCCGATGGCGGGGCGGGGCGCGGGCAATGTCTTCCCGGCCGGCCCTGTGAGCGGAGCCCGGCTCCCCTCGGGCCTCGCAGGCTCTGACGGGCTGCTCCTCTCCTCAGGGTTTCAGTCATAGATCTAGCAAGGGAAAGGCCCCGGCGAGGGCCGGCACTTGGGCTCCTTGTCACCCGAGGGGTGGCACAAGAAACAGCTAGAGTCCTCGAAGCTAAAAGCTGTATAATGGAAATACCACCTTTTACAGGGATTGGTGTCTTTTACAACAGAGCTTCCCTAAATAAACGTTGCTCAAAAAATGCATTTAACGTGCCATGCTGCTATTATCCCTGTAAGAGATGCTTTCCACTTGCATTTTGAAATGGAGAGGGTGTTTTAACAACAGCCTTCAGGCACAATCTGCTGTAGTCAACACCAGTCCTTGGACTCATCCCACTCTGCTGAATTTTGCTCCTATTCACACAGATTTCTTCAGAACTCGAGTTGACTTGTTCTTGCCTCAAAATCACGAGCTACCTGAAGAAACCAACAATTCATAGGCCAGGGTTCATGTGGCCAGTAACTGCCATACAGCAGCAAAAGAAAATACCCAGAAGCATGAAATACCAGATAAAGAATTAGAGAGGAGCTCTGCTCTGTGCCTCAATAAAACAGTGATAAGTACTGCTCTGAGCTGGCAGCTCATTGCAGGTACTGCTGCCCTCCCTTCGTGGCAGGAAAGCATGAGTCCTCGCTCTGCTGCCACTGAGCAATGCCACTTCTCTGTTGTTCTGGCACTGATCGCAAAAGAAAGTACTGTGATACCATGAAATATATGGCTAACGCACCTGGAGGGCCTGCTTCCACCACAAGTGCTTGGGAAAGAAAGAGAAATGCAGGGCAGTGAGAAGAGGGGGCAGGAAGAAGATCATAAAATACATGGAGCTTGAAGTTCACGTTTGTTACAACAAATCAGTGCACTGTTATTAAGAAACGTGCATGATTAAAACCCTTTTTTGGCTGGCCAAATTGTCCATTAGAAGTTGGGAGAACACTGCAGCTACTCAGGCACAGCTGGCTCTGAAGTGGTGTCTGAAAACTGCAGGGCAATTGCAGGGAAAGACTGATTTCAGAAAGCCTGGAGAGGAGTGTGTAAATTAAGAAAACTAGAAAAGTCAAGTAGTCATCCTCTAGCTCTATGTTTTTATGCCCAAGGGTCACATACCTTTACTACAAAACGTGTAATAAAAGAATCGGAAACTTCTTTCACGGGCTGCCCATTTGACAAAGAATAATACTTATTTTTGGCTCCAGATTAATGGATAAAGCCCAATTTTAGATATTATAATTGATAAGCTGCTGAATTTCAAGGAACTTCCTTCAGTTTATGCAGACTGAACAAGTTTTAAAATGTAAACTGGAGCAAAATATTTTACCGCTTTCAGTGCCCTAGTGGTGCTCCCTCCTGCTTAGACTCCAGCAGGATTAGCAGGAGGAGGCAGGGAAACTCACTTTGTCTTTTCTTCTCCTGTCAGGAGCAGAGAGAAAAGACTAAAGGCTTCAAGGCTCTCTTCCAAATACTGTCATTAGTGGCTGCGGGCATTTATCCTTCCCAGTTCCTCTTTGCCTACCCATACACTTGCCCTCCTTAGAGAAAAGGTCTCCTGCATTGTGGTATCTGCTCTCTAAAATGGGTTCTCTGGGTCTCTTTGTCCTGTTTAATTTCCTCACCTCTTCCCCTTGGTCATTTTACTCACCTTCCAAAAATAATAGCTGAGATTTAGAAGAGTTACCTGCACTGCATTAAATCTCAGCAGAAAATAAGACTGTTCCTTAGGAAAAAAATCCCAAAACAAACATGTTTTATTTTGTGTTGTCTGTTATCTAAAATACCTTGTTCTCCTGTCTCAGGATTTGAAAGAATGAAACTCCTGCAGTATGCACAAATTAAACTCATTTGCGAGGTGGCTATAATGGCAGCCAGTTGAAATGCCAGCCACAGGAATGATACTGGCAGCCAGACTGGGAGCAAGACCAGCTTTATTGCACACATAGATAATTCCGATTCTCTCGGCACTACATTTGACTCTGCAACTGAGATAACGCAGGGGTAGACTTTAATATCTGAGAGACTAGTTTAGAGCATGTCCCTCTAAAACAAGGTTCAACTGACGATTACTGTCACTTATCTCTCAAGTACAACTTCTCTCCATGGTCAAACACATCCTCTCTCATGCTGAAGGCCTGATTTTGCACTTCTGGCATCTTAAAAATCCCCACTGTAGCAGTATGGGTGTACAAGAGAGGCACCACTGCAACGTGGTGGGATTCTGCACTGGCAGATTCTTCGTCAAAAATATGGATTAAATCTGCCGTGTGAGCACACCAGAAGCATGGTAAGAGCTCTCAATCTGTAACTGTTATTCAGACACTGAGTAGAACAACGTGCTGCTTAAATAGGGAAAATTAAAATCTGCAGAATGAGACAAAGCAAAATAAAAAAGCACTTGAACACAAGCATCCCCTGGCCTGTTGTGTCCTTGCATTGGGGAGGGAGGAGTAACTGCAGTCTTGCTCTGAATCCAGCCAGTGTCTTTCTGAATTACATCCAGCTGTAGACAGTCCCTGAGGGTCCCTACAAAAATTTCCTTTACCTCACCTCTGAGACTAAGCTGTGTGTCTCTGCCCAGCTCCTACGCAGTTTGTACTCCTGTTCCTTGTAGGACCTTCTGTCTCTCCCCAGGCTATGTACTAGTTAGCCAAAAGTAACTACATCACATAAGAAGCTCTTTTTATTTTAATTATAAAGACTTAAAACAACTCAGATTTTCTCACACAGACATTCATTCACCTGTGTCCTGGTTTCGGCTGGGATAGAGTTAATTGTCTTCCTAGCAGCTGGTACAGCGCTGTGTTTTCAGTTCAGT
>JAVKLA010000088.1:32680364-32714078 GCA_034782735.1 Sagittarius serpentarius
CCCATCCCACTGGGTGGGGGGGAGCGAGTGAGCGGCTGCGTGGTGCTGTGTTGCTGGCTGGGGTTAAACCACGACAACCTGGCAGAAAAGACTTTGGAAATAATAACAGAAAAGTTTCTGTAACAATTGGTCGCTTTACACCTAGACAAGAAACCAGCATCGATAAATTGGTACCAGTACTTTTCTATTGCTGTTCCTCCCTCTATATTTTAAGTGTTCATACTGCTGTCCAGGCAGGACCTTAGAGTTCAGCACCATCAGTGAGTGCATTTACAGCTTCTGTTATGCTAGCTGAAAAGAAACAGTGTTAGGTTAATAAACCTTCATTATATGAAAATTTTACATAACTGTTGTGAATACAAGTCAAGATATTTTCTCCTGGTTTTACAGTACAATAGATGAAAATCCAAAGTTAGCAGGGGCAGATGCAGTCCAAACACAAACTGGGTGAAAAGGAAGGATGCTGCAGCTGTGATGACAGCATGTGCTAGGGGAGCATCACCCCTCCCTTCTGCCCTCCAGCCCAGGTTGGGTGTCAAAAGAAGAGCTAAATACTCTCTGACTGCTGCACAGTGCTTGAGCTTCTCTCCTGCTTTGAGAAAATGCAATTGGTGAGAGACCCGATCATCCGGGGCTGGCATGAGGGATCACAGAGAACCACAGTAAGAAATCTTGAGCTGCCAGCATCATGACGTGAAGTGGGGAACAGGGTCTAATGCTGAGTGACTAAGGTCACCATAGGCCCTCCTTAGTAAATCCTTACCTGGATATATGATTTCACTACAAGTTTCAGCTGATTTCCTAAATAGAAAGCTTCCATATGATATGTGCCATCACAAAACCAGAAATAACAGGAAATGCTGATTTATCAGCACAGAAATTTTTCTAAGTTCAGCTTGATCTGTTTTTGTGCTGATTATTCGCCCAGATTTTTGGAAGCTAGAACACTGCTGGCTGACATGCTCTGTGACCTTCTTCCCTTGGATGGGAGAGCACCGGCCAGGCAAAGAGCAACAGATAGGGTTTGTAGGTATTTGAGTGAAAGCATTTTATACATTTTAGAATCAGCTCTTAGTCCAAAGTAATTATACAGTTTCCTATGTTAAAATGTGTTAATACTGGGGTTTTTTCATTGATTTACTATACATAGATCCCTAGCATTTCATCACTGAAAGACACATGGGCTGCCTTTGTTTGAGACAATGGCCACAAGTCTTTAACTTGGAATTAAGATTGCAAGGTCCCTTCAAAGTAACCGACGGAACAAAAGCATCTGCCTTTGGCATTTTCATCATGAAACAATTTTGAGTAAATTTTCCCTCAAGCACTAAATGTATACTGCTGTATTGATTTTTTGGATCTTGAAATAAAAGTGTGACTTTTCCAAAGCCTGCTTGAACTAAATTATTATAAAAGACAAGAAAGGTAAAGCATTACATTGCCTCATTACTCTCCCAATTGACTTTCACTTCAGAGTAAGAAAATCTTGTATAGTCAAAATGTGCCCACCAAGGACCGGACAGTCTAAGGTAGCTTCTCCAGCTATTGGCTGATCTTTACAATTTTTTTTAATTTGGGGGAGGGTTGTGTGTGTTTTGCAATTCCTTAGTATAGACTCTCATTGTTTCATTTAAATCAATCTGCCCATCTGTATTTATAAGTTGCTGCCACGGGAACTGTTATCTCATAAAAATGTATTAAAGCAGTACTATCAAAACTGCTTGGAAGACCTGTTTTTAGTGGGGTTTTTGATTTGTTAGGTTTTTTTAAGAATTAGTGGCCAATGTGATAATCTTTGTAACGTTTCTCTAATATCTCTGGCAGCTTGAAAGAATCAATTTTTGTATATTGCAACATATTGTTTTGCTTCAATAAAAGGAGGCTGCTCAACGATCTTCAGTCTGTTTGCTCATATATTGTTTTTTTTGCTAACCCATGGCCATGAAGGCACAGTTTACACCTCTCTGTGTCCTTTGCATAGTGCCCAGCACTATGACTCCTTTTTTGTTTTTTGAAGATTTGTGTGCCCTTGTACGACATAAAAAATGTGCTGTGTGATGCGAGTGTAGTTAGTCATGTCTAATTGCCAAGTATAAGAGAGAAACCACTATTCTGTATTTTCTTTTTTATAACTGTTGCTAGTTAGTGTGATAGATGGACATTTTTGTTTATTCTAAGTAAGGTTTACAGAAAGTGCTGTAGTGAAATTTTACAACACTGGGTTTGGGACATGAATGTAGTAAGTATCACTGCAGCTGTAACCCCAACAGCATTACCAATGTTACTGTGGACGCACCTGAGAACAAAATTCCTTCACATTACTCATGATTTATTTCCCCAGCATTTCTCATTTTCAAATGCACAGCCTTTTTCTGCAAAGAGGAGTGGAGTGGCATACTAGCTATATTTTGATGAGCTAAACCAAAGGTGCTTTGCGCCATCTTCTAGAGTAGAAGCATGGACAGAAGCTGATTAAGTTCCTGTACTGTGTGACAGAAAATTTCATCTAGCCTGCACATATGACCATACGACCAATTGTACAATGGGAACGCATTACTTCTCATGCAAGTTCCTCGTAATACCACAAATTTACCTGGACCCTTGCAATATATTGTACAGTTATAATACGGAACATGTTTACAAGTCTTAATTTTTTTTCATTACTGTCTGCACAATATACTCTCCACCCAGTACATAACAAATCCCCAAACAAGCTTATAATTTGCTTATGTAAATATTTTCTCAAAAGATTAATGCCTTCAGGTTTTTGCAGATTACGATTCATATCTTCATACCAATTTAAAGTCAGATTTCCCACCTTTTTGGTGAGAAAATTCTCTTTAACTTTTTACTGTTTATATGGAAAGTATTTTCTACTGTGAGATCCTGCATTAAAATTTTAAGCCACTGGTTTATCAAGATCTGCATTTTGTTGATGATGAAGAAATTTCTTTCTCTTACACAGACATATTAGAGTTACATGAAATAAGTTCTTTCAGGCTTTGCATGGGCAACGTTTCCTTTTTCTGCTTGAAACAGTCCTACCTCCCTTGCCAGGAAAGACAGACCTGTTTCTTCTGATGCTGCCCTTTAATAATAGAAACCACCGCTAGTTCAGCTTTTCTTTTCTAACGCTGTTCCGTTGTGTGGCAACAGTCGGTCTAAGAGGGCTGAGTGACAGCGAGGTTGCCATGGAGCCATGTCTGCCACTGCCATGAACTCAGTGGTGTGGCCAGTTGTGGCCAAAGTCATCAGTGTTCCTGCCCCAAAGTGACTCCCAGGGTTAGCCCTCAGCACCAACTGCAGAAGATGAGATACACGACTTCCTATTTGTACAAACCACTCATCTAATCTCCTTTGCATCTGACTGGAAATTTAACCCAGCTGGCTCCTGGCTGCAATTTAAAACCAAAGTGATAAGCAACTGGCCATCAGATTATCTAATCACAGCTTGTGTCCTGTGGCTGCAGCACCGTTTCAGTTTGGTCAGATCGCTTAACGCTACCCAGTGTCCAAAGCCCACTCCCATGAGCAAGCTCTAACCTGGGAGCTTAGGAAGGAACAGAGGGACTTGTACAATAACATGCTAGAGGACAGAGAAGATAAAAGCCAAGAGATTGTGAATCAGGGAATTCAATTATCTTTTGAACTGTAACAAATGGCTATTTTACACAACTGCTCTCTCCCCAGAAGACAAAATACAGGCTTTCTCTCAGGCACTGGAAACTGTGCCAAAAATACGAAGTACATTAAGGATGTTAAACGCCTCTTCGCCTTTTAATGAATCAACTGATTAACATTTATTTTAAAAATGGGTCACATTTACAGGCATTTTCCAGAGACTACCAATTTGGCAAGAGTGAGACTCAGTCTACTGCAGAAACACTCAGCCTTTATTTCCAGAGTGTGTACCTGTCCGCCCTGTGCACAGCTGCCTCGCGCTGGCAGCCTCCCTGCAGAAGTTACGCTGGGCACGAGTATCTACAAAGTGACTTGGATGCATGCATGAAAATTAGGCTCAATGAGATTCAACTTGGGCAACAAAAATAATATCCACAATCGTCATCCTCTGCTGCTGAGCCTCTAAATTCAAATATCATTGTTAACTTCACGGTCAACGAATGTAGACGTGACTTCTAAGACATGGTTATTTGCCATCTCAGAAACTCTGTTTTGCTAAACTACCCTTTAGTTCTGTACAAGTTTGAACTATTGTGAGGACAGCTTCACTTGATTTCCATCAGCATTAATAGTGTTAATCTAATTTGTGCTAAGGAGATTCAGAAAGGAAGCTCAAAGAACATGTGTGGTTTAACTGTGTGTGTGTGTGTGTGGTACTTCCAAGCAATCCTGTGTTTCAGGTGGCATCTGTCTGCATCCTTGAAAATAAAGAGGCTCATACAATTTCACTAATGTGGTGCTACAGCTGTGCTATTTTTTTCCCCCTTAAGCCCTGACAGGCTTCTTTGTTTGTTTGTATGCAGGGGCTCTGTTTGAACTGTTGCCTGGTGTCCTTGCTTTGTATGCTGGCAGGAGAGGTGATTTTTTTGTTTTGTTTTGATTTTCAGAAGATGTGGTAACTTTTTTGCTACTATTACTGTTGACAGCAACAACTCTTCTAGTCCAGGCTGGCATCATATGATGGCCAGAGACAAAGAATTCAGCCTCTGAAAATAACGGTTTCTTACTGAGTTCCAGAACTGGGGAGATGCCAAGCAGCAGCAAAGTGCAGGCTTCACCCTGGGATGCTCTCAAGTTGTAGCAGGCAGCCTGCTCTCCTCCAGCCCCACATTCCTTCTCAGTGAAAATATTTAGGGATTTATACTGAGCATCAGGAGGTATAAAGCAGGTACAAACCAGAACAGTTCCAGTATTAAACATGAACAGCAGTGCTCCTTTAGGACCTGACTTTGTATGTTGTTTTACTTCCTACTAATTGTATGTTTTAACTGTGCAGCACTCTGTTCGTGATACTGCCCTTCCCCTTTTGCACTGTATGGAGTAGGGGCAGAAAAGCAGTAACATTTGCTGCTTTCCCAAGACTGGAAAGAGGTAATTTTCACTTGTTTCCAAAGACACAAACAACAGAAAAGGAGAAACCTCTCCACGCTCAGGCTTCTTTCTGAAATCACATATTAGGGTGTTTTGATACTGTCCACCAGCTTTATCAGCGTCCCAGGGCTGCGTGCAGCTCCCTTGCTGTGTGAGGTTCTCCCAGTTTCACTTTTCTGCAGTAAGTATGGGAAAGCAAATCTCTGAGCCACACCGCAAAGCGGGCCTGATGACAGGCTGACTAATGGTGCTTTGACAACATCCAATAGATTTTACAGAGATTAAGGTCTCGTCAGAAATTTGTCAGCAGTAGTTTAGGAAATACTTACTGAAGATTTGCAGAGTTAACAACTCTGTGGGTGTTTGCTGTTTGGCTATCTACATAAACAAACAGCTGGCACAGCTGGAATAAAATCAGCAAAGTTGTTACTAATTTAGACTCTTTGGACATGTCTCTGCTCCAGGCACAGAAATGACTGCGCTGGAGCATACTGGTACCCCAGCTATTTTTAAACCACCTAGCTTGGTACCAGAGGAAGGCAGCTACAGCAGCACAGAGCTCATCATGGATTCATTTACCCGGCTTTTTGGCTCAAATATTAGTGCCAACAGGATTAGCAAAACCCTTTTAAAATCAGGAAAAGGAGATACAAAGGACTTGATTCAGCAACAGTATGATTCAAAGACAAAACGCATAGTTCTAACCCTAGGAGCAGTGACAGGCTACACAGATGAAGACAAGCAGCTTAAATTTGCTCTAGTGGACAATGGGGTGGCAATAAACACAGTGGCTGCTGTGGGGAAGGGTCTGGCCTTCACTGTGAATCCTTTATGTTATTGCAAATGGAAAATGTCACATGGAAAAGGAGGAGACTCCTATTAATAAAGAGTCATTGGGGCAATGCGCAGTAGAAGAGGAGGAGGGGTTGTGTCTGGGCTTGTTCATCTGCAAAGAGCTTTATGTGCTGCAAGAGCTCTGACTTACTGCTTCTGGAAGACTTTTCTAACTTCAGTGTCAAAGTTCAGGAACCTTTCCCACATCCCCAGTGCTAGCTGGCAGAACTACCCCTTTGTTTGTAATAATTTCTTATCAACAGTGACTTGTTTTATGCATGTCACTCTTTTTCATTAGGGGCTGGTCAGACAAGCAGGACAGGCAATTGCCCAAGGCAGTCAAATACTCATGGCGTGGTAACTTCTGGCTAAGAGGAAGGACATAGTCCTACTTATGTAATAACCTATTGACCTATCCCTAATCTTAGATTTATTCTTTGCGCTAGCTTGAGAGTAAGTAACATCAAAAAGTGCAATAAACAAAAATGTAAAATATAAATTGAAAACATCCAGTAAATTTCAAACCTCCACCACGAGCCACACTGCTTGCCAAGATCACAATCTGTCAGAACAGGACTTGCTGAGAAAAGCAGCTTCTTGCAAAAGACTGCCTTCTTGTTCAGAATATTTAGGGCCATGGCTAAGGCATGGATCGGGGCTAGGTCCTCAGAAAACTAAAGTGAAGACTAAAGAGCTGGACATTAAGAAGCCTCCTAAAGCTATGCCAGCCAAGCCCAAAGGCGACGACAGTAGAAAATGTATCCAACTATTAAATGGAGAGAAGCGCAGTCCCTACAGTGCACTGAAGAAAGAGTGAGGAATGTCATTGCTATGACACAGTGCAAGCCTGCCAGACTCTAATGAGACAGGCTGACTAACGGGGGAAGGATATGGGAGATGTTCAGCAGGAGCAGGCCTTGACCTTGGAACTGAGCCCAAATTCTGTAGCAGAGTAATAATGAGAAAGGCAAGATCAAAGGAGACAGCTCTAACAAAGAGGCGAAAGAGACAGGTAAAGACACATGAGCACTTAGCAAGTACTTGGCTTCTCAGTCCTTTGCTTTGGGCTTGACTTCGTGTTCTCCCGACTCTTTCTCTGCCATCGTCTTTGTAAGCCTGAGGCCGGTGAGCAGGGACATCCTGTAGCTGAGCTGGTGAACACACTGTATACAGTATGCCTGCCTGATACATTCACAGCCATTATGCATGGGTAATTTTTATTACCCAGGGGCATTTCTCTTTTACATATCCCTAGCTACAATTTTACTGAAATAATTTTCTTTTTTATTGGCCTCTTACATTGTTAGAGTGCCCGTGATTTCCCCAAGGTTAGATGATGAATGACAACACATCATACAAAGGCATTTGCCAACAATAAAATGGATTTTTTTCATTTGATATGTTTCCTTTTCTTGTGCAACAATGATAAGCAACCTTGATGGGATGAACAGTACAAATAGAAGTTTAACAAGCTCTCCTCTGAATCCAGGATCACTCAAAAAATAGATTCAGTAAAGATACTAGATTTCTACTAACATGATGGACCTTCAGAAAATGGATTAACCATTTTAAAGACAATTTGAAATATAATCAGCTGGGTTCAATCCTACAATTAGTTGTGCCTGGGCAGCCAGCTGAGTCCTTAAGAGGTTCCAATGACTACAGCAATATCAGTGGGAATGTAGAGAGACAAAACCTGTAATCTCTACATTATCAAATGTAGGCTCAACTCCTCAGCAGCTTAGGGGTCTCCTTTCCCCCCTTCCTCTTCCCCAGACCTCTCCCTCAGACCAGGCAGCACAGACATCCTGCTGGTCACCCACGGGCAGGCAGCATGCCTCTTTCTCTCCCACCCCCCCCCTCCTTGCAAGCATTTGATCGCAGCAATAGCTCCCAGCCAACCCCATGCAGGAGGCAGCTTTTGTACAAACAGTATTTTCTGTTCAAACAGGCATTCCCAGCTGCTCCCAGGGAACAGAACATGAATATCATCGCTTTTCTGGCTGAAGCCATGTGATCTTAGCCAAGCTTCAATCTGACCAATAGGTCTTTCCTTAAAAAGCCAGGGAAGAAGTAGCAAGCAATGCGTGGGTATCCACAGGCAGGTACCTGGTGTGAGGGTGCTGCCGTACCTGTGCGTGAAAGGGGCTCAGGGACATTCCAGGGAAAGACAGTATTGATCCAAATGTGTGAGCAGATGTTTCCTCTCAAACACATGCACACTATACGGGCAGCAGCAATTTGGCCTTAAGAAAACAAACTTACATTCAGATTAGAAAAATAAAGTAAAAGAGATGATTGACACTATTTTAATACGTTAAATACTTCAAAAAAATCCAATTATCAAAATCTCCAAGTGAACATTCTTAGGCTCGCTGGCCTGAAGGTCAGTATTCTGGTGGCAGAATGGTAGGATATAGGAATACCAAGTGCCCCAAACAATACAGAAATACCTCCAATCAAATACTAAATGCCTACCTATCCATACCTATACATCTACCTATCCACACAACACTAGAGGGAGAGCAGGCAGCCAAATTTTATCTTGCTGTCTTCAGTCCTGGCTTGTTGCCCAAACAGCCATGCCGAGGGTGATGAACTGCCACCTCAATTACTTCCATCCTCCTTTTTCAAGTCCTGATCCAAAACTCAGTGAAGTTTACTGAAAGACTCCAACTGACCCAAGGCTTTGGTTGACCCTTGTACCCTAATTTCTTCTGTTACTAGGATGAGGAAAAAGAGATTCTGTTGTTTAAAAAAAATTACCAGAAGAGAAAAAAACAGCAGACTAGAATTTCAAAGCATCAAATGTAACTAACAGGGTTTTAAAGAGAAGGACTAAGCAAAAAAGCATGAACAACATGTAACCCAAAAAGACCTTAGAAAGAAGTTATGTGCCTGAACTTTTGAACTCAATCTTTCCACTGTACTATCATATACAGAAATGACATGACTGATGGACTTGAAAGCTACATTTCAAATTTTGCAGATGAGATTAAATTAGAGAAAACATCCAAACCATTTCTAATACAATGGAGGTGTTAGACTGATTATACTCTTGAATTAACAGATGGTAATTGCAGATACATGAAGACTTTTAAGTCTTCAAGCAAAGAACCTGCAGAAGAAATAGCTATTATTTGGGAAGGCACTGGAGCAATCTACCTCACAAAATAGATAAAACTTACAGTGTGATATTGTTAAGGTTTTCAGCCAATGTACATATGAAATGAAAAATAGAGAATCAGATTGCTTAAGGAATAATGGAGAGATAAAAGGACCGACAGTTTTATTGTGTGAGGCACTGGTTAGATGTCACAGAGACTTCAATCACTGAAATGAAAAAATATTTTCACTATACCAGTAGCGAGCAGAGAAAGAGCAATGTAATTAAGGGTGTACTGAGACACGCAGTGTCAAACCTCTGCTATCACTTGGAAAAGCCAACACTAAATCAAGCTATTCCACACAGGGACTCGAGGCTAAGGTGTACAACTCCCCATGCACAGCCAGCTCAAAGAGCACATGCAACCAGCCAGCACAACTCGCTCACCAAGGAGTGGTAACTCACGTGTTTGCACCCGCCTTGCAAATACAGGATTCATGACTATACGTCTTGCAGTATTCATACCCTTCATGAAGACCATGTTTGGTATCAGGTTAGCACAAAACATATAGCAAAGTATACAAATACTGTGAAACTCTTTTGCTAAGTTTTTTTAGACAAGTTGCAAATGGGAATCCCAAGTGTTTCAGCATTAGGTGGCAAGTGAAAAGGATCCAAATGTAGTAGCTATAAAATCTCATGATTGATCTAATGTTTCCATGCTTGAAGTAGGCTTTTATACCCAAAGTTCTGCCAATCACATATAAATTGCTGACAAAACTATGAAAATCAAAACTAAGGGTTTAAAAATGCAGAATTTTTCTTGCGCAATCATAGTATTGATAAACAGATGGGCTGGGCGATACGAACGCACAAGCCTCCCCATACCAGGTGTAAGATTTCTGTTCTCACCTACACGTATGTAACCATGGTCGACTCCCTCACTCATGTTCCATTGATTAAAACTATTTATTTGGGATTTTCTAAAGTCTTCATAAAAGCAGTGTATATGCTGTGGAGAAGTGAAATGATCAAAGTACTTGAAACAGCTACTACCTTGTGTAGTCCTGGAACAATCAATATTGGTCCTAGTATGACCTGGCATTCCTGTGACAGCCCTATGCTGTGAAAGCTTAAAGAAAGGCAATGTCAGATCAGTTCTCAGAGCCAACAAGAAACAGATGCCTCTCACCAGACTTTTTTAAATCTACAAAATAGTGTCCTTTTGTTCACATATAGCAACGATTAAGAAGTATTCAATCTTGATCTGTTTGTCACAAAAATGCTATGTGATTTCCAAAACCCTTCCTACCCCGGCATTTGCAAAAAAGGAGAGTTTCCTGTTATTCAACAGCTTCCACCTAAACTAGGAATCCTCCTGACAGACTAGCAGCACAGTGGTGCAGGAGCACATACCAAGGGTTTGTGTAGAAGTAAGGACAGCTTCTCTCCCACATGCAAGCTTTGGGAGTTTGAATTCGAGCACAGCATTTATTTGTTCACATGTGGACAGATGTGGAACCTGCTGAGAGAAAGCTAACTGGAAAATACCGGCTTAAAATAAGATCCTAATCTTACGTGCCTCAGACAAACCTCTTGAATGTGGGAGATGCGAGTTCAAACCCTTTCTGGGGTGAAGAAAACCCTTGCCTCCTGGCCGACACCACTTCATAAGAAAATTGAAGTGGACAGCATTTTCCTGGGGACAGCCTGGGGTCACAGGGGAGACCTGTGCAGACCTCGCCTCCTGCCCTGTGCCTTGCTTGTCCTTGCAGTAAGAAATCAGGACCCACACTGAGACAATCTGCCCGAAAATCCTGCCTAAATGCCCATCTCTCCTGAAATCACTCCAGTCTGCTAAAAATATTTTAGTAGTATCTCAGTTGGAAGTGATTTCTTGTGTAGCTTTCTAGGCACCAAGATGAGATACCTGTGTTAAGGATGCCTAAGTACACGTTAACAGGAAAGCCTCCCACCGATGTAACTGTATCAAGACCTCCAGATCATACTCCAACACCATGGATTTGTTTATGCTAGCTAATGGAGGGGTGCGCACACATGTACACAGGGCATTGCTTTATTTATTTCCCAGGTTCAGTAGTTGTAACTTTGTGGGGCAATGACCAGAAGAGAGAGCTCTGGATCATTCCTGCAAGGGTCAGAGAGTCATCAGCCACTGGGTACATGCAGCCAGCACTGCAGCAGCCTCCTGGGGAACACCTAATCCACCCTGTCGTGACAATTGTCATGCCATACCACTCAGAACTATAAGAAGAGCAATCAAAAGACCTCCTTGCTTCAAATTAACCTTCTCAATTCACTCCAGGGCCTGAAAACACTTTGGAGGTGGAGTTGTTTTTTACAAAAACTGCAAATTTTTAGTCCTAGCAGATTTACCATCAAGTCTTACAATAAAAAACAAAAAAACCCCAAATCTTAGTTGATTGAAAATGATGCTTATTTTCAGTGCTGTCTTCCTGCTGAGTTTCCGTTTAAATGTAGGCTTAATACAATTTTCCCCCATAAACCAAACTCACAGTCTGGAAAATAGGGAACCTCCTCATCCTGCCTTATTGCTTAAACCAGACCTCCTGGAGACAGTTCTTACTTTGCAAGAAAAAACATGTTAACAGTGACAAATAAGACTGAGATCAATGTTTTATTAAGACCAGACTCCTGTTACAACCTGCACAGATTATTTTAAATCATAGCCTTTGTGTCCAAATTACAATTTTCATGTGAATAGTATTCTTGGATAGAGAAAGGGATTTGTTCCCGGTGTCTGGAATCCCTGTCGAGGTAGCAAAAATATAGCAGGAGCTATCAAGAAAGTATGCATTCTTTTATTAAAGCTATTATTCTGACCAGAGCTCGCATGTGCGGCACAGTACATATACTTGTAGCTATCTTTATTTCCATTTAGATATGTTCTGTAGCAAAGCAGCTTTGTCCTTGTAGCCACTGCAGTAGCACTGAAGAACTTTTAAAACAGGAGCAGACAGAAAGAATTTAATTATTCTTACCTTGGCTGCATGTTCGCACGTTTCTCTCTTGAGAAAACAAAAATTCTGCACATACAGTTGTTTGCAAACTAATGTTTTAGATACATTTCTGAGAAGAAGTTAATTTGCTTGCACATTTACAGTGAATTTATAGCCAAACCTAAGTTTGGATATCTCTGAACAAAGCAGCATGTTTGAGACATCTGTATCAAACGATAGCAAATATTGAGTTATGTGCGCTCATGCCATATCAGAAGGCAACTTGTTACGGCAGTCTGCTCAGTAGGAAGCTATTTAAGATAACATTGTACTGAAAAGCGGCATAGATTTCAGAGTGTAAAACCAATAGATAATTACATTTTGACTTATTTATAAAATGCATCTAGATCACATCCAGAATATTAAGCATAGTTAACTGTTCATACAATTGCCAACATCAAGCCTCTGGTCTCTGGTGCAACTGGGTGACTTGCCTGAATGGGACAGCTGAAGGAGACCTGCCCGCAGCTCAGCTCACAGTTTATTTTGGGAGATGGACAAAAAATGGGGGTCTGCAAAAGACCCATTGTCCTCAGGGACAGAACACTTCATTTTGTGTGTTGTGCTGCTGCACAAGTACCAAAACAATGGAAAAGGCACAAATAAGGGAGACAAAAGGACCTGTAGGTTTTGGGGATGACTGCTTTGAAGTGAAACTGAGGCAGTTGCATGGGGGCATGTAGGGCCATGAATCCTTCCTCAGCTGCAGCAGGACAGCATTGGAGCTGATGACCGAGCTCCTCCTGTCCACCAGTGACACACGAAGACTTCTGTTCAAAACACACACAAAATGCCAGGGAGCAAGGCTGCAGGAGGCCGTTTTCTCTGTGTGTGTATGATATAGCCACATCGCCCTGCTAAATAGCTTAGTGCATGCACAAAACTTGATTTGGATTTGGAAGTGCTGAAACATTGCTTCAGATTTTAGGACTATAATTTTAAAAGCCTGGTTGAGAATTCTATCAGAATATGAAAGTTACATGCATAAACTTAGCTCCTCTGCAGAACTGACACATGCTCCAAAAGCCTCATAGTGACATGTTTTCTGTGCTGAGTGCTCTCTTGAACTGGAAAAATTAGAGCTCCCAACTACAAGTTTCTGACTCCCATTCTGCTATAGATACTATATTTGTGCAGATTATCATTAAAAAAATTAACATTTTCATAAACCAGAAAGATTCTATTAAGGTCATGCAATGGGTATTTATACTTACTACTCTTTAGTCCCTGGTAAATAACTATGATATAACAACCACCAAAAATAATCACATAATGTGACATTATCACACTCCTATTACAGTATGGAAAGTAAATAACACGGTTAAAATTTTCTCCGTGGAAGCTCTGAAGAGAGGCCAGAAGAAGGACAGAGGAGGAGGATGAAACACAGATCTGAAAGCACAGCACATCCTGCTGTCTCCCTGTGTGAAGATTAGTGACCCACGATGCCCCAGTGGAATTGCTTCACAGTTTTACACTGCACTAGGAGGAAGAGAGCAAAGAAAATTAGGAAAGAAAGCGCCATTTGGATTTGTATAGTAGCAAATAATACACCTCAAAAAGTTCATGATTTCAGGCTATAATTCTGCCTTACATTATGATCATGTGAATAAATCATTCCTTCTGGTCTCTCATGGATTTAAGACACCTCCAGCCAGACTCTCAGAGGAATGAGATGCTCACTGTGGGCAGGGAGGGGGTGTTTCCAGCTCTGCTAGTTATATTCTTCATGAGCTGCTTCTCCTTCCACAGCACCCCCCGCCCCCATTTTCCCTCCTTCTTTGCACATACACATACAAGGCGACAAACTTTCTTCCTTCTCCCTCCAGGATACTGCATCGTTTTGGTACTTATGTGGAAGGATGGAGCCAAGAGGCCAAAAGTTTTGCTTCATTCCACAGCACAGAGATGGGGGAAAATGATAAATTTATGGCAAATCACGAAGCGTTATCCTGCAAACTGAAGAAGGTGCAAAGCGGAGCCATCTGGCAGTCTCTCCTTCCTCCCTCTGAATCGCTGTCACATTTCAAGATCAGCCTGTGTTTTCCATCAAAAATTGGGAACCCATAGGCCACAGGCTGGGAAATATCTATAGAGTAGGTGGAACAGGGGGGCAGGAAGCTTGAATCCTTACTCAATACTTTATTTTGTGTTGATTTACTTCCAGTCTGCTGCTGTTTCTGCTTCTCCTTGGAGAGGGAGAGGAGCTGGCAGCCAGCAGGTAGGCAGTCAGTCAGTCCTTTGGCCACGACCACCAATGCTGGAGTAGTTGGGAAGCAGGACTGAACCCCAAAATTTCCTAGGGGTCCTTCATTTCTGCAAGGTCACAACACCAATGCACTCGGTCTACTGCAGGAGACCACTCCTCTGGGGAAAAAGTATCCTCCCCCTAGCCCCCAACTCAAAAGCTGCAGCTATGTTGACATTTGGCTCCATGTTACTGCATTTGAGCAAACAAGCTTCTGCAGAGACCGAGAGGAGCGTGAGCACAAATTCAGCTCTTTTGCTGAAAAGAGAATTTTTCTGTGTAGGTATGTGATTGTTTAGGCTCTGTTTGAATGAAGTTCATGGATAAGCATGGGTACCCATGACAAAGCGGTGCGCACAGGCCTGGGTGTTCTGCGTGGGGATAGACAGGTTAGGACATCCACAATGAGAAGGATCTTCCAAATGAGGCATGACAGTGAATCACTTCTATCTGTGATGTAAAAGAAAACCTTGCCATTTCATTCTACATACTTGATCTCCTCTAAGTACCTTCCCATTTGTCCTATAAATAAATAATAGTTTTACTTTGAGTATGCTGTTCTTGCAGGTAAGTGGAAAAGGCTTGTTCCCTTACCAAGCAGGAGAAACATACTGGCTATAGGGATGACAACAAGGCAACATTTGTACAGCCCAGCAAACCCTGGGAAAGAAAACAGAAAAAAGATATATAGAGTGGCTCTGAGTTTACTTTCTTTGCTGTTCTTATCCCATCTGCTCATTTCTGTTACTAATACAAAATTCTTGAATCTGTAAGGGTAAAATACTGGCTTAACTAGCAAAGCTAAGCTTCACTGTAATCACAGTCCTGACCCAATTATTTCACTCTGCTGGGCAATCATTCCCTTCCGTAGGTGAGGACTGCAATGTAGAGCAGTAGTCTGGAGTGAAAAATAAGGACAGGATTATGCCCTCTTTTTTTTTTTTTTCCTTTTCCTATACTTGCAACCACCAGAAGAACTGTTGTCATACACCCTCTGGACAGGTCCTTGTGAGGATACAGTACACGAAGGCACATATTTCCATGCATTTGCTTATGAGTCATGGAGGAGTTCATTTATAGCTTAGTTCCATATCTCCTCCGTAGAAGGACTACTTTTATTTTTTTTTTTTTAAGCACAAGCCATAAATTCTTGATCCAAGTAGTATGCTTAATTGGGACTTGCTCTCATGTCAGAGACTGCATCACACCATAAAAAGACAGAATGTGTTCTTTAAATGATATGGAAATATTGCCCCTCACAAAGGTGTACAAAATGCCATAGAATACAGTATACACTTATGTCTCTTTTACTCATACCGAGATCTTTGAGTAGTTCTACTGAATATTACCATTTATTTGACTGGGGCAGTATTTACTGCAACATATTCATGCTAATTTTCAGGCAACTGCCTCAGTCCAATTTATGATGCAAGTTCTTTCTTTTTTTAAGTCATTCATGCAGACTTTTCATTAAAGTAGAAGAGAATCTATAATGGATTCAATATGTAATGCAAAGATTAGCTTTGAAAGTAGACTTATTTCTGCCTAAGTCATCAAATATTACATGTACATGAGTCTAAGTTCTGAGAAAGCCAAGTGAAATAAGAAGCTGCCTCTGAAGAGGATGCTGTGGGTGCTGGGTATTAGAGAGATTTTCCATTTGTTCAAAGTCTCCTTTCTACTTCTATACTCAGATCTTCCTTCCCGAATCTGTATATCCTCCCTTCCCATATCCTGCAGCCTCTTTGCTATCCCTGCTCCATGAAGCTCCCTGACATCTCCTCCTTTCGGCAATCTTGTGTCCTCCATCATGCTTGTCTAAGGCGTGGGAGATCTGGTATATGGCTTTCCAATATTTCTGCAGCATCAAAACTGGTAACTAGCCAAAACCTTCCATCCTCATTCGGCAAAGCTTCCACTGAAGTTAACAGTTAAAGAGTCAATGAGTGATTTTGCCTCATTAGGCCTTAAATGCTGTGTACATTAAAATGGAAAGGAAAGCAAGGAGATGTTGTCAGTTAGCATCCCAGTATTTGGCTACAAAATTAAGAATCAATGTCTTTTCTCAAATTAGAGCAGACATGAATTCTTAAGAATAGGGCAGAACCTACCAGCAAAACACACAAATGAGTTCTGAAAAGCTATTTCTACTAATAATGAGCCATCAGTCCATCTGGACAAGTTTTTTAAGTTCTCAGGGACATTTACAGGCTAATAATGAAATCAAATTGGGTAACAAGGAGATGAAGGAACAGAAATGTTCAAGGCATCAGCTACAGTAAATAGAAGCAAATGGGAAGATATTCACAAAAATTATTTTTCAGGAAACAGTTTGCTGTGAAGGATCTGCCAAGGGCATAAGATAAAATTGAACGCTTCAGGAGTAAACCCAACAATGACATACATTTATTTGGATGTCTAGGAATACGTAGCCAAAATGAGCAAATTCATGAAGAATCTGAGCAGCTTAATAATTTGGCCTACAGAATTTCAAGGCCAAGTCAACATGCACTGGTGAGCCAAGGTAATGCTAATTAAGAGTAGTTCTCTGACATACTACTTCAGAGGACCAAAAAATTGCTCAATTCATATTTGATAAATAATTGATCTGACAACTTTTTTTATTTATTTGGAAGAAGGTGCACAATAATTCACCTTCCTCCTTCCCATCTTTATTTTCAGCTTACAGAGCTGCATAAATGACTAGTGAATGTATTCATCAAACATTTTATTGGATCAATTTTTCAAAAATTCTTATAGACATCAAATGTTTTCTCCTTTTCATTTTCTTGCTCATGTCACGCCACTACACTGAAAGTCACAGATGACCAGGAGCACAGGAATCAGAGCCTCGGGGAGCTCTCAGCCTTCTTGGTTACAAACAACAGCAGCAAGCACCTCTTCGTTAGCAGTGAGGAGAAGACTTACAACACACCGGTGACAACCCTGACTCCATCCATCAGGACCATTCCCCTTTTACCCTAGGAATACCCAAACCACTGCAACAGTCTTGCAAACAAGAGAAAGTATATTTACATACTGCCAGAGCCTGAAGTATTCTAGTAACTGAAATTTTAAGAAGCTTAACACTTTGCATTTATTTTTAATGTTACACTGTGTAAAATCAGAACCATTAAAATTCTTTCTGTAAAGATATTTTAGTAAAAGCTTTGCTGGTAAGATGAGAAGATGCCTGTTCTTTAGTCCCCCAAATCTTTGCTGTATTTTTCCTGCTGTTCTTGTTGCATTCAGTTCCTTCACTACTGGCTCAGTAAAGCAGAGCATGAGGCTACTAGTTATTTAAATATATTTGGGGGAAAAAAGCAAGCCCCCTACAAAACCCTAACTAACAGGATTGCTCTAAGCCCTGAGGAGCTGCAGCATTGCCTGTGTGTGTAGGTGGCCTGAGCACATGGCAGACACAGCAAAGCACCAGAAACCTAAATACTACCAGAGTTGAGGATCAAACTCAGTTCAAGTGTAAGCAAGTGTAACTACATCCAAATCAGTAGCTGTGCTTGCTCTTCCCAGTACGGTTTTCTGCCAAATGCACGTACCAGCAGCACGTCCCCACAGCCAAGGCTGGCCAGCCTTCCAGAAGGCCCTGCTGGCCAACAAGGAGGGACTGTGCTGGCAAGCTCAATTAGCCAAAAACTGCCGTTCTACAAATGTTGTTTAGCAGTACTGTTACTGCTCCTGTTCATTGTGGGCTAGGAGGCCTGTACTGCTTGGGAAAGGCTCAAAACTATGAATTCCTGTGCAAGTGACATGTTTGCATGACATGCTTGCATGTCACCTTTCCTCTGCAGGGAGTGAGGTGAGGATCAGATCAGAGGCTGGAACTTCAACAATGGGCGAAGTGCCCCAAGATTCCCCTCTGAAGCCCTAGCACAACAGGTACTACACGTGGAAGCTTGCAGGATGCGGAAAATCAAACAGCAGTAGAAACCTTATCAAAGCCCAGCTCAAAATCAGTGAAGATTGTGCCATGCTCCTTTTTTAAAGCCTTCTGTTCTGCATGGTGTACATTACAGTGACATTGGGTCAAATCCTGAAGCACATCAAAGCTCAGACTGACTATTCTCACACACAGATCCTACTTCAAATAGAGAAATCAGAGAAGGGGAACAAGTGATAAAACATACTCCAAATGCCAAAAGTCATCCCCCAGCTACTGCTGAGCCAGAGGCGCAGATTAACTTGCCATGACACGCAAGGAGCAACAGCATCACTTGAACAAACAATCCAACTTCAGTGTTTGATATTGCTTAATCATAATGAAAGATGTTCGGCCTGTCTACCATGCGTCCCCCAATCAGAGATACTTCACACTTTTACAGCAGGCCTACTCATCTTTCTTCCTAAAACAAATAATCTCTCAGTCTCATTGTAAACCACCAGTGACACTTAGTATTCTGATCACTCCATGCAAGTCCACCTGGTATATAGTGTTTTAAATCCAAGTGCTGTTATGGCTATGCATTTTCACTAGCTTCATGGTACAACACAATAGCTCTATTCAGTAAGAAGTAAATCTAAATTCCAGTTCTCAACTGATGAGGTTTATATAGATGGTTTTTGGGTTTGGGTTTTTTTTTTTTTTTTGACTTTTATGCATCTTGAAACCACATCTGTCAAAATACGTTAACTAAACAATGGGATACTTAAATACTCGCTGCAATATCAAGAAGCTTTTTCTTCCTGCCATTTCACTGGTTACAAACCTTTTTGATCTTAAACAGTGACAAAGGATCATTGAAAAAGTCCCCACTGTCTGGTAATGCCTGGAAAACACTATTTATCCTAAACAGTTTATCAATGTGTCATTTAGCTCAAGAAGATTATAAGAAGGGATGAAACACAGCAGCTCCAGAGGGACTTGCAGAAATCCTGACAACACCCCCACTTGGCTCCAGGCTTGCCTGCCCCCACATCCCTGCAAAAAAAGGATCCTACCAAGATTTTTACTCTGCTGCCATATGGATGGAGCTGTGCAACACACCCTTTTGCTTGGCAGTGGATGAAATCCCTGACCCCGCTTCCCCTGAACATGAGGTGTGATCCCAGATCAAGAGGGATGAAGGAGCACACGGCACTTCAACAGCAGAAGCAAGCAAAATATGGGGTCTGCTCCAAGGACCACTAAGATGACCTGGAGTTTCTGCAGGGACCCCAAGTCCTTTCTGAATGTTTTTGCTGTTCTTTAAGCTGAAGTCATTGATAAAAGCGGAAGGATAGATGTGAGCCTAGGTCTGCATAATCTGCCAGGTCTAAATGGTGTATTGATAAAACAATAATAATTTCTGTAACCCTGGAGGCTCTCCTCACACCTTACTTCTCTTGTTTACCATTGTCCTGCTCTCCCGGTTGTAGGTACTGCCCATACTTCCCCATTAGCCTCTCTAGCAAAGAGCCAACTTTTGTGTCACATAACTCCTTGGTGTGATTTATAAAGCTATCTAACTTGTTTTCTTCCTAATGTATCTTGTGTAACCTATTTGTCTTTTTATCACAGCATCTTATCTGCCACTTATTTGCTGTAGCTATTTATCAAAGAGTTACAATAATAGCTATTCCTCTAACGTTATTGATGCAGATGCCTCCACAGTCAAAACCTCAGCTGCGTCACAGGCTGGCCATACTGGTGCGATGCTGACAGAGCATGGACTGGGGAGCAGCGGCACCCCGAACAACAATCCTGCAGGGTAACTTCACACACCTCTCACCTCCACCTTATCAGCTTGTACATGCACTCCTCGGGCCAAACACCTCTGGTTTGCTCTGTACAGCACCAAGCACGGGGGGATGCCCTGCCATGCCTGTGCACCCAGAGAGCAGCAAGGCGGCAAACATACACCCACCATCAGCCGTTTTCCGCAGCTGACAAGAGTTCGCTTTGACTTTTGGAGACTGACTCACTCTCTCTACCTTAGCTTGTCTATTGTAAATGAGTTATACTGGTATTTTGCTGCATGACAGAAGATTTACAAGGCTTAGATCATTCAGTATGTACAGCCCTCCAGAGATGTGCTTAGTTTTATTACTCTATTGCCAATGCTATTGCTGCGATAGTTGCAGTTATTTCCAATCAAATACCATGCTGTTCTGCATCAGTCAGTGACAGCTTTTTTTGGTTGGTTTGGGGTCTAATTTGCTAATTAACATCAACTTTAAAGAGGTAATAAAAAGCAAAACAGTGACAAGAATATTGATGTTTAATATTCAAACAAGGTAATAGGAGAAAATGCTTCTTGGGGTGCACGTACATTTGTATACATGTGCACACATCTGGGGGTGGAGAGATGTTTCAAGGTGTGTGGTCAGTAAAGCACCTTCCAGGTATTAGGTCTCCCAGACAGAAGGGCTTTGTGGTGTGTGCTGGGAACGCAAAGCACAAACTCCTTCAGAGCTTTATTCTGTGTGTTTAATACTGAAAGTTGTATACAACTAAAATCTCATTAAGAGATTTCTTGAAGCTTCTCTGAAATACAGAGATGCCAGTCTTACCATCCTGAAAAAAGCCAATAGGCACGTGCAACCAGGCTGCCTAAAATACCCTATGCTTTCACCAGCCAGGAGATGTTCCGCTGGGTGCCTCGGGCGCTGGGAACTGCTGCAGGCAGAGCAGCAGACCCTCGGGCAGTGCCTGCTACTACACACTGCCCAGCTATGTATTTGATAACAAAACTCTGTCCTGTCAGTGGCTGCTTCATGCTCTGAAGCCAGGGGGTTTATTTCTAAATGCACACACACATATTTATAAATATACCTTAAGCATCCATCTTACAAATTTCTTCTATTTATTAAATCTTCTCTAATGGTGTGAATTCTCGTTAATCACATAAATCAATGCCTCACTCCTTTTCGCGTGAAAATCACTGTACGTTGATATCTAAAAGCAGCAAGTTCCATGCACTCATGATGTATCGTGATAAAAAAATTACTAGTTTTTACATTGTTGTCTTTTAGTGCAATTTAATGTTTCCATGTCCTTTTATTTTTCAAAACAGCAAATAGGAAGAAATTTGACTTCAGATTCTGATTTATACATTAACTCTTACTAGTTTTCTTCAGAACTAGCTAGTCTTGACCTTCTAACCCTGTCTTCACACAGAAAATTTATCCATTAGCAATACAGTTCTCATTTACCAGATCTGTATCAGGTATAGAAAAAAATCTTAAACTGGGCAAGTATCCTGGTTTTGGCTGGAATAAAGTTAATTTTCTTCTTAGCAGCTGGTATAGTGCTGTGGTTTGGATTTAGGATGAGAAGAATGTTGATAACACCCTGACGTTTTTGGTTGTTGCTAAGTAATGTTTAGACTAAGTCAAGGGTTTTTCAGCTTCTCATGCCCAGCCAGCAAGAAGGCTGGAGGGGCACAGGAAAGGTGGGAGGGGACACAGCCAGGAGAGCTGACCCAAACTGGCCAAAGGGGTATTCCGTACCATGTGACATCATGCCCAGTACATAAACTGGGGGAAGCTGGCCAGAGGGTACTGTGGCTTGGGGACTGGCTGGGCAGGTGGTGAGCAATAGTATTGTGCATCACTTGTTTTATATGCTTTACTATCATCATTATTTTCCCTTCCTTTTCTGTCCTATTAAACTGTCTTTATCTCAACACATGAGTTTTACATTTTTTTCCCCCCATTCTCTCCCCCATCCCACTGAGGGGGTGGGAGGGGAGTGAGTGAGCAGCTGTGTGGTGCTTGATTGCCGGCTGGGGTTAAACCACAACAGCAAGTGACAAGCATGAGAGGAGTAACAAGAAAGGAAATGAGGTGGAAGGGTTACAAATAAAGATGTAACAGAGGTACAGGGAGAAAAGCACAGGGTGAGAGTAGCAGTGCTTTATTAGTTGTAAAGGGTTTATTATTTTTTCCAGCTCAGGCACCAAGTAGCAGAAAGGAGGCAGTGAAAGTAAAATAAAAATCAAGATTTGGGAATGGATCTTGGTCGAAAGAGCTGGGAAGTCCAGAGAAGGAAGAAAACAGTATTTCCTAAAGAGAGTAGGTTATATTGTACCCCAGGGAAGACTCTTGTCCAGCTGCAAGGCAGACTAAGGTCCTACCATGGGTATAGCCACTCCAGGCACGCGCTCCCCGAGGAGGCTGCCCTTGGCAAGGGCAACGTTTAAACTACCTCGTCTCTCTTCAGCTCATCCATCAAGAGTCACTTGCAGCCTAATGTTGAGCCCTGGGTTATCCCATAAAGAGAAGGGCTCGTATAGGGTGAATATCACTGGTCTTCTATGGTGAATGCATATTTACTAAATGGCCTAATGCAGGCAGAGCAATTCCAGAGCATTCGCCAAGGCCCAGGGACTTTTTGATACATGTAAGGAAATAACAAATAAAAATCCGAAAATCCCCCCATTACTTCCCTCTCCATACCTATAACCCCTCAAGGGCCAAAGGATGACTGAAATCCTGGGATACAAAAGGACAGACGCCTGTGGGAATTTGCTGCAATGCTGAGGATGGCTCAAATATCCGCCAAGCTGAAATTCCCTCAGCATCACTGACCAGCCAAGGAAGCTGGGGACTGGGCCATCATTAGCACACGTGTCCTCTGGGGAACGCAATTTCCCCACGCAGAGGGTGAGAGGGCTCTCACGGCAGATTTGCTGGAAGGAAGATGAATCAGACTGAATTGGGACACTGGAGGAAAAATCCCGCTGCAGTTGTGAAAGGCCAAGGGCTGAAACTAGAACGGGGATGTCAGGACCTGCAAAATCGTCTCCTTTAAATCCTCCACAAAGGCTTCTCATGCACTGGCTGAGCCCACAAAAATTGAGACATCAGAGAGATGCGGTCAGGCCTGAGCAAGGGGAAACAAAAGGCACTATTTTATCTGCAGCAGAAAAGCAGTGGGATGCTTCAGGTACTGAGTGACCTGACCGGAGAATACAATAAGCATTATGAACCCTGCAGTAAGAAGGGAGAACAATTTTTTCTTTTCAAAATCAAATTCAAGTAGAAGCAGCCTTAGCAAAAGCCACTTTATATAAATTAACACAATTCTTCCATATATCACAATGACCAGTTAGGCCAGAGGACTTTCATTGTCTGCAGTTTCCTCCCAGCTGCACTCCTTTGGCTTTGCCATACACAGCCATGTGCGACAAACGCAACAGAGCGGCTTGGCATGAAGACAAGGGCTGTCTGTGATACTTACCAGTTGCCTTCTGCCTCCTGCATGGTAAAACGAGGGCCAGATCATCTAATTAGTCTACGCTGACTTAGCACAGACCTAGAACAAGGGATGGAAGTGACTTCAAGACACGCTTATTTCTGTGATGGCTGAGCAACTCTGGACGAGCAGGAGGGAAGTCAGCAGCAAACCTCTGGCACACCCCACCACAGGATCTTCCCCCTGTGCTCCCTGCCCGTCTGCGTGACGTGCCTTTACAAAGTGCCTGATCCTACCAGGGCAGGCGTTAACAAATTGAAAAGTAGGCTGGAACAAGGTCAGTGAAATCACAAAACACAGTATAAGAAATTCAGTAAGTGAATTACTGGAGGAAAACCAGGAGTGTCATACTGCTGCTCAGCAGAGGTGAATACTGATGATTTTGAGGCTTTCTTTTGAACAGTAATCTCCATGAAAAGGTCAACACCATGTAGATGGTTAACAATTAAGCCCTATGATGGAAGTAACTATCACCATCAACATTAAGGGAAAGAATTAAAAAAAAACAACCCAGACCCAAGAGTGCTTGAGTAAGTTGGATCTTTTAGATTGCTTCAGCCAGTTAGTTCCTGAGGCAAATAGCCTGTAGGTTGTTATGTGGAACCAGTCAGGGACATCATTAGGAGTTCACCTTCAAGAAGTCATGGAGGAGGCACAGGACAATTGGAAAATGACGGTGCCTGTGCTGAACACAGGGAAGGATGGCAGAGTGAGGAATGAAAGGGCAGTCAAGAATGCTGGAACAAATAAACAAGTGATTTGTAAGGCCATGGAGGACATGAAGGAGATGAACAGCACTGCGCATGAATCTGTCACGTAAAAATAATGTCAAAACAACATCATTTAATTTTGCAACAAGGTAGCAGACCTTGTGGCAAAGGGAGAAGGGTAAATGTCACACTTCGCCTAGTAAGTCTCTGACACCATTTCCCATGATATTTTTACATAAGCTATGGATAGACAATGTAGACTAAACTACTGTAGGTGGATGCAAGAAAGACAGGGTGACTTAAGCCAGGGAGGAGTTATTGATTGTTTACTGTCAGAATGGAAGGATGCACAAAACAAAGGTATTCCTTGGGGATTTGTCCTGACCCAGCTCTGTTCAATGCCATATTATAGCGACCTGGAAGGTAGGATATAGAGTATTCTCAGTACATTTGCAAATAACCCCCAGCCAGAAGGGACTGCAAATGTGTGGGAGGATAGGATAAGAATTGCAAATGGTCCCAACAAGCTGAGGAACTAGCACAAACAATAGGGTGCATTTCAATTAGGGCATGCAAAAATACTCCACTGCAGAAATACAGGATGGAGGAAAATTGATTAGTTGGAAGTTCTTTAGAAAAGGATCTAGCAATTATAGTAAATTACAGTGAGTGGGAATCAAGAATGCCACGATTTTGAAAGAGACAAACATGCAGCCACGCATAAATAAAGGCACTGCAAGTTGTGCAAAGTAACAAGGCTTTTGTTGGGGAAGTTTAGCCAGTGTGGGGCATTGCCCCTCAGGAGAGACCTGGACGACTCGGTAAGAGTCTGAAGGAGAGTCAGTGGGAAAGGTCAAAGTCCAGGAAATGGGCCTACATGGAAACTGTGAATGAGTATTTTTGTTTAGCCTAATGTTCTGGTGCAAAGATGCAAGGAATCAAATGCTTGCTTTGTTCACAGCTGGCAGAATAGGAAGCAGTGGGAACCCAGCATCCCTAGCACTGCACAAAGAGAGAGGCAGCAGAGCTGGTTAATACAGACACTGCGGAAGGGGTCTTTTCTTAGAAGTAAAAAAACAACAACACAAAACCACTCCAGTAATCTGAAACCAGTTTAGCAGGTGCTCACACAACTACTTCAGACTTCAAATAACCAGTCCTATGATGAGAAAGGCATAGCCAAGATCAGCTTACAATCATCAGGGACTTAACCACTGGATAGTTGAGTTCAAGGTGTGCCAGTCAATCAAGGGGAAAAAATAATGAAAAACATATCCTACTTCAAGGATAAAAAAAAGCCATGATTTGTATGTTCAGGTGATTGCAATATTATCAGAGAGGTCATCACATTGAATATTCACAGATTGCCCTAGGCAAGGGCTTAAAGTAGCCAGAGAAGTCTGACTGCCCAGCAATATAATTTTATTTGTTCTTGATCAAATTTTAGGATCAGACAAGCTTATGTAATTGCACTTAAAATGCTCCCTTGCGGGACATCTATCCTGTTCAACCTCACCTCTTATTGTCTAGCCTTGTTTCTTGGGGATTGCTTTTGCATTAGCTGCACAGAGCCTACTCCAAAGCCTACAGAAGACAGCTTCTTAAAGCGCAGGCCGTGGCAAGGAGCCCTTCATCACCATCCCAAACCTCTCAAACTCCTGCAAACCATCAAAAAGGTCAAGCGCTTTCAGAGCGGTGGCTCTTTGGCTGAAGCACACCAGCACACTATTGCAGCCACCAGGACCCACCTCTAGACCCAGCAAAGTGCAGCACCCTTGGCCACAGCAGCCTGCTTGGGTCCAGCCCAGGCATCGCCGGTCTGGAGCTACATTGAACCATCTAGACACAACTGTAATGAGTCAAACTCATTTCTAGCAAAACCCCCGCAAAACCTGATTCACAACCACCTTCCTTTTTGCTGCTTATAACCATAATGATGATATTCACCCCAAGAAACTCCCACATCTTATTCTGACAGAAATACACAGTACTGTAACATTAACGAATTAGCAGCAAGAGAAAACTACTCATTTGGAAGAAGACTTCTGGAGCAATATAAAGCTGCAGGAAACCTGCCTGATTTGTCTTTTGGCAGGTTCTCCTACTAGCTTTACATTAACACTGAAAGTGTTATCAACTGATTCTCTATAGGAACTAGTTGAGTGAACCTGAGCACACCTGTAATTGCATGTTAAAGTTACACGGACCTCAGTTTTCTGTCTTAGAACAAATTAGGTTTATTTTTAGGTTTTTGTCTCCACCCGAATCCAAAGCTCCAGCCACAGCATCGTAATGTTAAACCCACAAAGGTCAAAATTAGAAGAAAATTATTGCAGCAGCCCTTATGAACTGAAACATGCATTTTACAGAGCTCTCTTGGTGATGTTTTGTTCTACTTCTCTGTTCTTTCACAATTCTCTGTGCAAAGAGACTATTTTGACATGGGCATTGTATTCTGTGAGTGCTGGCTAGGAATAACTTCTCCAATTTACCCAAGGTTTTTAAAAACTAAGATTTTTTTTTTTTAGTATGATTTTCATCCCTCCCATGTCAACTTAGCAGTGACTGGGAAAGGCTAATTTGGTTCTTTGGGTTTTCTTCGCATCTTAAGTGTAATCATGTGGAACTATTTGTTTTGTCAGATCAGGGTGGTTTAAGAAATACCATAAGAGCTAAGGAAATTTTAAAATTATTACATTTTCTATGTTCTTAGTAATATATGATGACCAGGAGAAAACTTGAAAATGTGGTAAAAGCTTGTGGAAACCTGAAAACTTCTAAAACTAAAATTAAGAACTCATCCAGCATGCTTGCTACTATTGCCAAGAGCAATTTGGAAGTCAAAGTTAACAAAAAAATCTCACCCCAAGTTATCCATGTCTCAGTCACTGTCAAAACCTCTAAACTATATCAGATCTTCCAGTCAGCTGTAATTAAGAGTATTTTGGAGACAGAATTTAATTCCTCCTAATCTTGGTAACACAGAACCTTCATTTTCTCTCAACTTCTCTTTACACATCAAACTTTGCTGTTTCACCTACCAGCTTCGTGGTCCCCATTCCCAGGCCCTGCTGTCCTTTGTGGCACTCTTCTGGAGGCTGGCATTCACCAGAGACATTCAGAGCAGCCTTCAGACTGTTTTTACTCCCACCAAGAGACCTACCCAGTGGTAAAGAAGCAGAAAATTGGGCAGCTATGCAGATGGTTTCAGCAGTGTCTCCATTAGCAAGTAATTTGGTTCAGCTGGAGTGGGTTCAGGAGACCAAAGCAGCAGGTGCTGAGACCCTTCACATCTCCAGCATGTGTGGTTTGTGGGTTTAATTTGGATTAGATTTAGCTTGATCACCTAGAACAAATCTTCCCCTTGTTCAGGGAATCAAAGCTTTCTGAAGAGAAAAAGCATTAGGTACGCTCTAAAATAATCTTACAGTCCACTGTGCAGTTCAGATCCCAATGTCCCGTTAAACACTAGAGACCATCAGATGGCTCATCTCAAAGCATGCTGCTGCCCCTGCCGAAACCGCCCTGTCAAAGTCCTATCTTCCTCACTTCTCCTCTGTCCCAAGTCGTTGGAAAGTTTCTTAAGGTAATTGTGTTCATTTTGGGAGGCATGTTGCAGATGCCTTGAAAATGGGGGTATCATACAAATCTAACGATCTCAGTTATGAGCGCCTTAATTATGCACCAGTTCTCTGCATTACATAGGTCTAATTCACATTTGAAATGCATTCAGCTTCCAGCACAAACATTAGATTCAATTACCATATGATTTTTAAGAAACAGTAACACTGCCAACTAGAAGTCTACCTGAGCTATTTCAGCTGGTTTTGATTAAAGCAATAGTGCACATTTCCCTTCTTTATACATTACAAACTTCATCTGCTTCCTCTTAGCTACAAAGCTGAGATCTAAAAAGGCAAAACCCCCAAAGTTTACACAGAAAACCACCTTGCCTTATAATCTCAAGATATGAAGTAAATTTCCAGTGTAGCGAGTTACCCACCCAGCTGCAGTTATTAATGTGTTAAAACTCCCTGTGCACCAAGCAGAAAATTTGCCCCTAAGCATTTTTTTTCAATTTTTTTCCCATCCTGCAAACTGCCAGAATACTAAACAGATTTTTAGGAAATTGCTCTCAGTGGTAAAAATTCACCATCTGATCTCCAAACAGAATTATAAGCCTGAAACACAGAGGCCAGATACAGCCCCTAATTAGGAGTGGGTAGTGATTTTCTGGCAAAACATGTTTTGTCAGAAAACATCAATTAATCAACTTACCCCCACCTCCCCCCAAAAAAGGAGAATTTATCTATTTCATTGAAATGTTCCCTGAGAAAAGCCTGGGTGCCAGCACGGACAAAGCAGGCACCTTTCCCAGCAGAAAGGGGACTGGGAGGTACCTGGGTGCCAGGCTGCGACTCTCCTGGCTGGGAGCCCCTCCAGCCCACTATTTGCCCATGTGTGTTATTTACTGAATAATTAACCATTTAGTGGCCCCAAGAGCCCACAGGGGCAGCCCAGCAGTTCTGCACTCTTGGGAGAAGCAGCGAATTAGGAGGTTGTCTCCTCTCCTGCCCTAATTATAAACCATCAGGACTGGGTGCTTAATACTGGTGTACTGGTACGTGGCTCAGTCCCAGCGCTCTCAGTTTGAATCACTAACTCAGTGAAATTATTCTAAGTCACCATGAGCTTTGGCTAAGTACAGAGGGTAGCTTTGGACTACGGCAAGTTATTTAAGGATCGTAAATAATACGGCTTTGTCATTTCTTCTGCAAAATGTGAGAAAGGCTATCTGCCAATCTCTCCCCTGCTTGCAGCACTATCAATATCCCCCTCTCTTGACTAGACTTTGGCCAATACATCACAAACTGATGCTTGTGGTTGAAATTCATTAAGAGATATGTCTGGGTTGCTTCTTCTGCAGGAATGAGATTTTATTCTGCAAACTGGGAGCTGATAAAAATTCCCTTTGTAAATACCAAGGTTGCTTGAAATCTTTCCTTCTAATTTTCTTTTATGAACACGTTGGGGAATTTTTGTGGGGGATGACCAAGGGGAGGGTTACAGAACAGGAAATGGCAGAATTTTTTTTTTTTCTCCTGAAGAAGTCTGCTTTTTATGGGAAAGCTAAAAACACTTTCATTTTCTCCAGTTCTGAACTAAAAATATTTATTTTTGCAGCTTCTTAAGGCTTCTACAAGAAATCAAAATTTTTCTTCCAAAAAATAATCATTTTACCAAAGCAGGCCAGTGAAAGGAATGAATAGCAGCCTGTTACTCACAGCTGCGCCCCTCAGCCGTGCTCAGCACATTCTGCACATCAGAAAGAGAAAGATGTGAAGAACGATTGATAACTGCTGCTTAAATGCACTGAAACTCTGAATTTAACAAAAGCAGAGGTCTGACAGTGGAAACTTCTGTATGTTCCCAAGACAAGCGCATTATAAGCATGGCTTGTGGAGACTTGCTGATGTTGCCCCAAGTTTAGTTATTTTCCCCAGAAACAAACCTGCCTTGGTCCTGTTGCAGTTTATAATTGGGGCCATCCAAACAGGCTGTCAGTTAATGTTCCGCTTGGAAAATTTTTATCATGTCCATAAAGAATTAGACTGTGGCCACTGTGCTCTTACGCTGAATCAGACAGGAATTATATACAGTCAAAGCAAGCCTGAAATAATGCCTTGCTAGTAACTTAGCCATATTCTTTTAATTCTCTCTGAATGTCTGTGCTCATGGAAATCCCACAAGAGAAAATCTAAATAAATGAATCATAATTATAAATGTTGTTTATGTAATTGGTAAATGATGCAGACATAAGTGAGCACTGCTTATTCCTACACAAACACAGATTAAATATGGGCACTGCATCAAAGATGTGCCCTCTAGTACTCCAAATTTAACAAGGTTCAAAGATTAAAACTGCAGCCCACTCCTATGATTTGCATCTCTGTCATACCAACCCTTCCCATCTAAGCACCCCCATATACCAAGGGTCCCAAACTGGAATTGTGGATCAGGTATTTTCAAGAAAACATAAAAAGCACATTTTTCACATTCCAAGTAAAAAAGGAAAGGGCAAGATAATCCGTCAGCAAACTGACCCCTTATCGGGATCATAGGCAGTCCCATTACTGCTATGACAACTAGCTCAGCTGCGAGCCAAATGCCTGGAAAAGGCCAGCCAAAAACCCATCAGTAAAAACTCATTTATCACTGCTAAAGGAAAAACCAGCGCTGCCATCCGAGGCCAGCATCCACAGAGCCGGCCAGCGCCTCTCCGCAAAGGCTGGGCTCCAGAGCACAGGTCTGCGCTGCAGAACGAGCCTTTGGGGCTCGTCACAGAGCCGCTCCTGACTGGAGACAGCCATGTTTCTATTCAAAACAAAATCTATTAAAACAGAAATAATTAGCACAGGGCATAGTAATTTGGAAAGCTCAGAGGTTAGTGTGCTGTCGCTGAGTCATTCTGAGCCTGCTACACAGCGAGGACCTGCAGTACATTGATTTTAATATTTTCCCAAACGAACTTCAGAAATTCAGAAAACGGATTTCGTGGAGCAATGAAGCCTATAAATAGTAGCAAGCAGGTTTTTTGTGCGCATCCTAGCTTTTTTTTTCAACTCTGTACTCCAAGGAAGCACAATGCATCCGTACCTTTCTTTAAAAACATCTTTTTTAGGGACTTCAGTGCTGGTGGAGGCACTGGATTGACAGCTCCGGAGATTCATTCTGCTGTTTACCCACTGAACAGCCATAATGCAGGCAGCACAAACGTCGCTGAGCCTGCCCTACCAATGTGCCTTTGGCACTTATTAAAAAATTTAACAGCCTCAAATACATTGCCTATATTGCAAAGGGAAGCAGGCTAGAGCACCCAGTGCTTCAGCTGGCAGCGGCGACCCACTTCACAGCAGTGCTAACCACACACAGATTGACATTGTGTGGGCCTTCAACACCCCAGCGTCTTCACGTGACCTCACTGGCGGTGGGAGAGATGCAGATATACTATTACTCTAAGTATTGCTGGTGTGTTAACGTTAGTGTTGATGCACTGCCAAGGCCCAAGGAGGGTTTTGGAGCAGTTCTTTGTCTGCATCAGACTAAGAGCACTGCAAGCCCCTCTCCACAGACAAGGCTGGGGCAATATTCCTGTCCTCAGGCGAGGCAATAGCATTTCTTCCCTATTTGTCCAGACACAGAGCACCAAGGATGCAGAGGAGAAGCAGTGGGCCGGAGGAGCAGGTACCCGCCCGCATCCCTGCCCCTCGTCCCCTTCAGAAACGCACTGCTGCCCAGACCGCTGCCCTCCTCCCTCGTTGCACTGCTCAGGCCACTTCCAGGGCGTATCCCAGGGCTGAGCAGGACAGAAGGGCACAAAAGCCATGCAAATTCAGAAGTCTTCATTTTCAGCAAAACTCCACATCTAGCCTCTTAAAACTGGTGCCAGGCAATTTGCCTGAGGGACCTCATACACAGCAAATTCTCAAATTCACCATTTCTTATTTCAGCAGAAGACTGGCAGCCATTACAAAAGCAAGACAGTGATGTAGGAGTCGGCAGACAAGAGCAGGAGATGGAAGCTGCTGTTTAAATATCTTCTGTACACTGTGTAAACAGATACAAGCTCAGCTTCCTCAAATTGCTTTACTAACCACATTAACCTCTGGGACTCCCCTTTGTTTCCTGGGGTGAGTGAGTAATAACTCAGGGATACAACAGTAATGGCTGAGCTCACTTTCCAGTGAGTATCGTATGAGACGACTGGTACAACGTGCCCTATATCTGAAGCTGTGGTTTTCAGAAATGATGTATTATTAGCGCTGCATCTGAAATAACCCAGTAATTGCTTAATGTTTTATATTTACATGGGCTGTACATTATGTTTGCTCTGAGAGAGGGAAGGAGAACTAAGCAGGAAAGGAGTTTGCAATAAACCTACAGTAAGCAATAAAGAGCTATAAACGGTAATCTGTCAATAGCGTCAGCTTCGCTAAGGGCTTGATTCAGAAAAAGAGGAGCATCCTCAGCTCCCAACAGATCTAAACCAGCCCAAATTGGATGTAGTACTTAGCAGGATTGAGCCCTTCCTGAAGGATGAGCTATTAAATTTAAACATACATGAAATCTTATTTGAAAGATCATATTCATTATTAATAAGAGGAAAGATGATCTTTCAGATAAGGCACTGCTGCGCTGGGACTCTGCAGTGAGCTCCAGCTCTGCTATAGATTCCTTGCTTCATCTTGAGTGACTTCCTCAAGGTCCCTGTTCCTCACGTCTTTATCCTCGCAATGGGGATAATTCCTCTCCTTCCCTCCCCGTACTGGGCTGCGTTGTCTTTCTATGACCGTGTATCATTACCAAGTAAAAGTAGGCCCTCCAGTTCAGCTGTAAAGTAAATAACGATTGGTAGTAATAATTTGTGAGTATTTTTTCTTTCTTTCAATCTTGGTAATTGCTTCTACAATAACATACAACACAGTAATATTCTGTCACAGTGGACTGGATTTATGCAGTGGAAGAAAGGGGCAAGGACCCATTTGATTTCGTTTGTGTAGCAAATGAATAATTCTGTAGAGTTCACCATATTCCCTAAGAAACTGAGACTAAACCAGCTACTTGCTGGGTCTTCATTTTGATCACAAAGATGTTTGGTTTCTTCTGAGTTTGCTGGCTATATTTAAATTTCTGTCACTGGGAAATGGAGAAGAACAAAGTCACGTACACCAGCTTGCGGGTGCTCATCTGTTTTTAAAAACACAAACTTCTGCAGATTTTTATAGCAAAACTGTCTGCACTGAGAAACAACCAAACCCTAGTGAGCAAGTAAGCAAGTATGTGTACGTGTTTTTGCAGTGTAGTGTGAATACAAACTCAAAGTGGCAGTGGATAACCAAAGTTTGCAATCTACTCATTTTCCAGGTCTTCAGTCTTCAATTTATGTCGCACTGAATACAAAATGAAATGGCTCTTAGCTGTACAGGCTGAAGAATCCCTCTGAAGTCAGCTATAATAGCTAAAAGCTATTAGGTCAAGAATTTTTAATGAATGTGCAATGTGGGAAAAACCCACCAGAGAGAGTACTCGGCAGGAACCAGCAGCTGTGGTGGAGGGTGGAAAGGTAGGTAAGACAAGGAGCACTATCCAAGCTCCTACCAGCTACACAGTGCCATATGGTGTATGTTACCGCATGGAGAAACTGGCAGGTATAAGGATATAGGAAAACTGGGAGCTATAAAAACTGTGAGGATATTATACAAGGATTACCATGTTACACATATTGCAGTCTACTATGGGCAAAAAGAAAAAAATAAAAGAGAGAAAGAAAAAAACCCAACCAAAGCTAATTCCCTCAATTTACATACAGTTGTGTCTTGCAAGTAAAATACAAGATTCAGCCACTCCTGGCTTCTTGTGATTCCAAGAGTAAAGCTGCTCGAGTGGTAAAAGGTCGCGCAGGGGTGAGCAGCAACCAGAGCAGAAGGAGAAGCCGTGATAAAAAGAAGAGTCTGGGGTAGGAGGGAGTG
>JAVKLA010000088.1:32722155-32732501 GCA_034782735.1 Sagittarius serpentarius
CCCATCCCACTGGGTGGGGGGGAAGTGAGTGAGCAGCTGTGTGGTGCTGAGTTGCTGGCTGGGGTTAAACCACAACAGAAGCAATGCTCTAGCACCATGTCTTGTTCTGGTTCCTGGAGTGTCTCATTTTTTGGAAGGATGAGACTTCCTGGCATCCTCAAGCCACTTCATGTTCTCCCTTCCTTTTTCTAACATACACCCTATCCCTTCATTCTTGCTCACCACTCTTACCCCTTTACTATTTTTTTCCCATTTTTCTATTGATCCATTTTTCTCTTCTCCCACTTCCCTTCAACTCTTTGCTTCTCTTTTTTCTCCCTGCCCCATCCCACTGAAGCTTTCTGGCTAGATGTATTACCTACTGCGGTGAGGGGAAGCAGTGCATCTGAATTCAAGTTGCACTATACAACAAAAGCAATACTATATAGACCTACAGAAACAGCAATACATAATCTTAGTGTTCTCCCCTCCCTGTGCTAAATTCCCAAATCCAGAAGCCTCCCATTATCAAAACAATTTTAAATAAAGCTATGGAGAGAATTAAATGGAAAATAAATTGGGCATTTAATGCCTGATTCCAGAGCACTCGGCTCCTCTCACTTCAATAGGCATACCACACACCTTTTCATCAGGCTACTGCTCTGCAGGCTATTTGCCTGTGTGATCCCCATTCTTCCAAACATGATACAGACACCCTGTATTGCCAGATAAGCAATATATGTCACTCTTCCTTGCCTAAGATTAAAATGAATATGTTAATTTCTTTTCTATTACAGGCTGCAGCACGAATGAGAGAGGGAGAGGGAATGCATTCGGCTCTTGCCTTTCTGCTCAGAACCACGCGTCGCCCCACAGACAGACTTTGTCTTCCTGCACGCACTTGGCTGACCGGTTCCTTGCTTTCACAGTAAACCCTTAGATACTCCAGCATAAAGTGGGAGTCAGTAAATAACTACTACTCTGACATTAGATGATTTTGTGCTATTTACACCTAAAGCAAGAGAATCCTAACCTACCTTCTAGCCACATCCTTTTAGGACAGACCCTCCCCAGCTAGAGAGGGGGGCAGAGCACTTCAGGGTGCCATGCATTCTCATCATAATCAATACAGTATCATCTGTGAAATACAAGTGCTTTAATTAAAAGCCATGTCAGAAAAATCAGAGTGATGCCAAGAGATCATTTTTTTATCCCTAAAGACAATCAGAATAAAAATGTAGGAAGTAGTTGTTTGGAGGGTGGAGGAGACGTAGCTAGAAGGAGATAATACTGCAAGTTTATACATTCTGTGTATTTTCTTTCCATTTTATAGAGAATCATTTCTAAACTGGCTGTCACCCGTGCGTGAATTATTACGACAGGCTTGGGAGGTTGTAGATACAGACAGAGACTAAACACACATATACCGCACCCATACATGCTGACACATAACTCTTTCTTGCACTGCTAAATGGATGCAGAGGAAGTAACAGAGAAACATGTCTCTCGCATTTAAATTAAAAGTCAGAAAAGTAGAGTCTTCTTGTCAATGAAAAAAACAGAATATTTATGTGTGTGTTCATATACATGCATACACATAGATAAACATATACCTGTACACACACTGTGGGAGGGAAGGAGGGAGAATGAGACACAGGAAAAACCATTAAGATCTTCCTGCTGCCACCAAAATGCATTAGTCCTCTTTATAGGAAAAGATCCAATCCTCATATACAAGGAAATCTCCCAAGATGCGGTCTAACACGTATCTCTTGCTTTCTATTTAGACGTACTCTGGGACTGCTGAATTACAGATTTAAAATATGCAGAATCAGTGCAGGAAACTGTGGGGAAAAGCAGAAATAGGTACCTCCTAAAGACTCAATTGAATTACTCTGAAAAAATTAATTAAAATTGAATTTTCTTTTGACACAAAATTTCCTGTTTGCTAGTTCTTGATATGTCCATTACCTAGTTTCCATTAGGAGATGTTATACCCTGTAATGAAATAAGCTTCAAGAACCCTGTGGGATCAAACAAAAAGTTTACTGTATTCTGACAGCAGCAGCAGCGAGGTTACAATGCAAGCTGGCACGCTTAATGAAAAAGGGTTGACATATTATCACTAAGTACCTATTGGTGATTTCTGTCATTGGTTTTTAAGGTACAGAAGGGCAAATAATTGAGTGTTTTGTTGACTAGAAAACAGCTTGATTTGCAAAGTGACAACCTAGCATCAGGTCTTCATTCAGTCTCTCCAAAAATCTGGGGAGAGGGCAGGGGAAGGAGGGGAGTTCCTTCAGCCCTAAGAACAGCTTTGTAACTAGAATAGGAATTATTAAAAAAGAAAGGCCATCGGCATCTCCAGTATATGGCTGTGGTTTTGCTGTCAGTATTTGGGGAAGCCATCCAGGGGATCACCTGTATTAGGGACCAGTGTGAATGAATTATACACATTGCAATGGGTGCTTCAGGTCTGCCACGCTATAAAATACTGCTCTGTGCTTTACCGTATCGCGCTTGAATCCTAACGAGACATTTGACATACTAAGAAACCATCCAAAATGAACATGAGGGCAGAGTCTGGCCCTAGAAGATATAAAGGAGAAAGAACTTCAATGCAGTGTTAAATTAACAGTAGCACAAAGAGTCGCTGACCACTTTCTCTGTACAAGGAAAATCAGTCTGAGAGAGCCAGAGCAAACATTATTTGTGTCTCTTATTTCTGCATATTCTCCTTTTCTGGCACTTACAAAGACAAAATCCCCAGTGCTATAAGCCTTTGCCCCAGAAGCTGGCACTCACATCAAAAGGATAAATGTTTGTGTGTTGGCTGTTTGGGGCACTGTAACAGGGCCCACAAAACAGGTACTTGCCACATCCTAAATCTGTGCTTCCAGCTACACAGCCAGCAGCCTCGTAATGGAAAGTTAAAATGTAAACACAAGCTGCTATTTTAGTGCAATCACACAAATGCAGCAGCTTGTGTTCTCTCTTCCTTTATTTCCAGAACGGACAGCTTGAATCAAGCTACAGATATTCCTTTTTCTTTTTCCTCCTTTATTTCTTCTCCCTAAGTGCCTGGTCAATTAAATCTTGCTCACACAAGTAATTCTTACCTGCCTTATGCCTACAATGACAGTTGACAGTGTTCAGACTAAAGGATGCCAAAATCTGTTTCTCCCTAGATAGTAAAAATACAAACAGAAATCAAAACCAAGCAGACTAATAAAGGATTATAAGAGCTGACAGTGCTTTATGAATATGAAAGGTTACATTGCTCAGTTCAAAATAAAACTGAAATCCTGATTCCGCCCTGAGCTTATGCCTCCCCTTTTCACAACATTTAAAGGCATTCGTCCCCTTGTCATATGGATAGTTGTTCACAAAGGAGTTCACCGATATCACCTTGCTCATCTAGTCCAGATGGCCCAAAGTGATGAAAATCCAAAGGTATTCCAGGAAGTGACCTTGGAGATGCTTCTGTGATTCAAAATTCAGGGAAGACGGGAAGCCTGATTCTGGAAGCATTGCTGCCTTAGCTCTAAAGAAAACCAGTGCACCTAGGCAGCAGCTGATTTTTAAAGGACAACAGCAGACTTTCCCCAGTTGACAAGACATCTGCGTGTATTCCACAATCCCCTATTTACAAAGGAAATAACAGCTAGTTTGCATCACATAGGTCAATAGCCAGTATTTTTGCCTCCTTACCCTTCAGATTCTATTACCTTTAACGAGACGAGATGACGATGCCTGCTCAGAAATGAAAAATGAGACAGAAGAATCAGGGAAAAGTCTACAGGCCAAAGACAGTTTACTTATTTTTTTTCTAAATTGATCTGCTAGCTTTCCTCGGAGAAGTTAGCCAAACTAAAAACCACAGGTCTGTGCTGCCCTCACCCTCTGTGTGTTAAGATATGTAGTACCTCTGCCCAAACCACGCCTGGCTCTGCGAAATAAAAATTAAATCAACAGGATTTTGCAACACAAAAGCCACCCTCTCACTTTTGCCGAGTACTATTTGAAATAAAGATGGATCATAACGTGAGTCATTTATCTCTCCTCTCTGATGCATTCACACACACGCCTACCACTGCAGGGGGATTGGGAGAAGTGACCTGAATCTCAAGCACCCTTGGGATTGCAAACAAAACCCAACCAATGAGGTTATGCAAAGCCAGACCTAAATCTACAGCTTCCCCTTTACCCCATTTTTCTCATTTCAGTAGTTCAGCCAGTGAAAGCACAGGAGAAACAAGGAAAGGTATCATATAGCGAAATGGTGTATCATATAGTCGTTCCAGAGTAAAACATTCCCATTTCACAGGAGGGATATTCAAGCAAGCAGACTAGGCGAAATCCCAGTTGACTGCAATACTTGTACTTATTTTAATTGTTTATTGAAAACAGCACGGCAGATGCAAAAGAACGGTAGAAGGAAGAAGAAACACTGGCTTCGTTGATAGGCTCAGCTCCCCTCTGCACGAAACACGCAAAATCAATTCTTTACATTACATGTTAAAAAAAAAAAAAAAGTAGAACCGGTAATAGTAACATGAGAGAGAAAAGAAAGCAGCAGCAAAGGAAAAGAAGAGGTGGAAGGGAGATCTCCTCAAAGGCAGTTTTGTTTCCACAGTAGGTGTGTGGGATGGACGGCGCAGAGGCACGCTCCCCGGGGTAAAGAAGCAGAAGGCAAGAGAGGCTGAAGAGAAAGAAGGTCCATGATAAGGGAGCAGGAGCCAGGCCTAACCTGAGGCTAGGAAGAGCATTGTTTGTTACACTTTTTAGTTATTTTGCTTTGGTTGGTCCTCAGAATGGTTCTTCAGGAGCAGGCTTACACGCCTGCACTGTGCTCCCTCTCTGCTGAGTCATACCACCAACTTACAAAACACATAAAATCAAGAATAATGAACACAAGTGTCAGGAGATATGCCCCTGTTCCTGGCAGCCTAAAAAGGAACTTATTTGTGTCACATATGAAAGAGCTGTGACATTTCTGCAGTGATCCCACTAGGATCACTTTTGCTGGCCAGCATGAAGCATATTTTTCTCCAATTCTTCTTTCCAGTATGATTCATTCCACTCATCCACTTGGAAAAACATGCTCAGGGTCATCCCAACTGCTGCATAGCAAAGTCCATCACTATCCTGATAGATCAGGGCTCCGTTTCTTGCCCAAACACGGACAATAAGGACCTGCATATGAGGTGCATACAAATTCTGTCCCTGAGTTTTACTATCTCTGGAAATGACGCAGCAAATCCATCCAGGACAGCCAAGTCATTCCTGAAGAGCCCCAAGCCCCAGATGCTAGAACTGGATGGGATTTGAATACATCTAGTGGGGACCCAAAGTTAGAACACTGCATCCTTTCACTCGCAACAAACTATGTCTTAGAAAGTGACATTACCCGACAGAACCGAGCCCTTCAGGTTCAGTCCTTCAAAGGGCCATTGGCAATTACTCCATCTCAACCACTGTTCTTCCAGAATGGGCAAAACAGGAGCAGTAAAATACTCCAACCCCCTGTGCCCTTATATCTCGTTGTGGGGAGTATTTCAACACACACCCTTGTACGTCCTGCTGAAAGAATCCCTTCCAGCACCTACCCAGCGTAATGAGGACAAAAGGTACAGCTCCCGTTTACTCCAGGTTATCGATGGAGTTTCCAAAGAGTAGTTTTGAGAGCAATTTTTGGATTCTGAGACTGGTGGGTCTGGCTGTTCTCACTCAGACTAAATCAAATGCTTTTTGGGCTTCCCTGTCTAAACCTTATAGCTCCTTATGGGCCTTTTGGCTGTATTTTATGAAATAACTGATGTCCTCTGTCCCTAGGGGACAAATTGCTGCTGCTACCACCAAATGATGAACCATATGATCTAATACATCTCTTCCAACTCTGTCTTTTGAGGTTTCTATAATTTTTCCAGAGATTTTTATTTTGCTCCCAAAGAATCATTTATGTACCCAACAGTTTGTCCCACTGACATTCCCCGGTCTGATAAAGATACTGCCTATCCTTACAAACCTTGCCACTCCTACCTTCCAGATACTACCCATACAGAAGCATTGCTCTAGGGGCAGAGTGCATGGAATTATTTCATGTTTTCTAGTCCAAGTGTCTATAGTTCCAGGCAGTTGTTTGAACCATAGTTTTACCAACCATCCTGTATGCACCTATTTAGCTGGGCATCAAAACAAAAGGAGCTTGCAAATGAGCTTGCTTCCCCATGTAGTTTACGTACAGGGCTCAATTCCAGGTGCATTAGCATCTCGTTATGAGCTGCTTTTCAAGGGAAGGATCCAAAGGGAATGAAGGATTGGAGATCTGGGAGACAATCTGGCCTAATTTGCTTTAGACTTTCCTATAAGGCTCTTAATTTGCTGCTTTGTTGCACTATTCTGGATGTACTACTCGGGGAGCTTTATTCACAGGGTCTACCTTTGGGTCTCTGCGGTATTTCAGCAACACTCGGCGGAAGGGGAGGAAGGTGGAAGGAAAAAATGAACACTTGGGTTTTTCTGGCTTGAGGATTTGCCTGATCTCAGGAAATCTACCATGTTGCAGATAAATATATATATACATATATATGATCCCCCCCCCCCCCATAAACCTCAACTGCTTTTCCTGCTTCTATAGGAGGTTGATTCTGAAATACCCCTTCCAAAGCTGGGACGGATGTTTCCAGTACTGGGGTTTATGAAGTTCCTATGGCAGCTATTTCCAAGGCTCCTTTGTCATATATTTCTTTGCAAGAGACTTTAAGAATGGCAGAAAGGCTTTGCAGATAAGGATTTGAATTGCAACCTTTACACTAGAAGTGTAATAGGAACATCAGGGAATTAAATAAAATTATATTTTTCCTAGATGTCTGCTTAAAAAGGAAGTTCAGGATTTTATGGATGCCCCAGAGACAAACTATTACATTACATTCCTTGCAGTTCTTATTTGAGTACTGTCTGTTTGAGCACCTCAAATAGCACAGAATCATTCATAAAGAATAGGCAAGAGAGACTGTGTCCCATCAATATTTCAAGCTTGGTTATCAAATCAAGAGAAATTCATGAGTTCTGCTCCAGCTCAACATTTGCAGGGTTGATACTATTGTTTGACAGTTTAGGGTTTTTTCCCTCTGCATTCTCATTGTCTTCAATATTTTATATAATCTTCCAGTTGATGCTATTGTAATTTATTTTTTTTTTTAACTTGGCTGCACTAACCAGTTTTCTCTTTTCCCTTTCAGCAGGGAGAAATTCACACTCATTTGCTATTTGTGGGGTGATGACATAGTGTGAAGAAGCAGTAATGATGACTGACTGATAGAAGACACCATATGTTCTCTTCATTTTTCTCTGTGCTATTTTCTGAGAGATGAATAAAGACTCAGCATAAGATGAACTTTCCTATAATACATAATAAAAAAAAAAATTACTTTTCTTTTTTCACCCCCAAATAATTGGCTGGATGGAGGAAATAATCTTTTTCCTAAAGCATTCAGATAGTATTGCTATAAATATTAGGCTTTGAATCACCAAGATAAAAAATTTCCCGTCTTTTCCATCAGAAATATTTCACATGCGCCTAAGCACCAAAACCAACTTTACAATTAATTTCACCCTCCCCAAAATGTTTTCCAGCCTTCTGTAGCAAACATGCTGAAAATATCTTGCATTTGGTTATGACTAAACAAAGGTAAACAATCCCTTCCAATTTTAAAAGAAGTGAGTTTATGTATAGAATTTTAAAGTGACAATCTGTAATGTGTGATAACCAGCAATCCTGATAATAAGCACAGTACTAGTATCACTAGATCACAACAACAATACTAGATTATATGCAGGGATGTTTCTTTACACCCTGAGTGTATGAGTCTGTACAACTAATAATACAAAAGAGTCCCTTCAGTAAATATGGCATTTGCTTTAACATGTTGTAATCTCAAAATAATTAGAAATCTCATTTCATATAAATACCTGAATGAAAATCTTTTATTGTTATAGTGTATGCATTTACCAAGTATATTCTTTGCTTATATAAATATTTTAATTTTTTTTCTCATTCTGTCCTCTTATTTCATTCTACCCTCTCAAAACCAAGGATTTTTGATTGTTGCTCTTCCTCCTAACCTTGTAATAGCCACTACCTAGCACCAGACTACAGCCAGAGCCATACGCATATCTGCTCATGTTATTAAGCAGTCAGGAGCAGAAACAAAGAAGTAAACAAAAGGGATTCACGTTGCCTTCCGTTCCACTGGAGACAGACAGGGAAAGAAATAAAAATCAATCCTCCCAAATACAAAAATAAACCCCAGAAATCATTTGTTTTGAGATACCTTATTTTTCAAATTTCCAAGAACATTTTGCAAGTAATGGAGACAAAACTGAAGAAAAACGTAATTGCAAGTCCTGGAGGGAGCGGGGCAGAGAACTCACTGTAACTGGACCTAGTGCCAGGACTCTTATTTGGGCTTTGTTTTCAAGGTCATTCATTTAAAGCATTTTTCTTAACACTACCTTAATAAAGAACACAGAGCCACATTCTGCTCACCCTGCTCACAAAAGCAGCCACCAGAGATGTAGCAGGGAAGTTTCCTTATGCCATGCGAACAGGAGTTGGCCCTCGGAGGACAGTATTCTCCCCGGTCACCTGCCATAGCAACAGACATCGAGAAACATTTTACATTTCTAGTATGTAACTCAATGCACTTTCCCCAGTTAGACCTATTTATTTTTGCTGTTAAAGCCTATGCACCCTGCATCACAAAGAATATGACAGAAGGCGCTCAAGTAAAGCAATGATTGCAGTTTTCACATAAGGGACGTGTGTTATTCTTCCTTTGAACTCCAAGTGGCATGAATGCATCTCCCCCTGGAAAGCTGCATCATGTGCACTTTTTTTTCCTTTGACAATAGAATTACATAAAGTCTGCTCTCAAAACTCTCAATCAAATATTCCATTCACCGGCCAAGAGGTGGCTTGCTTAAAGACTACAGGATTGGGTCCCCAATCAATACTTTAATAAATAACACCTACTTAGTCAGAACAATTGATTGCTAGGGAGCAGACCAAGTATAATGTATTTCTGTTAATCTAGTCAAAGGATAAGTGTCATAGTTTATTTATAAGACACACCTGGAACTATTCAGAGGATTGTAGATAGGATTCATCCTGATGTGCATTTAACACTGTATGTGCACAACATCTTATTAAGCATGGATTCCGGGTACGTCAACATAACACGGCTGGCTTTCTTTGTCGGCAAGCCCCGCTGCTGCTGCCGCTCCCTCCGGGCTGCCAAAGCTCAGCTCCACGATTCCCTGGCAGAAAGGGCAGCTCCCGGGACCCGCCGCTCCCGAAGCTGAGGAGTGGGTGCAGAGCACAGCATACCTCCTTGGTGCACGGGCTCTGGGAGCACTATTTCGTCTAACTCTGGTGCTCCTTGATTTCATCCAGTGGCCACTTCATTACACCTAGCAATAGCCAGGCACGCCACAGAGGCCATTCTTGGGGATTATAGCCATGCCCTAGTTTTGCTCTTACTAGACTGTTTATTCTGCTGCACAGTTGTGTGGGAAAAGCCTCTTGGTATTTTAGGGTGGTAAATAGCCAGCAGAGAGTGCAAGGGGCACCTGCCGTGCAGTTACTCCACAGCTAACATCCCAGGCTCTGGACAAGGCACCTTGGTCCCCACCATGCCCTGGCTACAGCACATCTGCTCTGATTTATTGTTCCACAGCACCATCACTTCAATTCTCTTCCAATTACTTCTACTGTTTCTCCCCTTGGGGTCTGTGTTCACAACCACCTTCTTCCGGGAGCAAGTGTGGGCCACCGATCTTCCCAACTAATCTCAAAATACATGTATTTCCAATAACGTTGTTAAATCGCAGACCGGAGGACATGCCCGGCAGGATGCCTGCATCCACACCGAGGATACGAAAAGAGCCTCCCTGTCCCGTTCCTCCCGAAAGACGCCCGGCAGCAGGGACGCAGCGGCTTCCCCCAGCGCCCTGCCTGGGACCTCTCCGCCCTCCCCCGCAACTTCCCGTGCGGGGGTTGCGATATTTCGGTCAGAGACGCCCAGGCAGAAGCTCACGACGCAGCTTCCCAGCAGGAGCTGTGGGCGCGCCTGTGCGTACACACACGCACGCACTTCTTTCGGCAGCCCCCCGTTCCGCGCGGCGGTAATTTGCCCTTCAGACAATGCATAATTCAGCAGCCTTGAAGGCGGCCGGGGGGGCGGACGGCGCCGCCAAAACGTGTCAAACTTGAGCCGAAGAACCGCACCCTGGAAAGGCGGCGGCGGCGGCGGCGGCACCGGCACCGCCCGCGCTCCGCCCGCGCCGCGGCGAGGGACGATGCC
>JAVKLA010000088.1:32733128-32779886 GCA_034782735.1 Sagittarius serpentarius
GGGCTGCGGCGCGGCGCATCCCCCCGCCCCGCCCCGCCCCGCTCCCTCCGCGGCCGGGCGGGGCCGGCCCGGCCCAGCCCGGCCCAGCCCAGCCCAGCCCCACTCGGGCCCGGGGCTTCGCGGGGCGCCGGCACCGGGACCCCAACTTCAGGTGAGGGATGGAGCCGCCGTCTCAGCCGGGCTGACGGCTCCCGGGCACGGCTCTGGCAGGGGCTTCTGTAACCAGAATAATGGGATCCAGAGCAAAGTAGTGGATAAATGCTGGCGTCTCCCTAGACTGGAAATCCAGTTTACCCGGAGTTCAGTCTATGCGCAAGCAGGAGGGTGTATTAAGGCACTTTCTCATTTCTGGAGCTGATCTGTAGGGGAACAGGGGTTCGCTCTAGGTGCTGTTCTCCCGTGGGTGCGCTTCTCGGCAAGTCCCGCGTTCCCCGGCACGCTGATACTGGCAGCTCGGACCTTGCACTGCCACCTTACATCTCAGCCCTGAAGAACGTATATATTCGAAACACGGCAAACATACAGCAAAGAGTAATTTTGTACAAGCGTGTTAGCACCAGTGTGCTTAGTGATGGGCGACCGGACAGCCCGGGCACCTCGCTGACATCTGGGATTCCCCAGTGTTGGCTGTGGAAGTAGCCAGCAACAACGTGATACTCAGTCACGGCTGCGCGGGGGTTTTTTTAAGCTTTTTGAGGGGTTAGGAAAGCCCCTTATTATAACTGTATTATAATGTCACTTTCTGTTTGTAGCTGACTCGTGGTGTGCGCAGATTAACATGCTTAAAAAAAACCCAGAGATGCTCATTTTTTTATGTTAGATGCTTACCCTGAAATGCTTGTATTTTATTGCAAGATTTAAAAGTTGCAGCTCTTCAGAGAATAGGCTATATATACAGTACCAGTGAGGGAGGATAAATGGTAAACCCGAATGGTCTCAGAAGTGAAAATCGGAAATGCAGTCGCTAAATCCATTTTGTTTATTAATGATGCTCACCGTTTGATGAGAAAGTTATCCCCAGTTTATCCCGAGAAGATTTCATTTTGTCAGATGCCTGGCGTCTCATCAATTCCTTTCATGTCCCCGGGATTTTCTCTTTTCCAGGAGCAGGCCACGGCAGCTCTCTGTGTTGGGGATAACCGTTAAGCTCTTCTTTTGAATTCATGAGCTTCCAAATTAAACTTTTGCTGACACCTGCTACCTAGCCTGGTTGAGCAGAATGACAGTGTTACCCGGGCTACTGGAGCTCTGCAAACAAAAATAGGTGTAAAGTGCCCAGGCTAGGTCACACAGCGATTTAGGGGAGCTCTGGGAAACTGTGGCTTCTGGAAATCTAATCAAAGTCTGCTTCTAATGGAGCAAACTTTCCAACAGCAATCACAGGCAGGAATTAAATCCATAGAGTAGACGGCAACGGAGATTAATAATCATCGTCATCATCATCAATTAGCTGATGGAATCAAACAGAACAAAATGAGGGTAAACAAAAACCTGGCTCCCCCTCCTCCTCAAATCTAGTCCCACCTTGATTTATCCAGTGCCAAGGATTTCTCCTTAGCGCTGGTTTCAAGTGCCAAAAAAATTAGCAGGTGTCATAATATAAGGTCAAGACTTAATTATTTATATGGAGACATCAATCATCATGTGGGGATGATTTATTTATAAATCACCAGAGCTGTAAAACGAGACAGTGAATTGCGATCTTCTCCTGCTTGTTCCTGAAGGGGACCAGAAAGGTCCGAGATGTGGCCGAGTGACCTTTGAGGCCTGCCGAAGTTTCTGCCTGGCCTCGCGTGGAGGAAGGTTTTGCTACGCCTTTTAAATCGTGTAACCAAAATGTCACCGGGGAAATCTCATGCATATTTGCTACATCTCAGTAATGAACATTTACTGATTATGGATTATCTGGAGAATTTAGCTTTTTAAACATTATTCAGATTTTTATGTTTATGTAAGCTAATAAGACTGAGGAGATTCAGTAACTACTCTTTGCCTTACGGTATTTGAAAAGTATGTCCGTTGGGCTTAGCTCAGCATCTTCCAGAATCGCTTTTAAAATACTAAAATAGAATTTTTCTGCCTGAAAAAAACCCAACCATATCTGTACTCAGTATAATGCTCTTTGCTCACAATTAATGCCAAAAATCAATTTGCTAACATGCTTTTTATGTTTCTGCTGATCACAAACAGGATGGCACAGTAAAAGCTTTTATTGCCATCTGATTAGTCCACAGTGGTGGTAAGTAAATAGCTTGGGCTAGTACGGCTGCTAGACTCCCGTGCTGAATGAAGCAGACACAGAGGAGAGCACGGGGTGCTGAGCACCAGGCATAATCCTGCTCTCAGAGTCATTGAAAGAAATTTTATCAACCGTAGAAGCAGAAGCAGGATCAGACCCGTAGGTTTTCCAATAGCTGGACGAAGTAACGAATGGGCACGTGGGATGTTCCTGAACCTCCTCCTCCAGGTTTCTGATCAAGGGTTAACTACAGCCAGGGATTCTGAGGGATTTGTCCATTTATTTATCTGTTAATAGAAATGGTGCTGCTGATCTTATTTACATGATTGCACTTCAGACAAGGAGATGATTAACTTAGACTGAGTGAAACTAGTAAAAAAAAGGCAAAATACAGGAAGAGAGAGATGAAAAGGAAAGTTATGGTGAAAATGAGTAGAGCTAGGAGGGAGGGTCTCTTTTGCTCTCCTATCATTATCTCATAAAACTCTGTGTACCACAGACCCGTAAGCTTTACCATTAAAAAGGATCATTCGAAGCACGAGGAGTATCCAGGGCAGCTCGTGATCCCTCTGAACTTCATGGCAGGACTCCATTTTGGCAAGAGCATGTCAATAAGCTCTCCTGCACATCCATTATACTGTTCCCACTGATCTTAAAAGACGACCATTTATCACTGAATTTCAGTGACAGAAATACTAAAATAATATTTCACTGGGTTTGTAAGAGGGTGTAAATTATGGGTAAAAGGATGGATGAGCTGGCAATGTATTCAAAGAACAATTAAGACATTAGGAGTGTTGGAAAATATTTTTAGACATTAACCAACAGTGAGACAATTGGAGTTTAGGACCTGATTTCGTTATGAGATGTTCCTCGAGCACCCTCTGGATCTTGCCCAGACCATATGAAACATGAAAGATTAATAGTATTTCTTGTAGGCAAGACCAGTCAGCTGCTTGTGTATTTTTATGGTATACTGGGTACATTTATAGCATTTAGTAATGCCAGCAACACTCAATATAAAGAGTAACAGACGAGTGTATCGTGAAACAAGGCACTGGCAAGGCAGGTGGGAAATGATTTCCAAAATATTGCAGCAACCAGCCTGGGAGAAATGTAGTAAGATGGTAAACATAATATAATAGACCTAAGTGGCTTTAACCAAAGCCAGGGTTAGAGCTTCGGGTTGAGTCCCACCGATGGAAGACTGAGCCCTACCCACACATTATGTAGAGAAGGAAAGCCAGGACTCACTGCCTGCAAACCCCAGCAAGATGGCTTCCACACCACTCCATCCCTGTCGCATCAAAAGGCAAAAGTGATGATGAAATCACAGTTGAGTGCAAAGAGGAGAAAGGAAGGGAATGAAATTGTATTGGCTCAACTGCAAGAAACAAATCGCAGATTTCCCTAATCAGACAGATGATGCCTAACTAGGGCACAAAGCTAACCAGGAGGAAGGTGGCAGATTTCACAAATTAGTCATGGCAAAAATGGTGAATTTCACAGCTTGAAGTGAATGCATGTTATAGGATGAAACAGCACAAAGTGATTAAGAGCTCTAACTGATAGAAGTAATAAGCATGTGAGCCTTAGTCATCACACAGCAGCCAATATTTCTCCCTGGCTTCAGCCGAGCCACAGGAGGAACACCTTCAGCCTCCTCCTGTTTCTGATGCTGAGTGGGAGCTGGTGGGGACAACCACAAACAAACAAGGTCCCACGGATGTTTTCAGGAGTTTTCCGTCTCCGGAAGGTACAACCACAGCAGTCCAACAGGAGTTGCAACAGCCACTCCGCAGGGAGATGTTCTGCAGGCGCAGTCTCCGCTCCCAGTGCCACCACTGGAACCTGGAGCCGTGGCTTCAGCGGTGGAGCACATGCCGTGAGAAGAGCAAGTCAGGGGACGGCAGGGCCCTGCCTTCACAGCATGACCCCACTGGTGAAGAGCAGAGTGGGAGGATGGCTAAGAAAGGTTGGAACAAGGGGGGACACTGTTGCAGCATACTCCCTGCCATGCTGGGGACAACCTTCCAGGTCTGGCAATGCCACTTTTGGAGCCATTAGGTGCTGGCATGTGCCACCTCATGGTAACTATGCCACAGCATGCATCCCTAATAGTAAGCAACCATTAAACAGCCCATTTAATGGCTTTCTTCCAAAAGCCACCCAATTTCCATTCTTTCAGGGGATAAAAACCAACATCACAAGCCTCTCTCACAGGTGCTGTTACATGACTTTTGCTGGCAAAATATTTAAATGGCTGTTACAGTGCATTTTCAAGGAAAGCTCCGTGATTAGACTCTGGAACCTTACCCTACCAATTGTATCCCTGCTTAGACAAAGATAAAAGTTCTGGAGAAAAATGTCACCATTATATCTTAATTCTTTTGTTTCAATGTATGCTCTTCTATCATAGCTATTGAAAATCCATAGAGCAAAATGCAAGCAAAGTGAGCTAATACCAACCAGAATGAGCCTCCTCCAGCAGTGTAAGCCTCCTTCAAACTCTTCCCCTTCATAGCAGACTGTCGGCCAGCCTCCGCCAGTCCCCCAGCAACGCGCCCCAGAGCAGAGTGGTTTTGCAGGCTGCCAGGAAGGTTAACAAACCCCAGCGCTGGCAGACGAGCTGAAACTGCAGCGGAGTCGTGAACCCTTCAGAGGGCAGAGCGTGCCAGCTTTCCTGTTTATTGAGGGTGTTCCAGCATAGTTGGGTCCGCTGAGCGCAGCTGTATTAATATCACGCAGGGAGAGGGGAAGCTGTTGAGGTTGCCAGGACCAAAGCCATAGAGGAATGTAATGGGGCAGTGCCAGTTCCTTCAAATCCCACCTGGAAGTTATTAGCCATCCATTGGAGGCAGCGGAGCACCTGCATCCCAGAATATCAAACACACATCGTCTGCACAGAGCCCAGCTGAACCTTGGCTGGGCACCGCGCGGTCACAGCTCTGCTCTGCCCGACCCAGAGCGAGCAGGAAAGGATTTTAAATTGTACATCGAAGAAACACCCTAAGAGGAACTGATCACTCTTGAATGAGGATGGGAAAACAAAGTTTGAAAAGAATTAACATTTCTAAAGCATTTCTGAAGGAACGCCCTTGGACTCCTGGTAGGGAACTAGAAAGAACTTTAAAAAAGGCAGGGTGGGGGAAGAAGCCCCCTTCTCCCGAATTGATTTCAAAACTTGGCAGATTTAAGAAACCTTTCAGTAACATTTTGTGGATCGATGCTAATTTGATGCCTCGGAGCTTAGCACTGTGCCAATTCACTGTCAAACTGGTATTAACCAGGCACTTTTTGAGCATGTTTATAGCTCAAAGTCCATTAAATATGCAGACCTGACAATTATTGCACCTCCCTTAAAATACTTAATTTGAAATGTGTATCACAGCATCCATAAATGGTCTTTCACTCTTCATCAGAAAGAAGCCTCACTCACTCAGAGGTGCGAGTCCTTGCTCTGGGAGAAGGGGCTGGAGGTTGCACCTGCGATGAAGACAGAAGGCAGGCGGAGGGCCTGATTTCTGTCTTCAATGCTGCCAAAGAGCAGCACGACCACAATAAAGTGTGCTAGGGCCTGATCTTCCAACCCCCGTTCATACAGTAACCAACCTCATGAAAGTCAGTTAATGTAAGTAAATGACACTCATTGAGAGAGCAGTAATTACTCGTGTTGGGAAAGGTGGCAGTATCAGTTACATGAACTTTCTGAGTGGTTTTTGAGCTTGAATGTCTGCAATCTGACATCCGCTTATAGCTAGGAGCTAAATAAAAGTTGCTTTATTTTTTAACAGTTGCTAATTTGAGCCAAAGCCGCAGGAGATCCTGCTTTTTAAATTTGGGTCCCTTTAATACCTGCACAGAAATAGTTAGAGAAATGTTGGTTTCTTACTCTATTCAGTGGGACCCTCAAATGCAAAAATGACCCCCTTCTGAGTTGGAAGAGTCAAAGCAGTAGTCAGCTGGTGACACATGCATTTAGATGACTAACTTTAGGCACCGGTGTTTGAATATTTGATTTAATATGCCTTCATTTTTACATCCTGAAATGGGGATACTACTTAGCTCAAAGAAGATCAATTAACTTTTCTGTTGCTTTTAAGTTCTTTAATAGAAGATGTTACATAAATAATTATTTAATATACTTTAACAGAGGGGGTTTTTTGTATGAGCTGCTTGATCTGCTTAAAGCATATAAATCAGTATGAGCTGAATTAGGAAATAAATTCAGAAATCTAGAGGGTGCATCAGAAGTTAGACTAGTGCATAAGAAGGAATAATAATAACATTGCTCTTTCATTTGGCACCCCCCACCCCCCCCCGATTGTTGTTTTGTAAACCTTTGGACATCTCATTTCTTAGGGATTACAAAATCCATTTGCAAAAAGATCTATGAAATAAAGGAAGAAACTGTAAAAACAGCATTGTGGTCAACAAAACGTATGAATCTGCAGACACATACACGGGAGGATGCCGTGAATCTCTTTGTGTTGCAGTTCAGAAGAGCAGTTATTTTCTTCATTTTAGCAGATGCCAAAGGCTCAGAGAAAGGAGCACTTACAGAATGTAGCCCTTTCTTGCGGCAGAAATGTATTTGCCTGGTTTCTCAAGTAAGAGAAGAGAAAATCCTGTCCTAATCTGCAGTGACTGAAACCTGTTCATCTGGAGGTTATCACAGCATGACCAAGTATTATTTCATCCCTGCATCTCTCACTCCAGAACTTAGTCCATCCAACACAGATTTCCACATCTGCCAGTTCTAGGGAAAGTTAGTTCCCTACATCTCTGTGATATCTTACAAATACTTAGATTCTTTTTTCCAGCTTTTCCTGAAAGTATACTTTAATTCACTCGCATCCAAAAAACCAAGGCTCCAACTAGAGAAGCTAGTTTATTACTTGCTGGCTTTTCTTCACAGCAACTATTCAGATCAGCCACACCACATTGTTAGTCTTTCTTGCTAATAGTACCTTCCCTGGCCGCAAAGCCCTGCAACAGTGTTGTAAAGAATCAGTTACAACTTACTAGCAAAATGGTTCACATCTACTTATTAGTTACGGCTGTACTATCCAAGGAAGATGCTGTCCAATAAATGACTACTCTTATCTGCTTTTACGTAGCCCCCCCCCCCCCCCCAATTCTCTAGCATCTCTTCACTGCTTTCCATCACCTAACTTAGTGCCAAGATGGAAGGATGGCAGCTGTCTTAGCCCTTAATGCCACTATTCTTCCTTTGCAGACAAGGGGGAGGGGATTTGCTTTCAAGCTGCCCCTTTTCCCACAGAGACCAACAATAATACTATCTAACATCTTTAAATATGGGTCTCAGAGTTAATGGTGCGACAGCAAGATGCAGAGGTTTTCTGTTTATGACACACAAAATTTACATGGATTTTTTTTTGTATTTTTTTTCAACTTTTAAAGTCTAAAGTAACTTTTGCATCCTTAAAATAATTAATTAATCATTTTCTCATAAAAACTATGTTTTTTTAATGCTTTGGAATAGCACTGCCCATGTGGTTTTGTGTATGCTGCAACTTCTGGAAGACTCAGCATATCCCCACAGCATTAGATACTGTATATGCACTTAACACATGGGAGCTACAGCCCAAGGAGCCTATAGCTCATGTAAAGTTCCTCTAATTCTGCACATTTACATAGGAGGTCTACAGCACTGATAGCAAGTCTGTAGTAGTATCTACAAGTAATAAATTGTCACATTTACCTGCATTTAACTACACTGCTACTAACCTCAATTGCAGCATTTTTACTTCAAAATACTAGAATCAGCTTGTTGTTCAACCTTTGCTTTACACTGGGGGAAATCTGAGCTTAGGTTAATGTCAGGAGTTTATTTGAGGTCTCTGTTATAATATCAGCATGTCGCTAGCGCAAAAATTCATCTGGTTTTCATAAATATTTGATAGGGCTCTATCATCATCCTCATCATCGTTTTGGGCTGGTTGGAAGAGGATCCCCCCGCAATTGCAACCCGTGTCTGAGTTGTCATGGAAAGTCAGTTGGTGATATTTTAGTCTTATAACAAATTCCATTCAAATTCTCTCTGAAAGGGAGTTAAGGTTTCATCCTGCTGCTTAGAGAATGATATGCTAAATGCAGCTTCCCATGGGCTTGGCTGCAGTCCAGTGCTTTGTAATTTATAGTTCTCCTTCCCGATTCTGGCTATGACCTTGGGACCTAACTCTGAAGTTCCCCCAGCTGCCTGTGTTCTTTGTAAAAATGCCATCCCGGAGCCCCCGACACCTTCCCACCCAGCACATCGCAGCAGCAGGGCAGCTCTCGCTAAATCAAGGGCAGCAGATCACCAGCGCTCCAGCAGACGGGCAGGTAGGGAGCAGGGAGCCAAAGGGAGTGCTCATTTTCTCGCTTTTGCTAATAGGAGCAAATCATGGAACATTGTTCTTAAATGACAGAAATTATTAGCTAACTTCAAAGCATGAAATGCATTTACAGAAGAGGTTTAAATTATATTAGCCAAAGGCATTTTCTGTAAAGACAGCCACAAAACAGCTCTAATTGGAGATCTCCAAACAGCTGTTGTGCCCTATGTATTTATACTGGAAAAATAACTTGAAAGATTATGTTAACATGCGATTAAAAAAAAAAAGTTTTAACATTATTACTGATCTTATTGATGGCATACTGGAGGTGCCTAAGATGCTTCACTGAGAAATGCGTGTGTCCATGGCCAGAGGAGCTGACAACCCAGATTGTAACATATGCCATTTTTAACAGAAAAATTGTGTAATTGAGAGAAGTTATTGCCCCTTGAAGATTACATTCATTATAGATTGTAACAGAGATATGTCTTTAGAATGACTGTAGTTCCCTTCAGTTAAATAGCTATTCAGAAATACAATCGTTTGAGCTTATGCATGTAACTGCGGATTGTTTTAACAAAGTTATTGAAGAAAAGCAACTTTGAGAAAGGTGAAGCAGACCCATGCAGGTCTTTTGTTCCTCCATTCTTTCCAGATTTTTCAAAGACACACCTTCCGGAAATACTCGTTTGCATGTACCTATCTGGATTCCTTAGGATGGGGAATACTTTTAAAATAAAAAAGGGTGACTTTTAAAACCATGATTTTAAGTCTTTTAGATTTGTTATTTCACCAGTAATTGTCAGGGATTTTAAGCACAGCAAATGATACAGATTTAGTTTTAATACCAGAGAAAAGCAAAACTTTTAATTGTTTTCAGTCTTCAAATTATTATGTCTGATACTTTTAGTGATTGGCCTATACCGTAAACGAACCTCCTCTGTAACCCAGTCATACCCCTGACTTCACACAGATCTCTTTTGAGATGCTTCTTCTAGTATCTGTTGTGAAGATATCAGAGAATCGTTATGTTAAGTAGTTCTTTGTAAACAAGAAATCAAGAAAACCTCAAAACTCCCTCTGCAAGACGCTTGTCACTAAGATACCGCTGGCAAAACATTCATCAGCTCTCTGGATCGGTCTAGAAAGTGGTGACCCTCAACTGGAGAACTTCAGCATAGATTCATTAGGCTTTTCTGCTTCACTAATAATACAACTAAAATTAAATGATTAAAATGGTACAAAATTGTTTCAGATACAGTGTTGCTACCCCAATGCTTCTTCTGGCCTAGCATTAAAGACACAGCAGGCCCACATTTAGTAGCTCCAATTTGCTTTTGCACAACATGCTGCAGCTCTCGTTTTCCCCCCAGTCCTGCGAGCACTGGTGGCAGCTGCCGAGCAGTCGTGCAGCGATGCTCCGTGGGTACTTCACTGTAAAGAAAGCACCGAGCAAGGAGTATCACACAAAAAGACGTCTCTTCTCTGGCAAGTTAGGGGCAATGCCCACAAGTGAGCTCTGTGGGAAAGCCCTTAGACAGCAGCAGTGCTGGGTGGGCAGATACCTTTGCTGCGGTTCCCCGAAGGGAAAGGGTGACAGGCAGTATTTATGGAAGGTTTCTATATAAGAGGTTTCTGTGCTGTACACTGAGTATTTATTCTGGCAGTAGCTCTGCAATTGTGCTGTAAACCACCCTGGGTACTGGTTGCTGTGTACCCAGGAGTTTGACTAGATGCCAGCCAACGGCGAGCTCTGTGGTAATCGTGTATCATTTTGCAGAGGGAGCCCCGTGCCCGTGGGTAGCAACAGCCTTCCTGCTTCCTCCCACACTCCTCCGAGCAACCGAACCCCACCTCCAGGGCATCTTCTGGACTGTGAACTTGCTGTCGTTTATTATTAGCACACCTTATGAAGTGTCCTCGGCGTGCCTTAGAAACGCCTTTCTCACATGTTAGAGAATTAATATCAGCCTGTCTCAGCCTTCTGGCTGACCCCATTCCCTTGCATTTCTAGGGCAAAGAGAAGTAGTGGGGAGAGCTTGTGCAGTGGGCACCCGCCACCAGAGCTCATAGGGTCCTACCCATTCGTTTCCTCCAGGAAAAGCCGTCTCTTCAAAAAGTCCCACTCAGCCCTGAAAATCTCATTCTTTCAATGGAGACCAATCAGAGTTGGCTACTGAGGTGCTCTGAGCAGAGGTGCAGTTTCTTCCAACTTTTGTGTTGCAGAGAGTTTTTTAATATGATTATTGGTATTATTCATGCAAACCTCCAGCTCCTCATCCTTAAGTGACTTTGAGATTTCCTTTTACAGTCTGTCATATCAGCAGCCCTTTTGGCTGGACCTGCCTTAGTAACAACTGCTCCTTCTTCCTGCAGTTTTCCTGACACCTCTGTCAGTGGGATGGAAAGCCAAACTTGGTAAGAGGGGATGACATGGAATTCATCCACATTTGGATGGGAAGCGGGGGTGGGGGGGTGGGGGTGGGGTTTCTGTGCCTGATGGATAAAGGAAACATGTAGGAGAGCACAACAGAGGAAGCAGCTGGGCTAGTTCAAAGGAACAGCTCTGCCTTGCAGTTCCACGTATCGCTATGTGACATTACCTGGAGCACAGCCTGTGAGACCAAGAAGTACTCTTTCAATATGATCTGGCTCTTGTGAGTCTGATTAAAGCCTCTCTCTTTTTTCCAGTGATATGCCATCTTGCTGGTTGTATAAACCTGGCAGTTATGCTACACTGGGCACTTCCCCTGTTCGGCTATTAAACTGCCCTATCCCTTTCTTTAGTCAGGGCTTCTTTTTCCCCCTAATATCTCACCTAAACTTTTTCTTTCTTAGCTTCAGGCCATTGCTCTCTGGCCTACAATTTTCTGAGACTGTGAATAATTCCCTCCCTTCATTTCTATTGTTACCTTGAAGGTATTTATAGACTGTGATCACGTTCCCCCTGAGCTGTCTCTTTCACTGGACTCTATGAATGTAGCTTTCTCAGCCTCTTCACACGTTATGTTCTTTAATCCACGTATCATTGCCCTCCTTTGTCTTCATCTTTTTCTTTTGAAGGTTGGTTACTAGAAATACACAGACAGCATCATGGTTTTACATGGCCATTATTTATATTGATTTACATGCACTTCCCCCAGTTAGCTGTGTTTTCTTACCCAGCAGGGCTATTTTTGTTTATATTGGTTTACTTTTTGAAATTATCTCTCTCCCCTCCAAATTTAATTTTGCAAATGAAAATATACCAAGTAACTCTCCATTTGGCTGCCAAGGTATCAACAGAAGGCAGTAAGGCTAAAGAAGGCAACTGACCGTAAAGACTCCTAAGGTCAATTTTTGTTTGCTGCAAAAACCTTGCCTGAGTTAGGTGCAGCCTTCTGCACAGGGCAGCTGCTCATGCAGGAGGAAGGATTGTCCTCAGGATTATGCCTGTGCCCTGTGTAAGCACCTCTTTGTCTGCCATTTTGGAAAGTAAAATCAGCTACCTGCCCCCAGCCATTCAGCTTCTCCATTTAGCATGGTTTCCTACACTTTATCACTGAAATACAAATTTCTGTCCTATGGAAAATTCTAATTTTTGTTTCTTTTAAGATTAAAAATGCCAGTTTTAAAACTTGTCATGAAATATAAAATTATTGGGAAGGAAATTCAGTCTGGGGAAAGTAGAAATGCTCCATCTAGATGTTTTTTATCTAACCTGGGTACTGTGATTTGGCTGTACTGACATATCTCCCCTTGTAACCTCTCAGCTCAGCTCATCAGCTCCATGCCCCACAGGAGCTGCAGGTCCCAGTCCACCCTGCCCTGAGCTGTCCCCAGCAAACCCCGTAGCTCAGCCGGGTGCTGGGCTCCACCGTGCAGCACCACCTCTTTTCAGCTTGCTGCTTTTTCTAAAGTTTATAACAAATCTACAAATGACAAATGTAAAAAGCAAAAGCCTCAGGAAAAGGTTGTATCACATCACGGGAAAGGTGATCATGCCTGGGAGTGAGACCTTTGTATGAGGAAAGAATTACAGCTCCCCCAGAGCAACAGAAAGGTTGGGATGAAGGCAGAAGTTTGAACCTAAATGTGTAAAATTAGGCCATATTAAGATTTCTAAGAAAGTCAAAGTACTGGAAGATGGAAAAAACGTACTACACTGTAGCATGTGTGGCTCTGTGGATGTGCCCAGGCTTAGATTTCTACACATCTCCCATTCACTCTGATGCCTGTGTAGAACCTGACACTAATGATGTCCCTTGTAAGACAGAACAATCTATCAAACTAACCAGTATTTCTCCAGCTTCTTCCTTGTACTTCCCCATCACTCTGTACCAGTCCTTTGGTTTTACTGAGTTCTTTGTTTGAAACAACTGCCTCTTTGTCCTGGGCTTGTACTGGATTTGCAATTAGGGTCTCAGTTGTGAAAAGTTATGAGGAAAAAGAAATACCTGCAATGATAGTATCACGTTTAAAATAACTAATTCTTAGTTCTACATTGGTTTATTAAAAACCCCTTCCAATAACTAATAGTAGCAATGCATATGAGGACTGCTGTCATAAAGTACATGACAAACTTTCTAAAAGATCTCCTATCTTCATACTGTATAAATATTTATTCTTAGCAATACTGCTGATTTTATTAGCACTTCACCTCACTCTGTCTCAGCAGAACCTTAACAGGCTTCATACGACAATACAAAGTGGACAACTAACATCTGCAGGGCTTGTTGCTGCGAGAAGAATTGAACTCTGAATAATTTTTCTGTTCAGTGGTTGAACCAAAATTAGTGGGGGGAAGAATTGCTTCAGGTATGTCCAAAAGAGAAGCGAGTGTTTCATTTTTATCACTGAAACAGAAATCTTCAAAACTAAAAGTAATTTCCAATACAAAGATTTTTTTTTGCTTACAAGTATTAAAACGTTTGGGTTAAGTTTAGAGTAATGTGTAAGATGTTCAGTCAGTTGCTACCCTCATTTTAGAAAAAACATACAGTTCAATTTACAAACACTTTGTAAACTAAAGACCCTAGCAAGCTTTAGCAAGAATTACAAGAAGTTATAATCTGCCTTTGAGAATCAGTGTTTTTAAGGGACACCAAAATGCGCTCTGGAAATAGGCTGCTGCTGCCTTTTAGTTAATTATTAAATTCAAAATGTTTGAAATATGCACTGTAAGATGACTTTATTTTAATTTTCCCAGCAGAGACAGTGACAGCTCCTGGATGATACTGTACTGAACTGTCCTCTTTAATGACATTTTCTTTTTAATAATCATTGATGCACACAAATTTGTCAGTTCCTAAATAGGAGTTCATCACTCACATTGCTTGTGAGAGCTCTGTCAAGGGCTGAGCGTGGCACAGAGGATCTCTGGCTACGCAAGTTTGCCCTGTAATCACATGATAGGTTGGATATGATTTGGATTCTAATTTTTTGTGGCTGTTCTCAATACAGTGGTGTACCAAAATACCACGTCTTTTGTCCCTGTGCATTCAGAAAGGAAAGGTAAAATCCTGTGATGAAACATAAGCAAAATGAACTAGTTTGGAAAGCAGCATTTCCTGTCTGTCCCCAAGAAAAAGTCCCTCTTACCTCTATCTCCACCCTGTTTGGGCCAAAATACCACCTTCTTCTTAATTTATTGTTTAAAAGAATGGCCAGCCCACTTCTTCATGCAATAGGAACACAAAGGTCTTTGTCATCCTTCAGCGGATGATAGCGATGGCTTAGCCTGGGCAAGCCGGAGCAGGACAGACTGGGCCCCCAGCGCAAGCCCTGGTCCGAAACCCAGGGAACAGGCTGTGCTCTTTGCTTATTGAGCAGAAGGGGCCGCCGGGTGAAAGGCAGGGGGTGAAAGAGGGCAGGGAGAGTCTGAGGAGCGCATGGTCTGTGGTAAGACGCCGATCCATTAATTGGTTTTGCTTTTCCTGACCTCCAGAGTCTGGACATTGCTTTCAGGGACGTATCCCCTCCCAGACACCACACTGACTGCAAAATATATGAAATAAAATCAGGCAAAGACAGCACAATGTGCAACCGCTAAAGGCAAGAAAAGAGGGATCTAGGCTGTCCAGAGGCTCTGCTGAGGCAACAGACATGAGGCGAAGGGGGAAAAAGTGTGCAAGAGGAAGGTGTAAAATTGAAAGCACGAACTGAGACTTGAATGCAGAAGTGAGAAGGAGCGAGATGAGCTGAAAGGAGACCTGCCATCCATGCTCTAAGGGATTTGTGAAGTAGAGAACAGGAGGCTGCCTGGCCATGAAAATCTCCTTTCAAGGAGACCAAGGAAGACATGGGAACAGTTTGCAGCAATTCCTGGTGGCAGGGACAGGGTATTTGACTAGTCTCCCACAGCCTGAACTTTAGATTAGTCAAAGCATGGCAAAGCCTTGCTTTTCCCTCTCACTGCCCTACGTCTTGTTCTAGAGTCACCTTGAATGTTATGAAAGCAAACACCTGCTGGAAATTAAATCATAACCTGTAGTATAAAAGCACACATGAAGCCCTGAAAAACCATTGCTGATATCACAAAATCATGTCTTAGAGGGTCTGGTGCTAAGGAGCAACTGTAGCTTCCACCTGTTGTACAGAGCTTTGTGGGGCATAATCCTCTTTACAACTTTAGCAAGGAAAGAGATCAACACTGTAGTGTGACTTCTTTCCTGAGTCCTATAGGGAAAAGAGATGGGGAAGAATTCCCAGACAGTCCCCTGGATTAGGGGAGGAGAGTCCTTCAGGATCCCCCAGAGACCACTACTGCATTTATTCCTTTTCCAGTGATTCCCAACAATCTTCACCGATGACCGCCCCCTTAGAACAGTACTGTTTGCAGGCACATAATGCTCTGTTTTCTCCTGTTTCTTCCCTCAGCATCTCCCCTGAGCTAGTATCCCTGGGCAGAAGGAGGGTTTACAGTTATTCCCCACCTTTTCATCTTGTAAGCTGTACCCTGCTCTCATTCTCTGCTGCTACACAAACAATAAACCAGGCACCAGAGCATGGTTTGTCTTAGTAATATTCCATTTCTCTGTCAGACTTCAGGTCAGGTGGTAATTTTGGGTAAGGTATCATCTGCAAAGACAACAAATGCAAGAAACAATCTTTCTCCCAGCAAAGGATAAACTAGGTGACCTGAGTGATTTTCTCTGTCACTACTGTCTGTGTTTCTATTATGGAATAAACCGCTGTACAAGGAGAAGGATTTAACGTTTTGACTGTAGTGATGGATACTACCAAAAAGCTCAACTTAGTTCATCTCCTCACTGCCTTATAAGGGGCAGTATGTGTCCAGCAAAATAGTGGTATTTCTCTTCTGTGCAGAGATGATTTGTAAAGCATAGCATATTCCCCCTGAAGGGTATCACAGATTGCAAAGATACTTGGCTTGATGGCTCAGGTGTTGAATATCTGTATGAACTTAAGAGGCAAATTTTGGCTTCCTTTCCTTATCTTCAGTCTTTCTGAGACATATTTCAGTCTGGAACAAATTCTTAGGACTTGTGTACTGTCTGTACAGCTCTAAAAACGCTAAAGTAGGGAGAGGAGAGTTCGGGCAAATGCTTGGGTTATAGCATTTCCCTTCCCTGGAAGCCTGAGGACTACCTCGAGCCTGAAGCACATTCATAGGCTGTCCATTACTGATCTCAGGACAGGAAGAAAGTTGAACTCTGATGCTAGCAGAAAAGTCCTCCACCAAACAGTCTGTCATTAAGATCCTATTCATTAAATGGTAAGAGTCTTGCAGGTCAGTCTGTTGTTTTACTTTTCAAACAAGCATACATCGTCCAGCTCTTACCAACAGCAAGCTACCAGTCCTCAGCCTTGTGTATTTGCTTTTCTAGACAACTGAAGAAAAAAAAAAAAGAGTTGGTTTAACAAAGGGAACCATAGATAATTATGTTTATAGTTTATAAATGTGAAGGTGACTCACAAATGTTTATACTGCCCAGACAGAAATGTTGTTAAAGGGAACAAGACATCTCAATCTTACAGCATCCTATTTTTTTCTGTGAAGTAAAACTCCATAGTACTGGAGGGTGAATAGTTTTCTTCTGCTGTTAGCCCCTCAATTCTATTAAGAAATTGTTGAATATTACTTCCCTGCCTCTTTCCTCTTTTTTTTTTTGTTTGTTTGTTTACCAGAGAGAGAGATGCCTCACTTAAAGCTCCATTGTAGTCAGTGAGTGTCTCTAGCTGACACTGGATAACATTGTCATTATGATTTAGGGTTTCACTGATCATGCTTTATTATTTTTGTATTTTGCAGAAGGTTTTAACTCTCATTTTATGTGTTCATCAGATTGTTTAAAGTGAAGGGGCTCTCAGTCTCCATTGCCATACTAAAAGGAAATAGAGGAGAGCTTGCTGTTATTACCATGCAAGCTAGACAGTCTGAACAGTGTCTTTTAGCCAGATGTAAATCCACAATTATAAATCACCACGGGAAGGGGAATGGCAATCACTGCATTTTGATTTATTGCCACAATACTCTTCATAGAAATATACTGACCAGAATAGGGAATTCAGGTGTATTTTCTATGTCTTTATGCAGTAAACATATCTCTCCAAAGCACCATTTGTGCTAGAAGTCAAAAGAGTATCTCTGAATAAGAACTACTCACAGAAGAAGAGATAGTGCCAGGCTTATGCACAGCAGAGGGATAAAAAAAAAAAAATCTGCTGCGTGGCATAACTGTGTAGGGCTGTATAATTTCTGCAGATTGGGATGTACAGCATGTGTAGTTGTGTTCATGTAATGCATAAATAGGTCCCCCTGCTTCAAAGAGAAGAGCTGTTCTGGGAGCTACGGAGCAATCAGAGTTTTAGTTCCTACTTTTCCATAGACTTCTGTGGTATTTTCTGCAAGTCATTTCATTTCACTGCACCTAAGTTTCTTCATCTGTAAAATAAAGCCTTCAAATACAATTGGATCAGCTTCATACAGCAAATTACATCTGATGCTGAATCATGTCTTTTATCTCTCTATCTGTCTGCTTATTTTTATTGTGAGCTCCTCAGGGCAAAGACTATCACTTGAAGTCTCATATATAATAAAAGTATCTTTAGCACTGCAGATCCCATTCTCAGGGACTGGAAGCTTACTATAATAAAAATAAACAAATGTGATCAGACACTGGAATTAAAATAAAGCATCCAAACCAAAGAAGATCTATACTTATGACTCTCTCATGAATATACTGGCCCCCAAAACAGATACACTGTTAGGTGCATCCTTGGACAGATACAAAACACTGGCTACACTTCAGCCTTTGGCCAATTGGAAGTGTTAAGGAAAGCTTTCTTACCACAGCAGAGCCATTTAGGAATAAAATAACGAAGACCGCAGGCTAGGAAACAGGGTACTCAATAGTTCAATGACCTTAACAAGAGACTGGAAAGGAACATTAGTATTCCTGAACCCCTGTTTTCAGTTGTAGGAACAGGTTGGCTAGTCTAAGCATACCTGAGCTGGAGAAAAATCTGAAAAGGGATTTTTCTGGTGGTACAGTCACATAGCAGGATATCTGGAAAAGAGAGCCAAGAACACAGACAGGTCTGCCTGTTCCTAGAGCCAGGGCTACCAGTCAGGTTTTGTGGCATGCCCACATAGCATGGGAAAACCTGTTAAAAGAGAGCTTTCCTAGAAGACAGAAGCTAAAATCTTGTTTTCACTGAAAATGTCACCTCCTGATACAGATACAGAATAGAGATACAACCTCAATAGAAATATAACAGGGATTTGGTCTGCTGAGAAGTTTCAGAGCATGTTTACCATACTTCACCTGGTCAAAAAACTGAAGAATGACAAAGATGGAAATTTTTTTTTTTTAATGCCTAGATTTGATAGCTGTGAGCATTAATTACAAATAATACAGAGGAGATAATGGCTCATTAGGCTGTAGAAACACTCTTGAAAACTGCAGGAGGAGGTGCTGGATCATTGAGGTCAGTCCCGTCAGTTTAAGCATTAGTTTTTTGCTCAGACAAAAGTTAGTGTCTCCCACCAGAGTTTGGTTGCAAGTCCTGAGCCCAGAGTTGTGCCCTAATGATAGGTTCACGATACATTGCTTATTATTTTTCATACATATTAAACTAATTTTCTTCACAGAAGAGGTCTCTGGGGTCAGCAAACTCCTTATGATGCTCATTCCCTTTAATGGCATTAACACCTCATGTGGCAGTCATTTTTGCACTTTTACTTGCTGTGCCTACATTTTAAAGAACATTATTTTCTTCCAGAAAAAACATTTCAGTTCTTGCAATCAGTGCTCACTTTTGTAAATTAAGGAATGAATTGTGCCAAATTGTTCTCCTCTTTTTCTCTCTTCCAGGGTTATTTGCAATGTGGCTTATGCTACTGTCTGTATATCTACTGTGTGCTTTACAGGAAAATGAAATCATTACATACAACACAAATTACTAGACCTTTTTCATAATCACACACTCTTAATTGGCATGTAAGCACTAAGATCACTGTAATACATGCAGTAAAATGTCCCTGACTCATTTTTTTCTCCCAGGTTTAAAGGTCAATGAGAATATTTTTCTTTAATCTGACAGGCATACAAGAAATAATGCAAGACTCATTTATGGTCAGGTAATGCACAAAGAAATCTATAAATCAAGCTAAGGGGAATATTAGATCATGCTCATATCTGAACCCATCTGGCTTAGTTCACAAAAGAATCAATATGAGGCAGAGAGCTCAGTATCGCTCGTGATTTATGCTCTTGCATCTAAGAGGAGAAACATTTGCAATTTTTAAGTCACTTCATCTGAAACAAAAGGATATGAAAAAGAAACTGCTGTTGGTATTACAACATACGCATTAGGTAAGTAATCTGATGACAGATGATAGCTGCTGGAAGAAGGGATGGTTCTAGTGGTTCATTCCACTTAATGACTCAGCACGTTGTTTTAGTATTTTGATCTTCCTCCCCCACAGGTGTATTAGTACAGAGCTGTTAAGAAATAAAATTAGCCAGATTTCCATGTGTTTGATTTTTGTAGATGAATTGCAATTGATAGTTCTCAGGCTCAGTACTGGTCGAAAAATACAGCATATTGTAACATAGATAACATAGCTTTTCTTCACTGTCTTCTTTCAAATACTACTTTCACCAATAAACCCCACACCTAAAAATGTATCGTGGCCAAATACTAATCCTACCCCACACCATATTACACACATAAGCTTTTGATCCTTTTGTGAACATCCAGGATTTACATGAAAGCTTTCTACCTATATAGTACATCTCTCAACTAAATAAAATCTCCAGCTGGCCTTAAGTTCAGCCTCCCCAAGAGGCAGGATGAAAACTGTCAGACTGCGTTGCAGTACGCTACGTGAATGCACAGGGGTGGGAGGCAGAGGAGGAGCGAGAGATTTCACAAAGCAATTAGAGTATGAAAAACAGATATTACAGTGATGGGTGCCATAAAGGTATCAGGGGAACTGGGGCAAGTAAAACATCCATTTCAGCTACAGTGATTTGTTTTACATACAGTGCTAATATCCTTCATACAACTACCAAATGCAGCTTAATTTAAATCTAGAAAGGCATTTAGACAAAAGGGACAGCCTGACATATTTTTCTCCCAGCTAATGTGTACAAATAGAATCAATAATTTTCCCAGTATATGCTGATAAATTATTACATCAGACATTATTGATCCAGCCAAAGAAGGAGGTCAAAATAATGGAAATCAGATGGTTGTGATTAGAAATGCTTGGGATATTCATTTGGAAAAGGTTGATAACTAAAATGGTCTACAGGCTTTACGCTTATTGATTTAATAAACAGAATAAGCCTTGCTGATCCAAAACAAGGTTACTTGTGTAGGTATTTCAGTGGGTTGTGCTAATGAAAGCCAGTCTATATGTCTTCTGTATGTGTTTGAATTGTATTTTAGTTCAGCACACTGAAAGCATTCATTTTAAACATCTGTTCCTTTCAGCCAGAATTTTCTACTGCATTTTGCTGCTGGGCACCCTTAGACTTCATTCTGGTAGTAGGCTTAGTACTCTTTCAAGTATTTATTTGAAAGGTTTTCATATGTTTGTGTCATTATTAATAATGAATACGCTCATTAATTTACACATGCTTTACAAACACTGGGCAGAATCCAAGAGCCTCCCGTGTGAGGAGCGATGTGTTGGGGCTATGCTATTGATTCTTTCTCGGGCATATCCTTTTAGCAGAGAATAATACATCAGTGTTGCGCCTTTCAACCCAAAAGACTCCAAAACGTTTTCCAAACCGAAGAGGGCAGTGCGCCTGCTAGCAGAGATCACATCGTCCATCCCAGGAAGGCACAACCTTTGAGGCACTGCGTAGCAATAGCCTAGCAACGCAGAGCATTCATGGGCTGGACAGGCAAGGAGCAGAGACTGCTGTATCACTCACTACACACAATAGAGAGAAAAAAAGAGGTAGAATGCCATTTGCCTGAGTGGAACACAGTCAGGATACAAAATCCACAGCTTTCTCTCCCCTTGTTTTCATACTACTGGAGTCTCTTCTATTTTGGGACTCCCACTTACCTATTTGTTTCTTCCCTCACTAGCTTTACTATCCAGGCACCGTTCCCCCACCTGGGGCTCAGTTTCCCTTTTGCAATCTCAGCCTTCTACTTCCACACTTTTGCTGTTAACACGGCCTCCAGCTGCCTCTTCTCCATAACACTCCTGCATCATACATCGTCCAGCCAGCAGCCCCCCACTTGCCCTTCCCCTCTCCTCTGGGATGGCCCTTGTGCGGTGCCACTCACCAGCACCAGGCATGTCCCCTTCCTGGTCTCTGGGCTGCTGTCTCTACCTTACGGCTTCAGCAAGTAAATGAGAGGGACTAGTAACAGATGGGCTGCAACAAAGACAAGGAAGCAGCTTCACCTCCTTCCTTGCAAGGACTTTGAATGCTCTTGATGTCGATACCTACCAGATGGGGCTTGTAAGGACAGAGTGGACCAGAATCTGTTTCACCTGTTCTCTCACAAGTGGCATTTTTCCTGGTACCCGTAGGAGCAGGCTTGAGCACTGCCTCTGGGAAGGGTAATTTAACTGAGCCTGTCATGCAAGTATTATTACCATAGCCCTGAATTACAAAAGAGAAGTAGAGCTTCATTACATTTCTGGGACAGGGTGAGGGTTGGTCACGTCTCATCAGTTTCAAAAGTCTTCCTAAAATATGGTAACACAGGAAATGTATATGTGCAGTTATGGCTCATTGAAAGTCAAAATTCTTATCCCATTTTCTTTCCATGCTTGGGATTTTTCCAAAGTTTCTCTCGAGCATGAGAAACCAAATAGGCTGTCCTTAAGGTCTTCAGAAATTCCTTGCTCTGGTTCTGGTGCAATGAATACCAACTGACTGTTGAGTTGACAGTTACAAAGCCTGGGCCACATGGGACAGCAGTATAGTGTGAAAAATGAAAACACCCATACGTACTTCTCATTTGCTGTGAGTAGAAGTTGATCCTGAAAATGAATTCTATATTTCTTCCCAATCATGCTTCACCATGGCCAATGCCTAAAAAGCCGTGTGTTTTCCCTTGCCAGCAGCACATCTAGCAGCCACCACAGCTGCACAGGAGTTATACTGCAAGGGTGACAAATGTCATCTTCCAGACAGATAGAAAATGATACAAGCTCCATAGTTTGATGATAGGATCTATCATACCTGCTCTACATTATTTAAAGGTACAACAGCAGAGCATAACAAGTTATATTGGCTAACTCAGTATAGCAGCATCATAACCTCTATATTGGGTTATAGTTATGAATCTCCTCTGGACAGTACAATGCAACTTACTCTTCTGTATAAGACCTATTGTATTTCTTATCTGCTCTATAATAAGGCACCTGGACTGTTGCTATCCCACACCAACTTTATAGGTTCTTTTGCCTGACCAGATTCTTTCATCCTAAAACTCACCAAAATGAGCAGCATTAGGATGAGAAGGGCTGGGGTGAAATGGGAGAGAAACACTAGTTGCCTATTCCTGCACATGCTGCAAGATGAAGCAGACTCTTTTGAGTTACAGCAGTCAGATATGGCAAAGCTTTCTGGTCTTTCCTAAACAGCCCAAACTTCACTGATGTGAGGCCATGCTGTAAAGTATAAGATACAGGGTGCTCAAAGGGCCATTGCTAAACATTTCCTTTGCTTTCCAGGCACTAAATTCAGTTTTGGACATTTACATGCAATAGTAGTTTAGGATTAAGTACTTGATGCCTGGGATTATACCCAAATTCAGGGATGTCGTTCCAGATCTCTGAGGAGCAGTCATAGCCTAAAGCAGAAACGGAGTTGTCCTGTGCGTGGTGAGGTGCTGAGCACTGAGCACTTACAAGGCAACAGAGAGTAATTTGGCGTCCCTCAACTGAAATGAGATATGATTTCCCCAGTGGGGAGTCCGGTATTTGTACTATATTCAGGTGATAGTGTTTATGTACGTCTGTTAAAATGGCATATTATTCCCAACGCTGATATCTTTCTGGCTACAGCGGCTAAACTATTATTTCTTGTTCATACTTTTTTTTTTTTCCTGCAAAGCTTCACTTCTTTAGTGCTTGTTATTTAGAAACTTTGTGTTATGTAAATAAAAGCTGTGACCTTTGCCTTTCCAGGGGCCAGAGCCAAGTTAATGTAGAACAGTGCCAAGAGACAGTAGGAGCAAACAGGGTTAGAGCACATTTTAAAATGCCATTTTCTTGCTTGTAATTTATTCTTCCTACCTCTAGCATTCCTCTGCAGAGATATTTATAAAAATAGGTGTTCCATGCACTGCGTATCACAGGTTTATTTAGGACTGTTGTTGAAGATTTACACTGCTCAAAAGAGCAGTCATAGCAGATAATTCCATTTGCAAGCTTCAACAACATGTTCCAGGGAAAGTGCTGTTATCACCGTGGAGAATTTTAATGATGGCAGAGTTCACAGACAACTTATTTGGCAAACAAGGCTGCAGCAACAGACACCTCAGCAAGTTCTTTTGCCAGTGGTGGTTTTCTGATTGTTGCTGCTGCCGGTTAAACACACTTCACATCTACCTCCCAGCCTGCTCCAGAAACTTCAGAACTGCGTTTATCCTGCAGTGATAACCTTGCTCCTTATAAAACAGCTATCAGGAACTCATCTAAAAGAGTTGCTGAGCACCTCACAGACCTGACTGGGGAACTCGGTCACTGCTTGATGTGTTATAAAACTTCTCGTTATGTAAATAAAAGTTTTGGCTTTGCCATTGCAATAAGGAAAATTAATAATAATTTTACTAATAACATAATATGATGCAAGGTGACCATGGGAGAAGCTGTGTTAAGGTACTTCCTAGTTTCTGGGAGATGCCTTGTTAATTCACATCTTGCTAACCACAGGATTCACTATTGCAATAAATCAATATGGTGCTTTAGTAATCTGTTACCAACTGTTGGAGAGAGCGAGGAAAAGATGAGCTTGCAAGCTGGTAACTCGGTTCACCTTACAGTCCTCACTGAACAGGGACCCCCTCTGTGCCCATCTGGACCTCCAGGGACACTCCAAAGAGACAGCAGTGATACCCTTGCTATATATTGCACATAATATATAATTATTATGTGCCATATATTGCACATAATATGTAATACTAATATAGTGCTATATATATTGCACTTACCCAGTTTAGATTCCCTTCCCTACAGGCAAACTGCTCTTCTGTGCCACAGTCTTGGCAACACCTAAGAACCGCTCACTTGCCCACCTCTTGGTCACCAGTTTGCCCATGCAGCAGGCTGTACCACCGCTGAAAGAGAAAGACTAAATGTACACGGCCTTCCCTTCACAACTGTTCACTGGTGTCTGGAAAAGAGAATTTGAGCTACTCCTTCTCTTCCTTTTCAGCAAATACATCAGGTTTTGGTGTCACCAGCCTGACACCCCTTCGTTAGCACTGGAAGAGCTCGTCAGTGTAATCCTGTGCGTACTGCACTGGAAACCTTGCAAGATGCCACGCTACTCCCCAGTGATTTTTTTTCCTTTCTCTCATTGCTTTTATGTTGTCAGCTAGAACAAAAGGAGTTTCAGTTAATTATCTGTGTATTTGGTGAAACCACTAACCTACATCCTAGCTAGCATGAAACAGTTGCTTAACTGAAGTTCTTGGCAGATTTACACACCTTCTGGTTGTAAGTTTTAAAAAATCTATTCCCATTTTCAGATTTGCATATTCCATTTCCTCTTATATAAAATATAAACATTTTACGTTTTTCATTATTCTCCAGTAAGTAAGGAAAAGGAGGAGGATTCAGAAGCTGGAATATTACCCTGAACTATGGAAGGTCCAAACTCAGACTCTTCTTGTCCACAGATTTCCCCCTTCTCTAGGCAAGTTCTTCAGGTTTGTCTGCCTCAGATTCTCATTTGTAAAATGAGAGCAACAACGTTGTTTTCACAACTATAGATTGTGAAAATCTCAGCTATTACAGTGACAGGGACGGTGCAGGTGACTAAACAGATAAACTGTACTGGAAGAACAGAACATGGAGGGGTTTAATCTGATTTAGTACTTTGAAAATATATTTATCTCCATGAATATGAGTTTCTTTCAGTGCCATTCTTTTTTGATGGACTGTTTCTCAGCTGAATCAGTTTCCTCAGTTCACTTTACTACCCAGCTCAAAGACATTATGCCAACGTAATGCAGCAGGCAGGATGAGACGGCTGAAAGTATTAACTGCTTGAGTTGTACTGCCACCAAACAGCAAATCATGGCCCTAGAGTTTCATGAATCATTTTTTTGCACAGTAGCACATGACATAGCTGGAACTCAATTAATGTTTCCACTGATTTTGCATAGAGCTGTGACCTTGCATACAATACCCAAACAGATCACATGCAAAGTCACAGCCAGCTCACTGACAGATACAAACTGAATGTCACCATCTATGCACCCACTGTGTTGTCCTCACCCTTGATGGTAATTCAATGTGATTTTTCTCCTCCTAGGCAAAAATTAAACATCTGCAAGATGTGGAGATTTTATCATGGGTGTGGAGGAACAGGGTTCAGATGTCTCTCTTCTTGCAGATAATTGCTTAGTTTAATGAGGAAGTTCTGCAGATTTTTTAACCATTGCTTCTGTGCCTTGTTTAATTATTTACATATGGCATCATCAAGTTAAAGACAGTGTGCATATACAGCACTTCTTCTCATTCCTGTATTAGACATTAATGAAAGGAAGCATGAGGATAAGTTTCTCACTAATGATGATGGAAAATTAGTTTCAAAACCCCAGAGGTGTCTTGAAAGATATGCCAATATATATAAAGGTCCAAGGAGAGAAATTCAGCACAAAATATTGCCTAGGCCCTTTTGGGCTGTTTCTCCAAGAGATCTTGTTCCCATTTAGTTTTGTAGTTATGGGGGAGGGTGGCAGAGAGTAAATACAGAAGGATCTAAGAGACTGCAATACTCACAGCAAGTAACTGAGGCTGATAAACACAGCACAGACTAGGCAACGAATGCCAGCATGGCATATACAGTAAAGGTTACATGCCTGGAGACCTACAGCCGAAGACAGATTCATGGCTTTTTTTTTAAGTCTCAAGCGAGTGAAAAGTTGAGTGTCTGGAGAGGAGCAATGCTTTATGCATTAGTCATAACATTTTGAAGGGCAGAAAACCCACAGTCAGGAGCACAAGGTAGGAGGAAAACAGTTGCTAATTCTCTTCCTCTCTCATCCTGCAAGATCTAGTCTCCAGTTACTCTCAGGCATCTCAGCCAAGCAACAAGAAGCCAGTTCAGAGAGGATTACGCTCTACTTACACTCTGTGCTACTGTATGCTTCAGCATCTCATTTGCAATCTTCTGTTTTTCTTCTCTGATAAGACTGATAGAGTTTTATAGTGGTTTTCAGTGTGAAGGGAAGAGATAGTGTTGATCATTAGGACTTACTGTTTAGTCAGTGGCAAGCAGTTGGTCAAATGTATAATACAAGCCACATTTAACAATAAGGGATCTGTTTGCCCAACTTCACCCTTTCCTGCAGCTAAATTGGGAACAGCTGCGAGAGTGAGGGTCAAGGTGATGCTGCTGACATGGCTCAGCCATTTCACTACCTCAGACAGGTCTTTGGTTTGGGGGTTTGTTTATTTTCCTGATTGATAGACCCCTAAAGTTCTTCTTAAGGGTGCCTGAATCCCTCTACAGATAAGTAAGTCTATGACAATAAGGCTGCTTTTTTTAGATACTTTTCAGAACAGTTTAGAAATAGCCCATGTACACTCAGCTTGAAAATTCCTCCACCACACAGTTGCTGCTCTCAGCCTACGGTTGCTGTTTGTCTGCATTGTCTCCCAAGTCCCCTGGGTTACCACTTTAACATCTTTGACATTAAAACACTCTAACAGTAAGTTGTTCATTATACATAGGCAGAATAGGGAAAAAAGGGTGAGGCAAGAAAGAGAAAAAGATAAATGGAGGTGGCAAAGAAGCTACCACTAACAGTTCAAGCCAAAATAGCTTTTTTTTGTTTCAGTAGGTCTCTAAAACACATACATCACAAGCGTTAGCCATCAGATGCACAGTTTACTTATGTTGGTCTTGACGCTCTCAATTCATTCTGCTTTACTGATCTCTAATAATATTTTGCACACAATTATGTTATTGCACTTACAGTATACTTCTGTGGGAAAGAAGCTCTTTAGTGCTTTCTTCACATTGTGTGTGCTGGAAGCATGTTTAAACCAGAGCTAATGGTTTGAACAGGTCTCAAATCCTCCCTGTGTTGCAATGCAACATTTAATAATACGGTCATGATGCTACTGAAAAGGGATGCAAAATTTATCTGTAAAAACAAACAATATAAAATATTAACAATTTTTTTAAAAAGTAATGGAGTGGGCTGGCTGGAAGTGGAGGAAGACCAAAATTAAGTCTAAAATGGTGCACTTAATGCCTCTGTTATACCTGGGTATTTTGTGGATCTAACACCAGCCACTCTTAGGCACACGCAGCAAGTTAGTATACAGGCAAAGCTGTCATTTTCACCATGTCAATGTACATAAACTCCAGTCATTGTTAGCCCTGAAGAGGGCTGCAGAGCTGAAACATTACTATTTGGAACTACAGGAGTTCCTCTAATGGCTCCTCTAGTTTGTTAGATTAAACTTTTACAGCAACATGTGACACCCAGAGCAGCACAGCTAAGTTTCAGGTCTAACCACAGCTTATGGCTAGTGATCAGTGCACACACTGCTAATTGCAAGTGGGATAGAAATAATGTGCAGCCTGATTTGTCTTTAAAAAAATACATTTTCCTTGAATCCTACACTGGTTTTCCTCTATTGGAGTCACACAACCAGGAGCTGTCACCTGATGAAGCAGCAGAACATACAGTAATTACTAAAAGGTAAATTTCAGGCTCTGGATACTTCCATCTTGCTAGGATGAGTGGAGGCATCAGTCTGGAAAGAAAGGTGCTAAGGAGCCAGAAGTTGCTTTCAATGAACTTGAGCGAGAATTTTGATACCAGCTTAGGGTGTCAGGAAGCATCCCCTGGGAGACACCAAGAATGCTAAAATTCACTACCTAAAACCAGGATGATGAAAGGAATTCCATGAGAAATATGACACAGTAAAGCTAGGATGTATCATTATTAGCACTACATCCTTCTAGTGTAACAGAGCCGCACCGCCTGACAGCCGAGATGCTCTCCCCTGTTTAGGCAAACACCCGGTGGGGAATCGGCAGTAGCCGTTACATTGCGCCTGTTCTCAGGCAACGCAGGATTAGCTCTGTTGGCCACAGTTGTTGAGACTGGAAGGCACAAAATCTGTTGTGTATCCAAAATTAAGCTAGCTAAAGAGTACGTAGTGACTGGGCAGGATCTGGATCAACCTAAGGAAAAGTTAACAGGAAGAATATCCTTCCTTCTTAAAAACCAGACTTATCTCTGCTGAGAAGTACTATGGCTTGCATTCACTGCATCAAACTGATACAGCTCCATTTTTTTCCCTGGAGGCTGGAGTCCTTAAGAGTATTTTGTATCGATATACTATATATCACGCAACATGTATGTATTATAAAATGATAGTAATATTCACAGTATTAGTTTTGGCAATATAGGACACAGAACTTAACTTTGTCACGGAAAGCACCTCTTACATCACAAAATTATGACCAAAGAATACATTTTCTGAAAGGTATCGTTTTGTTAAAAAGCCATTTTGGCAAAGAAAATTGACTTGCTCTAATGAAAACCACAATGCTATTACAATGTGAAATAACAGAGAGGTGACTACACTTTTATGGGCATCTGAGCATAAAACAGTGAAAACAAGATTACCTATGAAATGAAGGAACACAAGGGCACTTGCTATTACCTACCTACTACCCATAGAATGGAGAAATCACACTAGAGAGCACCCATGTGAGGTGAAGAAAAATCACACGTCATTTCATTTTTCTGTTTTACTGATTTCAAGTGTTCCAAATTCTTGAATGACGCTCTCCAAAATAATGAGGTTTAAAAATAGTAAATGTCATAAATGCTTTCTGGATTCTATTTCATAATCAAAATAATTACAACACTATTCAAGGTTAAATGCCGTAATATTTTTAATCATTCAATACATATGATTGAATTAAGGGCCAGCAGCATTCAAACCAGTCCTGCAGACGCTTACTAGCTGGCTACTACCCCTTTCTTAATATAAGTAGCACAACTCGGCCATCTCTAGGGACTCTAGCAAAACATTAGCTTTTGTAACATGACTGGAAAGTCACCAAATTTGGGTTATTTTCAGTCTATGTGGGAGTAAGTTCCAGAAAAAGAGCTGGTTGGGGAATTCTCCAGCAGAAGGATTTTCAGTAAGAAAATGCTCTTTTCACCGAACCAAAGTTTTCTATGTGGAAAAAGAAAGTTTGGAAAAATACATTTTTCCCTGGGAGAATCAAAATGAAGGCTTGCCCGGCTGCTGCCTGCTACGCGCTCCAATTCCACTTTGGGCAAAAAGTGAGTTTAACAGCTGCTTTCCAGGCAGGCTGCTGGAGGTTAACAGTCCCCAGGTCTCAGCCCTTCTGGCACGCGGATGGCTGCAAAGGGAGAGGAAGAGGATGAAGTGGGGAGAATTAGAGCCCTCTGCGTGCCTAGAAAACCCTTGGCAGTTCACAAGTTTTCTGCACAGCTGTCCAAGCAGTTAGCAGCCAAGCCCAATGAAAATGCCACTTAAGGGCCCAATAAATTAACTTTTTCTGAAAATCCATTTCTACAAAAATCTCACTTTGACATTTTTTCCTGATTCAATACACCTCTTTTGCCCAGGGGAAAGGGTTTCTGTTTTCCAGACAATTCTGTCCATGTATCACTGGGCTCTCGGGAGACCCCCTTGCCACCCACTCCCCTGAGTTATAATGAGGGCACTCCGCTGGAGTGACCTTGCTGGCCACTGCTGCTGCTGCATTGCACGGGAAAGGCTGTCCCCGAGATGAGGCCTCTAGGGAGATGCTAGGGTATCTGAGTAAGCAATTAGCAAACACGCCTTGAGATTATAGTCGAGATCAGAAGAAAAACTCAAAACCCTCTACCAACAGAGCTATGAAATGTTTGTTCCAGCCCCAGCACAGAAACATGGTTTTAATGGTACTTAAATAAATTGGTGTCTTACAGCATCCTAGGACATGAATATATTAGTCTCTTTGCTTAGTCGCAGGAAATTGCAGTGATGGATTGACATCATTTTATAATTGCATGCGATGCACAACCAAAACAGAGGGCTCAGGCAGTGAGCTGCATTCTAACTAAATTCTCAGTATTTGTTAATAACCAAAGTTCAACTAGCGTGATATAAGAACTGCACGTATAGGATGAAATATAAATTTACTATGCTTCAGTTGAGATTTTTAAGGTAGTCTTATTTTCCTTGAATGCCTGGGTTTATCGTTATCGGCCTGAACACAACTAGCACCCTTCAAGGTTTCTTGCTGAAAAGAAATTGAGCGTGCAAATACTCTTTCATCATAATCACACTGGCTGTGCAGGGTAATTCATAAAAGAGCCAGAAATATATTGAAATCCAATATTGTTTTAGTCCAAATCAATATTAATAATTGTTTGCATTTTTAAAGTGCAATTTACAATTGAAAAATGTACAGAGATCAACCCATAGTTGCTAACACATCAAATTTTCCTATTAAACTTAAAGGCACAGTAATTTTACTTAAAAATGTTTCTTATAAAGCAGGAGAAGGCATTGATCTGTGAAAACAGCTATCTATTATTTATATGCACAACATTAGAATGGGCTTTAATTATAAATGAGCTAAAAGGTCAGTAACCATTTTATTTTTAAGATCTCGGTTTTAAATTTGGATAGCTTAATACAAATATTTACGCACTGTGGGCTTAGCAATTTCTTTTAGTGGTGGGACAGCTCATGGTGGAAAGTGCACAGAGGGATTAAGCAATGTTAATTCTCAGGAACTGGAGCAAAGGAGAGCCTCTGAGCTGCAAACGTAAATGTTCCCGTCTGCTTCACTGGAGAATACTGTATCTGTGAAATGCTTCTTGAAAGGGTAGGAAGTGAAACCATGAAGCGCTAGTGGATAACGGAGGAAATGCAAATAATCAGAATTAAGCTTCAGAGGATTTTGCCAGTGCCAGAGTTTGGGCTAAGGAAGCATAATCAGTTTGTGAATGGACAGACCTCTGGTTTTGCAGGAAATTTTTGTGAAAGAAAAAGATTTAAGAAGCTGTCGAGCACCAGACCGGGTCTAGGGTGGTTTTCTGGATGTGTGGACATTGATATAAAAAAAAATTTTATGGAACCAGGAGTTAAAATTTTGTCTGTATTGTCCTGGTTTGAATGAAACCATTGTCGTCGGTGTGTTGATGGCAAGCTAGAGGCCTGCTTGGCTCTGCGTACTCTTCAGGAGTCCTGGCTCAGGCACACCCGGTTTCTTTATCATGGAAATAATTACAGACTGATAAAAGCAGAACGTATTATAAAAATGATCATTTTTTTATAAAGTCCTAGGAGGCTGGGGAATCTCTGTGCCTGGCTATTTCTGTGGGCAGGTTAGCAAAGCATCTTTTGGCACTGCTTTAAGTACAGTTGATGTAGTTTATCCTGGGGATAACTTATGCTGTGGGCAAACCAGAAAAGCCCAGCCCCTCTGCCACTGTTTTCCCTATCTGTTTGTAACTGTTAGCTGCCATCTAAGTTTAATGAAAGCTTAAGGAAACCCTAGATCTGAAAGTGCAGATACTTAATTTTTTCCTACCAAACTGTGCTTGTAGGATAATAAACTCATCCAGCACCAGGAGCTCTGGCAGCAGAGCTGCTTGTTTGGTTTCTCTAGGCAACCCCAGTGAAGCCATGAAGTACACACTGGTATAACTGAGCAAGAAAACCATTTAGCAATGTGCCATCATTGGAAAATTAAAGTCCAAAAGGGATATTACAGTGATGTAGCCAACAAAATCCAAAGCTAAGCAGTCAGACTAACTTGAACCATATCTCTGGCAAACACTGTGCAGAAAGGAAAAGAATTATACGTCCCTTAATTGCTCTGAGAGCTGCAGCGCTCAGCAAGTTGCAGGTGTGGAACAAGACCTACAGCATATGGCAGTACCTCCGGTCCTTGACTCTAGCCTTGACTTTTTATCGGTCACCTTTTGCATTATAACAGTATTTGCTTTTTTTTAAACAAGGTTCTTCAAGCTTTGTGGAACTGAGAGTATATCAATAGTGACGCTACCCTAGTAGTATTACGAGTAGGAAATGCCCCCCTTAGATACATATTTTACGTCATACGGGGGTTTGTATTTAAAAGAAAAATACTTGATCAAGCATTTGGAAAAAAAGTGTATAAAAATAGTAGTTTAATTTCATCTATCACTAACAAATTCATGATTAGTCTTTATCTGTGGCATGAGAAAACCAGCATCAGCTATTGCTTTCATAAGAAATATCCCAAATAACTTCATGCAAATCACGTAACTCCTTCCTGTGCAACAGTGCATTTATATATTAAAAAAAATACAAAATCAATGCAATTACTTCTTTCCTTCAGAAAAGTGCTGCAAGGGGAAACACTGAAGATTGTGAGGCACAGATAATTACATTGATGTGAACCATAAAACTAAATAAAAACACCAAGATAAACTTTGGTGGTTTTTGTTGGTGCCAGGACAAATACTGATGCTTCTGTGTGCAGAATGCGTTTGAAATTTTTCTTACCAAGTCTTACTCGGGCAAGTCATCTTTGCATCTATTAAGCCTCAGCCTTCCTTTACTCCTTGTGACACACAACACAGTATCTACAGTCAAAACTCAATTCTTTTGGTACCTTTTACAGAACCATTAAATGTGAGTGACTTTGGAAAACTAACAATAATTTCTCTGAGCTTCAATCAGGTTCTTTGAATGCGAATGCATCAATTTCAGTAACGAATGCAAATAGTCATGTTTGCGGCCACAACCCCTGAGCTCTCAGCCAGAACTTGATCAGCGTCAACCCACAGGAGAGGGCGCAGGCACAGCGACGAAATGATAACGCCAGCCCCTGGCATTTGAATAACCCTGCGTGGTACAGGGCTAAACACGCCAAACAGGGAAAGATCCCTGTTTAATATTATCTTTGCTGTTCAGTTGTCTGAGGCTAATTCACCAGTACCAACATGCTGGTAAGTGTCTCAACAGTACAGCCAGAGCATTGGTGCCGGGGAGAGGAATACCAGAATACCCTTTTTCTTCCCCAGGAGGTTTCCTCTGTGTCACGAGTACTTTGGCAATTGTTCCATCTCCTGGAGCAGGCACCATTATGCCTGTCCACATTTACAGCAAAAAGAGGGAGGAAAGGACAAGTTTTGAGGCTGCATCTACCTTCCCCTCACAATGCAGAAGCTGAGAAGGGATGGAGTTACAAACTGAGTCTGATGTCAAACACATCGAGTCAATAGAGTATATCCATTCCTATAGAGTATCAATGTAACAACAGGAACTTTCCCAGTGACATTGAATGATCTCCAATATTTACAGCATACAAGTATGCCTAGCAGCTAGTTGCCTTATCTATTCTTATTACAAACCTGACAAAAGGTGCTTAAAAATAATTGAGTAACAGCAAAACAAATAGTAATATTCCCCCACTGTACCAGCATTACAGAACTGATTTTAAACAGTTCATGCCTATTTGGGATTCTCATTACAGATCAATATTGAAAATTGCCTTCTGTTTAAAAGGATGAGTAGTTGCTCTGAAATCCATGTGTTTCCTCTGACTGCTCTGAAATTTGGAATGTCTGAAATTCTGGTGCATAGTAGCATACAGATAAGGAAGAACTAGAAGTGCATCGCACATAGGTGTCCCAGTTCCTCATACAGTGACCACTCTACTGGTGTCTCTGCTCCCCTGTGTAAATGGGCATCTATGGACCTTTGCCAGACAACCTTGTGCCTCCTTTCTTACCTAGTCTTACAGTTACTGCAACCACCACGTAATGAAACAGCCACATTTCTGAACACAGGCTATGTCCGTCTCCTCCATGGCTCTGTTGTCAGCTCTGCACTCCTGTCTTTCAAAGCATGACTGTGCTGAATCTGCAGGTGGTATTGCACCCCTTCCCCAAAGCTGACCTTGCCAAAAAGCAAAACTTTCGGAAGCCAAGGAGTGCAAGGGTATGGCAAATGCTCACCACCTTATGTAAGCAATTCTCCAGTATAATACTGATTAACGTACCCTCATGCTGCCTTGGATCAGGCACCATCTACCCCAAATGGTCGGCTTGCTTCCCCAGGAAGCTCCTGACCACGTGACAGCTCTGCCTTTCTGCAACTCCACCAGCCTCCACATGTACTTTCCCTCACTCACCATTACACAGAACCATTTCTCTCCTCTTTAAGTGATGGCAAAGACCCCAGATATTTCTCTTCCCTAATACACACCTAGGAGATGTCTCGGCTTGAAGAAGATCTTCTTCCTTTCGGTCCCACGTGGCATGTGAGCTGGAGGAGCTCAGTCCCTGCTTCAGACCTGCCTGCCCATCCAGATGGCAGCATGTCACAGCTGCACCTCTGCACACCCAGCCAGCTAATCCTTCAGCACTCAGCGCAGCTTCCCTTTATATGCTGCAGTCACACGATAACTGAATTAAAAATAAAAATTCTATTTCCTTTTGTTTAGAAGTTGCACCTCAAAATAAAATGCAAATATTTGTTTCAGTTTGCTTTGCAGTATACCCTGGGGGAAAATTTTCATCTGGATAGAAAATGCGAGAGGCATTTTAGAGAAGAAAAAAAAAAAAGCTTTCCAACTAGATCTACTTACAGAATATCTCCTTTCAATTATCTGCTGTGTTTCAACTGCCCAAATCAAGAACAAGAGGAAGTAACTTAGCTCTACATACAGGCATAGTCTAAGTGAAAAAGTACCTTGACTAAACAGATGGTGATCTTCCATTAGCGAGAAAGCATTTGTAAAATTTCAATAAGAAACAAATTAGTCATCATGGCTACAAGGATTAAGAGACAGTATTAGGTAAAAACAGTCAGATGTACACTGTTACAAAAGTTGCTCGAGTCAATAAAGGACCCCTCTCCACTACCACAGCAAAATGTTCCATTTCAAGGTTACGAGGGCTATTTTCTTCTCCCCAAAGTAACCATAGTAGCATCACAATGAACTAGACACAGTGTGAGCCAGGAGTTTGTTTTCTTTCTGCTTTTGCAGAAATTTTGCTGTTTTGTTTCCTCAAGTGCAGAATTAAAACCACCCCCACTTCTGACAAAGGTTTTTAATTCCTAGCTTACAGGGACCATTTCACAGTTTTTCTGTTTTTCTTGCTTGCTTATGACTCCCAGACAAAGAATCTCCAGTTCAGATACTTTTATCTTTTAGGAAAAGGAAATAACATTGAGGAATCGTGAATCTCCACACTGTATTACATGAACCATGTTACATATGGCACAAAGTTAAGCTGTAGTGTTGGAGGGCAGGGCCCCACATATATATATATATATACACATTAAGCCACTCAAAATTGTTGTTATAAAAACTGTTTAAAACCTCATGATATCAAGAGGTCTAGCATGTGAATAAAACTTTTACCCAACAGCTAGGAACATATTGTTTAAGTTTTTATATATATGTGTGTGTGTATATATAAAAGAATATATATAAAAGCAGCTCATAAAATCTTTAAGTTCTGTAATCTTTTTCTCCTTACCACAACACATCTAAAACTGCACAGAAAAATTAATTTATGACAGCAAACTCCAATGTACATTTGCTTCATACTGACATAAAGGACAAAATATGTCTGGGGTAATTACTTGTTTGGTACTTTTGCAAGTCCAGCTTACTGTAAGTGCATCATATCTTCTGAAAGAAGGCATTTTTATTTGGAATAGCCAGGAAACCTATGGAAGAGACAAATCAAGCACCTTCAGGACAACTGAAGAAGAGTATTTCAGGGATGTGCAACCACCACTGTCATACGATGGTACAATCATCTAAAAAAAACCTTTGAAAATGTGCTAGTTACTTTTAAGTAGAAAAAAGATTGAGCCAAGTGGAGGGAGAGGGAAGCATTTCAAACCAGGCTGTAACTAGAACCAAGTGGGAACCTGAAAAACTAGGAACCATTCTGCTGTATTTTACAAGAGAGTTCATTGCTTTCAGCAGTTTTCTATACAAAATATTGTAGGTGGGACAATATCCCTATAAATCCTGCTGCCAGGCAAAGCCTGGGAGGGCTGGGCTGCTGCCTACATGTAATATCTGCCGTGCAAATTGTGTTCCTTCTGCTCTGGTGTGGAAGAAAGCTGGACAAGTTCATTATTGACACTCACTATTTACACTGCCTGTACAGCTCCTGTGAGATGTTAATTTGAAACAAAGTAAAGAAAACTTTTTTCACTTCAAATGCAAACTGCTTTAGAGATTCTATTTTAGCTTAGGAATAGTATTATAACCCTTCAGGGATCCTGGAGAGGTGTGTGTATTAACTTGCTACGGACCTCCTGCAGTCCTGAGGAGATTGGTAACACGTGACTCCTGCTACAGTTTGCACCCAGAAAAGATAGGAAAGAAATCTTCAGGACTTTGAAAGAATTATTTTGGTTGTTTACTGAGTGCTGTCCCTTTTGGTCTTAAATTGTAGATGAAAGTGGAAACCGGAAGTGCCTGCTTCCTATTGCAACATAGGATGGAAATGAGAGGAGCAGCATTGCTGGGGGTTTTGGAATGGGAAAAAGGGGTCGTACATTATCACTCTGATTTCAGCCACATAAAATAATATCATAGCGTTTTGCAGTTACGCGAGAATTCAGGTTTTGGCACATTATATGAGTTAATATACCTTCTAGCAGTGTGCAGGTCCAAAGGACAAAACTGGTATGCATAACAGAGTAGAACTAGACCCAGTGATACCTGAGAAAACAAGTTTCCACCAGAATAAAAGAAAGACTCTAAAACCCCTTTTCCCCGCTCTTTGCAGTATATGGATGCATGTATATGGGAGCAAAAGAGGATCCTGTAGTTTCCAGGATTCTCTTCATGTCAGGAAACCCCTATTTTTCATAATTGGAGGAGTGCTGAAAGCCAAGACGCATAACGACATCAGTGACTGGAGAACAGAGCTGTTAAAAGGCAACAAGCTCTGCCTAGTTTCTTAGAACACTGTGATGGTGTGCGGTGGGTGGCACGTAACATAGGTGGTGAGCTCAGCATGTTCATTCAGGATCACTGGGACACAGAAGAGACTAATTAAGCTGCACGGAGGAAGAGGTGCCAGCCCATCGGGCAGGTCAGTAGGTCTGGTTCACCCAAGTGCCAATTCCTGCCTCTGCAAGTGGTTCTTAGGAAAACTGACAGCTCAAAGTAGTGCTGCATAAAATCACACAAGGCAGGTAGGCTTTCTCTTCTTGAATTCAAACTGCTAAACTGGTCTGTGCATCTGGCAGCGCTGGTGGGTGGCTCAGGACATAACCCATTGGAGCTATCTGGGGGCGAGGGTTCACCAGCATCCTTCGGACACTGGCTGGTATTATAGAGAGGTGGGAAGGCTCAGCCAGCTCTCTCTGCTCAAGTATTTCACTTCTGATTTCCAAGGATTTGTCAGAGTCAGAGGAACCTTTAACTTCACTGGTGATTTCATCGAAGCAGGTTTAATTCCTTTCCCTGTATGAAGAAAAAATATGAATCCAGATCTTTTCAGGAAAGAATTTGGGGGAGATTTCAGGGGCATGACGTTTTGAACAGATTCAGCTTAAAATTTCTTATTTTGCCCTTCTTCAGAATACTTATTCTTTGTTATTACACAAAGAAGAACACAATTACATATGAAGTTGAAGTAAGCCAGACAAAATGTTTTGATTTGAAATATCAGCTGGAAACAAATTCGTCCTTTCCAAATGTCAGGGAAAATCAAAGGGTTTGTTCTACTGATACAAGCAAGATAGTGACAGAAAATCAGCACCCAAAGATGAATGTTTGGTGAATGGAAGCAGCCATAGGATTAATAGTTTCCTACTTCTTTCTGTGCTAAAGAAGCTAGAGAATTTGGGGCATAATACTTGGGATTCATTTGCATTTCCTATTTCCAAGAAGAAGTACTGATGGCTACTGAATAATATGACTTTTAATATCTCCACCTCTAGTACAGTGCCTGCATTTGTAAAACTGCTATAAAAAGTTAGTTTTACTGGTGAATATGAATAATATTTATAAATCCTTTTTTCTTCTACAAATGTCATCATAAGCCTGATCTAGAAGTCAGGGATAAAGCAGAGAGTGGACACTTAAGTGATGGGAAAACTTAGTGCCCTGTGTTTGAAGGCCTTTTGTCTTTGTAAGTGCTTTGAAGCAAGGAAATGCATGCTTGGCTCAGCTTCAGAGACAAGAAGTAGCCGTTGTTCACACAACTCATAGAAACACAGCTAATGTATCTAGAAGTGATCATTTCAGTAATAATAGCACATCTTTTTCTTATATTCTTGTAGTAATAGTATTCCTTTTTTCTATTCAGCTAATTGCCCACTGTCACTATCCCAGTCTATAACTATATTACACAATCGAAGTAAAATTATCTTAATAACACATAAAGTAAGTGCTCCATTATGGCCCCCTTTCAGAATGCACAAAACAAAACCCAGTAGAAGACAAAAACCTACCACAGCTCCCAGCTGCCAACAGCTCAGTTAAACTTCCCCAGATCAGCTACAGGAGTGCTGAAATTTAACGTGTAGTTTTTATTTCTATCAGGTAAAGATTGACTTATAAAAATATTTCTGCATTTATAAACATCTCTCTCTGAACTGGCAATACTACCAGTCAATGCATGCCATTAACTGGGGACAGTTTATCAAAGATAAAAGGCACCACTGAGGTTGTGCCTGTGCAGTGCCACGTTTCTCCCTACAGAGAGCCCAGACATGTACCTCCTGAGCACCACGGAGACATCCCAGTTTGCCTCCCAGGAATGGTATAACCACAGCAGCAGGAGCCCGTGCCCAAGCTAATCTCTGCTGCTTAGTACCTGGTTATTCAACAGCACACAAAGCGCCTGCTGGAAACGCATCAATCCCTGCTTTCAAAAGGCAAAGATACCTGCATACTGCTGCCCTCCTTTGAATTAACAGTAGGCTTTGACTCTGCTCTGAACCTGCAGCCTGCTATCAACTAAAGGAGTATCAGCTAAAGCTCGCACAGGATGAGAAATTAAGTTTACCGTGTACGTGTGAACTAGGCATTTACATTCATTCATAGGTGATTTGTAATTGCCCAATTTAGCAATCAGTAGATGTTCGCAAAGAACTTGGGTGTTTTGTTGACTTGTTGATGTATAAGGTAATGTAAACCTGATGCTGGCATTAGTTTGTGTTCCTTGATTCACTGGGAGCTGCATCGGCACCTTGCAGTGAAGCCCCAAGAAGTGAGAGTATAAGGGTGCCCCGCAGGGGGCAGGAGCCTTACGGGGTCTCTGGCCCACCTTGGTCCTTCCCGTCCCCTGGTTCCACATAGGAAAAGAGCCTCTTCTGTCCTCATCTTGGCAGAGTTCCTTTTGTCTTCAGGCTAATTTGGCTGGGCTGCTCACCAGCTCGCCCAGGGAGTGAAAGCACACCAGCACCCAGTTGCACAGAGGGTCAGGTAGCTTGGGTTCTTGCAGGGTCTCTGTGAGCAGCCAACAGAGAGAAATGAGGGGCTGTAGCTACCTTGTGCCCCCTGTCCCTCCTGTTCTCTGCAAGTGACCCAGCTCGTGGAAAGCAATTGGTGGTGGTGCTGTGAAAGCTGCATACCCTGACATCAAGTTTCCTAAGACAGCCAGTCTCAGATATGCTATCCACATGAAAAGAAGGTGATCTAAACTAAAGATCGACAGACCTTTTCCTGGGGGGAAGTTATCCTGCCGCTTTGCTCTGCAAGGTTTTTTTTTACTTTCCTTTGAAGCATCAACATGGCTACTATTAGGGAAAGATCCAGTTCTAGATGGACCAAAGGAAATCCCCTGAATTTCTACCTAAGAATTATGTCATGCCCTTAGATTATTATCTTATCAATGCCATTCTTCACACAGACTTATTAGCAGACATGGAAGAGAATGTCATGTCTGCAAAACTCATGAATGAACAAACAGGCATGTGCTATCAGACACACCCCTGAGTGCAGCCTGGCTGACCCATCTCAGATGAGGAATCAAACAACAGAGACATAGGTAGAAAATTGTCTCTTTGTCTTTCTTGGGCTGATCCATTATCATAATGTCAAATTGCTCACAGTAAAAATGTTTGGCCATTAGGCTTCCAGGCAATGATTGCAAAAAAGCAGACCTAGAAAGCACTACTTTCAGTGCCACTCTTGTCAAAAGATTTAAATAAATCTCCCCCGTCATACTGGTTTGCAGTGTCATTCAGTACTGCTTGGGAGCAGGGGGGGAATTAGTCCTGCTTCTGTGTTTGTACATAAAAAATCTGGTGCCTGAAAATTTTGCTATAATATTCAAATATTTTCCACAAACGTATTTAAATGGTTTTTACCTAAAACTGTACACCTTTTTCCTTAAAAGGCTTGCTTTAATGATGCAACACCTATTCTCCTACCCGATGCTAATACTTCCTCACCTCACAATTCATAGGAGTATTATGGTGATTAATGAATGTCTTTGAACTGGAAAGTGCTATCTGAGTGCTAATTATTATCCACGTATACACATACTTCTGCAGCTTTCAAGGGCAGAGCATTCATATACCATGGCAATGAGAAAGCTTAGAAAAACATATATTGATACCTAGGAGTTTTATCCACCACAGAAATGTATAAAGGGAGAATAAATTAAAAGTTAGATGTTTCAATTCATTATTCCACGTTCTAGTGAACCGCTCTCCATCTGTTTAATAAGTTCAGGGCAGCTGAAAATGGAGTTTAGATTGGAAGCTGCTTGCAACCTTATCTGCTTGCACTCTTAGTAATACTAAGAAGAATTATAAAAATATGTTATTGCGCATGTGAGGAGCACAGTTAAAGTATGTGACTGCAAACCCAAAGTGTAAGTTGAAGGCTATGAATCCATCCAAATTCTGCCTCCCAGATGCTGGGTCTCTGCATGGATCAATCCAAAGCTCCCACATACAGCATCCCTCTTCCTCACATGCCTGAGGAAGTATTGCCTGAAGAAACTGTTAGCTGATGCTCCACTGAAGTTTTTTATAGGTCTTTTATCTCATCCATCTTTAAAATGACGTGATTTGAGTGTAAACAATGTTTTCAAATGTTTCCTTAATGAGGATATTTCATTCACATTTATCAGTCAGTGCTAACTGCTTTTCAGAGTTCCTCTGCTCCTGTAACTGAGCGACCAGCCTGGGAGGGCTCAGGAAGCACATGCTCAGCATGTATAAAACAGCCATTCCCATGCACCAGCTTTGCTCTCCCAGGACACGTTAATTAAAGTCAACTGACTGAAAAAATAATTACAGGAGAATAGGGAGGGGAAAAGCCTAGACCCATAATTTAAAGATATCTGCAGCTTGTGTTTTTTTGAGAGGCAATAATTTTGTTCAGAGGCAAGAGGTTCTCTTTCCTTCTTGGACTCCCTCTATATTCACTGCTTGCAAAGATCCGTAATGGCAACAGGCAACAAGCAGCAGTCTTTCTTTAGAGTTAATGCAAGTACATGTGGCCTTTTCTTCTTTCAATATATGCTTTCATCTAGCTTTCATTGCTGTTACATCTTGGCGTGTCCCAAAGACACTGTAATGTCTAACCTAAAAAGTTATGTGATCCTGAACACAGTTGTCCTATAGGATGTGGAATAATGTAAACATGATAACTGGCTAGGGATCTTCTTTCTTGATGCTGCCTCTACTTCAAACAAAAACATTTCAACAAATCAAAACCAGGGAAAATGGTTTAGCATTTTAAGCTAATAATAATTGTTTTAGAAACCCGTATTTGTTCAAGGGTATAATTCATTCAAAAAATGACCTTAAAACTCAGCATTAAGCCAATATAAACCCCTTGTTATTTGGGAGTGGATGTTTTTAAGCTGCTCTCTCTCAAATTATGATCATGCATTTCTTGCCAGCTCTCTGTCTCACCAGCTGCCAGGACATTCCCAGCAGAGAAGGGCAGTGCCACCGACGCCAGCCTAGGGGCTGGGAGACCCTTCAACTCTCTGCTGCGTCACGGCCTTTCTGTATAACCTTGGGCAGGACACTTGCTTCACTCCTGTCCTGTAAAACTGGGGTAGTAGTGTCCTCCTCCCCATGGGCGTGCAGAGAGCATAAATAGGTTACAAAAGGGGAAATGTTTATATTAGGTAATCAAATACAATTCTTCGAAGGCTCTGACTGGATGGTTTTACAAACGGTGGTGTGATTTTGGTGTTGTACCAGCCTTGCCACAGGTGGATTTGGTTTGAAGTACCCATTTACTGAAACCACTGACTACGTAGCGCAAACAAATTCTGTAGTGAACCAGAGAGGGTGGTTCATGTTCACTGTTTGCTTGTAACAGGAGTGTTTGGAAGTGTTTGGAACAGCTGCTTTGAAGGCTAATCCTCCTTCCCTAATCTGACTCCCCTAGGGCTTTAGAGTTAGTCTTTGACCCTTAAAAATTCCTATATAATAAATATATGTGCAAAAAATCCATCCATACTACATACAAATGCACACAACAGGCACAGATGGACCTGCACAAGGACGCATAAGGATTTGGCTTTGCTAGTGCTGAAAAACTTAGCAACATTTTCTTTTAGTGTTACTTTTAAAGGGGTGAGAAAGGTTTAAGGCGAAAAAGTAATAAAAATACACAGTTATGTCTGCCATAATTTTAACAGAAAATAAAGCTGAATTCACCTATGTATAGAGAGAACTTAGCACTCTGCATTCATTTAAGATACGAGAATCCACCGATGTTCCTGGCCTGGAGCTCTAGCTGCTTTACACGCTGAATAAACGTAGTTGCCATTAAATAACCTTATCAGTCAGAGTCACAGAAATTACTTCATCAGGACTGCACAACTAGTGTTCTTCTTTGGTGCATTTTAGAAATTTAGAATATCAGTACACTGCAGAAAATTAAAAACCTGCTATGGAAACCATGAAAAGCAAACAAGTTGCCCATGACACCAAATACTCCAGGCATATTGAAAACAAATCTTTAAAGACTCTTCTTGGCATAACTACTTTGAATCATCATCTTTCTATAACCCATCCTCCCTGCAAACAAATATTACACAGTCTTTCTGTAGTTAAAACCTCCTTTGTAAATAAAGACCACCTTCAAACATCTTCCTTTAGACCACGTCACATTTACAATCAGAAATATGAGAAAAGCAAAGTGATGGCCACCCCTGTGACCTGTTGCTTATCTCCAGCCTGAGCCCTTGTGTTCAGTAATTTGCTGATTAAGTAATCCGGTCACATTTTTGGGAACCAGTTCCACAGCCTGCGCTCTAATGCACCTTCCTTCACGTTACTGAAAAACGTAGGACCAGCATAGTTGTGTGGTAAAAGCGTTTATTTTAACTAATAAAGCCATGTGGCACAACTAATGGTTTTCCTCTCTGGTTCCCATTCTTTCTTAGTATCTTACCAGAACAGACATTGGTTCCAGTGGGACTATTCATGGGCTTAAAGTGAAGTATTTGCCTTAGGGCTGTGCTCAGTGAGGGGTTTAGAATGACACACAATGTGCCCATCTGGGACTAGGGCTGCTGCTGTTTCACTGGGACTGCACGTAACAGCAAGTGTTAGAGCAAGCAGTGAGAATTAGCAGAACCAAGACCGGAAACTCACGGGGAGTTCTCAGGGGAGGAGAGGCAGCCATGCCCTCGCTCCTGCAGAAACAGCCCACTTGTTGCCCAGCTCTTTTCTCGTGTTTTCTGCAAGCCAGTAAAAGGAGGTCCAAGCACTCTGACCAGTATTTCCCTTGGAAATCAGTACACCTGCAGAGCTTTTTCAATGGGTGGTACAGTGACTGTGGTGCAGCGTTTTAGTTCGACTGTTTTTATCAAGGGTGAAGCAGGCAGCAGCCAGTTGTTCATCCTTCTTCCCATGTTTGATGTGCAAGGTGCAGCTCTCGTGACCATTTCCCCCACATTATTTCACCTTATGGTTTTCATATTGTTTAACCAGTGAAAAATAAAAAATGACACATACTTCATTTGAAGCAAGCAAACTATTAAGAGGGGTTTCTGTGCAAATTGCAGCCATGGCATGTCCATTTTACCCAAACTGCGCTTTTTAACAATACTCTACATTGTCTTTTCAACATGTTAAAAACAGTGACATATAATTAAAGATGAACTGATAGGGCAGAAATTGACTGGATGACTGCAATTAACTGTACCAAAGAAATACTAGAGAAATTAGTTATTTTGTCTAAACAAGGACTTCAATCTACTAATCTGCACTGAAAAAATAAATGCTCTATATGTTAAGTTTTAGGGGTTTGTTTTTTTACCTCTTGTAGATGTATTATGCCAGACTTCCAGAAAAGAGGACGAGACTATGAGTGAAGAGTGTCCTGGAGATTGTGTGCAGTTCTTTTGCTGGGTCAGAACTGGATTGATCTGAGAACAATAATTATGAGGCTGACATGTATGTTCTCCTTCATCTTGCTGTTTGGAGCAGCTGGGCTCGTTGTCTTCATTCACCTGCAGGATCCAGAAGAAATAGTTCATCAGCAGACACCAGGTTAGCATTTCCGTTTCTATTTGACTCATGAACTCTTTCATGTTCAACATTCTGTACTTATACCCTTAATACGTTTTACATATTTCACAGAGGTTGCCTCAACAAAGGTGTGTATTTTTTTTAATGAAGTCTACTTTGAAATTAACAATTTCTTTTTTAAAAAAAGAAGAGTTTGCGTAAAAAACAGTTCCAAGAACCAATTAACTGATTATGCGGGGATCTTTGCCAAGGTGCACAGGGTCCAGCTAGATGGAGTTAATTTTCTGCTAAAGTTGAGACCAACTTCTGCTACCAGCTATACCACTATAAATACGAAAATGAGAAATTTTGGCAAAAGTTCAGTTCCCGCAAATGCCTGCCTCTGAATCTACCTTTGCCTGTATATGGTATTCAATGTCTCATAGAGATGCAAAATAAGAGGTGCATTAATGAGGCATGAAAGAAACATAAAATACTTCAATGTGCTTAACTTCCATTGAACTTTTCATAACTTTCATTCATACGCACGCCATCTTCCTGTGCTACTAACTTGAAACTGTGAAGAGCCACAAAGACCACATCAATAAGAGAACTAGAAAATTGTGGGCTGAAATAGTGTTTTCCTTTTAAAGGAGGGGCACGCAAGAAGTATGAAAAAGCACAAGATCTCTTGATTTACTTATAATTGCTTTCACTTTGGCTAAGGCTGTAATGAAGGCTGGTTTACAGCCTAGACAAATTCCAGTGCATTACTGCAGCTCATAATAATGCCGCTGTGCGCCGAGGTTTGGTCACTACGTTTGCTCTTATATGCACTGAAATTCTCCTTTGACTAAATACGTGCTTTATAAAAACTGTATTTGACTGACATCTTCACTGTACAATGAACATGACTGTGTATATTTTAAAGTATTACTAACATGCTAAAGGAGCTGAACCCTAACACAGAGAACTGTTAAATAATTACATTAAGTACTAATTTCTGTGTCCAGGTTTAAAGTGCTTATTTCCATGTCACTAAACAATCTGTACTTTAATATGTTTATTATTTAGTCCAACTGCATACCAATTTTGAAAGCAGTCACTCAGCTGAAACTATAGAAATAATGAATCATCAGTGTTGCAAAAAGCAGAGAATTAACCAGTCCCTTCAGTGCTTTTGCAATTTATTTTTGTATACTTAGATGTAAAAGAGCTTACAGATTAAAACTGGCGGTATTGGCCAGATTTGACTGAAACTGGCCAGTAGATTGAGGGTGAGGGGAAAGACATATGGCCAGCAAATGCAGGCAGTACTCTAATGCATCTAAGAATGTGTGACTTTACATTGAAAAGTTAATTCCTTGCTCCTGAAAGAGAAGGAATTTCTAGTGGTATCTCAAAAACGATACAATTTCTTCTCCATTTTTTCATTATTTGTCCCTCATCTTGACCTGTCATACCTCTGTTCTCTCTGCCACAAACCTCTTGAATGCCATCAGCTTCACGGTGTAGTACACCGTGAAGTGATTTTTGAGAGCGATATAACTGTAGAAGGGGACACCCAAGCACATCTAAAGAAAAGTGAGTTTGAACAGAGTTCCTACCCCCAGCAGATAAACTCACTCCGTAATGTACTCAATTGCTGTGGGTAGGCTTCTGCATAGCTAAAACATGAACAACCCAATGATGCTGTTACTGCCAAAGGTATGTAATCAATTGTTCGATTCTCACATTCAATTACTATTTATGTTAACAGGACCCAGACTGTACCCTTGAGTAAAAGGTGCTCAATACAATTACTTTTCTTTCTGTTTGGCTGATTTTCATGTTTGTTAAGTGCTTTCAACTCCCAGCAGACTCAGAAACTCCTCACATCCACTGCTTCTGAAAATGATACCAGTTATCACTAAAATATATTAGGCAGCTTAAAGGACACAGGAAAAAATATCCATTCATTTCATTAAAAAGAGAGGTAGGCATAGAATCATAGAATTGCTTAGATTGGAAAAGACCTATAAGATCATCTAGTCCAATCGTTTAACCTAGCACTGACA
>JAVKLA010000088.1:32779986-32809518 GCA_034782735.1 Sagittarius serpentarius
GGAGCACAGGGGTAAAATCACTTCCCTGGTCCTACTGGCTACACTATTCCTGATACAGGCCAGGGTGCCATTGGCCTTCTTGGCCACCTGGGCACACTGCTGGCTCGTATTTCATCTCTAGACAGTCTCCTGTGAAAATATGTCAATCTCAAGCGACGTTTTTGGCGTGCTGAAAAGGATCCTTCCCTTCCCCTGTTCAGTGTTTCTCCTTAAAAGGGCCTGTTTCTAACAGAGATTGGATATTGCTATAATTTGCTGGTCTGATTGCTCCCTCAATAGAATTGAACAAATGCATGTGTCATTAGGCTACTTAGGACAACAGATTCTGCGTGGCGAAGTTTTATTGGATTAGCTTTTGCTTTTGTATTTCCCATGTAGTTACTGTGTAGTAAAACATATTTGCCAGACACTGGAATCTCATCAAGAAGGCTGGAGAAAAGTCAGTAATGTTTATTTTCCACTGAAAAGCAGTGTAGGAGAATTTTGCATTGTCCAAAGGGACATTTTTCATTGTTAGTATGTTCAGTCATCTTTAATTTAAGATAGTACAACTTATGAAACAAGATTAATAAAAATACTTTGGTACTTTAGTTTTATCTGTCTGTTCCGGAAATTGTTCTTGATTGTTCTAGTCCTAGCAAGCATGATGGTGAGACCTTGATGTACTACTTAAACCAGTATAAAATCCACAGTCATAAAACTTTAAGTAATGCTTACATTACTTTCACTGAGCAAAGTACTCCTGACAGTAGCTGTTTGTGTTGATTTGTTACTATTCATTTATTCTTTCCCTGTGCTTCACATTGCTACCTAATTGTGATGCTGTACTGAGAAAGCAATATCAAAGTAATTTTCCACAACATTAGTTACAATTTTCTTCTGATCTTTCGAGTGAAACAATCCCATCCTGTTGGCTTCTGTGAGCATATAAACCTTGATTACATTTATCTGTTGGAAACCAATGCTTACAAAGTGTATGTGCTCGGGATAGTAGGTGTAGAGCCTTTTTTGCTGATTGACAAACACGCTGTCTGTGTAGTTTTATTTATATAATGTACATCACTCTGAGCAGATGTATTTAAGACAGACTGCCGTTTAGGGTGGGCAAAACAGATTTCCCAAGCCAATATATTAAATTCAGTAGATATTCCTGTGGTCATTAAAGAGACAATAACTTCACTTACAACAGTTGTTTTCTCGGCATCTATGAAGAGTGCTATTGCTATGGAGAATGCAGGATAAAGCAGCGGTGTGGGTTGAGAAATGGTATGAATGATAGTCATACACCATACAGAAACGCAATGCTCTCCTAATAATTGTCCCTGTATAATTATACAAAACTCGGCTTCTGCAGTAATCATGCCATTATTCTTAAACAGACAGAGTAAAGGATTTGTTTTGGTTAAGTCAAGCACATTTGCACATGATGCACAAGAAAAATTTAATACATATATCCCCATCCTAATGCTAGTGACTCTTGAATGTATAAATCTCCTGTCTGTGACAGGATATTAAACATGAAGAAACTTTATAGTAACTAAACGTGCAGCCACTCCACCGCCGTGTTTGTCCTGGAACCACAAAAGCAGCTGGGAAGGGGCCTGTCCAGCCCTGTGGTTAGCAGGAGGCTTCTTCAGCGTAATGGCATGCGCCCTCTCTCGGGGTTTACAGTGGGAGAGTTGATAGGGCTAACGAGCAACTTGACAGCCTTGGCCAGTGCCATGCAGTTTATGAGATCATTGACAGCATGGAGAACTTGGATTTCTGAGAGCTGCATTTGGGTGGTACGAGAGAGAGCAACTTGGACAAATGACATCAGCAAGTGAGAGAAGAGTCTAGAGGATGCAACCCATCCTGACAGCTCTTAGGTGGATTTCAAATGCCTACACAAACTTCTGAGCTGCAGACCAGCCAGTCCATGAGCTGGAGACAGGATTGTGGTCATGAATAGCAGGTGGTCAGGTGAGGTCATGAATACCAGGACCACTGCTTCAGAGTTGCACCAGGGACACAGTATCTACAGCTGCACTTAAGACCATGTGCTCTATGGACTTCAGTCAGAAGAGAGGGATATTCTAAAATGGTATCTACTTTTGTAATAGGAGATTTTGCCAAATAAAAACTAGGGGAAGTATTAATATTCCTCTACACCTATATTCATGTGGCAAATTTCTCTCTATATGGTAAGTAAGTCTGTGGGAAAAAAATTATTTGGTTTTTCCCATATGTTACTGAATTTACAAACCTGTAAGAGTTTTCAGTTAGGACTTTTAAGATGAATATATATGGACACATTCCTCTGGGAGCTGTTAAAAGGTGGAAAATATACCTCAAAGGATGCACGTTGTGAAAGCTCCAAAAGGGTGAAAACAGGGAGTAGAATGGAAATGGCTTTGCACTCTGGCTATATCAGAATTAGAAATTCAAGTATGAATATAACCAACCCTCAAACTCGTCTGACTGAGATTCTGTAGTGATTGCTGTCCTTACCTCAACTACCAGTTTCTAACATAATACTGTCATCTTCTTTATTTTCTGCTTTACTAAGGGTATGAGAGGGAGAAGAGAGAGGAAGGAGAGACGACAGTCTGAAGGGCTGATATGTGAATGCTACTGCAAACCTGATGGCACAAGGGAGCCACAGTGCAGAAATTTTACTGTATAATGCAGTAGTCTTAAAGCAAATACCAATATTATGGCTATACTGAAATTTTCTTAATTACTTATGCAGAGCACAAACACCTTGTTACTCACAAAGTACAGTCCTATGCACATCTCCACGTTCGCTGTACATTTCCATAATACTATCCTAGTGCACAATGTACTGCTTGTTTGTCATACTAGAAACTTTTTATAAATACAATTGAAAATGAACTAGCATTGATACATAATTTCAGAAGTAATTTTCCTACAATTTGCAACTTAGTTCTCTTCATAAACTGGAAGCCATTTAATCTGTTTTTCAACTAACACCATCAGCAGAAATCATGAATAAAAGAATCTGGTGACTGTAGCAGAGGTGAGTGGGCTCACCAAGACTCTTTTCAAGAAGTGGCATACTGTTATGTGTGTAAGGGTAGCTTCCACCAGCTCAAGAGTGGATGAACCTTCTGCAGTTGCATCCTCTGATTCTTCTTTAGCTGAACTTCCCTGTATGCAGACTAGTTCCCAACGGTCTACAGTTACTGGGATGAAAAGAAAAAGATCTATTTCCTTGTCTGCTGAGGCAAGGCACTTATAAGGGAAATGTGGTCTTACGATATTCCCTTTTCTGTTGCTTGAAATGGTTGTGGTTTAGACTGATTGTGAATGTGAACCTGGTTGGTTTTTACATTGGAAAGAAGCTTTCACAATGATTTCATCAGTCTACTGCTATAGGGGGATCAAATGCTGTCCAGATGGTTACAAAGAAAACCCTACACCACACTGCCAGTGCAAACCTGTTCAAAAGAAATGCAGTCTAGTGCTGAAAGCAATCATGTATGAACTGTTTTATCACAGCTAATATATAGAGATTGACTCATACAACGCTTTTTCCCAGCTTTCGTGACTCTGCCATATCCTTGGCAGTCTTATGAAAAATGCATTTGTTTATGTCATAGTATTGAAAGCGTGCCACTTTTTCCCTTCTTTTCCTTTTTTTTTTTAGTTTCTGTTAACATGCTTTAGCCTAAAGCCCATTAAAGCAAATACAGCTCTTACACTATAGCATCACAGGCCAGCATTTATAGGACCAGTATTTCCTGTTGATCATCAGCAAGTACTTCGCAGGAGTTAGAGCACTTCAGTGTTAGACTGTGGAACTGGGATCCAAAGCTGCTGCGGTTTGTTCCTGTCCTGCCCTACTGCTCATAGATTGTGCTGTATTGTGTTAAATCAGGCAATTCACCTGCTGAATGATTCCATCTCCTATTGTAAAGGGGGTTCTCTGCAGGGGATTCATGGTACCTAAGGACTGCGAGATCATACAACAAAAATGCAAGACCAAACCATATTAACTGTGACATTATCACAAAATTCAGTGCATTACTAGCAGCGGTTATAACCCCACTGCAGTGGTGCACACACGCATCAGATGGCTGAACCAGACCCACTGCCCATTTATTTGATGGCATAAAGTCCATGTCACCTAATCACAAATGTATTTATCAGCATAAAAACAGAGCAATGTAGTGCTAAATCACTCACATAGTGCAGCTTCTACTTCCACAAATTTCCTTATCCTCTCTTTTTCTGTAAGCATTTCTTCTCAGATACTGACTGGTTAAAAAAAAAAGGTTTGATATTTCTTTTAAAGCCTACATTTAAAAACTGTCAGAGGTTGACACTTCTTTGCTGTGTCTGGCAAAATAAAAAGTGACCTGCCATCTCAGAGCTGCATTCGTTTATGGTGCTTGGCAACATATCACAGGCAAAACTCAACTGCACTGTGATATGTCAGAAGACTCTCAGAGTGGCAGCTTTATGAAAGTATATTCCTAGGGAACAAGCCTGGATGCTTCTCAGATTTCCCCGGAAATCTGCAGAGGCATTACAGAAATGTGCAAAAGTTGATCAGCAGACTTTCATTTCACCTCAAAACATTTATTCTAAATATAAGGCTGTATTGAATTTTTCATAGAAAATGTGTCAGTACTAGAAAGCCTCCTTCCATATGTCAGCTATCATTCAGTTTGCTTGATTTTTAAAACTTGATACCACACTGAAAAGCTTAGGTAAGTTTAAAATACTTTCTGGATTTTCTCAAGTTTATGCCATTTTAAACGTGTTTTATAATATGTGTTTCCATTTCTCAAAGTTATTAATGTTCCCCTAAAAGCTTAACCAAAACTTCCTCTCTCCAGCAGTATCATCCTTTTTTCATTTAGTAAACATTAATTTTCCTTTCAGGATTCTAGTGGAGCTTGAAATTAAAGGTGGCTTTCTTTTCTATTATGGCTTGCTTTGTGTATCAGCATCAAAACTGCCAGTTAACTACAGCTTCAGCACCAGTCAAGAGAGCATAAAAAGCCAAATAATTGATCTTGTATCGGCCCTACACAGGAGCAACTTCTTGTGGACAACTTCATCATTTTCTCCAAATGAATAATCTATTTATTTTTGAAAGTGACTGGTTTTGGATCTGTCACTACTTGACATACGCAAGGTGATAAACTGATTTTAATCTTACTCTATACAGGCCCTATCCTACAAGATGCTAGCTCATAGCATCAGTGTGGAAAAGCACTTCAGTATCAACTAAGTGGCTCAACTGCCCACTCTGCTCTGATGACTGAAGTGCTCTACTGCCTGAGGGTCAGAATATTCTGCATCTTGTAAAATTAAGTCCCATCTTTGTCCCTTTTTGGTCTCAGCCACCTCAGGAGACCGATGTGGTGGTTAAGGGGAAAATGCTCCAGCCAGGCCCTTCCTCCATTGCCACTTCTGCACATCAGGGTAATTCAGACATGCTCTTTCCCTCCTTTTTCAGAATCACTATCCACTGGCTCTTCATACCTACTGAAATGGACTCTTTTGGGGCTTCTGTTCCCGCTTTTTAGTTGGAAACCACACATTTTCTCATAAAACTCTTTGCAGGGAATGGACGTCTTATGTTTTACTCTTTGTAGCACATTAGGTGAGAAATGAGTATTTGCAGATTTTGAGCATCCCTAAACTATGAAAGTGAAACATGCTGTGCCACCAAGTACTTACGTGCATACACAGGGAGAGTTACATGGGCTGGGAGGGTATCAGGGGACATCAAATCCCTTTATGGAGCAGTGGGAACTGAACAGCCTCAGGAGGGAAAAAAAAGCAGGTTGTGAATGAAATTCCTCATCCTTCAAGAAGGTGTTTGTGCTCCAGTGCCCTGTTCCTTCCCTATTGTAATTCATTTACCTTTCTCCTTCCATTTGGCATAATGATTGGCAGCGCTGAGCTTTCTGTAATGATGGCACAGACAATGCTTGGGACAAACAAAGGTGTATTTTAGGCTTAAATTCACAGGAGTCTTGGCATGGCCTGCACCTGCTGCAGTCACAGTGGCTGACATGTAAGCAGATGAGACACACAAATACTTATTCTTGTGGCCAGGAGGACAGAAAGCACAAGCCTCAACAGAGGAAACTGGTCATTTGCCCAGGGGCTATTTGAGAGGGGTGGGAGGGGGGACTCCTTTTCTCAAGCTGTAGGTAGTGTACAACGGCCAAGATCCTACATACAAGTTTCCAGCTTGTTGCATTTTTTTTTAACTTGTTTGACTTGACTTTATTTATTAATAAAGTTCTGCACAGCTTAATGCCCATAAGTCAAACCACAGGAGAAATTATAGACAGCAATCACTGCTGCTCTGTGTGAACTGAATGAAGCTTTAATTGGGTCCTCCTAATTGTGCATGCAGCTGCTAGGAAAAACATGATGATGCTTATCTCATACAAGAAAACAAATTCCTCTCACTACTCCATTGTAAACAAATGAAAAGGCGTGTATTCAACTAGTCACAGAAGTAAATGTATACACCTGCAGGCAGACACCATGAATTTTATGCCATAGCAAAGCAATTCTGTACTCATTGAGACTTTAATGTAGTTCACTGTAATTGTTTAAAACTCACCCTAAAGACTTTGATGAGAACTTAAACAGGGCTGGGATACCATTCACATGCCCAAAATAAACATCGGCACCTCAGCCACCAAGTTCACTTAGATACTGTGAACAGCCAAGATTAATAGTGGAAAACAATCAGCTGTTTTTTTATAAGCTGTTAAATTGAAACCTGCCCCTCCATTCATTTAGCTCAAGAGATGTTATTACCTTGTAAACAGGAGGCATCCTTAAGTCACTACCTAATTAAAATTCCAATTATTCTGCATTTATGAGCTGCTCATTCTGATGCTATTGAAGGGAATTAAGTTACCCAAGAATGTACAAAGCCAGCTATTGTTTAACACCTATATATTGATGATGTGTTCAGTGCTGCATGTTAAACCAGCCATGTCACTGCCTGTTCCAGTAGCATATTTCACCAATACCTGCAGAATGATTCTTGGGCTGTTTTATATTTTGTAGGAGAAAAGCAAAATGAACAGACCTTAGCAATGAATTATGAAAACAGTGTTAGGAAAGAAAAGCATGTAAATGGGAGAGAAACAGAAAAAAAAAGTGTGTGCAGCAAACAAAGAAGGATGGTAGGAAAGGAGGTCTGAGAAACAGAAGTTGAGATAACTTCCTTTTCTATTCTTCACATTTGGAATTATTTAATGAAAGGAGCTTTGTGAGTTTTTTGTAGAAAAACATAGAGAGACTAATTCTGCCAGATACTTTAAACATTTTTTAAAAGGAAAATAAAAAAATATTATTAAAACCGAAATGTTTAATTATATTAGAAGGTAACAGAAAATTTACTGCAGTTTTATAATTGATGTTAATAGACAATGGGCCCAGAATCAGGATGACTGAAATTCCCAGCAGTGCTAAAATGGAGACAAGGGGAGTATTAAGGAAAATGAATATTTACTACAGTAGTTAATGAATTTAGAAAGAACACCTTAAATTTTAAAAGCATTAAATATTCCTAATGAACAATAATGATCTAATTATATTATACTTCCATATACAAATCTTTGAGACGTAACACATTCTTAACGTCTACACATTTGCACACCATATTTTTCCTCTTGCTTGTTTCCAGAGATCAAATTATATATTCAGTATATTCTGATTGTTGTCTGCCTTTTCCTCTAAAGGCACTGGCTTCACTTCTTAATTGAGACCCAGTGGAGAGAAGTTCACCACAACATAATTTAATGAACTATGCAAGAGTTACCTTTTACTGCATGAAGTATTAAGCTGCATGACAGAGAAAGAGTATCTCATAGGTGATGTTTCAGTAGATAATAATTAACTAAGACATCTCCTAAAATAATACCACCCACACACAAATGCAGCCCTTTCCCCCCCGAAATTGGACAATACATAAAGCAAGTTAATACGCCAAGGACACAATTTCTTTCCTCCATGAAATCAGAGATTAGAAATCGGAGACCTACAGTACAGATGAGTGAATTTTACTCTTTTTCCCCTTCAACTTCAAAGGCTGAGTTGTACTTGATTTACCCTTCACGGTAGTCTTGGATGTGCCATCAACACAGTCCCTTCCAAGTGTGAAGAAGATTTTCCTTTTTGCTCTGAATGATTTTGAGCAGATCAGCAGCGGTACGGTCACCACACACAGCTGTTATCTCGGCACCTCCTGCCCCCTTTACTTCAGGGCTCTGGGGAGAAACTTCTGCAGCACTGGCCTTGCTGTATTTTTTGGTTATTTACTTGTATTTTTGGATAGGAGAAAAAACTGTGACTTTTAAACATCTCGCAAGACGCAGCCTGGGGAGCAGGACTGAACCACCTGCAGCCTCCCTCTCAGGGACACAGCAGACAGCCCACTGCCATCCTTCTTCACCTTCCTCATCCAAGCGCGCTGCTTCCAGCCCTGTCCCTACCTTGACTAGTGAAGGCATCCTTCTGTCCCTTGATCTTTGTCTATTTTTGTTGCAATTTGATGTTAATTAGATTTCAAATTCCTCAAATTAGGGAGTGTGAGTCAAACGCTGGCTCCTACTGAGTTCAGAAGGGTGCGTGTATCTATAAGCATTTTTACAGCATTCAGCCACTTTGATCACAGCCCTCCACGCCACCACAAACAGTCATTTGATTATAATGAAATATGTTTCACAAAGAACTGCTGAGACAGCATTTCAAGAATTCTGAATATTTTAATATTCATTAATTAAATGTTCCTGAGTTTCTGTCCTTTTAGCAACCAACCATTGATGCTGTAAAAACATTCAAGTGAAGGGCAAATTGTTAATATTCCAAGAGAAACCCTATTTGGTATGAGAGCAGCTCCAATTAGCAAGAGAAACCATCTTCTTGTGGTCATTTAGAGGAATCAGAAGTAAGCACAGCAACACTGGTCTTGATAGCCGCAAAATATTTACCATCTCCTGTCTCAACAGAGAAGGTGCCCAGAGCCAGAGGCTTACCTTTGGAAAAGCAATTCTGTTTCCTGATTTTGACTTTGCTCCCTAAACAAAGCACTCGTTAGATCTGTTGCTTGTAATGGCTGCATTTTCTTAGCCGAGTTGCATTACTCTGTCTCCATTTCTCTTATGTAGCAAGCTGCAATGTTCTTTGGCAGGAATTTCACAAAACAAAGATTTCTTGAATGCATAGCTGCGTTTGGGTTGCTGTGTCCATCTTCTCCACAGCTATGGCTCAGTTGCAAGGCACCTGTAGGGCAAATGGGAACCCAGGTGCAGGTGGCCAAGCAGGTTTTTCAAACACAGAATGGGACAATCCACAAGTCGTTTCTCTGATAATGTTCCTATCACAAGGAGGAGAAAACTGGTATAGACTAATAATAAAGACTTCACAGTCAAAGCAAACTCACTGCTAAAAGGCAGATTGCAGTCATGGGGTAGGAATGACCATGAGCTCCTGTTAGGGCTGCTGGCGCAGACAAAAACCAGTGTCCCACAGTGAGCTGAAAAGCAATGCGGTCTGATAGTATCGTGGGCAGAAAGCATCACAGCATCCAGTTGCTGTAATACAGCATTCAGCACAGCATTCACATTGCCATGATGTTCTGCCCTGAGCAGCACACACTACGTCATGACATAAGGCTAGTGAAAGCCAGTCCAGCTGAAGCCAGACCTAACAGCTCGGAGCCACCGAGGGGTGGTGGCCAGGTCTGGCAGAAAACGTGTGCAAAATAGATGGGAACAGTTCTACACTCCATTTTCAAGCTTTGTTATCTCTCCATGCTATTTTAATTTATGGACCTAAAATGTCCCCTCTCCCTTACCAGCAGGCCTAGGTAGTGCCTAATGAGTTCACTGAAGAGAGCCGATTGATTTAGCTGTTCCTTTTCTCTGCAACAGGTTTAATAATTGCACAATTCTCTGGGCAAGATCGGGTCCTCAAGATGATAGGGGTTTTATTCCTCAGCGTAGAAGTAATAATAAAAGCAGACTGGAAGTCTCTGCATCCTCACAGTGGGCCACTGTGGTGTCAGTGTCAAATATAACTTGACAAGACAGCCAATACCAGCAGGGTTCTCAGAGGTGGTGAAGGTAATACAAGGTGTTTCTTCAAATCAAATCTGTCTTATAGGTTATTTATACTAAGGGTAAAAAAAATTTTCTAGCTTTATTCTTTGCATTTCCTGGACTTAATACACTACAGTTTGTTTTTTAAAAATGAATGCTCAAAAGCTATTGAAACATTTTGCAGTTAGCATGTTACCCAGCAAGGCTGTATCATGACTGCCGCGTGTAAATGCCAAATAGCTCATGTCGCTGGCTGGCCCTGATAAATCAGAGTTTAAAACAAATACCACTCAAGCTTATCTACTGGTACTACTGCTTATATTCAATCAATACCCTGGGGCAGTGCCATCTGATAATGCTGTTCATAGTCCAGGGGAAGCTTTCTCACTGTTCCCACTGGACAGCCAGCGAATGCTCTCTGTTCTTCAAATAGGTAATTTGAAAAGTGTGGTTTCAACCAAAAATTATCTTTCTAAGCAAATACATTTGAAGTGTAAATTTTGCAAAAATTTATTTCTTGGGGGGGAGAAGGTTACAACACATTCTAGATTAAACAGTATGATCCACACTGAAAGGTAAGCAACATTGCATCATGAAGAAAAAAAGAAAAAAATCTCAATTTATTCTTTTTCCAACTTTTTTTAGTTTAGCTACTAATTCAAAATGTTGACATAGTCTGCTTAAGTAGCATTTCAAAGGAAATCTAATATTTTATAAAGTAAACCATCGCTTTCTTCTAGACATGGCATTAAGTACAACTTGCTCTCCTGCTGTGTTGAGCTCTCATCTCTGCTTTCCATGATGCATGAGCAATGAATGGGTCTTTTGGGGAGCTACCTGATGTGAAGTGACAGATGTAAAAAATGCGACTTATTTTTAGTTAGATAATTTTTTTAAGATAAAGATATAATCCCTTCCTCAAGCATTCTAGTCCTAAACAAAATAATTACTGCCAAAGAGTGTCTTTTTCTCATAAAACACATATACCAAATATACCTTTCTGATTGGTGCCTGTTGTTTTCAAAAGCCAAAAGCAAATTCCTGCATACATGCATATACAAAAACTAATGAACTCCAACATACAACTTCAAAATGTTTATCCACAGCTTTATAGAGAAGCTAATAGTTTTTTAAGTGCCACGCAAATTTATTGAACTGAAAAGAGGATTAACATGATACGCTAATGAAATCTGCATTTAATAAGATATATATCAATTCAAATTCTCTATACCTTTCTGTCAACACAGCATATTGCAAAAATGAACCATCGAGACCACAGTTTAATCTGATATAAAATCAAATGATCCGTGTTAACAAGACAATTAAATAACTGTCGGAAACTAAAGAAACAATTATCAGAAGTTCACCAGATATAAACTGGTTTTGAATAATGTGAAAGCACGGTTACACAGTATGCAAACTGAAAGTTGTTACTGTGATTAGAATAATATGGGTGGTAAATTAGGTTATCAATTTTATTACGGAAAAAGTCTAGCTCAGGTGCTTCAAAAAAGAAAGCAGAACTGCAAATTACATGCTGTTCATGTTGGTCTATTTAAAATTACTGGAGAATGCATTACAAGGAAATTAGCATTTGGAAAGGTTATATGAAGGCAGCAAAATTAAAAATTATGACAGCTGTTTTTCTGCTGGACATGGCAAACAAAATGATGCACCGTATATGTTACATAGAGGTTTAGTAGATACTATTTCCCACAACAAAACATTACCATGTAATAGGTACAAACCACGAGAATTAAACCTTACACTTAAAATTCAACAGCTTCTAGCTAATAATATTGTATACCTACAGTCTGAAGATGCAATATAGGGCTTTCTCCCCAGCAAAATTTTATTCTAGAGGCAATGCATAAACAGTCTTGTATAGCTCCCTCACAGGCACATTTGTCAACTTTACTTTTGCAAAAACAGCCCAGATGCTGGATGCTGGGAAACACTGTGCTGATCTGTGAGCTCTGGCATCCCTGTTTCTGCCTCTCCACCATCACTTTAGTGCAGTAGCTGTCAGTAAGTCAGTGTGCTCTGTGGACCCCTGGAAGTCCATGGATTGCTTTTAAGGTAATTGAACGGTCCAAAAAAAAAGCTAAGAAACGTAAGCTTACACCTAGCAAACCTCAATGTAAAGAGGTCCGTATGTCCACAGAATAATTTTACAGGCTTACAGACTTAATGAAGGTTGAAACTACCATTTTAAGGGTATAATTACCAGAAATGCATCTAAAGCTATGCATTTGGTTTGAACCACAGAACAGAAATGATCTCTCCAAAAGGAGACCGAAGTAAAACACAGTCCTTCCTGGGTGTGTAATATTAGGAGTGCTCCAGACTAGATACAAATAACCACACAGCTGAAAAGTTGCATTATCTCACTGGGCCAGTGCAGAAGCAGGGTCAGCAGTAAATGGGCCTGCACTTAATGGCCCTTTTTGCAGCCTCACTCCGCTTCAAGGGGAAAAAAAACCAGCACCATGTTTCTTCAGAAGCCACACAATAGTTGTTTTGTCTTTATCTGGGGAACTTTTGAGGATGACTCTTCATGTAGGTCTTGTCTTCCCCTCCCCATGGTTACCTGTACTGCTTATCCATCAGGCCAGGAGTGAGCAGTGCTGTGTACAATTCCATGGGGGCCAGACGCAGAGAAGCAGCACATTAGATACACTCCAGCTCTTCATGGCAACCACATTTAACCCTCCTTGCAAACATAAATCTTTCAGAGCTCTTCTCCTAACATTTATTTATACATCTGAAACAATAAAAAGGGAAAGATATATCTGCGGAAATAACCAAAGCTTCAGAATTGCCAGAAATAGCCAGTTTGCTACACCTGATGGCAACCGCATTCTTTAAGGGGCAGTTTGGTGCAGCCACTGTTCCTCTGCTCAAACAACAGTGCAACCCCTTATGGAAGTGAGCGTGACTGGATGGAGACAGTATCTAGCAATCCTACAGGAAAGTCAGAGCCTTCCCACTTCAACACCCGAAAGCATCAGTCGTCAGTCTCAGCAGATTCCAGCAACACCTCTGCTTTCAACCTTTCAGTGCATTGGGCGCATGGATCTTTCTAAGATTGCTGTATCCACTCATACACATAAATAGCTAATTTGCTCAACGATTATGTTAGCTCCTAATGTAGGTGAAGATTCATGTACATAATAAGTGCTTTAAAAATAGGTTCAGAAAACCTGATTCAAAAACCACTGAAGACACTAAGAACTTTTCCATTGACTTGCTTTGGATTGTGTCCCAAGTATTTATCAGTTCCTTCAGCCCCTGTGCTTCAATAGAGTTGAACTCAGCTTACTAAAGATGATACTCTGCTTTTTTCTTATTACTGGTTAAAATTCATATTCACTGTGCAGCACTTGGAATCAGAGGTTTTCCCCAGATGCTTCTGATGCTTATCCTCCTTTGTTAAGGAGAATGCTACTTCATATAACAGACCTGGTAGCCTCTATTCAAAATCTACCGTGCTGCAAAGAATGATGTTGTCAGACAGACTGATCTTTCTCCAATAGCTTTTGCAGCACTTTTGTTATAAAGATGTTGAAGATAACATGGAAGAGAAAAGGAACAGATTAAGAGTCTTGGGATAACAAAATATAAAGCATGACAAAGAATCATAATACTGATACTCGTAATTGAAAGAGCTACTGAGAAAGTGTATCCTGGGCTTTGGGGAAGAATAAGGGAAACGAGTAATGTAGGCTGCTAAAAAAATAAACAGATTTTTGTGAAAAAGGATAACAATAACTTCTGAAGGATTGTTAATGGTTTTGTTTCATTGCTGTAATTGAGATTTAATTGTGGTAACTGGAAAGGGCATCAGCCCAAGACAGCAAGCCTTCAGGAGTCTGAGCCCCCAACTCACAATTAAGTTAACCCAGAGAACTATTAAGTACAATAAAAGACCGGGAATAGCATGTGTATCATGGGAAGAGAGATTCACAGCAGTTATTCTAGCTCTGTGAAATAGAAATCATAATGAAGATTTTAAAATGCACTGATATTGAGAGTCCTTAGTAACATTACACTAACTTTACATCATGGTGCGGTCTTTAAGGCCAAATTCTGCTTGCATGGTCAAGGTTTGTATGTAGACTGTTAGGTGGCATTTTCCAAAGCAACAACAACAAAAAGATGATCTTAATCTCCCACAATTAAACTTTAACTGGTAACTCTACGGTTAGCAGATTTACACTAGTGCTAAATACTTTGCAAAACTTCAACTACTGAAGAGTAGAAAGTTACGTAAAGAAGAGTTAGTTAAATATACAGGGGACAAAGTACAAGAATTATTATGCAAATGACATGTCCAGAGACAGCTTATGCAAGAGTGGAAGGGATTGTTCTAATATGTATCATCATCATTCATGGAAATTGTTCTATGCTCCAGCTAAACAGAAAGTACAGGTTGCCCTTAACTCACCTTATTTTGGTTATTTCTTGGAGTTAGCCCTTTTCCTATTAGAAAGACAAAAAACAACCAAATGAGACACCCCAAGACAGTACCTACTGTTAAATAAAGCCTGGATTTCCTCATTGCTGAGTAACTGCCACACTTTTCTGCGTGCACCAAGCTGCAATACCCAGAGGAGGGTTCTTGCAGCATGGCGATGGAGTGTTTAATGGCTGAATGCAGTACAGTGTGCAACCAGGCTCTCTCACTTTGACTCCTGCAATGTTACGCTCTCCTTGCTACACCTAATGAACGAGTTTAAAAGGATCAAACCACCGAGTGGATAATGTACCTGGTGGGCTCTCTCCAAGTATCTTTTCCTTGCTTTCTACCTTTGTAAACAAGTTAAAAATGCAGCAGAGAGGAAAATTGCTAGTGACACTTCAAGACCTTGCTGGCTTTCCTACCTTACCACAAGTTGTAAAAAGCGACTCTGAATGGCACAGAAAAGTAGTTATGCTAATTAAAAGGGCTGGAGTAATAATTTTGAAGTAGCAGATGTCTAACTTGCCATTTTTAAGTGAAGTCTTCTAACATAATTCCATATTTTCCGGATTTTTTGCACAAAGTCTTGTAGCCTGCAGAAGCCTTATAATTAAACACCTCTCATAGTGAATAGCATGTACCAGAGCTGAGGATTAGGTGATCTTATTCCTGTATAATAGGATTTGCCCGCTAATTGTCACTGAAATGACAGCAGCCTCTGTTAATAGGAGCATAGGAATTGCCATGGTGGCTCAGATCAGCAGCCCATCTATCCACTAAAATATCCTGTCTTTAGCAATGGACAGTATGATATGATTTAGAAGGAAATGCAAGGTAGTCTGCTACAGAATAAACTACTATCGGGTAAAGTTTCTTCAATATTCTCATTAGTAAAAGACAGGTTATGCCCTAACCCAGAAGCACACATATTTCTTACAAAGTTCCTTTTACTTCGCCAAAGAACCCCAATCTTTTCAATTTCTCTTCATAAAAATTTCTTTCTCTGACTCCCAAACAAGCTCATAATTCAGAAGACATGCAGCTTGATGCCTCTCCTTGTTCTTCATTTGAATGTGTGTGGCATCACGGTCATGCCCAGAGCAGCTCATGGTGGTTGCATGGTTAGAACTTCAGGGAGGACAAAGACCAGAAATCGATGGGTTAAAACAGAACAGAAATGTGTGACATGGTGGTTCAAAAAGTGAGATGCATAGAGAAGAGTCTTTCCTACAACCTGTTGCTGAAATCATCAAGCTTTGGGATCAGATCAAGAAATCTTGGAATTCACAAGACAACAGCAATGGTAGTGGAAATTGCAGCTGAATTCAGTGGTAACTTCTACTGACTTTAGGAGAACAAGCTCAAATCTTTAGGCAGGGCTGGCAAGAAAGACGTGAGCTACAGCAGCTTCCCTAGGCAGCTTCCCAGTAGCAAGCAATCCAGAAGGAACAAAGAATCTGTTTGCTGCACCAGCATGGTCCCACCCTGTCACCCTATATGTATAATATGCAAGGAAAGAGGATATAGAGGAGGGAGAGGAATGGAGGTGGATGATGCGAGAAGAGCAGCTCTCTGCACATTTGTCTCATCAAGGCTCAAAACAGTGTCTGCCCATGGGCTAGGTCACAGATCAGTCAGTTTCTGCCTTCACTTGTAAGTTGCAATCATTTAATGATTTGGGATTCTTGTTTCTTTATACTCACAAAAACAAGTGATCATTCAGAAAACTTACACCATGACTTTTACATTATTGTTTTGACTGCAAGAATAAGACAAAAACAAGCTCTGAAAGCAGTACAGTGCAATATCAGGTAATTATATCGCAATATACTCAAGCTCTTTCAAATAATTAGTTAGTCAAACATCTGCTGCAAATCAATATTGGGCCAAACTTGTCTCCTGGGTAATTCAGTGGACTTCAGTACCATTAGGCAAGGGATGATCTGTTCCAACACATTTAGTGTCTGTGGGTAATTTGCTCTGGTTTAGAGCTTCTTCCTTGCATTGCTCTAGCTTGAAATCCTCTTGCAGTGCAGTTGCTGTTTACTAGCTTGTGCTGATTCATCCACTTTTCTGGCTTAACTCAAGAAAATTCAAAATGCACACACTGCCAAGGAAATGAATTTATTCAATAAGCCCTGCAATGCCAACTCTTACTAATTCTGTAGTGCTGGAATAAACAAAGTCAGAAATTATGCTTGGCTTTCTAGCCATCAATAAAACCTTATAAATCTGTAAGGACTCATAAATTTCAGTGTACAAAACCTGATATTAAGGCAACTCTTAACTTGAAAAATTCAAATTGCATTTTAACCAAAAAACAAATGAAGCTAATATGTATTGACTGCATTAACAATTCATAAATGCACAGAAAAGAAATAAACAGTCTTTATAGTGTTGCCATGTCTTTGAGGCATTGATTAAAATCTGTAGATGTCAGTCTGTCACTCTAGCAGCTATTCAATAAGTCCAGTGTTTGTCCATCAGTGTCTTTTGTCATTGGTCTGACTGTCCTGCTCCTGCTCAGGTTGGCAGCTATTTCAAAAAATGAACTGTCACCATGGGATAATCAATTAATGAAGCATGAATTGCTTGACCGAGTCTTCTAATGAATGTTAACATGTAAACACTTGTCAGACACTTTGCAGACCAGAGGGTTTTTGTGGTTATATTCGTGTCTGGGAAGCCGACTGGCAGCAAAGCCGGTAAGCACAGACCTATCTCATTGTGTTAATGATGCATATTGCTTACAAGGATTTCTTTAAAATAGATTAGCTATAACGATAATGATTATATTGATTTTACAATCTTTTCCCCTTCTATGGAAATTGAGGTGAATCTTTGCAGGAAGAAGGTGGTACCCTACAGGAGTGAGACGAGTATATGATGTGAAAAGTTAATGCATTTTTCGTGAGCCATTACCCCCTCTCACACAAGAGCAATTTATATCCAAACCCTAGAATTACAATACTGCTTAGCAACACCCCAAAAATTCTATTGTTATTTCAGCAATAAGCCTCATTCTTAGGGATTACATTTGTCAAATTATTATCAAAACCATGCAACAGTTCTCTGTGAAGATGTACATTTTAATTATTTTGTATAAATACAGCGGCTTAAATCACTGTGGCTGTTGTCAGCATAAGACTGGAGGGTAACTATTTCAGTAAGCAGTATTAATTGTCTGCTAAGCTATACGGGATCCTGAGGCACGCTAAAGTATCAATTTTGTTCCCTAAACTTATTCTTGAACCTTTAAATAAATCATTTTTATTACCTAAACTGATGAACAGAATGGGTTAAAGACTTTTTTAGACAAACAAAAGCATTTTATTTCTAAGGTAACTGGATTTCAACAACCAAACACTAGATTTTGTCCCTCAGAAGTTTTGTTTCTTTTTTTTTTTCCCACTGAAAACTCCAACAAAACCCACAGAAGAAAAAATGCAATTCAACATTATTTTTCTACATACAAACACAACAGTTTCACATATGCAGGTCTATTTGGAGCACTTCCCCTCCTGAACAATCCCCACTGAACAAAACTGCACTTTTTAAAACCAGAACTCTTATTTAGATGAAGGATTACAGATTTAGGAGTCCCACTTTAGTCAGACTGGTTGTAAATTCAGAGTCTTGTATTTATAATTATGAGCTTCACTGTGCCAGTTTGTAAGCAGAACTCCCCTCTGGTTAACAAAGGAAGGTGTGCTAGAGACTGGCTGGATGACACAGCCAAACAACAGTAAGACTTCGCATACAGAAAAGATGTTAGGATATATCCTTTTTTAAATTCAAAATCACAATTTATGGACAGGATCTACCTTTTAAATTTTTTTAAAATACTGCCTCTGCTCTGAGCACATTTTTGAAAATGCAGAAAGCTAATTTAAACATGCAAAATGTCATTCTGTACCTCTGTGCCACATGTCAGTGTGTGCATGCCTGCAGGAAAGGGTGCCCATTAGGTATAGGAACATACAGGATGGATTCCCTTCTGGTACTGGCACACGAGTTAAGCATATGGGACTGTGCGCGACCCACAGTATGCACACTAATTTGGAAGATCTGACATTTATGAACTTGGATTAAACTGCTTCTCATGAGTACAAATTCATGTTTCTGGATGACTTTACCAGGAGTGTCTTGGATGGAACCCTGTGGGAGTGTTTCATGAGGCACCAGAAGGGTAGCAGCATGCCTAGTATGGTTAGCCTCACATTTCTCTGAATCTGCGTAAATGACACACAGCAATCGTTCAAGGAAAATGCCATTTTAATGATAATAATTCTTATTTAGCAAATTCCATTTATGAAAATGGCATACGGTACTGTGGAATCATGTGCATAAGGCTCTTTCAAGTACTAAGTTCTCAAGTAACATTGCATGGGGATAAAAGCAAGGTTGCTTATAGATATGGACATTCACAACCTAATTTAATAACTCTGAAGAACTCTAACTATAGAAATAGCCATAGAGGCAGGTTTACATATCCATGTGTTTGATAAATTGGAGGGGAAACGTGTATGTAGTCTACTACAATTTAAAAAATAAGAACAAAAATTAAAAAAATCTTTGTTTCTACCTTGTAATCCTACAATTGCTTGTTAGTGACCAAATATTTTTAATGCACTTTTGTGAAAATAATCTATTTTGCCAGAATAAATCTGAGGCCAAGACTGGAGTTCAGTTTAGGAAGTTAATCCCAATGAGATCTGTGCTTCTGCCTGTCTACCAGACATCACTGTTTCCACATTTTGGCTGGCCAAAAAAATTTCATGAATTTTCATTTTCAATGCAAAGTCAGACAGTTGTTTACAGAACTGTTACAAATGAAAAATAACATTTTTCCTTGGGTTACAACAAGTCCAACTCGGTTCCTCCAGCTGCTTCACTCTTCTAGATATATGATTTTTTCACTAAGGTTAGCTGCTTGAACCAGCCCAGCTCCTGGCTGCAAAAGAATCATGCAAAAAAACTAAGGCAATGGCAGTCTGGACGCAGCCCAACCATGCCTCGGAGTTAGTTTAAACTTGCCTTAATTTAAGCCACCAATAAAGGTGCTCTGAGCTGAGATTAGTGATTTAACATGGAAACACCTGACGAAATCAAACAAAAACAAATGGAAAAAAGGGTAGCAGCATCTTAAAATGCCACAGTCTCTACTGCTTATTATCTGGCAACTCACTTTCCAGAGGTCTTAGAAATAAAACACTGCAGTGACTACATGGATTATTCTGTTCTGAAGTGAAGCTGTATGGTCTTTTATGCCTCCCAAATCACACAGTGTTATTAATCTAATATAAAAAGCATCAAAGAATGAAAATGGCATCTGAGACAATACATATCAGGCTATGTACATGCTTTTAAAACTGTAAACTTAGCACTGAAAATATGCTTCCAGTTGTTTTAATGCTAGTTGCCCTATGTATCTCTTTTTGCTACATTATTGTAATAATATATTTACTTACAAATACATTATTTCTTTCATTGCAAACACTTGAAATCAGTTTCCAGGAAGAGATTAAATTTATAAACCTTGGGCTTTATCAACTTTCAGGTTTCCAAAGCTCAAAGTTAGATCAGCCAATGTACAGCTATTTTGTTTTAATCAAAATTGATTTTTTAGTATTATTGCCACTTCTCTTGATTTTCTGGAACCGCATGAGTGATAGGGCAGAGCAGCATGTTTCATTCATTCCTTAGATTACAGTTTGTAATGTAAGTGCCTCTTCTGAATATCCATGAAATTAAAATGTATGTGAAGTAGTAGTTATTTTCTTAAGAAAGAGAAATGCCTTTGGAGGAGAGGCAAGCAAGAAAATCCCACCCAGGTTGCATAAAATGCTCTCTACCTGTGCCCTCCTGAGTGTGTTCTTCAGAATAAAATGAAAAAGAGATAGTAGGCATTCAAGCGTAACAAAAATATATCAGTTAACACAGCTATCAAGTTTAGTTTGCTTAACGTCATGGAGTCCAATTCTCGCTTATGCTTTTCCACTATAATTTATACCCTGGGAAAGTCCATGTAAACTGCTATAAAGTATAGAGGGGTGTTAATGTAACCAAAAATAAGGCTCACATAATGTCTTTTTTTTTTTTAATAGAGCAGCCTGGAATCTTCAGACATTACTTGCAGGTTTTATTTAAGGAACAGACATTTTTTCTACTTCCCTGGATTTAACAAAGTCAATAGAAGGTATACATAAATGTAAAGGATTGAAAAGCCATTCCCTAAATTTATGAAGCCTGGGATCTCCCCACATGCCATTCTCAATCTTTTCAAATTCTATGACGGCATTTCTGGGTTGATAATAACTATTCTACAATTTCATTCAGGTTTTGTTCCCAAGCTCATTTAAGTTTGCAATATCTGTATAGCTGCAAAAAAACCAAAATTAAAACAGAAAGGCAAATTGTAGCTAATAGATTAAATCTGTGACCTCAGTGGAACCACATTGCTGTACATCAGCACATAATTCAGTCCACTGCCTCTCAGATGCTCTAACCAGACACCACCGCACATGATTTCCTGTCCCATCGAGGGTTTCCTCATTTCCAAGTGGTCCATAGCCTGAACAGATGTATTCAGCAAACCCAGCTTAGCACTAGGTTTTAATGAAAGATGGCCAGATTAAATGCGCATGAAAACCACATTGCACTGATACCTGAGAGTACCATCTATTTTCAGCAGCACTCACTTTCATTTACGGAAGAGCAATGAAGTTTCTGACACATGCTCTGTTGCCGTCGTAACATTTTTTCTTAACCTTTTGCCAAAAGCACCTGGGGCTGGAAGGTCCCCACTACCTACCACTGACGAGTCTGCTGCATATACTCTAGATGCGCGATTCCAACATCACCCTTAAAGCATCAACCCACCAGGAGCTGCCTGGGAGGTTACTGCCTGTCAGCCTCCTGTATTTTCTTATCCAATAAAGACTTGACTTTGGGGAATCTGTGAGGTGTGTTTCATATGGCTTCAAATCCATTTCCATACCTTCTAAAGTGCTTTATCCACAGCACATCTACGATTACCTAACACCAGATTGCAGGGATCTTTTTGGAAAGACTTTGCCTGAAGCATTGATTTTGCAAATGCAGTCATACAGGCTAAACCTTAATCATGTGCCTACTCCTGTGGAAATCAGTGACACAATGTGAATATTTGCTTTATACTTAATACACTACGGAGTGATATAACAAGGACAGAAAAGCATCTCTGTGTAAAAAGACTAAGGACTGTGAAGAAACCGAAGCAAAAAAACAACACCTGTACTTCTCCCTTCCTCCCCCACTGCAAAAGTTTTTTTTCTCTCTCTTGTGGTATTGGTGTATATTTCAGCTTCGACTCTTCTAAAGGTCTTTTTAATTCAGTGTTTTCATTTAAAAATGCTGGCTGAGAATATAAAGAACCTATAGCATCAACATTTTGAAGGCTATTGGAACACAACAGTATCAATTTACAAGATTTTTTAATTCTTTTGTATTTATTTGGTTAATCTTAACATAGTAGAGGGTTTTTTTCTATAGACTAGTATTTTTCTGTTAATATGAGGGCAGAACACTCATTTAATGAAAAATAAAATGATAACTACTTACATAATTACCTGATTGCAGGAACAAGGGATTTAGAAGAAAACTCACGCTTTCAAACAAATTTTTAAAATCATGTTTAAATTATCACAACTAGGAATAATTTTTTTATTATCATTATTATTAAAACCACCTTCCCCTGAGGCCAACTTGGGCTCTGTTGTAGAACACAGTTTGCTCAGGACTTGAGCACAGGGAAAAGTGCCAGGTGCTTCACAGTGCAGTGAGCTGGTGAGCAGGAATGCCAGAATTAGCGGGCCCACCAGGGGAAGGGGCAGGATGGATGCAGGAAGGATGCACAGACTGAAACAGTCTTTATAGATTTGAGATTCCCCTGCTGCTTCCTAAAAAACTTGGTTTGTCAAAGAGCAAGGATTGGACTTCAAGGGAAAGTGGGAGCCCAGCCTGTCAGGAGGGCCAACGATGGCAGTAGCAATTGCGGTGAAATACTGTCCCTCCAGCTACAGCCCAGTGGCTCATGATGACTTAGGCAGGCAGCAATATCCTCAGACTCCAGTAGCATGCCAGACTTTCGTGTCAACTTTCTACTGCTGCTCTTTGAGATAAATACAGCATGCTCCTTAATCCTACCAGTGGCTTAGCTGTGTTTTTTCACTACCTACAGCTCACAGGATCAAGCCCAGAGTTGTTAAACGATCCAAGAGAAATACGTTTCAGGATTTTCCTATCTTCAAGCTTTGCAGAAAGGCTATTGGTGAAAAAGACAGTGAATAATCATATTTGTTCTGCTATTAAATGGCCAAATAATAAATAAATATTATCTGAAGCGGATCAATTCAAAAGATTTATGCTGCTCCTGAATGCTATCTAAATATAGCTGGGTAGATCAGTTGGCAGATGGAATTCACCTCAAGTTCAGAGTTGGAAGCACAGGCTGCATACAGTATGCACACCTGGTTAATCCACAGAAACCAGTAAAACACACAGGCAAAAGGAGAGTCTGAAACCCCTCAGCAGCACAGTAGCACCGACTCAGGTCTGAAGTTGTACGGCTGACGCTTATCTCCAACAGGAATTATTTACCTTTTACTGGGAGGACATGTCATAGGAAGCAACGGATTGAATTCAATTTTCATTAAGAAATGCAAGATTCCTGCTGAACTGGTGAGGCACGTAGCACCACAACTACTGCTTTCCTCATACAAGTTCATCCCCACCCTTATTCAGTCACACACCCTGTTAGCCAGTTGCCTTTTTCATGTAGTTGTTTACACAAGAACGTATTTAGGGCTGCTGTTTAGTAGAGCACGCATTCCCTTTTGAACATACATCAGAAGATTTAGTTTAAAATTTACCTGACATATTACAGATAATAGGATCAGATCTTCAGATACTGTAAATCCGTCAAAGAAGTCCTTGCTGGAAGCTAAGGAGCTAGTTACTTGCTTGATTTCTTCGGTTAATTAAGTCTTCTACACAAAGTATTGTTTTGCAGACAGCATTGCACTCATGCTGAAAGAGTAATAAACTAGTAGAGATGTTCGTGTTAAGCATTTGTACTGCTTGTACTTTGCTAAAGAAAGTATAAATCTTTTGGAAGAGAAATCATTGCTATCATACAGGAAATTAGCTCAAAGATAACTTATTTGTCAAGTAAATATATACCTGTATCTCTCTCCACATATAAACGGATGAAAACAGTGCTTTTTGTGGGTTTTATTTGTTCTTGCTCTAAGTTAACACCTCTGTGCCTGTCTAAAAAGAATGCCTGGCACAGTTCATGAGCTGGTTTGAGCTGGTACCTGGAACGGCCAGGATGCTGTAGCTTTTTCACTGCAGAAGTGCAATACGTGCTACCTGGACCTCTCCATCAATGAGCAATTCCAAATGCAACACAGATTATAGTATTGACTTATTTCTTTTGTTTTGTTTCAGCAGTTCAGTCCTTGCACAAATGCAATTTATAGTACTAGACAAGCTCAACTGTTTCCTGATCTATGTGATGAAGGCCAAAGGAAGAACTCCCTCACACTTTTTATCACATGACAGCAATGTCACTCTGACTTAAAACTTCGAATAGAAGATGTAAGTACCAGTAATGTAGAAGGTCTATCAGTAGCATTAGGAGACCTTCTAAAAACCTAAAATTAATTTAACTAGGGACCCTAATTTTCATAAATATAACAAGTGGTATAAAAGAAAGGCTTTCTGCTATGTTTAACAAACAGCCCATGTAGGCATGCTGCCAGCCTTCACATGGGCCAAGGGACACACAGTAAATTCTTACAGATTTAATGTTTACTTCATGGCTCCTTTGAAAACAACAGTGGCTAACCATGTTGATGGAAGTCTTGCCTGAGGTCCCCGAACAGTCATTAAACTCTTAGCTTTCTGTTCAATATAAAATGACATGCTCGTTCTGCATTTCTTTCACTGAGCTGCTATGGAGGAGCCATGATTCGATTGATATGCCTGGCTCAAGCCCAAAAATGATTGCATTGCACTTTCCTGTAGCAGGCTGTCGGTTCACATTCAGAAAGCCATACAGGATGCAATTGTCTGGTCACCGAAAATAGCTTTGGTGCTTATTTAAGCCATTTCAATGTGGCAATATGAGAATTAATTTTCTCTTCTCTTTCTGGAAATTTATCGTTTGCATGGGAGTGCTGTTCACTGTGCACAGAATCATTGCATCCCACAACATATTAATATTTTAGTTTGTTATCTCTTAAGTCATTTTTAGCAGCCGGCTGTCCTTGCGTGAAGCTCAAAACTGCAGCAAGATGCTTAGGCATGTTCTGTGCATGGTCAAGGACGTATCGTCATACATCTGCTCAGCAAGCTGCAGCCTTGTCTATTATTAAAGTAATCTCTGAATTGCTACTGTGACACATGTAATCATCAAACGCAGGATGTCTTTTCCCACCTGCTCTCTATTTATTACCCTGTTATCCTACAAGTTTTAACAGTAACTTGCATTTCAGCTGATAAACACCTAGAACTGAGACTCACTATAACAAAGCAGAATATTTTGTGATTTTTATTTTTTGAGCTACTAGAGCATATTCTCAGCTTTTCAGTATGCATTTCTATTTTTAGCATTAGTTTAAGGACAGAGAAATTTATAATGATAAAACATAATCAAATATCAGTATTCTGGATTTACAGGCAAGAATCACATTAATAAACCAAGTGGGTAATAGATTCTATTGCTTTGTCCTACTTTTTGAAAATGCACAGGCTTTCTATAGGAACTGAAGTATTAGAATACCAGTCTGGAAATGGATTTATGTCAAATTTTATATGCTGGAAAGGTCAGTGGTCCCCAACTGAAACCTTTGCTGTTTTTTCATGACATAGTAAAGGTCTCAGCAAGATCTATAATGTGTTAGCTGCATATACTCTCCTGCCAACATATTAACTATCTAATTTTTCTACTCCTTGAGAGCAGAATCTTTGCATTTTGGCAAACTCAGCACAGTGCATGTAGGTATTAAGGGATAAATTAATTTTATTATCCCCCCCCCCCTTCCTGTTCAATACAGAGAGTGAGAATATGAGTAGTTGAAACCATCAGCAAGCATTAATGTTACAGCTTTTGAATTTACTGGGCATTCTCTCAGAAAACAAGGGAAATAACAATGTCACTGGAGGTGCCTTGCAGGCTCTCAGCCTCCCAGGCTTCACCTTCAGGAGCCAAGCTTTCTGAAATTATGGCTTGATTCATGTAGCTAGCTTGCCCTCCCCAACTGACTGCATTACATTCATGCCATTCTCTATTTAAAAAAAAAAAAAGAGAGAGAGAAGACTCCAATTTTCTGAGAATACAGAAGGCAAATTCTCATGTTCACCTTCAAAACTAAACAAAAGAATGGTGGAGAGCTGTTATGTGATTTTCCTAATATATAATTTCTGCCCAGTCCTACTATTCTGCAGCTGCCGTCACTGAGAGGAGGAAACTTTCCAGGAAGTGCAAATACCAAGCCCGAGCAAACCCCTCCCATTCGGCAACAGCACTTGTGCAGAACACCCACTCCTTACTTGTTCCCTGCACCGAAGCATCCAGATTGTGCATCCCTTCTCGCAAGCAGGCCTACAGGGACACTATGTCACCTCCACACCTTACCTTCCCTCCCGCCGTTTCATCCCTACTCCTACAGCCTCTGCTGTCAAAACATCTCATCCTGATAAACCAGTCAAAAGCAATATGGCTGGAATTTTTGTCCTTAGGCAGAGGTCAGGGCCAGCTAATAGCCCTCCCTAGTGACAACTGGCTGCTAGACTAGCGGAATGGGAAATACACCAGTTACTCTCTGCTTCATACACAGCAGATTTACATCACCACTAAACCACAGACTACAGCACCTATTTCAATTTATTGTGTTTAAACAGTACTAAAGAACAAGGCATGAGAAAACAAGATTCAGGAAACAAATAATTTCTAATTCATGTATGTCACAAATGAGCTTTATTTCACTGTAGGAAAACCAAAGCTGTGGATCATACAGGTGTTAAGTATTGTAGAGATAGTTATATATAGTAGAGGTTAGGTAAATATTTTCCAGAAATTAAGTATTGCTTATTCAGCTTTTGCAATTTGCTTCGAGCCAATTTCAGCATTTTTAAATTTTTCTTTCTTCAGTCCTTGCTTATAGATACATACTCTTGTTCACCATCTTACATTGTATATGATGCCTAAAGTTTTACAATGAATATATTTTAGCAGAAAAAATAGATTAATGTCTTATGTCTGTAGCCATACTATGCAAATCAAATAATATGAAAACTCTTCCTGAGTGAATCATATTCTCAAAAGACCCAGATTTGTACTGTATCCTAATCATAATTCTGTAATAATTCTATGATATATTACAAAAATTCAGAGGCTCAATATCAAATACTCTATTCAGAATATAAGAAGCATATGACAAAGTATTTATACAATTGACTTGGCACAGTAGTTTTCAGGGAGGATATGAAAAATGTAATTAATATGTTCATAATTTATAATAAAAAAGTAAGGAGTTGGAAGGGGTGGCTTTGTTTAAAACACCTAGACTTCACTGTAACCACGTTTTAATCTCAGCAGGACTGCTTTTAAGAGGAAATGTGATAAAATCACATAATTAATTAACTCATAATTTATTCATGAAAAAGGAGTTGGAAGAGATAGCCTTGTTTAAAACATCTAGAATCCATTGCTACCAAATATTACAATCTCAGTCAGATGACCAAGGCCTTCATTTTACCCAACGTATAATTGAAGGACTGTGCTAATTACTGTGCACATATCTGGGTGGGGTGTATGCATGCGCGGGCTCTTTGCACAGAAGAACTTATAACCGATAGTCTTGCCTGTGTTTAAATGACAAAAAAGATAGCACTCCCTGGAAAATTAAGAATGTGCTGCAGTACAAGGACAAACAGACTGTCCCCTCCCTCTGCTGAATTCCCAGGTTCTGGAAAACTTGTTACGCATGCTTGGTCAGTTAAGGTATCAACATATAAACTGTCCCAGGAGCCTTTGGGCTGAAAAGACTGGGATAAGCACTTAAACCTAGATAAAAAAGCATAGCATTTGGTAATTAAAGTTGAATGGCTGACTGCATGTCTGAATTTAGCAAAGCATTTCCATGCATGCTAAGCTTGAAGTAAGTAATTAGTTTTGCTTACATGCTTCAAAAAAAGTTAGGTGAATGACTTCTGTAAGTAGCAGCAGCTCTGGAAAACTAAGCTGAGGCTTACTTTGAAAAGATAGATTTCTAAAAGCAACCAGCAGTTTTGTTTCCCTCCCTTTCTGCATCCCTCATATTTCAACCTCATTGTTAGGTCTCATACAGCCGATAATAAGATACTACAACACTACATCCGAGCACATCCATTCACTGTTTAAAGTCACTGCATGTCCTAAACAACCTCATAAACAAAAGGTTTCAGGTGCTCAGCAACACTTCTCAGGACAAGGCTTTTAATGAGAAGAAACTACTTGTACAGCCTGCTTGCTTGGTAATGAACAGTAAAAGATAAGGACTTTTGCTTATACTCATCTGCAGTAAAAGTACTCTTGGCTGCAGCCTTCAGCTAATTGCAAAAGTCAGGTTCCATTGTTGGGAATGGGTAAGAAAGCATCAGAGCCCCACCTAAGAGCTCTTTGTCATTTCTTTTCCTTTCTTTTCTTCTGACAGCGGTGGAAGTATGACATAGCTGAGTGCTGTATTAGACACCTAGAGTAATTCAATCAGTTTGAGATCTTCTGTTTGAGTATGTTTTGAGGAGTAGCTCTACAAGACACAGAAAATATCCTGTGAAAAAAAGGGCAGTATTTTACATGGTTTCAGTGGCTCACAAGCAATGCATTCATGACTGATGAGCATCATTTCAAGTAAGTGTCATCTGCGCCTCCCTACAAACATATGCACATGCCATATATTGTCCAGAAAAGTGTTTAATAGCCTTGTTCTGTAAACACATGCTAATGGAAACAGCACTTGCTAACAAGGGCAGCCCTGTCCATGGCTTTTAGTGGTAATACTCAATAAGTAAAGTGATTCTGTGCTTTTCTATGCTAGACAGATGGATCTCATCACTGCACTGCAAAACCTGTGCTCACATTCATGTTGGAAGAAAAAGTACACTGAGGCTTGTTTTCATATCCGACTGTGAAGGCAAATGCCATAGTTAACACACGTCCCAGCACACAAAAATCCAAAAGAGCCAACAAAGTCTCTCAATAAGATCTCCAAAGAGCTCTTCTTAAATTAGATTTATGTAGAGGCAATCCAAGACACCGGTCCCAGATAAATGGGTAATCCATTTAAAATGGCTAATCATAACCACACTGAAATGATTGTAGACCAAACCAGTTACCTCACCACCACTGTGCCTGACCACAACAAGGCCCCCACAGCCTCTGAGTACGGGGACAGCACCTTTCAAAAGACTTGGAAAAAGAGATATCCAGGAACAATGGCTGGGCTATCTGGAAAGAACTGCCCTAGTTTCAGTCACACATTGCAGTTATTTTACATTTTGTCTTCAATGTAGTCCAAACCAAACTCCACAGCCCTAACTAAACACTCACTGAAATCTGGCATCCTTCTAGTGTAGTTGGTGAGGCATATATATTTGTGATGGAACACAGTTTTAAATAAGTTTGACTTTCTCATGGAGATTCATTTGCACAGTCTTTTATTTCCCGTTGACTATAACAATTCACAGCAACAACACCTCATGGTAACATACGATAAACTTGCAGAGTTCTGCAGCAGGAGCTAAATGAAACGGTGTCACCAATGCATGTTAGTGCAGTGCAATCAGTACCGCTCATTTTAAACAAACGGATATTGAAGTTCCTCTCATCTAAATAACTGTGAGACAAACTCTTCTACTGCATAAATCACATGGGTATCAAGAGGTCAACACAGA